>OZ010682.1:14320014-14951014 GCA_963932265.1 Thymelicus lineola | reverse complement strand
ATCGTTTTTTGAGGAACAACTTTTATTTGCATCATTTTTTCATTAAGTCAATAGCTAAGGTTTTACAGCGCTCCGAAGTGAGTACTATTTTTTAGTACTCTTAACTATACCTATATTATACGTGTGTACTAATAATATGTCATCAGTTATTTTTTTATTTTGTTATTATAACTTTTTTAATTACAAATTTTGCATTATTATTAATAATTAATTATTGACTCTTTTCCCCACCATCCACGAGGTAGAGTCTAGAGGCGCGTTTTTTTTACGTGGTATCCCCAATAGGCATAATCCACGGTGATTTTCTAAATTATAACTACTCCGTCCTCAGTCGTTTCGATGGACCAGGCTGCGGCTCAGCATCTAATCGGCTTTCTGAATTAAATACCAGTGGGAGAACTGGCGAAGGAAGGGGTGTTAATGTTGGCGGTTCATCATCAAAGTAATTTTCATTTATTAATTCTGAGAGTTCCATTATGTTGCTGCAAGTCTCTCCAGAACAATGGAAGCACACTGCAGAACATTTCAGTCCTGCTTTTCGACATCCACACATCGCTCCACAGTTTCCTTTGCATTTGCAAAAGATCAATTTTAGGAGCTCAGGGGGTGCTGGAGGTTTAGAGTTCTGCACTGGCATCAATAATTTTCCACATTTTTTCCAGCCCCAGTCTTCAGGATCATTATAATTACCAAGCCACGACTGGACCTGATGGTAGACTCGGAAAGTATGAAAGCGAGCTGTATCTTGTGTTGGAGGAAGTGAAGATAAGTTAAATGTACTTTTTGTCACTGCCTTGGCGAATTGTTTGTATCTTAGGCTGTCAAGAGAATTATCATCTTTATTACCACCGTATAAAGAGATAAAAAAACGTTCACCAATTACAGTGAGCAAAGCAGGATCAACTCTCTTGTTGAGAAACAAAGCCGTTCCACTTGCAAACTCTAAATGTTTCTCCAGGGTTTTCACAAATTTCATTTTACCGATATTGTAAGGAGCTGAAGTTGTGTCTCATCCGGAAAAAGCATGAAGAAACAGCAAGTTATCCGCAATGACATCTCCGTACATAAAACCTGATGCACTATATTTTCGCTTATAACTTTTTTATTTATAGTTCTACGATAAAAAGTTACTGGACCAAAGTTGTAGAGAATTTAATTTGCAACAAAAAATGTTAACAAATTTTTTTTCTCAAATAAATAGTTTAAGAGATATACCGTAAAAACCATTCCAACCCCTATTTTCAAGATGGCGGCCGTGGGACAAGGGTGGCGACCCCACAAACTTGGTTTTAGCTTTACACTGACCCCCCCTACACATCAAAAAAATAAAATTTCGTCCTCTAAAAAACGCAAGGTAAGGCCTAAAAAATGTAACATTTCAATGGACTAGGGTGCCATCGACGACACAAAAGACAAGAACACACACACCCAGACCGAAAACAGAAATTCAAAATCATTACTCAAGTCATTATTCAAATTTCCGTCTCGGTGGGAATAGAACGTCCAAGGCCTTTGGCATGGCGGTCCAGCATAGCAACCATTACACCACACGGCGTTATCATACCTATACATGTAGTGCAGTCATTGAAGCGAAAAATACGGTGTTACCTCCGAATTTTTTTACTGTGAACCGATTTGCATGAAATTTTGGAATTAGGCTTATCTAACCCTTAACTTCAAAAGTGAAAATAATCTGAACTCCGCAAATTATTTTTAAGGGGTGTACACAACCCCTTAATGGAAAAATTAACATTGAGCCATTTTATCGCTAGAAAACATGTGTAATAGTAAGTTTTGAAATTGTAAAGTGTTTTCTAACACAATTACCTCATATTAAAATCATTTTCAACCCCTTCAAATTCTTACAACCCTTGCTAACAACCCCTAAATTAAAAAAATCACAAAAAATTACTTTGGTATGACATAAAAAGATGTAAGTATAGAGTAAGTATTATTTTGTTCTCTATAATAATAGTCAAATTTTACCCTTAAAAACAACCCCTTGATAAAAAATTGTTAAAAAAATTTTTTTGATTAAATGAAAAGGATTTAAATATTATTCTACACTCTCGAAAGTGATTATCATATCTTCAACTTTGCTACCCTTAAAACTACCCCTAAATTAAAACAGTAAATATATATGATTACATATTTAAAAACTTACTGGTCATATTAAAACGAATAAACGGAGCACGCACAGCTGATCACCTGGCTTTTTCGTTGGCCCCTTCACTCAAATGTGTTATATATACATGTAAGAACGTTGGTATGTATTCATGCCTACGTTTCCAAAATATATGAGCCATATTATGTATATATATACACGTTACAATAGTTTTGGGTCTCTATTATACTGCGTACTTTCACATTGCTCCAAATATTCACACTCCGAAATTTTCAGTTACTAAGTAGAAAAAAATATGATAAGTTTTTGGACCATAACTCCTTCAATTTTCATGCTATCACAATTTATAACAAACCATTTTAAAGGTAATTAACAGAGCTACAACATCCTTCATTGCAATATATAGTAAAAAACCTTTTTTTAAAACGGTGAAGGGTTAAAGGGCTTAAGAGAGACTGTGATTGCGCTGCCGCGCGCTCTTTAAACAATCATATCTCCGTCAATTTTTGTTTGACAGAAATAAAAAAAAATACCAAATTGTTCGTCAGAAAAATACCTAAATTTTTCATCCCTACACTTTTTTACGTATCTGTCGTCATTTTTGAGATATTATGAAAAAAAGGTGTTTTTTTTGTAAATTTGAAATTTTTTCTTTTCTTTTAATCTTGATTTTTTTTAAAAATATGTGTCCTAAAGCAGCCAAACTGATACAATCTATCAAACTCTTCATAATAAAGCTATTTCTAGGCGGAATACGATTAATTTTCATTTTGGCGGAAATGGCACTTATGAAACCCATTGATTTAAAAGAAAAAATATTAAATGGTATTCTTATTTTCAATACAGCTCACTTATTTTACGTGCAAAAGACCTTTAACAGTGCTCATTTTAAAGCTTATTTCAAGCACTACAAAAACTTTCTTTATGGCAGAATGCATAAAATGCATCTGTTCGCCGCTAGATGGCATTGAACACATAGATTAAATTTCAGACAAAATAAAAAACGGCTTTGATCTTCAATATGTAGCTTAATATTGCACTTAGAATGATTTAAAAAAACTAAATTGTTCGTTTTTTTATCTGCTACAATTTTGGTTCTTATAAAATTTTCGATAAAACATATATTTTTGGAGATATTTGCAAAAGACCGATGAAAAACGTGAAAAAATTGCGATTTTTCAATTGCCAATAACTTGAAAACTATTGGATTTTTCGAAAAACTTTATAGGTGATTTTTTGCTTAAAATTAGTCTTTCTATCGATATCCGAGGTTATTTAAAAAAAAAGTGTCCACCCCCGAGAAGGGATGGCAACCACCACCAGGGTGAGTGCGGAGTTTAAATCATTTTCACTTTTGAAGTTAAGGGTAAGGTGAACCTAATTCCAAAATTTCACGCAAATCGGTTCACAGTAAAAAAATTCGGAGCAATAATGCTTCAATGACTGCACTAATGATAGATATGGCTTAAATAAGCTACGACGTCGAGTATCTACATACGACTCACCAACAGAAGTTAACTAACTTTAGGTATTTCACTACCGTGTATAAGCATAATTACTACGTTTGCTTTTCTAGTGCAGGTAGGTAAAGGATTGCAGCCGGTAGAATCAAAAGCTTCGCAACCGCGAGAGGGCCTCAGACAATCCACGATAATTGCTATGTAACGATAATAACCGGGACTACTAAACGTGGCCTTAGAAGCACTAACGTTTACGGCTTATGCAATTTAGTTATTAACGGTCACCCATCTCCTAGCTCCCAACGACGCGGCGACGTCACTGCTCGGTCGATCACAATGTGATTGACGCAACTCGTGTAGTAGATACAGCTGAGTGCTTCCTCCTTCCATACGATTACAATAATCATTAGTTGACTTGACTCTTGGTGAAGTTCTATGTTAATCTTTGTCTTTGTTGTGCTCAAGGTAGACTTAGGACCTGGCAAGTCACCATGCATTGACCGACCAAATTGTATCTAATCTACGGTGGGTAGTTATATGAGTGCACAAAAATAACGGCCGACAGGAAAAGATGGTGAAATATCGTGAGGCATATATTAGCTCCGGTATCTATTGCATGATGACCACGACGATTCTGACAAGAACGTATCAAATGAGAACAAGTGAAGGTCTAAAAATGACGAGCAAACTGTACATTGGCATTTTAATTACAATACGTTAGCATGTCGCGTGAACCTATTCACGTGAAGACCATTTTTATAAGGATAAGCCGCATGCGTTTATAAAAGTTACTTACCCATGTGCTGCTGGCATACTCTGGTAGTACGTTACGATTTGCATAAATTATAATTTACTCGTTTCCTCACCGCGAATTCAGAGTATGACGTTACAGGTACTGAATTTAAGTAGGTATTAGCTGGTTCCCGATTCGCTCCTGGTAGCTATTGAGGGGATCTCGCAACATCCTGTTTTAAATTGCGAGTTATCGTAATTGTTTCATTGTAACAGATTGAGCTTATATCTCGGTGGCCTTACACGCCACTTGTGCATAGGTGCCCTCCTGGGTCATATCTGAATGACACCTTTTGATACATGCAACTTGCAGCCATGGGGGATTCTGAGGGCCAAGTAAACGATATCCCTTATCAGTTACAAACATTTTCTTGGGAGGATTATGTAGTTTTTGTGTTCATGCTTGCTATAAGTGCTCTGGTTGGTGTTTACTGGGGATTCGTGAAGAAGCAGACGACGCAAAATGATTATCTTCTGGGCGGAAGGAACATGCAAGTTGTTCCAGTATCGATGTCTCTTGTAGCAAGGTTAGTTTTTCTAGTATGCTTGAATTGCACATATTCGCTAGGGTTAAAAACTATTCTGTTTTTTTTTCAAAATTCTAGCATCAATGTTTTCGGAGATAAGGGGGGAATGGTCAATTTTTGGCTCTAATTTTCGTTCTTTCTTGAATAATTTTAAAACTATCCATTGTAGAAGTATAACAAAAATATATTTGAGATTCTTACAATAAGCCCTTTCATTTGACATACCACACTATACGCTTTGCAATACAGTTTTTGTTTAATTTTGATTTCGTTTATTATTTTCAAAATTCAGTTGTTTACTTTATACCTTCGTCTTTGGGTCACAAAAAAGCACATGAGTACCTTTCAACTCATTTGGTCCAATAGTTTCGGAGTAAATTGGCTGTGAACGGCGGTCACCCAGACGTACGAGTGATCAAGGGTTCCGTTTTTCGTTGTTTTGTACGGAACCCTAAAAATCTGCTGAATTCAACAATAATTCTTGTAAAATATTTTTGAAACTTCGGTATATTATGTATAATTAATTATGTATAAATTAGCTAGAGTCATGTCGATATAATTAGTCGAGTAGGTCGGAAAAATGCATGCATTTGAGTTTTCACGGCATGCGCTGAATAATTGAAATGTGATGTTAATTTTAAGGGTGAAAATTAGTATGGCAACTTTGTCAGTTTTAAAGTAAAAAGAGAGGAGAGGGAGAGGGAGAGGGAGAGTGAGAGGGAGAGGGAGAGGGAGAGGGAGAGGGACAGGGAGAGGGAGTAAAAGTATACTCATTCATTATAAGGCGATATGAAGTTCGCCGGGTCGGCTATTTATCAGATACCTACTTTGCAGTTTTATTGTCATTTTTGTGTTCTTTATCTATTCTATTGACAACAATGTATACCATACCTACTTATCTAAAAATTACAATCATTAGGATTACAGACTGAAACCTAGTTACGTTTATTGGATGTCTTAATGAAAAACACGATGCTAAGCTCAAGAATTTAATAACCTTAATTGAAATTGTTACGAAAACAAGTAAAGAAATTATTTTATTTCAGCTTTGTTTCTGGGATAACACTATTGGGGTCCCCTACTGAGGTGTACATGTACGGCACTCAGTACGGATTTATAATTATCGGCATATTCCTAATGTCCATCGTTATGACTCAGGTGTACCTTCCAGTGTTCCATGAACTCAAGATCACGTCTAATTACGAGGTAATTAAACAATAAAATGTTTCCCTTGTTTTTGTAGTATCGTTAATATTAAAACTTCATCTTTAACTAATCAGTCGCATTTTTGCTATTTAATTACCTACTGTTATATTTTTTGTAATGGTAAAACTTTAGATTTAGGGTTGTTTTCAATCCATTCAACGCCTATTGAGCACGGGACTATCCTCTTAAAGAAGCCTAGACCAGAGTTTGGATTGAGGAGATAGATAGTGGTTTACCCATGTGTCGTAAATTTTCTTGCCGCCCTAATACCTCTGCTATTATCTTACTATTTATCTTTATATTATTACCGAAGAATACTTCTTAGGATTGATACATCGTACCATCAGTGGAAAAAAGGCATAAGATGAAAATTGCAATTTTACAGGAGAGCAAAAAAACTGTTAAAATATCAGTAACTAGTCAAAAGAATTTACAATACGATTTCTTGCACAAAACCGTCAAGATTAATGATAAAAATAAAAAAAATGAGTATATGCAGCTTTTGTCCCTCTTTCCAATCATTAACTAAAATTCAAAGTAAACCGACTTATGCCTTTTTTCCACTGAGGGTGCGACATCACAAAAGCCTCCGGGCTATGAGTGTTTCAGGGTTTTTAGGGTTGATACCTATAGTACCTAACACATAAGTCGTAATCTTCATTTGTCTTTGATTTCTGAACTGGATCTAATAGTATTTTCTTCTTTCCAGTACTTATCAATGAGATTCGACAACAGAGTAAGATTGTTTGGATCGATCCTATTCGCATTTACTTTGGTAAGTTTAAAATGTTCCATCCATCCTTTGGATCTTCATTCTATATAATTCTGCTGGATATGACTTTGATTGTTTTGGATTAGTGGATGTTAAGCCATTTTTGTATTATTTAGTACTATCAAAAGCCCTTTTAATGATTGTTATTAGCACAATTTTAAATTCTACAAAAACTTTAGTCCGTTTTACTCGATGTAGCAGTTATAATAGTATGTTTTATTACAAATTTTATGTTTTTATTTACAGGTAGGGTGGTTGCCAATTGTAATATACGTACCGGCTCTGGCTTTTAATCAGGGTAATAATATTTAAATACAGCTTTATAATTTAATTATTAGCAATAACAATTATTTTATGTTGATTATGCATTTATTTTTAATATTCACTCCGGTTGTCGGGAACGAATCGCTAAATTAGTGACAAACGCTTGTTTTACCATACATTTTAATGATTTTCGGTACGATAAACTGTATTGTAGTATAATATTATATTAATATTATGTAATATGTACTTAACTGCTTGTTTTAACTATGACAGTGCGAAATATGCTGTGAAGAAATCTTAAATATTTTTTTTACAAATGTTATTTTCATGTCATTTCACCTCTTTTAGTATTAGATGGTTTCTTACCTTCCATAATCACGCGTATTTTTTATCTGCCACATCCAAATTATGTTTGTTACACTTACATAGCAAGATATACCTAACTCTGTAACATAACACAACGATGTGACGAAGCGGACGAATCATATTGTTGTTATTGCTACACATTTAATCGCATCATTACGTTGGTTGCCCGAACTTTCCACGATGCGATGTGCGACGTTGCGTTCTATATACAGATTTTTTCTAACTTCACTATTATCCTATATCGAATATCTTCCATTGTAAAGAATCAAAGCCATGGCTCACCATTCTGGCCAGGTTCTGTGGCAGACTTCCCATATTTTGAGAATATTTTGAAGATCAGATATGCAGTTCTCCTCACAAACAAATATTTTTTTTAAGATGCATAGGTTTATATCTTTTCAGGTTTATATTTTTTTATTTTGGAACGAAGTTCCTTATCGCGCGTTATGAAAGGGGTCTTGATGGAAAAAATTCTTACGAAATTTTGCCACGATACTTTTTGAAGTGATTCAGAAAGTTTTTTCAGAGATGGCGCTGTACAACTTTCTGAATTTGTACAGAGATGGCGCTGTACAACTTTCTGAATCACTTCAAAAAACAATACTTAAATCGAAAGGAACTTCGTTCCATCCGGGTGTCCCTTGACACCTCTCAAGTTTTATGCATTACAAGGCCATTATTACAGTGTATTATTTTATCCAGGGGACTGAACGGAAGACGTATCATTAAGATATAAGCTATAAGTTCTTTAAACTTAACTATATGTTATATTTTTCAGTAACCGGAGTGGACATACATATTATTACTCCAATAGTTTGTTTGGTTTGCATCTTCTATACTAGCGCTGTAAGTAAAGTTGTAAATATGATATATCGCTTATTTTTGCTAAATACTACCTAAATCAAACCGAATGTAGATAAAACTAATCACTGCTCTCTTCTTTACTAAAGTCGTGCATGTCAACGTCTTATAAGTATATTTAGTTTGACAGTTAATATTATTTGTTTTCATTAGATGGGTAGTGTAGATATACATATCGACGCTTGAAAGGAAACATTGCCTAAGCGACATTGAGCTAACTTTACAGGAGAGCAGTTTAAAGTTGGAATTTTTAGAAAAAAACAATATACTGTATACAACAACTTTTCTGAAAATTCCAAATTTAAAGTTTAAACTGCTTTCCTGTAAAGTTAGCTCAATGTCGCTTAGAAATGTTTCCTTTCAAGCGTCGATATGTAGTTAAAGGTATCATGGGAAATACGGGCAGATTAATTATTCATCTTATTAAATTAATTATTCATCTTCATTAAATTGGCTAACAAATTATTGACCCAATGACGACGCAGGGGACAGATTTTACTTTTTAGCTGAATAATCTTTTTTAAGTGATTATAAATAATGCTGGAAGTTTGAAAGATAATATAATTAAATAGGATTATTAGAATTATGATAATACATTTTAAAAAGTTATATCTAGTTAACCCTACTGCCGATCTGGAATAATTTTATGTTCATGTCATTAGTTTAGTGATAATAATTATCTTAGTAAGTTTTCTTTTCAATATATTATAGCAAACAACAACCCATAATTGTCTCACTGCCGGGCTCGGGGTCTCCTCTCACAATGTGAGGGGAACAGGCTACAACGCTAGCCAAGTGCGGATTGGTAGACTTCACATACCTTTGAGAACATTATGGAGAACTCTCCGGTGTGCAGGTTTCCTCACGATGTTTTCCTTCACCGAAGCAAGTGATAATTAACTTCTAATACGCACATAATATTTGAAAATTAGAGATGCGTGCCTGGATTTGAATTCGGGCCCCTACGATCGGGAGACCAATGTTCTAACAACATGTTTCAATATATAAAAATGTGTTTTATAATACTTCTTTTTCTTGATAGGGTGGTCTCCAGGCAGTCGTGTGGACAGACGTGATTCAAATAACGGTGATGTTCGGTGCTATGGCGCTGGTAGCGGTAAAAGGGACCCTTGATGTCGGTGGTATTGGTGCAGTGTGGCAGCGAAATATGGACAGCGGCAGGATCGAAGCTCCTAAGTTGGTATATTAGCTTTAAACCACTAACGACCCACAGAGCTCAGGTCTCTCTTCTTGACGAGGCCTAGAGCATACTTACTCTACCATGCTGCTTCGGTCCGGATTGGTGAAAGGGGTCAGTGGCCAATCCAAATGTCGGAAGTTTTCGTGCCACCCAAATCCCTCCAACATGGCTTGACGACTGTTATGTTACAATAACAACCGACAGCATCGGTTTTACGTGTAAGCGCTAAGGATCGACGTAAGTATAGTTTGTGTAATAATCTATACTAATATTATAAAGAGGAAAGATTTGATTGTTTGCATCGAATAGGCTCCGAAACTACCGAACCGATTTGAAAAATCCTTTCACTGTTGGGAAACTACACTATCCCCGGGTGACATAGGCTATATTATATATATTTTTTTAACTATTTTTCCCGAAGCGAAGTGAGGGCGATTTCCTAGTATATTATAAATATTAAGTAATAAACTTGTAAAACTGTTTTAGTTGGGATCCAAACCCTACAGCGCGTCACACAATATGGAATTTGGTGATAGGGGGTCTTATATATTGGCTGCAGGCAAATTCAGTCAACCAGACTATGGTCCAGCGATACCTGGCTCTACCCACCTTACGCGGAGCTAAATGGTGAGAATTGGTAAACAGGTAGTTAGAGATCGTCTTCTTTAAAAAAGTAATTTAAAGATGAATATGATTGACACTTAAATTTTGTAGGTATTATTGAAATAAATATTTCCACGTACAGGTTAAAATAATCATATTTATATGCCGAATCAAATGTGTGTTTAGAGCAAGAGTGCGTTGAACTCTTTCGTAATTTTATAATAGAATACCTAATGCTTTTTGTGTAATCTAGGAAACTACAACCCATAATTGTCCCACTGCTGGGCTCGGGGTCTCCTCTCACAATGTGAGGGGTACAGGCCATAGCCTACCACGCTGGCCAAGTGCGGATTGGTAGACTTCACACCCCTTTGAGAACATTATGGAGAACTCTCAGGTGTGCAGGTTCCTCACGATGTTTTCCTTCACCGAAGCAAGTGATAATTAACTTCTAATACGCACATATTTAAAAATTAGAGTTAAATTAAATTAGTCTCGGGCCCCCGCGTTCGGGAGACCGACGATTTAACTGCTAGGCTTTCACTGCTATTTGTGTGATTTTATTATGTAGGTATATTGTTTTGTTTCAGGGCAGTTTTTTTGTTCTGCATCGGAATATCTATACTATATTGCTTCTGTTTATATTGTGGCCTTCTGATTTACGCTCGTTTTCACGATTGTGACCCTCTGCAGACTAAGGTAGATATTAGTTTTGTAAGAAACAATATATTTTCTCCACTTGAATTATTGATAATTGTTCTTTCGAGGTAATTATTGAGAAGAAATTCACATATCTGCGGTGTATGTGATTGAACTTGGCTTGACACGCTGCCGCGTGTCTAGATGTTCTTCAAGTCTATTAAATGTGCCTCGAAAACAGCTTGATGGATTGCTAATTTTAAAATGATTTAAAAAAGTGTTGAAGACGAAGATAGTGGTCTACGTTTTCTCTTTAATTTTCGTTGCGACCCACTTTCAATCACTTTTTAAAAATATTTTAATGATGTGTTTTTATTTCAGTTAGCCAAGGCCAAAGATCAGCTTTTGCCCCTGTTAGTAATGGATGTCCTCGGTGACATACCGGGATTACCAGGAATTTTTGTTGCTGGCATTTTTAGTGCAGCTTTAAGGTATACAGTACTCATTACTTATTTATACAACGTACACAACTTGAAGGCTTTAGGGTTTAAATAACATCTAATTATGAAACTAACACCTTCGGAGATTCAATATGGTTAGTGGAACTAGGGGCATAATGGGGACGGTAAGGGAAAACAACAAAAAAGCAAAGTAATAATCAACATAATGTTTTCATTTATTTATGTCACTTTAATTTCTTATTAAACGACAAATTGGCATTATCTTTGGACGACATGTGATGTCATGTTACCACCAATTTCTAATAATAATTTAAGATGCGTGGCACCTCCCTCCCTCCCACAACGGAAACATGCACTACAATAAGTACGAACATAAGTAAGACATAAGGAAGAAGCTCGGAGAAGAAGATTCATTAAGGGATTCAGGGTTCACAATTCACATGCTTCCTGCTATTTTGGTTCCAAAGAGTGTGGATCGATTGATTAACATAAAAAATACAATTAGCTCATGAATCCTTAAATTAGACATTAGTTCTCATTATCAGCCGTACCCAATATCTTGTTTTTCCCCAAATCTGAATAGAGAGCCACCCTAAGTTCCCTTTCATTTTCAATTCACTATATCTCATTCGGTACAAATATAACTTGAATTGATGAATACTTACTAACTTACGAACCCATTTCAACAGCACCACAAATTCAGTCTTTTGTAAATAGAAAAATATTGCCAACGTTTTAGCAACTGGGTATGCCTGGCCCCAACTCTTAATACATTTGCTGTGCATATATTTCTAGTTCCTTGTCAACGAGCTTAAACTCGATGTCAGCAGTGGTGCTAGAGGATTTCTACAAGCCCTTCTACAAGAGAAAGCTGACTGATCGACAAACAGGTTGGCTTTTGAAAGGGGTTGTGGTCTTGCTTGGAGCTCTTTGTTTGGGTATGTATTACCTATTCGATATTTCTAGTTTTCCCAAAATAAAAGTAAAGATAAGAGTAACATACTGTAATGTTTTTCACCAAATATTTTTGGCCTTATCTTGCAAATAAATGAATGGAAGAAATAGTGAGTCCTCCTCTTCCAGAGGTTGCTAGCTGAGCTTTGTATCACCCGGCATAATCTCGATGGTATTCTTGCATGCTTCCATCGTTCCGTCCTAAACCCTAGAATTCATTTAGTTTTGTAGTGTTTAAAACCCTGTACAAAAGCAGTTTAATTTCTGCTTACATTTTATTAGTAACGCTTCAGTCAGTGTTGTTGTTTTTCTTCACTTGCAAAAACTTGAGCTAAAATTTGGCGTATTAATATTTTGCACTAGTTTTACTAATTGTTTTTATTTTGCGTTTATTCTCACTATGAAATGTACACGCTTGTATTCTAAAATTGCAGGTTTGGTGTTCGTTGTGGAAAAAATGGGCACCATCTTGCAGCTAACGATGACGTTAGAAGCTATGACGATGGGACCGCAACTCGGAGTGTTTTCCATGGGAATTCTTATACCCTGGGTGGATGGCTTGGTATGTATTTTTTTAAAGAAAAAACTGTCCTACAATGTAAAGCAGCTAGCGCAACGCCAGTTCTTATTATTGTTAGAAAGTTTTACTGGCAGCCTTTGCTCTTCTTTAACATCTAGGAGTGACAAATCTGCCTCTGTTATGTCCGATCTATGAAAGTTATTCTTTTAATATGTTTTATAAAATATGTTTTCGTTTTTATGTAGTTAACCGATAGACGAGCAGATGTGCTACATCGGAGACTTTTGTGAACTTTGTAGAAATTATTTAGATACGAAGTTTCCTCTTGATTATTTCCTTCACGGATGAAAGTAATAAGAAATTTCAAATGAAAAGAAACCAGACCTTTCTGCGCAAACTATCATTACTAACTTACCTATTACTTACTTATTACTCACTCTTCTTATCACTCACTCTTCTTCTTTTTACGCTAAATCTTTCACTACTACCGCTGTACGACTCTGGACATCTCTTCCATATAAAATTCGTTGTGCTCAGTCACTTGATAGTTTTATAAAACAAGTTAAGGATTTCTATCTTGCTTTGCAATAAACTTTTATTCTACTCCTCACAACTGTCATCATGTTATCATTTCGTTTTCTTTTTTCTTTTATACTTTATGTACACCGCTACCCTTTTTCTTTCTTTCTTATCCTCTTCTGTTGGGTTGCCTGGAAGAGATCGCTGCTTTAGCGATAAGGTCGCCTTTTGTATACCGTACCTTGTTTTATTGCTATGTATTGGTTTCTGGTATACAAATAAAGAGTATTTGTATTTGTATTAGCTGTCTTTTAATTGTATGTCTGGATTTATGATCGTTTAAACTTTCTTATTGATTTAGGGTGCTCTGATCGGAGGCATTTCTGGGCTGGCGTTGATGTCGTGTTGGTGCCTCGCTGCTCAGCTGGCGATAGCTCGGGGTCAGATCACGCACCCGCACAAGGCCCTATCTATCGAAGGGTGCAAATATAACTTCACTCACTTTGATTCGGATGTCAACGTCCCGAGTGCAGGGTAAGTTTTCTTACAGGCATTTATTTAACTTACTTTGTTCATTACATTGTTAGTTGTTACCATATTTTAATGTGTATGAGTAAAATTTTGTTGGCTCAATTAGAATTCTCTCGTCCTACGGAGTCGATATTGCGCCAATTGATTTGGTTTCGATGACAATGCATTTTTATGATAATGGTGACCTGACACTATGCTGAGGTTTGGCTCTAGACGTGGGAACACCTTCGGATATCAGCACAAACACCAAATTTCAAAAATTTGTTTTTAAAACGTATTTTAAAATAATTATTATGAATCTGTGTTATTATTTATTTTGAAAAGCTTGGTAAAAGAAATGCTTTGGTATAGGGACAAAGATCTAAAATTACTAGCCTAATATTTATGTTTTTGGAGACACCGAACGGGCTCATTGTCAGATTATACAATCGATATCGCTTCGTAATCAATAAATCGCATCCTCAGTGGAAAAAAAGCATAAGTCGTCTTACGTTGAATTTTAGTTATTAATATGATTGGAAAGAGGGACAAAAGCTGCATAATATGCTCAATTTTTTTTAATTTTTTAATCATTAATCTTGTCAGTTTTGTGCAAGAAATCGGAATGTAAATTCCTTTGGCTGCTTACTGATATTTTAACAGTTTTTTTGCTCTCCTGTAAAATTGCAATTTTCAACTTATGCCTTTTTTCCACTGAAGGTGCGTAAAGTTTTGAATGACAAACCTTCTCTTTCAGTGCAGAAGTAAACCCAGTACTACACGTATCTTACATGTGGTATACGCTGACGGGAGCTGTAATAACTATCACTATTGGCATGATTGTGTCAAGAATTAATCGTATGTGCGGGAAAGCGTATGTCCCGCCGCCGCCGAAACTACTAGCACCTCAGATCAGAAGACTGTACAGAGAACCTCCTCATCCGACAGACGAACCTTATATAAGTGCTTATGGTTTTAATAAGGTAAGTAATTGTATATCGACGCTTGAAAGGAAAAATTGACCAAGCGACGTTGAACTAACTTTACAGGAGAGCAGTTTAAATTTGGAATTTTTAGAAAAAAATCATATATTTTTTTGTAATCCTCCTACCGACATTATTCTTACTGTTTTGAAGTCCTTATTTTATCATCTATATTGCGGCATATACATACAACAACTATTCTAAAAATTCAACTTTAAACTGCTCTCCTGTAAAGTCAGCTCAATGTCGCTTAGTCAAATTTTCCTTTCAAGCGTCGCTATTTAGTCTAATATATATTATTGACTATTATGGTATATAGACTTTGTATAGGATGTGCTAAAAATGCGCCAGATTTTAATTAATTTGCTTAATTATGACGTCCTCAAAATACACTACTCAAATAGCTTGGGACCATAATTCTTCGAACATTGAAGAATTATCGTCCCAGCAATAATTCTATCATATTTTGTTTGAAACATGTGAACTGTGACCATAATTTTTTTTATTGATGAATTTTTTTTATTTTGATGTAATAATAGTTAACTCCTGTTTTTTGTTCTCGATTTTCATATTTAAGTTGTTTAATTTTCATATTATCAATAAGATAAGAGAGGAAAGAAGGATCTGTCTCTAACCCCCAGCCGGAACACTAGGAATCGTTTTGCTGATTCAAGCTAGAGATAGCGATTTAGGCAGGCTTAACGAATAATTTTATTTATTTTCTCATTGTAAATGTTCATTGTTTTTATTTTATTTTACAGGAAGGTCAACAAGCCAATTCAGTGTCGGTTCGTATGAGACCAATGAATGAAAGCGGGGATGTTAGCTGAAGTTTGTATAAAATTATAAATTCCTAACATAAACTATGTTTTGTACATGCCAAAGTAATTTATTTATATTATTAATTTGTTATTACATTGTTTTTTTATTATGAAGTTGTTTTTATTTAAAAATAAACTATTTTAGATAAGAAAATCCAGAGCTCATAGTGTATGTACCCTTTATAATGTATCCTAACTATCAATAAGGCAACAATGTGGGAAGGCTTAATCTTTCATATTATCTAAAATAATAAATATCATTTTTTTATTTATTTATTTATTTTAACAAACAAGTACAATCTCCTGCTGTACATGTCTACCAAACTGCGAACTTACACTATTATATCTACCGTAAACGAATATTAATTTGCTAAAAATTGTAAATTGATGTTTAAGATGCAGATGTGATGGTAAGTGTTCACCGAAGCCCATTAAACTTCAATACAAAAGGAGACCGTGGCAGTGTCCAAAACAATTGAAACCGTCGAGCACATTGACAGCTGGGACGGGCTTGTGGTTGGGGATTTGGAAGCAAGTTCTTTCCATCTTTCTTTCTTTCTTTCGTTCTTTCACTTTTTCTTAGTCGGCCGATGCTCTGGGCGACGGTGGCTACTTACAAGATGCATCGTCAGTTGGTTTGACGGCTAGTTACATAAACTAAACATTGAAAGAATAAAGATTTGGCTATTGAATTTGATAGAAGTGTGTACTCGAAGTTGCTATCAAGTTGGCAAGGTGCCACTAAAATAAGCTTGTATCATGCCGTTTACTAGACCTGGAGTTGCATCCTCGTTTGGTGGTTACCAGGTTGCACCAACAGTGGTTAACTGAGCAGTGGTTCGATTAATGGCCTAACTACATATACTTACTACATGTAATATATATCCTCACAAACTGTCACTCATAAGTGTACACTCATGAATGGTTAGAGCTATTTACATAATAAGGACGATTTCAGTTTTGTCGTTGTTGATTTAGCATTTGTTGCTAACTTAAAACAATAAAGGCATTATTAACATTGAAGCAAATGATAGAGTTTTAGAATGATTATAAATAGCAACAAGGCACAGTATGTGACATTATTAAATGGAAGAAGATACAGGCCTGAGACGTCCTTGTTCGATCTTGTACCACGTGAGCGATGATCATAGACATATCCAGGTTATTTCGAGTCTGGACAGGAAATCATCAATAAAACGTAGGACAAAAATAACAGCTAGCCGATGCGTAGGAAAATTGAGGTCCGTAATTGAAAAATGGAGGCAAGAAGACGGCAATTCCGTTTGTCTGATACTATACTATTAAAGGACTAACGTTTGTCTTGAAAAGAACTAGATCCTAAAAGTTGTGTACATAGTGTTTTTAAATTAGATTTTTTTCAAAATGGTCGATGAAGAACCGTTAGACGTTTTAAATGTAAGACTGACTTACCAGCAATTTTCATGGATCGATTATTCGGTATTCGTGATAATGTTGTCTGTATGTGGGGCGATAGGAATTTATTTCGGGTTTATTCAAAAGCAGAAATCTACTCAGGATTACCTTATGGGAGGAAGGAATATGAAGTTGATACCGGTGTGTTTCTCTTTGGTGGCTAGGTAAGTTTAAACCAACATTCTTTCTTTAATTATTTTACATTATGTTTCTTGAAATGGCACCGGTAATATTATCGCAAAGTGCGTATTTTGTTTCAAATGCTTGTCAATATATATTTTTTAAAACATGATTTAAAATTGCCTTTCCCTTCTCTACTGATAGGTATGGATTTATTTATAATATTCTTTTTACTTGTAATACTCTTCGCTATTTTTGTTGTTTCAGTTTCATATCTGGTATATCACTGCTGGGTATTCCTACAGAATTATATGTTTATGGTACTTCATACATGTTTTCACTCGTTGGGACTGTTTTAATGTCTATAATAATAACGTTCACATTCCTCCCAGTTCTTCACGATTTGCAGTTGATGTCTGCTTATGAGGTAACATCACTATCAATATTTTAATAAAATCTTGTGAATATATGCAAAGCAAAAAAAAGCAAAGCAACAACCCATAATTGTCCCACTGCTGGGCTCGGGGTCTCCTCTCACAATGTGAGGGGTACAGGCCATAGTCTACCACGCTGGCCAAGTGCGGATTGGTAGACTTCACACACCTTTGAGAACATTATGGAGAACTCTCAGGTGTGCAGGTTTCCTCACGATGTTTTCCTTCACCGAAGCAAGTGATAATTAACTTGTAATACGCACATAATATTTGAAAATCAGAGGTGCGTGCCAGGATTTGAACCCGGGCCCCCGCGTTCGGAAGACCAACGTTCTAACCACTAGGCTATCACTGAATATATGCAATTACTTAATATTAATTAAATTTTCAGTATTTAGAACTTCGTTACGATAAACGTTTGCGAGTGTTTGGATCAGTTCTGTTCAGCGTGTATTTGGTGAGAATCTTTACTTTATAATATTTTTAATCCCATGAAAGTTGCCAAAGAGCTCTTTGAAATACATACGTTCGATAATGGAATCATTAAATATGTAATTTTTAAATATTTTCTAAGGATTAGTTTACTTGTGCACGAGTTTCTGTTTTATAATCAGAACACAGAACGCTACCAAGTATACTTTGCTTTAGATTGTACTCAAAGCTAGAGAAACAAGAAAACTATCCAAAGTCAAGTCAATTAGTAACATCCGATTTCCTTATGTTAATGTAGACAGGTATACTTGCAATCAGAAAATATTATTATCCCAAATTTAGTGTTCATTATTTTATGAATAATCATCTTCTTATTAGTCCCGGCGAAATTATCTCATTTTCTTAAGCCGCTTAAGTTAACTTGAGCTTTAAATAAAAATGTATGCAGGATTATATTTAGCTTATTAACTATTTGCTTCCAGACATCATCATTTCAACTACTATTCATCTTAATAAAATGCCATCACAAAACACAAGTGGTTACTTATTCAATTATATGAAAACCGTTTCAGATGGCTTGGCTTCCTATAGTTGTATATGTTCCCGCCCTAGCTTTTAACCAAGGTGAGCTATTTCAGTATAATGGGATTAGTATCTATAATACTCATATAATTTTATAAGAATGTGATCTCACGTCATGAAATTAATAACGGTTACGTTATTTCAGTTACCGGAGTGAATATTCACGTGGTATCTCCTATAGTATGTCTTGTCTGCATATTCTATACGTCAGTTGTAAGTATTATATAATTTTATTAAGTTGTATAATTAGGTATAATTAAGATACTATCAGGTCTATCAGTTGTCTAACTGTGATTACCACTAAAATATGAATTATATACATATCATGGACAATTCATATTTATTATTTACGAATAAGTTCAAATGTACGCCAGGCTTAATACAATCAAACAAACATAAGAGGAGGTAAGGTAAAACGGGTGTAACTTTTGTGAAGATATAAAAATCAAATTATAAATTAACGATTTCAATTAGTTGTGTACTTTCAAGAAATAATTTGACACAAATTATGTTTTAGGGAGGTTTAAAGGCCGTAGTATGGACGGATGTTGTACAAACTATCGTTATGGTTGCAGCTATGATCTTAATAATTATAAAGGGGACTATTATTGTTGGCGGTGTCCGAGAAGTCTTTAAGCGTAATTGGGACACCGGAAGACTTGAATTCCCATCGTAAATATTTCAGTTTTACCTTATATTTGTGACATTATTTTCTTTTTAACGCACTGTATTTCTCCTTAAAAGATTTCAATTTACAGGTATCAATTTGATTTGGTAGAGAGACATTCTATTTGGTCGGTCACGATTGGTTCTACCTTTTATTGGGTGGGAAATATAGCTGTCAATCAATCAATGATGCAGAGATTCTTAGCTTTATCAGAACTGAAATCATCTAAAAGGTGAGTTTAAATAAATATTATTTTAGTCGGCGGCAGCTTACAATGTGGTATTTTCTAAATCTGAAAATGTGTTTCCAGAGCTGTCTGGGGATTCCTTTTTGGAGTAGTCTTCATTGTATTCATATGCGGGTATAGTGGTCTTCTGGCGTTCGCACGGTATCATGGTTGTGATCCGTTAGACTCCAAGTTGGCATCGGCCAAGGATCAGTTGTTACCAGTACTCGTAATGGATGTTTTGGCCGAGTGGAAAGGTTTGCCAGGAATCTTTGTGGCTGGAGTATTTAGCGCTGCGCTAAGGTAATTTTACATAACTTTAAGCATTCTTATATTTATACTTCATGTGATTTATCTGTATGATTTATCTGTGAATGATGTATATTTCATTATTTGATGCCTAATTCCATTATTAATTTCAGTTCTTTATCAACTGGTCTTAATTCAATGGCCGCTGTTGTTCTTGAGGATTTTTGGAAGCCGTTTTTCAGGGAGTTGACTCAAAAGGAAACACAGATTCTTGTCAGGGCAGTTGTAGTCATACTTGGATGTATTTGCGTAGGTATGAACAAATTTATACTTCGTGGACGTTTAGTCTGAAGTACGTATACTTCAGAACATTGTTAAAGTTGTTTTTCAATATTGGTATCGGTTATGAAATGACTGAATAACTATCACTTTATTGATGTTCATATTATAATATTTTGTCTTAAGTCTCATACAATTTATTTCTATAATAGATCATGATCCATGATGGGTGAATGGAAGGATTAGAATTAGACTGTTAAATTTGACTTTGAAACTTTGTAGTTGCTGTGTTTTTGATTTTAAAAGGGGTAGCGGTAAGATTGGGTCATTATATCATAAAGCAATATTAGTATTATGTAGGACAGTTGCTAAAGCTTTTCACTATTATGTTCTTTGCACCAATGAAACTATTAATTGGTATCAAAATTGATCATAACTATTCTTACTTTTAATTTTCCAGGTTTAGTATTTGTGGTAGAAATGCTTGGATCTGTCCTGCAGCTGACGATGAGTTTGTCTTCGGCGTCAATGGGGCCGCTTGCTGGAATATTTCTTATGGGACTTTTCCTGCCATTTATCGACGGGACGGTAACTTTGTTTTAATTTTAATTTATGTCATGTAGTTATTATATCACTGTGTGTATATATCTTTTTCAATGCAACTGATCTTTAAATAAACATGTGTTAAATTGGCAAACAAAAGGTATATTTGATTTGTTTTCTAGTAAAACTTTCCTAATATTTACTAACATGAAGAGAATTTGACTTTGTCTTTGCTTTATTGCTTTGCACTTTGGACTATAAAATTGTCATTTTCCTAATTTATTTGGTTCCAGATATTTGGCACCGAAATTCTTTAGTAAATTAGACAATTTGTAACTTGCAGAGTGCGTTGAGTGGGGGTGTAATAGGATTGTCATCAGCGTGGTGGCTGGCTGCGCAGTCACAACTGGCTCAAGCGCGAGGTCTACTTCAGTTTGAAGAGAAGGAGCGTTTCACAAACAACTGCACATATACTTTTGAATCAACCGTCAATATTGAGGATACTTCTGAAGGGTAAGTAAGAGATATATAGCGAATATAACAATGTGTTGAATCCTTATATATTAGAATATTTCCTACATCACCAACTAATAGATCAACAACAATGATTGTCTCGGCAAAAATAATTAGTTTCGTCCATACTCCTTCGTCCTTCTGGAAGAAATCTATTTCCCAATCCGGACCGCGTCCGCAATAGCTTCGTTTAAAGTTACGGTCAATTAATTATTTAGGATCTAAAAACGTTCACTATTTTTTACTGTTGTCGAATTAATTTACCACATTATATTCTTTTATCGTTCCAGATACGTGCCATATTTGTACCGAATATCATATCTGTGGTTCACGGCGTTTGGATGCACTGTGACGACAATTGTCGCTTGTCTTGTGAGTTTGCGGAATCTGTGGGCTGAGAAAAAAGACGAACGAGACGAGAAACTGTTCGCGCCATTCATAAGACCCTGGATATTGCGTAAAAGAAAGGTTAATACTGTGTTAAGGGCAATTAATACTAGGCGTGAACTATGTGTATTTTTGTCGTGCAGCGAAACAGTACTGCGATATAATGTCGTATCGCACAAGGAAGATGAAAAATTTGAAATGCGCGCATACCATAGATTATCCCCAAACACTCCGTTAAAGCTTAGTCACAACATTGCATCAATATGATGCGACATTATACCGCATAAAAACGCCAGTGCGCATGCGCACCTAAGCTAACACTCTTGGTCTGATTTTATTTATGTTCTAATGTTTTGAATATTTGTTTCAGGTAAAACACATGAGTATGAAAAGACGTAAATAAAATTTAACAAATTGTTATATTTTTATTATGAAATGAAATGAAATGAAATAATCTTTATTCATGTAGGTATCACTGATACTCTTATGCACGTCATTTTTTTAATCTACCAGCTTTTCGGAAAGGTGCTTTGTCATGGAGGAGAAGAAAAGCCGTAAAGAAACTCCTCAGCACATCTTTTAAAAATAAAACTTATATCTATTACAAAAATAGGTATTCTCTAACCTGTGCAGAACTGGTTGCCTAGCTAGTCATTTCCAGGCATCCTTGTCATTTAAATATTCATTTATGCTATAGTAGCCCTTGCCTAAGAGCTGAGCCTTTACACGTTTCTTAAAAGATTCCACTGGTAAGTCACGTATTTGTTTTGGGACTTTATTATAAAATTTTATACCTAGTCCCATAAAAGAACGTTGCACTTTGGAAAGACGGTACGAAGAGGTAGCCAATTGATGCATCCTTCTTGTTTGACGATTTGAAAAATCACAATTTTGTTTATATGCAGTTATGTTATTCCGTATAAACACTAAATTATTATAAATATATTGGGAAGCTACTGTAAGTATACCTATTTGTTTAAATTTGATACGCAAGGACTCCCTTGATTTTAGTTTATAAATAGCTCTAATGGCTCTTTTCTGTAATACAAAAATTTGTTCAATACCGGCTGCTTTGCCCCACAGTAAAATGCCATAAGACATAACACTATGGAAATATGCAAAATAAACAAGCCGAGCAGTGTCGACGTCAGTGAGCTGCCTTATTTTTCTAACAGCATAAGCAGCCCTAGCAAGTTTAGTTGTGAGAGATGCTATGTGCGGGCCCCATTGCAGTTTACTGTCCAAGGTCACCCCTAAAAAAACCGTGGATTCCTCTATATTTAATGTTTCATTATTTAATTTAAGAGATTTATTTACTTTTTTTACATTTGGCAACACGAATTCTAAGCATTTGGTTTTCTTTGCATTTAAAAGTAAATTATTTATAGTGAACCAATGTGAGACATGCGACAGAGCACTATTAACATCGTCAAAATTATTTTTATTCCTATCAGTCTTAAATATTAATGATGTATCATCTGCAAACAGCACAATGTTCGCATGGTTTTTAACATAATGTGGTAAGTCATTTATATACACCAGGAAAAGAAAAGGGCCCAAGATCGAGCCTTGCGGAACACCCATCACAGTAGGTGACCCTGATGACTTTTCATCGTTTATATTAACCTTTAGTATCCTATTACTTAAATAAGATGCGAGCAAGCTAAGGGCCTTGTTTTTCACGCCATAGTGACTAAGTTTAGATATTAATGTATCATGCTCAACACAATCAAACGCCTTTGATAAATCACAAAATACACCTATAGCATTTTGCGACGACTCCCATGCTTCATATATATGCTTTAAGAGCCTGGCTCCGGCATCTGTTGTACTACGACCTTTAGTAAAACCGTATTGCTCCGGATGTAATAAATTATTATTGTTGAAGTGGGTTAGCATTTGATTCAGTATGATCTTTTCGAAGATCTTACTGAGTGTTGGTAATATAGAAATTGGCCTATAATTATTAATATCCGTTTTTTCACCTGTTTTAAATAATGGTATAACTTTACTGCATTTCATTAGATCTGGAAATACACCAAGATCTATGCATTTATTAAAAACTACAACTAAACAAGGAGCTATAATATCTATTATGTGACGAATTATTTTTACTGAAATACCCCAGAGATCACCCGTACTTTTTACTTTCAGAGACTGGAAAACTTTAATTATGTCCCTGATTGTAATGTGCTTAAAGTCAAATACCACATTGCATTCCTTAACATTATCTCTTAATAGATAAAATGCTTCTGTTGAAGAAGAGGATAGTGTACTAGTTAATTTAACGGGAATGTTGCGGAAGAACTCTTCAAAAACGCTTGCCACTTCTTTATCAGAAGTGATTTTGTTTCCATTAATCATTATTTCATAACTAAAGTCACAAGATTTAGAGTTGCCGGTCTCATTTTTAATGATATCCCAGGTGGTTTTTATTTTATTATCCGAATTAACTATTTTATCCTTTATGTACATTGACTTTGCTTGAGTACAGATGATTTTGAAAATTTTTGAGTAATTTCTTACGTATTCCTGAAATGAGGGAGAAAAATTATATTGTTTTTCGTCATAAAGCTCGTATAATTTGTTTCTACTTTTATAAATACCTACAGTAGCCCAGTCGCTAAATTTACTATTTTTACTTTCTTCTATGTATCTGAATTGAAATATTCGATTAAACTCGTCATTAATATTTTTAGACAATGTATTGTAAAGATTAATAGGATGACCATTTTGAGAATACACTGATTTACGCAATTTTGTTTGAATTTTTTCTTTAAAAAGTGATATTTTTCTCTTTGTCACGGGTCTATATTTTATAATTTTTTTCTTATTATCGTGGCTGTTACGTACCGCTATTTTTTGGCCACAGTGGTCTGATCTCAACTTGCTAAGTATTTCTTTGTCTAATATCTCACAATTGCAAAATACATTATCGATACAAGTACGTGAAGTTGCAGTTATTCTGGTAGGCTCAGTAAACGAAGGATTTAAATTAAAACACTTAAACAATGCGAGTAACCTAGCAGCTATAGAAGATTCTACTAAAATGTCAACATTAAAGTCCCCGCAAACTATTAATTCTTTTTTCGACACAAATAACCGTTTAAGGACATCCTCTAGAGTATCTTCGAATAGGCAAAAATCCCCAGAGGGGGGGCGATATATACAGACTATAATAAACCGCTCCAGCTCCACACAGGCTAGCTCTATAGTGCGCTCAATAGAAAGACTAACAATGTCCTTTCGATCTTTACAAGGTATATTGCTGTGCACTAAAATTAGTGATCCTCCATGGATTGCAGTCTCTCTATAGAATGCACTTAACAAACTGTAATTGAATACATTAATATTATTTCTTACACTTGTTAACCAATGCTCAGTAATGCATAGAATATGTACATTATAATCTTTAACAAATAATTCAATTTCTAACTCTTTGCCCGATAAGCCCTGTATGTTTTGATGTACAATATTCATATTAAAGTGCTTATCCGTTGTCATTAAATCTAGTTTAAAGTATTAATTAATGTACCTGAGCTGGTACATTTGTCAACTATAGGAATAGTGGTAGTACTACCACAATCAATATAAAATGGGTCAATAGACTTTGTTACACATGTAACACTATCATTTGTTAAATTATAAGCTAACAGTTTAGCTATATGTCTTCGATACTTTAAAGGTAAGTACATTTTATTTCCACTTAATTTAAAGGAAGAAAAAATATATTTATTTGTGTCAAAATAAACTATTGCATCATTATGATGGTATGTCAAATTGTACAGTTTCTGGTTTAACTTATAAATATAATTATTTTGTTTATCACTAAACTCATTGGAATAAGGAAAAGCACATAAAGTAAACTTGCATTTAGTATTTCTATGTAACAATAACAATTTTTCAACACATTTAGTTAATTCCCATTTCATTATATTTAAACTGTCACCGATCATTAAAATTAATGAAGTATTCTCATCAAGATTATCACAATTAATATGGTTCACTAAGTACTGGAAAGTGGCTCCTGGTGAGCATAAGTTTGTCACCGAATGTGCCAGATTACTACTCATAATAGACCCAAAATTTTTACCCAAACTATCACTAATAATAATAGTTTTCCTTTTTGATTTAATTAGTGGTGAAGAAGGTTGGGGGATGCTCTGTTTGAGACTTCCACTCTGCACTGCTTCAGAGCACTTACAGCTATTGTCCTGGTCAAGATTTAGTTTGTTGGACAATGATTCAAATCGCTCCATATTCTCATTGCAAACTTCTAACAGATGATCAAATGATGTTATATGCTCATTTATTTGCAACTGAGCTTTGCTATATAAGGTGGTCATATCCTGCAAAGCTATCTATTTTACTTTGTAGGTGCAGAGATTCAGTATCATACAGAGACCTATTATATTCTAATTCAGTCTGCATGGTTTTAATTTTATTAATTAAGGAAATACGTTCCTTTTTACTATGGCCTAATTGCTGGATACAGTTTTTGTGTTTTATTACTTTTTTGGTTTTAACAATAAATCTTTTTAATTTTATATATTTTATTATAAAAGTTAAGCCGTAATCGTGTGTATAATAAGCATTTAAATCAGATTTAAACACCCTAAAAGGGATAGTTTTTTCCTGTGTTGACTAAATATACTCCATACCTGGGAACAAAATTAAGTAATAAAAATGATTGTGTGGTTTTTAAACTATAATATTTTTATTATTCTTATCCTAAATTGTATTTATACCTAATTAAACTATACGATTATGGAGCTCTGTAAGGATTGCTAGTAAATAAATGGCGACATTATAAAAGTAGATCATTCGCAATAAGGCCGACCTCTACTCTACTTTGTGGTCATGGTCATCATAGACATATACATAATACATACTGTCTGTATCTTACCGCTTACTCCAGAGGACTGAGAAGAAACCTCGAAATTATATTTTTAAGAATCGTTTGGTGAATCGTTAGAAGAAAATGAAAATAAAGTTTTCTTAGTGCTTAGTGCTAATGTGCGTAGTAGATGTGCTTCATAGTATTAAAACATATATTGTTAACTAGTAATTTTACGGAAGTACTACTTAAGTAGTGTGCAATCAATTTTGCCACTATAAAACCCACCGCGTCTGTAGTTGCTTTACTTGCTCAACCACTTACGAATGAGCAAAACATCGGGTTAAGCTTTAACCTAATATTTTAGTAGTAGGTTTTTGATTCAGTTGTAAAGGTTCGGAGCTTTTATTAGGGTCTCCCAATAAGAGCTCCGAACCTTTAAAAACTGACGCGGCATGGCTATGATGTAATTACAAAATGCTTTATATCTATGGTAATAAGACGAAGGCACTTGGTTCTATTCTAATACTAGTCGATGCTGGTACTGGTTTTTTTCGCTCTTATTACCATCGACATAAAGCTTTTTGCTAACGGCTTTTTGCTTCGGCGTCGGTTTAGATAAACTCAGGAACACTCACCCTTCCTTCGACAAATCGCTGTTGCCCATAGGAAACATATCTCCAGAACAAGCATCTCGGTTAATATCTGTCGTGCTACATCTATTACCGTGCAAGTGGTCGTATCTAACTGTAGCCGCCATGTACTCATAGGCACGATTGTGGGAACACATGTTGAGCCAGCAACCAGGCATGTTGGACCCTCCATTCGGATAGAAGTCTGTATCGCCGCACGGACCAGAGTAGCCATACAGGAATGTGTTTGTATGGATGACTTCCACGTACTGTGCGTCTGTATTTACTATTCTGTTATAATCGTTGCCCCATAGAGGACCTGCTGGATCTAACGCTGAAAAGTGAAATTTATTATATTATTAATTAATAAAAAAAATTGTTTTGTTTACAAAATGTATGTAATTTAAATTTAATTGTAAGCAATCTGCTTAAACTAACTAATGCTTTTAGGTAAATTTTTGTTCCATTGTTATATGGATGCATTTGGCACTACGGGAGCAGCAGTTTTCGAATGAAATAATTTTTCGTTAGAATCCAAAAACCAGTAGGTACCTAGGTATAACTAAACGTAACGTTATAACTAAACGTAATATTTTGTATGTTTACTATTACCACAGACGACATAATAGTACATAATTTACTAGATCTATTGTATCAGTTATCAATCTGCATTCTACAGCGATGCCTCTGAAGGGTTGAGATTTTTAATTTGGTTGCAAATCTTTTAAATTATTATTTACATAGTGAAGATTTGGTCTAGTGGCAGTAGTTCGGTTATTAGTCCGATTAACCGAACTAATGCAACTTTTAGTGCCAGTAGTTCGGTTACCCGGACTAACCGAACTACTTACTTACTGACACTTTTTAGTGGCAATAGTAGCAATAATAGTGGCAATAATAGTTCGGAAGATGTAGAGTTTGATTACCTGTGATTCTCTTAACCCGTGCGTCGGTTTCACGACCGGCATTGCCAACTAGGTGTGCACCAAGACTGAAGCCAACAAGGTGCATTTTGTCGTAAGAAGCACCGAATGTGGTCAACCACCTGATAAACTGACCTAACGCTGCCCCCACCGTTGGTACTCCAGATTTTGCAGTCACATAATTTCTTTGTGCTAACTTGCTCCAATCAACGACGATGACATTCACGTCATTAGTTTCAAGAAATGCTGTAGAGTTATTATTTATTAATTAAAATATGAATTTCCTTTACATTAAACATTAATGAATATTAATAATAAAATTATTTTGGCATAATTTATGTAATTTAATTAATGAACATTATAATATAAGTAATCCTTAATATACAAAACGTTAATTTTAATATATAAACATTATTCTTACATTCTGTGAGTAATTTATTTAAATCATTTCTTCCATGGCCATACCATCCATGGACAAGGAATACTATTTCTTTTTCACCTTTAAAGTTAGAATCATTAATACTGCTCGTTTCGTTGATTACAAGAATTTGTTCGTCAGTCGGATTTTCTCTGAAAAATAATTAAATAACCAATGAATCTTTGTTTTTATTTACTTACACGTAAACTTCTCTATAATGCGCTTTAGCGCTAACTTTTTCCACCAATATACATAAACCAGTCCAGTCTCTATTCGTCTTAGAAAATTAGCAAGGCGGGTGGACCAGGGAAGGTCACTCCAACAAACAAACAGTTATAATTTCTTTATTAACTAGATAAATGGAACAAACAAATCAATAAGTAACACTTTGTTTTATAAAGTAATATGTACAATTTTTTTTTATGGAAATAGCCGGCAAACGAGCTGACGATCCACCTGATGGTAAGTGGCTATCGCCGCCCATGAACATCAGCAACACCAAAGGCATCACTGATGCGTTGCCGGCCAAGAAAGAAAGAAGAAAAAGAAAGAAAGAACTGGCTCTCAAGCCCCCAGCCGGAACACGACGAGTCGTTTGGCGGATGACTCATGCTCGAGGGTTGTAGCTATCCAGGCGAACCCCTGGAGAAATAACATTTAAAAAATATAGATACGCCATGCCCTTACAAATCAACCAAAAAATCTGTTCCGAAAAGAGCTACAACACACACACGTTTATCTTTTGTTTCACTACACCAATCACACTACAATAATACACGAAGGCTTTTTAACGTTTTATGTCAAATCTCAAGCACTTCTGACAACAACAAAAACATGCTTATCGTCTTCTATTGATAGAGCGGCTGAGCAGACGAGGTCAATTGACTGCTCTTATGATCTTCATCTTCGGCGCGCTAGTGACATATAGAATCTACCTCTTTTTTACTTAAAAACATTGAGAACAGCTTAAAATTGCCTACAGGGCAAACAATAAAAAGATTGCGTCTTGCACAAACCTCGTATACAGCCAATAGCCATTGCTATATTGGTTCCTAGCATAATCGGCGATGAAAGCATCGTCTACTGGATCCCATGTGTCAACTAGATGCAGACTGTTGTCACCGTCACCGGGAAATGAGAAGAATCTGCTGCTGTTGTATTCTTCTTTTGTTACAACTCTTCCAGCTACACAAACTAAAGTAACAATACGATAAGTGAAGAAAATGAGGGTTAGCCAGAGATAGATTTCTTTTTCTTCAAATCAAACGCTAAAATTAAAGGAGTTATAAGAGTCGTCGTCTAGATATGTAAATAATTCTTGTAAGCGCAACTTCAGTCCCATAATGTTTTACTTTCTTAATGCTTTTCTCCCATTTATGCTTCATTTGACTTTAATTTTTATCATTAATCAAATAAAAAAATATAAAATTCTCCAGTATGTATCTACTATTGATAATTAGTAATAAATAATTAATTATGTACCGGTTAAACAGACGAAGGTAATAATCAGGCACCTCATTTCAGTCGACGTTGATGACGAGTTAGAGATTAACTGTGAAAATTCTTTCATAGTTAATTAATTAACTAGCGTATCAGCCCAGCATGGATTAACACACGAATTTATCTAATTGCGCTGTGTGTTCGATGTTCTATTTAAAACATAATTAACTCTTTGCTCGTGGAATACGATAACAATCGCAGTTTGAGTAAACTTTGCTGTAAAATGAAAATTATAAAAAAGTCATCGTCGATCGTCGTTTTGTAAAAGTTACCACTTTTACCTTTTTTTAAAAGTAACACTCTGGTTTGGATTCTAACAGCAACAGCCAACCAAGTTCTGTGCAGAATAAATCTCCTCATTAAGAATTCTAACTTCCTTAGGGCACAATTCCACCAAAATAGTGTGCAGCACATTTGTTTACAAACATTTTGTGCAAAACTCCAGCATTGCACTTTAAGCTAGTATCGCGCTTAGCTGCTGTCTCCACCGGCAAGGCTGTGCGTAACTTTTGTAAACGCACAGTGTGGCACACTTGTGCACAAACATGTTCACTGAGAAGAGTTTTCTGTCTTCAGATGTTAAATATGGACGGGCAGGAAAACGTAGTGCTTTGTGCTGCAGCTTGTGTTTTATTATTTAGTTTGCTTAAAAAGAAACGAAGAATAAAAGCAAGACTGAGTTCGTGAACAACAAGCGTGTACGCGTCGACGCGAGTCCACTGCGTACATGTGTGCGCGCACAAAAGTATACAGATGTGCGTGACAATTTTAAATGTTCGCGCACAATTTGTTACTGTATGCCCGAGTGACTCGACCAGCGTGAACATTTGTGTCGTACACTGTGCATTACAGTGCCGCACACTGGTGGAATCATGCCTTTAGATTTCAGAGAAGACACTTAAAAGATACATTATCCTATGTTATGTTTATTATCATGATTATTTATTATTTAACATTTGAATAACAAACAGCAATAAATGACTACGACTGAAAGTTGAGTCCAAATGCAATAAATTAGCATAACGAAATTATTTATTCATGTTTTTTTTAAAAGGTTTTTTTATCGTTTTAGTGTTATAATCATCATCATCATCCTGCCCATTTCCCAATTTTATTTGGGGTCGGCGCAATATGTTTTCCTCTTCCACACTTCCCTATCAGCCGTCATCTTAACACTAACTCTCTTATCTTTCATATCCTCTGTAACACAATCCATCCAACTTTTCTTAGGTCTTCCTCGTCCCCTTCGTCTATCTATCACATTCATATCCATCACTCTTCTTGTCACATGCGTTTCCTCACGCCTCATCACATGCCCATACCATGACATTCGGTTTCCTTTCAACTTTTCTGTAATTTTTGCCACTTTCACACTTCCTCTAATATACTCATTCCTTACTTTATCCATTCTCGTCACTCCACACATCCACCTCAACATTCTCATCTCTGTAACATGCATTCGTCTCTCATCCGTCTTCTTTGTAGCCCAACATTCTGATCCATACATTTCGACAGGTCTTATGACGGATTTATAGATTTTACCCTTCAATTTTAGTGTTATAATAAGTATGCAAAAAACACCTAATTTGAAAATCGCTAAATCTAAGATTTCGAAAATCATTTTGAATCTGAATATTAAACATTTATTTATTTATATAGACTTTATTGGATCATACATTGTGTATAAGATCAAAAGGTACATTGTCCAGTCAATCGCCTTACCAGTTTTGACTTACACCATCGCATCACATTTACTATTAGGTATAATAAAGGACATTCACAGGGTACTACCTTTATTAATTTTGTGTAGCTCCTTGGTGGTTCAAACATTTGTATATGTATTAAATAAATATGCCACTATACCGTCAAGAATGCTTCTGCAACAAACAGTGATTGATGAATCTTAATTTATTTCAAGTAACATATTTTTTTTTCAGTAGTTTAACTGTAAATGTACAGAACTGCACCGACACACAAACAAACTTTATAATCAACAGCATGTTAAGATATACAGATTACGAATAATCTGTGTATACCTAAAGGATTACCTTGTCAATTTAATATAAGGTTACGATAAGAAATTCATCGTACGATACTCGGTGACTTTTATCGATTTTATTCTATTTTGTTATAGGCTACCGCTACATAAACACCGTCTTAAAATATCTTACCTTGTTTTTATCACAATATTTATTGATAAAGAGATGAGAATTCAGGAAAGTTCCTTTTGTCGCAAAAGTGACACACTTTCTTATATTAGAGAGTACAGAGATGTTTTAAAGACGTGAAGAAGAATCTCCAATATTCACAGCAGATTACGTTGCAAAAGCAACGTGAAAACATTACAGTGAAATAAAACCCGGCAAGTGCGTGTCAGGACACGCGCAATGTAGGGTTCCGAAATAGTAAATTTATGTACTACGAGTAACCACCCTCGCTTTGCTTCGGTTTTCTTTATTTTTTACACCTTGGGTTACATTATTGGAGTTTTTTAAGGATCCCTAATTTTTTTGAAAATATAATATAGCCTATGTTACTCGGGGATTGTGTAGCTTTCCAACAGTGTAAGAATTTTTCAAATCGGTTCAGTAGTTTCGGAGCCTATTCAATGCAAACAATCAAATCTTTCCTCTTTATTATTAGTATAGATTACTTATGCTAACATAGCCGTGATAGTTTTCTTTGTAAATTCATCATATAACATATTTTTGAGAATTTTAAAAAATTCATCCTCACGTTCATTCAGTCTCATTCATCATCACGTTTTATTCAGGTATCCTGAAAAAAAAAATTTTCAATATTTTATTCTACGATCCTGGAGTTTTAATAAATATGTATATCCATGCCAAATTACAACTTTCTAGGACTAAGGGTCTCGGCGCTTTGCTTCGGACAGACGGACCGGCGGACAGACGGACAGACGGACAGATGGACAGACGGACAGACAGATGGATGGACATGAAGAAACTACAAGGGTTCCGATTATTCTTCGGAACCCTAAAAACCAAACTCTTTGACGACAAAACTCCACAATGGACACAAAACCACCGTTTATGCAATTACGTTTTGCATCTGTTCTTAGTTGCATTCACAGACATGTATATTCTTGATATATGTATGTGGTTCCATTCATTGATATTTTGACACGCCGGTCGTATTCCTAGCTAACTTTCTGGCTGGCTGTATTGCCGCTCCCGTTACCATTAATTTTTCCATTCCAATAACGAAGCTAATTGCGTTAGCAACCATTTATGTATCGGTAGTTTTTAATTTATTTTAGTTGTGCATAGTTTAACTATCTATTTCCTACTGTACTGTCTTGTTTTTAATAAAAATTCCAAGGAATATTCCAATAAAAATCATATGATAAGATAATATTTGTTCTGTCGTTATTATTTGTTAATGCCGCGAAGGAACTTATGAGACTTCCGATGGTAAGTACCGCCGCTCTGGCCTGACCACCACTGTAACCGCTGTTAATTCATTGTAACTGCATAATATAATCTTAATTGTTGAATTCTTTTTTACATTTACCTTATAGATACCGCCATTGATGTTTCTCTTACTTCCCGAAGGTTGACTGGTAGAGAATGCTTTTAGCATTAAGTCCGCCTTTGTACCTCTTAGGAAACGAGGAGATCCGTAGACGAACAAGGATAACCGACATAGTTCAAAGAATTAGCCGGCTGAAGTGGCAATGGGCTGGCCACATCGTGCGAAGGACCGATAACCGTTGGGGAAGAAAGGTCCTCGAATGGCGCCCACGTCTCGGAAAACGGAGTATAGGACGCCCCCCGACCAGGTGGACTGACGACCTGAAGAAGACAGCGGGCATCCGCTGGATTCAGAAGGCTCAGCACCAGCCAGAGTGGCGCAAGTTAGGGGAGGCCTATGTCCAGCAGTGGACCTCCAAGGGCTGATGGATGGATGGATGGATGGATGTACCTCTTACATTGTTTTTAGGCTCAAAAGTTTAAATAAATAAATAAAAATACAGTTAGGGATACTGCAATAAATTAACACGCGTTCTCAATATCTTACCATAATTCTTAACTATGTGATGGTGACCTAGCGAATTTTAAAAAACCGGGCAAGTGCGTGTCAGGCCACGAGCAATGTAGGGTTCCGAAGTAGTAAGTTATTACTCATTAACTACTTATGCTAACATAGCCGTGATAGTTTTCCTTGTATATTCATCATATAACCTATTTTTAAGAATTTTTTCAGTTGTCCAACTCCAAACGTTTAGTCGGCAGAGGGGGGACACTTGACTCTAAACTAAATCAGCAAGTTGAACCTAATATTTCGCAAACGGACCCCTAATTCCAAAAATGGTCTTAAAAGACCCATAACATTTTTTGAAAGACCTTTTTAATGATACCCCACACTATAGGGTACGCGACGAATAAAAAAATCATCCTCACGTCACCAGTAGGGGAGGTACCCCGAAAAAAATTTCAATATTTTATTCTACGATTCTGGAGTTTTGATAAATATGTACATCCATGCCAAATAAGGTATAATAATAAGGTATAAGTTTTCAATTTATTTTTTAATAGGAATTTATAATCATAATTATAATTAAAACTCATAATATTGAGTCAAGGAAATCAGATTCTGTTTAATTAACGTTTCTGTTTATTTTCCACTCCAAATGGACGTATCAATAAGGCCAACTACCAGATGTTCGTAATCCATATATGCCCGTGCTGAAACAATGCAATGTTTATGTTAATTCTATTATATGTATAATATTTTTTATATAGGCATTTTAGTATAGGTGTTTTAATGTAGATAACAAGTATAAATTAACATATAAAAATTTATAAACGTACCCTTTTTTGTTCAAAATATTATTGCCCATCCGAGCCTTACTGCCAGTGCATTCGCCGTTAAAAGCTTCATTGAGGTCAGAGCATCGATAACTGATGAAATGATTGGTCCTCACACTGGAGGCAAATAATGCCCAGGCACGGCTATGAGAGCACTGGTTGGAGTCACAACCAGGTTGGTTCCGGCCTCCATTGGGATAGAAACTAACGTGCCCTCTGGGTAGCAGTAATCCCATTGCAGCGGCGTCAGTATGCATGAGCTCGACGTAACGTCCGGCGGTGGTGGTTATGCTGTGGTTGTTGAATTGCCAACCAGGTCCAGCTGGGTCTAGTCCTGAAATTATTTTGATAATTGAAGAATTAGTTATATTCAAATATTACTGATTGTGATTTATTTTATATTTTAATGCTGAATTTTATAAAATTTTTAATGATTATTTTCATAATTTTAACAGTGACATGTTGACTTTATAACAATTTTTACTATGAATTTACACTATTGCTGTTTATGTTACTTTGATACTAACTTATAATTTTATTGATACAACCACTTTTCTTGTTCGATTAATTTTTTTAGATGTTGACTGTTTAATATCCATGCAGTCTTCGCCTGTAATTGTGGTGGCACTTGACAGACTATACTCAAAATTATCTAAGAACGCATTAATGATAGCTGCCATTTATTAATATGAACCAACCTTGTACGTACGTCTTTGAGCAAAATGGAATAATTATTTAATTGACATGAATAGTTGGTTACTTACGAACAAAGGATTTTGCCAAAATTTGTTAAAAATCTCTATTCGTATTGTATCGTATTCGTATTGACGTTATTTATAAATCATTTTAAACGTTATAATCTAGTAAAAATCCCATCACATCATAATTTATGCAAAATTGAATAAAAAAATAAGGCGTCGAATCAATATTATATGAAGATGACAAAATCTACACTGACGTTAAGTGATGTGACGGCATGAAGCCACTTATAAAACCATAATAATCGATACATTACTATAATCGAAACTTAAAATAAAAATGAATTTATTTTATTTCTTTCTTTGTGTTTAACAATTAAACAATTTAATTTCTTCTCTTCTATAAGAACATGACCAAAAGTGTTTATTACGATAATCTCTAACCGCAGCCATTTGAACTGATTAAAATACGGTTAGAATATTCATTATTCAACCGAAACCCAAATTTCATACGCTGGATGCGGCGCGGACGAATTAACAGTGAGTTTTTTAGGAAAAAAATATTTTATTATAGTCGTAAATACATAATTATTGAGCGTATAGGTATGGTAAAGTAACTTAAGCAGCTCAATGAAGGTAGTATCATTCCAGTTACTTGTGGATATCTAAATGTTTCGGTTTTTAGAATTTACAATTTAATTATTGAATCGATTATAAAGTCTTACAATTTTGAATCGATTTGTTGCAAAAATTGGTTCTTTCGTGAATCGATTTTTTTTGTACATCTCTAGTGTCACTGCGATGACAAACGACAAATATGCGTTCTTAGTTCGTGGGGACTATAGCTACATAAATGATTATTTTATTGTCATTGTATTGGTGTTCACTATGTTGGCGTTCATTTAAATAAATAAATAATAAATAAATAAATCTTTTTTTTGTGTCATAAGTATACAGATCCATAGGCAGTAGCAAGAAATAACCTTTTAAAATCTTAATTAATTTAAGCAGTGATCAATTTGTTTTCTTCGTTTTGTAATAATTGATTTAGCCTTCACTTGTATGAGGACATAGGTACTACGCGTTTACTTCAAGATTGCCCTCGTCGACCATTACGATATCACAGCTAACGGTACTGTAGAAAAAAAGTAATCAAATAATTTCAATAACTTATATTCAATAACCAATTATGTTTGTCACTGTGTAAGACATTTTACATTGACAGACTCTTTTAGTCATTGTAGCGACACAAATCAACGAAGGTAAAATAAATCCATAGAAACACACAATAATTTAACGAAAATGAAATCAAAATCAACAACAAATTCGAAAACGCACGCGCCGCACGGGATTTCAAAAATATGCTGATAGCGTTGCTGTCCGTACATACAAAATGAGGAGCAGTACGAGGAGCGGGGCGGGAGGTAAGGGCAAACTTGAAGTGAACGCGTAGTAATTAATTAGACACAATCTCAGGGGCCGTTCTTAGTGGAGGACAAAGTGCATAATCTAACATTTTAACAAAAAATTAACCGACTTCGAATGAAGTACATTGTACTTTTGACATGGATACCATTGTCAGATCTCGCTCAAATTTATGTGGGACTACGCGACAAGCACCAGCTTTCAATTAAAAAAAGAATCATCCAAATCGGTTGGCGCGATATTCGTCCATTTATCGCGCACATACTTAATGCAAATTTAAGACTTATATGATTTTGACATGGATGCCATTGTTAGATCTCGTTCAAATTTATGTGGAACTACACGACAAGCACCAGCTTTTCATTAAAAAAAGAATCATCCAAATCGGTTCACCCAGTCCAAAGTTCTGAGGTAACAAACATAAAAAAAATACAGTCGAATTGAGAACCTCCTCCTTTTTTTGAAGTCGGTTAAAAACATAATATACTAAATCACGAAGATATGGAAGAGAGAGAAATTTAAACGAGACACCACTATCTAAAAATTCAAAAAATTACCTGTCACTCTTCTCGGTCGTCCACCAGCAACAACACCAGCCCTTCCAACGGCATGAGCTCCCAAACTGAATCCGATAAGATGGACATTGTCCCAGCTACTGTCTGTAGTTTTAACGAGCCACACAACAAATTCACCAATCGCCTGGCCTACTCTAGGCGTTCTTGCAGCGGCAGTTAGATAATCTGAATCAGCTACGGTACTCCAGTCCACAACGATGACATTGACGTCACCAGCAGCCAAGAGGGCAGAAGTTATCAGAGTGTTCAACTCAGATGTCAAAGATCCATACCATCCATGAACCACAACATTTAATGGCTTGTCAGCTGCGTAGTTTGAACTTTTGATGGAATTGCTTCTGCCTATTACAATTTTCTCGGGAGTTGTAGGGTTGGACCTGGAAAAATAAAATATAATTATGATGTTAATATCTGGCTGACTATCCTCCTTCCATAATTAACAGTTAAATGTTAATATCTTTTGGACGCAGTTTCAGAAAACTTTTACTTCCTCCTTGTTACGTTTATTATTGTTATCAAATAGAATAAAAATATTTTCATCAGATTTTAATTAACCACGGTAATTTTTTTGTTCTTGATTTTGTTTTACATATTTTTTGTTTTTAATGTCATACTGGCCGAGAAATTAGATGGTTAGATTTAGCTCGTGCATAATATAAATCCATCCAATAGTCTGCTGCTAATTTATAGAAGACATATAGAGTGAGCATCTGCTAAATCTGCTGAATACATGCTTCCTATTGGGTTACAACTTATCACTATTATTTTGATTCGATTTGAATTATATGAAATTACTAGCTGACTCGGCAAACGTTGTTCTGCCAAAAATTTTCTGGATAGGGACATCCTAATCACCTAGTGCTATGAAATATACTTTACGACCATCTACCAAATAAATAAAAAAAATCATAAAAATCGGTCACGCCGTTTTTGAGGAGTGCAACCATAAAGAGCGTGACATGAGATTTTAATATATTAGATGTGAAAAATACAATTAATGGAGAAAGTTTGATTTTACTCCTCATAAAATTTCATACTGCGGGCTCAAATTTTAATATGAAAATCGATTCTTAAGGAGTTAAACTCCAAAAACATAATAAAAAAACTTACCTAGTAAAGAGCCAGTACTGATTTTCACTTTCTTGACGGTTGGACACCTCTGTTGGTATTGGTTCTTCAAGGTCTACTAGTTGAGTCGTACCATCATCACCAGACATCCAGATGTAACGTTTGGTACCATCCGCATAATGGCTGGTATCACTTGGCACCAAAGGAACTGCATTTCCCGCGCTTACCAAAACTATAATAGAAAGCATAGCATCATCTACTTCACTCGTATTAGATTACCTAGATTTACTCCATCTCATATCACATTGCGTTACCGGGTAAGATGTACCTAAACGATAGAAACACATTTTTTAAAGTAATGACTTTTCTCTTTCTATTTTCTTGCTTGGTCGGCAAGTATGGGCGATGCCTTTGGTGCTATGGATGTCCATCGGCGATGGTAAGCCCATTCTTTGGCTTTTCGGAAAGGTGATTTGTCATGGAGAAGAAAAGTCAAAAAAAACTCCTCAGCACATCTTTTAAAAAATATTACAAAAAAAGATAATAATACAAAAGTATTTACTAATATGAGCTGATCAAAATTTTGTTTATACGCGTTTATATTCCTCCGTATAAAAACCACATTATTAAAGATATACTGGGAAGCTACTGTAAGTACCTATTTCCTTGAACTTTTCACGCAAAGATTCCTGAGACTTACGCCCCAACTCAGAAAGGTTCCTTTATTTAGCTGTAAGGAGTCCATAACTAATTGACATTAAATATGTTAAGTATCGATTCCTCTCAGAGTCATTTTATTAACTTTAAGTAACCCTAGTGCGGAACAACGTCTAATAACCTTATCGATTATCATATCGATAGAGTATTAGTGTAGCCACATGTAAAATACGTTGAGAACACATAAAAAATAATACTTAATTTAGTGCTTTTAGAACGATGATAATTATAAAGTAATATAGTAACAGGAAATTCATTTACTGTGTTTTCATTGCCATTAAGGGCCTGTAAAGGTCCATTAACTGACTCTGGGGGTGACTAATTGTGATTATCTACTAAGGAGCGATTTTAATGACCATTAAGTGACTCTGAGTTGGGGCGTTACATAAGTTTATGCTTCTTTTAGTGTTACTGATGACATGACTATAAGCGACGCTTAGCACTTACCATTAGCTCGTGTCTTAGTTTGTCGGCTTTCACATGTAAATCAGAATCACTATTTCACTAGCTACGGCTTTCCTAAATTTACGAATATTTAAGCTCGGTGTCTTACGCCCCGACTCAGAGTCACTAACGGTTACTTATATTGCTCCTTAGTACAGAATTTGTACGGTGATTAAAATAACCGTTAGTGACTGTGAGTTGGGACGTCAGATAGTTATAAATTTATTGTATTTATTTAATACTATCGCATACCAGGTCAAATGGTAACACTTACGCGCTATGTAGGAAGCGAAAATCAATATCAGATTCATGTTTGTGCTGCGATTTTTAGGAACAGATCACTATATAAAACGTCCTTATCTAGGGTATTACCATTACTGAAGTTACTAAAGATTATTTTAATATGCCCAATCAATAATAATTTATTAATTAATCCATGATATTTCGGAAATGTCAAAAATTCCAAGCCTAATTGGCATTATCTTTGTATTAATACTTTGCCTTTGTTAGTAAATTGTAATATTGATATAGTTCATATTAAGCTTATTTGACATTTTATTTTTTAATATTATACTTTCTTCAAGAACGTTCGTTATTGATTTTATTTACGTTTTTTATCTATCTAACTTTGTAATCAGATTAGAATTAGAATAAATATCTAAAAATAATTAATGATCCACTATTGGGCATGAATCTCTTCTCAAAGCTGAGGAGACCTAGAGCATTCTCACCACGCTGCTCCAATACAGATTAGTGGAGGGGTTAATGGCTAAGAAGATTTAATGCTCCCCGAAGGCCTCCGACATGGATTAAAAACTGCTATCCACAATGATAACAAACGGGACCGATGTGTGGCGTCACGAAGCATGAAATCTCAGCTCAGAAGCATGGAAACGCTCAAGAAATTTTTATGGCAGCAAAACCCTAACGTATGAAGGAGAATTATTGTATTATAAAATACCTGCACACATAAAAAATGTAAGCTCACTTAATGCATTCAAATCAAAATTGTTACTGCATGTTAGGACTGGCTTCAGTAATTATATTAATAATAAGTAAAATATTATAATTATTTACAATTGCTGGTTTAATGCATTAAATGAGTACTCGTATACATATAACATGCCTTCAATGACGAATGATTTTATTTCATTACTTTACGTTAATTTTATATTCTCATGTAAGTGACAATTGCAATTGCAATAGTTACATTATTTTCTTGTAGATTCAATTATTCAGCGCATGCCGTGAAAACTCAAATGCACGCATTTTTCCGACCTACTCGTCTAATATCGACATGGCTCTAGCTAATTTATACATAATTAATTATACATATACCGAAGTTTCAAAAATATTTTACAAGAATTATTGTAGAAATCACCAGATTTTTAGGGTTCCGTAGGAAAAAACGAAAAACGGAACCCTTGATCACTCGTGCGTCTGGGCAACCGCCGTTCACAGCCAATTTATTCTGAAACTACTGGACCAAATGAGTTGAAATTTGGTATGCATGTACTTTTTTGTGACCCAAAGACGAAGGTATGAAGATAATAACTGAATTTTGAAAAAAAATAACGAAATCAAAATTAGACAAAAACTGTATTGCAAACCGTACCGTCTGGTATGTCAAATGAAAGCGCTTGTTGTAAGGATCTTAAATATATTTTTGGTATAGTTCTACAATCGATAGTTGTAAAATTATTCAAGAAAGAATGAAAATCAAAGCCAAAACTTGAATATTCCCCCCTTTTATCTCCGAAACTACTGACACCAGAGTTTTGAAAAAAATACGGAGAATAGTTCATTCAGTACTTAAATATTACAGAAAAACCTAAGAAAAGTCTATAGTCTTATAAAACGGCAACAATAAATAAAATAGAAAAATAACGGTAAATATATAATCAAAGTAAGGAACCCTCTCCAAGGGAGTTTAACTCGCACTTGTCAAGTTTATTTTATTTAAATATCTTTTAATAATTATTTGCTTAAATAAAAATAAATTACAATAAAACTTAAACTATTAATTAATATGATTATTGTTGCGCAATTGTTTGTAGCCATTCTAATCATATTTTCAAAGTGCAAATTAATGCAAATTTCCCTTCCAACCACCGCAATATAAAAGAATTTAACTCTGCAGAATCTCAAAGATTGTAACGCTATACAGCGCTGTGACGGTGGTTATCATTGAACAGTTAGAATTCAATCTGAAATGAAATTAATTGCATTGTTATGTATTGTTGTCACCGTAGTGGCTAAAGAACAGGTTAGTTTCTTTTGACTTTGAGCACTTTGACCGCGTTATGTGTATTTGTGTCAGCGGCTGCAATATGTGACGGATTGCAACTGCCTATGTTTGTAATACAAGGGGCATGAAGTGCTGTTGGCAACGGAAAATATGTACATCTTAACTGGCAGATGTTTGTAACTTGGAAAGTTAAAACAATTTAATAATAGATATTTCTCCTCTGTACTCACTGAAAACTTTGACAGAGGTATTTTTATGTAAGTAAGTATATCTATGATCTAATTAAGGCATTTGAAATGTTTGCAGGTAAAATTCCAACCCAAGCCAGAGCGATTACAACTTGTAATAAATAAATTTGCCAAACCTTGCGTTAAAAATGGCGCTGATGTCTATCAACTGATGGCACAACTAGCCGATGGTTTACTTCCACGGGATGACGACAACAATGAGTTTCTTTACTGCTTCACAAAGGCAGCTGGATACATAAAGGAAGACGGACATTTAATAGTCGACGGTATAGCTGGGATATTAGGAGATCATCCTCTCGTCGAAGAAATGAAAGAATCACTCAGAAAATGCGATGAAATAACTAAGGAAAATCGTATTCAAACAGTAATTGCAATGAATGATTGTATTACTGAAAATGCTCCTGTGCGTTTTGTGTTTTCAATATAATAATTTGTTGTAATTCAACATGTAATTCAAATATAATTGTTTTTTTTTTAATAAACATTGTCATGTTTTTAGTGTAGATATGATTTTATTTTTAAGAAGCAGCAGGAGGATAAGGGAGAGGGAGAGGGAGAAGGAATTTAATGGTCTCTGATTTCTTAAACCTACCAAAACTATAATAGTTAAAATAACAAAGTACATTCACTGATTGTTAGGCGATACGAAGTTCGCCGAGACAGCTTTCTTTTAATAAAGAACCTATAGAATATTAATAAGCTTTAAATATTTCATCCTATTAAGGCCTTCCTTATGTTATCGTGTTCGAAAAAGTAGAGAATGAATTGGTGTTTTTAATGCCTTTAACAATAGCATACGCGTTCGATAAAGATATGCGTAGACGCTGCGACAACGTAGTCACACGCCACCTCAGCGTGACTCACACGTTGCGATACTTGCGATAACGATACACACACGCCTCCACAACGCAACGCACACGCCACGTGATCGGCATGCAATTTGGTAAAATCATTAAAAATTATACTAATTTGTTTATAGAATGTAAATGATAATTGAGGCAAGCCTTATATCATTGCTTGAGTCAGCCTCCATACGACTCGTCGTCGTCGTGTTCCAGCTAGGAGCTTCAGCGCTTCTTCTCTTTCTTGTCTTATCTGATGTCCATAGATGACGGTGAATACTTGTCACCTTGTCTTGTCTGTTCGTCTTTCAGCTATTTATCTTAATCCTGAAGATCCAGGATCACGCCGGTGCAGCGCCGGAAGATGTCATTGCTGTGTAATAATATCATATATCATGCTAAACTTGTCTCTTCAAGGCCATCCCTTACAAGTCCAGCCTTTGCAAGTCCACTGCTGGACATAGACCTCTCCTGACTTGTGGCACTCTGACCGGTTCTAAGGATGAGGTCGGAAGTGTCAACTTTCATCCTTACGGGAATCAGTGGCGGATATTGCGCAGTTATTGGAAGGGAAATTGATGCAACTAAGAATTAGTATTTGCGAGCCGTAATAGATATTATTATCATTACAATATGAAATGTACAAGAGAGGTTTCAACCAAACAAATGTTCATAGCAGCTATTGTTGCAAGAGGGGTTTCCTTAGTGACTTCACTGCATTTTCTTAGAGATTCTTTGAATTCTTCCACAAGTGGATGGTCTTCTAATACATCACATATTTTATCAATAAACATGTGTCCGTCCTTCTACGACATAACCTGCAGTTGTCGTGAAACAGAAAATATATTTGTAAGCGAGTTCAGTTCTAGGCAGGATACACTGGGATCAAAATTGTATTTCTTCGTGCACGGATTTCAATATTTCTCTGCAATCGGTTTCTTTTCTATGATTTTAAATTCGACTTTAATGCAATAAAATTCACCACAACAGATGGCAGGTCAGATCTAATACGATTTTCACAACACCTCTATCTTTTTTATAATCTAGTCTTGAGAATTACTGTTACTCCATAACAGTTTTAACTGTCATTATAAAACATTAAAATAAAAATATAAGACACTCATAATTATTAGTTAAAACAGCTGAAATAATTATAATCTCGTCAAAAACATAAATGTGAAATAGGAGCCATGTTGAAAAAAAGAATTGATATCAATAATTTTTTAGTTTTTACTTTTTTTCCTTTACATACGCTTAATAGTCTACCTTGATGCCAATTATAAAGTATGTAGGTCATCTGGAAGTATTTTATGTTTTTGATTCTACGTCAGTGAGTTAATGTATCAATAATTTTTTGAGCTACATTTATGAAATTTTTAATTCTAAATATGCTAAGGAATTTAATAAATGTGCCAAATTTCCTGTATGTAGATTAAATAGGTCTCGAGTTAAGGGGTTTAAAAGTACCTCGAAATGGTTCGTGTAATATTACACATTATAATAAAAAAATACCAGTTTCTGATTTATTCCTTTGTATTGCCTCAACATTGCTGTACTAAGTTTCAAAGAATTTTTGCAAAAGCACTTAACTAACTTATCATGTATTTTCAAAGTAATTACTTAATGCAAATTTCCCTTCCAATCACCGCAATATATTATAAAAGAATTCAACTCTGCAGCATCTCGAAGCTTGTGACGCTACAGCGCGGCAGCGCTGCGACGGTGGTTATCATTGAACAGTTATAGTTCAATCCAAAATGAAATTAATCGCATTGTTATGTATTGTTGTCAGCGTAGTGGCTAAAGAACAGGTTAGTTTCTTTTGACTTTGAGCACTTTGACCGTGTTATCTAATACCTTTAAACGAGCAATTCTTGTATATACCTATATATGTATGTACATATAATTGGAATATCGGAATCGGCTCCAACGATTTTCATGCGGGTTTCGGGGCCGATAAATCGATCTAGCTAGGATTCATTTTTAGAAAATGTCGTTTTATCGGTGTTTTCAGGCAATGATAAATTTCTACAATATACTCTTCCTGACATATATTGGCAAGTAGCAATACTAAAGCTACTTCAGTAAATGGCGTTGTTAAGCAACACTAAACCGAGCAAAGCTCGGTCATCCGGATATTGTGTATTTATGTCAGCGGCTGCACTATGTGATGGATGTTTGCAACTGCTTATGTTTGTTTGTAGTACCAGGGGCATCAAAGAAGTGCTGTCATTTAAATATTATGACCGAATCGAACACAAATGGATCGAATAATGTGGAAACGGAAAATATGTACATCTTAACTGTCAGATGTATTTCTTTGAAAGTTGAAACAATTTAAAAAATAGTAACTTCTCCTCTTTTTACTCACTGAAAACTTCGACAGAGGTATTTTTATGTAAGTAAGTATATTTACGATCTAATTAAGGCATGTGAAATGTTTGCAGGTAAAATTCCAACCCAAGCCAGAGCGATTACAGGCTGTAATAAATAATTTTGCCAAACCTTGCGTTAAAAATGGCGCTGATGTCTATCAACTAGTGGCACAACTAACCGATGGTTCACTTGCACGGGATGACGACACCAATGAGTTTCTTTACTGCTTCACAAAGGCAGCTGGATATACATATAAAGGAAGACGGACATTTAATAATCGACAGCATAGCTGGGATATTAGGAGATCATCCTCTCGTCGAAGAAATGAAAGAATCACTCAGAAAATGCGATAAAATAACTAAGGAAAATCCTATTCAAACAGTAGTAGCAAATAATGTTTGTATTACAAAAAATGCTCCTGTGCGTTTTGTATTTAAACGCTTTTATTTAGCTTCACTTCGGAGCATCAAAGCATCAAATCTTGTAACGTTAATTTGAATGACTTCCCTTTAATGAAAATTGATGAAATTTGGCAGACATGTGTATTTCCGATGACAATACACGAAAATCATATTTTAAACTAATTTTCATTGTTTATTTGTTGTTAAATTAAAAAAAAACGATTTTCAGACTTTAGACGCATAATTCTCTATGTTCTATTTTACGTAGAGACTTGAAATTTTCACAACTTGTAGCTAATTTTATAAACTAAACATTATTGAAATAAAAGCGTTTAAAAAAAAATTTTTTTTAGGATTCAATTATTTCATTGTAATAAATTGATGTAATTGAACAATTATAATTCAAATAGGATATAAGGTAAAGGATATAAGGGAAGTATCTTATTCCGCGGGGTTCTAAAAATGGCACCTAATTCCGAGGTATTTCGAAAAACGGCGGTTTCAAGAAATTAACGAGTTCTTTTTGCCTGAAAGATACATTATTTAATTAATAATTTTTCTGTTCATGTGTATATGAGCAAAAGAGTGTACCTACGTTTTAAAATAATCGGCCAGATTGACGCAAGTAGCCGACTCGAACGTGCGTTTCATACATTTCGGACCTTATATGCATGTGAATATCACGATTTACTAAATAGCGTTTTAGAAGACAGTTTTATGCTGTGTGTGTTTTTGTGTGGTTGATATATGGAAGGGTTATATGTTTTATTGAAAACACTCAACATTAGAGCAAATGTGGTTCCTAATTCCAATTGTAGAATATCTCCCTTGTATTTGTAGATTTCACACAAATTCTTCACTAATTTTCAACACAAGAACGTTATTAGAACCGCACCATTTCAACGTTATTCATAAGGGAGTAAATAATAATCACACTTTGTATAATTATATCACTTTTATTTGCCAGCACAACCTTCTAGTTCGGTCTCTAGCAAACGAATGGCCAAATTTACCGATCTCTACTCAAAACAAGACTTCCGAGTTTCGAAAGGAAAGGAAGGAAGTGTGTATTTTCAAAAATGTCAAATATTATCGCCGGAAACGGATCTGAGACGGAAACAAAACAAAAACGGAAACGGAATTGATCTTCAACAACAATATTTTGTACAACGTCATATTTCAGAGTTATTTTAGAACTAGAATAATTTTAAGTTGGTAACAGCTCGGCCATCCGTAAGCTATACGAGTCTCTCGTATTAGTTACAAGCAATAGCAATAACAAATGAGAAGAAAGAAAAAACAGAAAAAAAAGAAAAAAAAATACATAAGTTCACTTATCTAATAAGTACATTATTATATCTTAGTCATCAATCAATTTAATTTGATTATTATTTCAATTATGGTTCCTGACATTTTAATAGTTACATGAATAACTCTTTAGCCATTTTCATTACAAATAATATATATTCGATCATCATGACATTACCGAATACAAGTACCGAATCACTTGAAAGATCCATGACCTTGATCTCATATTTTTAACTATAATATACAAACATTTTGTCGATCCATGACGTTGATCGGCCTTTAGACAGAAGACGGAACAATAACACATTTGTTGATTCATGACTTTAATCAACCAATATGCCTCTGATCTGATCCATGACGTTGATCACCTCAGAGTTGCACAAGTCCATGACGTTGACTTGTACATATTACGCCGTCACTCTACATCCTTGTATTATAATACACAATAATCATTAAAATAAAACATCAATTTTAATTATCGTTGCTTAATTCTCACATAATAACATTTCAGAAATAGCTTTAATCAATAAAAAAATAAGGCTAAATAATATATCATTATTTACATATATTTTTCATAGTTTATCATTATCATTATTATCATTATTCATAATAAAAATAAAAATAAAATAAAATAAAATAAGCCTTTATTACTGTCACAAAATTTTCAAAAATAGGGTTTTTTTACAATTATTTAACTGCAATAATAGCAATTTTTAAAATTGAATATACCTATTTTTTTATATTTTATCTATTAACGACGATATCGACGACTACGATGATCGACGATCGGTTTCAAACAACAGCTTGTCCTTCGACATAGGCCTCCTCTAAAGATTTCCACTTCAATCTGTCTCTCGCTGTTCTCATCCATACTGGACCAGCCACCTTTTTCATGTCATCTTCCCAACGTTTCATTTGTCGCCCTTTGCTTCTTTTTCCACTTCTGGGGTACCACTCTGTTACTATTTTTGTCCATTTCTCATTTGTCTCTCTTAGCATATGTCCTGTCCATCTCCATTTTAATTTCTTGCACGTCTTTTTTGCATCTTTAAATTTAGTGATATTTTTTATTTCTTCTAACTTTATTTTATCCCTTCTTTTTATTCCAATCACACTTCTCTCTATTCCGTTTTGACATACATTTATTTTATTCATTAAATTTTCTGTTAATGCCCATGTTTGGCACCCATATGTTAAGCATGGTAAGATGCACATATTATATACTTTTCTTTTCTCTTTAAGTGGCATATCTTCATTTTTCATTACTTCGCTAAGAGACCAGTATCTTTTCCATGTGTTAGCTATCCTTCTTTCTATTTCTTTATGCATAGTATCCTTTGCGGCTATAAGCTGTCCTAGATATACATACTCTTCTACATATTCTATTTTCTGTGCATTGACTGTGATGTTATATGTCTGTGAGCTGTTAGTCATAATTTTTGTCTTTGCCGTGTTCATTGTAAGCCCTGCTTTCGCGCTTTGATCTGATAGTTGTTGTAACATTAGCTCTAGTTGTTTTGGGCATTCTGAAAATAAAATTAGGTCGTCTGCAAACCGTAAGTGGTTTAACTTTCCACCATTTATATCCAGTCCTTCGTGATCCCATTGCAGATTCCTGAATACAATTTCTAGAGCCGCTGAAAACAACTTCGGTGAAATAGGGTCCCCTTGCCGAACGCCTCTCTCTATTGGAAATTCTTCTCCTGTAGTTTCAAGTCTGACTCGGGCTGTGCTTTTGGAGTATATATTCTGTAGTATTTTTATGTATTTATCATGTATTCCCTGTATACGCAGTGCTTCCCAGATGTAATCATGTTCTAAGGAGTCGAATGCTTTGTTGTAGTCAACAAACCCCAAATAATATAATTTGTTGTATTCGTTGTACTTTTGCAGGACTTGCCTTAGAACATGTATATGATCTATTGTTGAATATTTACTGCGGAAACCAGCCTGTTCTTTTGGTTGGTTTTCATCGAGGATGGTAGTGATCCGAGATAGAATTATTTTTGAAAATATTTTATACACATTGGACATCAAACTAATAGGTCTATAGTTCCCTATATCTCCTTTGTCGCCTTTTTTATGCAATAATATTATTGTAGATTTAGTCCAGTCTTCTGGTATAATTTCCGTATCTATAATCTTATTGAATATGTCTGTTAATAAAGGAGCAATCACTGTTGAAGTAGATTTTAATAACTCATTCGTTACTTGATCCGCACCTGGTGTCTTGTCCTTCTTTTGCGTGTTGATTGATCTAATTGTTTCTTCTTTTAATATTTTAGGTATTGGCTCAGAGTTAGTAATATTTATTTTACTTGTTATTCTTGTTTGGTTTTTGCTCCGATAAAGATTTCTATAATATTCTGTAGCTACTTTAATTATTTCTGTTCTTTTATTTGTATAATTATTATCTATAGTTTTCACTTTTAGCATCCAATCTTTTTTATTATTTAATTCCTTTATTGCTTTTTTAATTCCACCTGTTCTCTCGATATGTTTCTTTAACGTGTTTTGCCTTTTAATTTTCTTGTCTTTCCTGATATTTAAGTTAATTTTTTTACTGAGTTCAGATATCTTAGGACGGTTGTTTTTCTTTTTTTCCTTTTGTAATAGTTCTTTCCTTTCTTTCAATAACTGGTATGTTTCATCTGATATTACTTTTTTGCTATCTGTATTAACTTTCTTGGTTTCTGTTTTCAATACGTTCATAAGTTTCGCGTATTGTTCCTGAATTGGTAGTTGGTTCATTTCCTCTTTATTTGTTGCTTTCTGTAAGTTATTTATAAGTTGAGTGGTATCGCCGGTACATACAATTGATGAGTTATCTGTACGAAATTGTCTTTTAGTTTTTATTTTCGTTCCTGTTAGTTTAGCACGAACCATTTTATGATCAGAATTAAAATTTAGGTTGTGTATGATGGAAACATCTTTGATAATTTTTGCATTATTAGACATGATAAAATCAATTTCGTTCTTGTGAATTCCATTTGGGGACATCCATGTCCACCTCTTTGTTTCTTTTTTCTTATAAAAACTGTTTAAAATCTTGAGTTTGTTTTCTAAAGCAAAGGTGACTAGTCTAGATCCATTTTTACTTCTTTTACCCTGTCCATATTTTCCCACCGTATATTCTTCTCCATTATTGTTGCATATTCCTATTTGTGCATTGAAATCGCCCATTACAATAATATTTTTGTTGCAATTTTGTGTTGACATCCTAAGATCTTCGTAGAATTTATTAATTTTGGCTACATCTTCATTTTTGTCCGATTCAGTTGGTGAGTATGCCTGGATGATAGACCATTTTTCTTCTTTATTTAAAGGTAAAGTTATATTTAAAATAGTTATTCTTTCCGATATGCCTTTTATTTCTTGTATTCTGTGTGCCAGATTCTTTTTTATCAAAAATCCCACTCCATATTGCCCTAGTGTTTCGCCTTTATAATATAAGATATAGTTTCCATAATCAGTTATCCCTTCTCCATATCTCCTCATTTCACTTATTCCTATTATGTCCCATTTTATGTCTGCCAGGGCTAATTCAAATTCTAAACGCTTCTCCGTGGTTCGTAGTGATCTAGCATTAAAAGTGGCTATGTATATATCCGATGTAGATTTGTTTGTCTTTAGAGGGTCGTGGTCTTTTTCCCCCACGAGGACCAGTCGGCTTGGGGGAGAGTTCGTTTCTTTGTTTTTTATTTTGTTATTTAGTTGGTGTTTCCGATCGCCGGTGCATGATTGCTATTGTTTCGTTGTATTTGAGCTGGTTGAAAAGGAGTTAGAACGCATCCTCATCATATCAAATGCATTTTTCCTATTTGTCGATGATGGGTTTAATGTTTGTTGTTTTCTTGGTTGAACGTCTTCTTGTGGGGAGTTTGATGTTTCTCTCTTTCTTTTATCGTGCGCGTTTGAATTTTCCTTGACCACGAGTTTATCATATTTAATGTAGGCAAAATTCCCTTTTTTCCTCTCTTCTATTACTTTAGGTTGTAATGCCTTCCTTTTTTCCAAAGTTTCTTTTGAGTAGTCTTCAGTTATATATAGTTCTCTAAGTTTCTTTTTATTTCTCAGGATTTCAATTTTCTTCCATCCGCTAATCAATGCAAGGACCGTGGGCCTTGGCTTGTTCTCTTTATTTACTTTTCCAATTCGATAAATTTTATTTACTTCCCAATCTTCTAATGTCAAGTTCAGTTCATCCGAAAAATGTTTTTTAACTTTATTAAGTAACTCCCGTATAGATTTCTCATCCTCCTTCAATCCATGTATTATTATATTATTAATTTTCTTGTCTCTCTCCAGATATTCCACCTTTTTTTCCAAGTTTTCTATTTTATTTTTTAATATTTTATTTTCCTCCAAAACTGGTTTTAGTTTTTCATCCATTTTTTCCATTATCGTGTTAGTTAACTCTACTGTTTGGTTCTGCATTTCTATTTTCATTTTATCAAATAAAATTTGAAATTGACCTTCCATTTTTATTTGTGAAATGGAACGTATTTATTACTGGGGAATTCTATTTAAGTTACTGGCAACACTTGAACGCTTAAATGTCACTGTTCGTTCAGTAGTCTGTGAATGTCACTGTCTGTTCATGTAGCAGTTGACAAATACGAGTATTGTCTTACTGTTTAATATAATGACAATGATAATTTCTAACCTCGATATTTGTTCGGTTTTATTCCTTGTGAATCTTCGCCAAATCCCCTGGATAAGTGATGTTTTATATTACGAACACTTAAACTCACTTAGTTGTTTATTTGTGTGCAACTTTGTTGTGAAAACTGCAGCTTATTCTATTAATTTATAATATTTTTGTGGAGTGTCAGACACAGTGATGTTTACGAGACAAGCGCCGGAACCGGTTTTCATACTTTAGACGCATAATTCTCTATGTTCTATTTTACGTAGAGACTTGAAATTTTCACAACTTGTAGCTAATTTTATAAACTAAACATTATTGAAATAAAAGCGTTTAAAAAAAAATTTTTTTTAGGATTCAATTATTTCATTGTAATAAATTGATGTAATTGAACAATTATAATTCAAATAGGATATAAGGTAAAGGATATAAGGGAAGTATCTTATTCCGCGGGGTTCTAAAAATGGCACCTAATTCCGAGGTATTTCGAAAAACGGCGGTTTCAAGAAATTAACGAGTTCTTTTTGCCTGAAAGATACATTATTTAATTAATAATTTTTCTGTTCATGTGTATATGAGCAAAAGAGTGTACCTACGTTTTAAAATAATCGGCCAGATTGACGCAAGTAGCCGACTCGAACGTGCGTTTCATACATTTCGGACCTTATATGCATGTGAATATCACGATTTATTAAATAGCGTTTTAGAAGACAGTTTTATGCTGTGTGTGTTTTTGTGTGGTTGATATATGGAAGGGTTATATGTTTTATTGAAAACACTCAACATTAGAGCAAATGTGGTTCCTAATTCCAATTGTAGAATATCTCCCTTGTATTTGTAGATTTCACACAAATTCTTCACTAATTTTCAACACAAGAACGTTATTAGAACCGCACCATTTCAACGTTATTCATAAGGGAGTAAATAATAATCACACTTTGTATAATTATATCACTTTTATTTGCCAGCACAACCTTCTAGTTCGGTCTCTAGCAAACGAATGGCCAAATTTACCGATCTCTACTCAAAACAAGACTTCCGAGTTTCGAAAGGAAAGGAAGGAAGTGTGTATTTTCAAAAATGTCAAATATTATCGCCGGAAACGGATCTGAGACGGAAACAAAACAAAAACGGAAACGGAATTGATCTTCAACAACAATATTTTGTACAACGTCATATTTCAGAGTTATTTTAGAACTAGAATAATTTTAAGTTGGTAACAGCTCGGCCATCCGTAAGCTATACGAGTCTCTCGTATTAGTTACAAGCAATAGCAATAACAAATGAGAAGAAAGAAAAAACAGAAAAAAAAGAAAAAAAAATACATAAGTTCACTTATCTAATAAGTACATTATTATATCTTAGTCATCAATCAATTTAATTTGATTATTATTTCAATTATGGTTCCTGACATTTTAATAGTTACATGAATAACTCTTTAGCCATTTTCATTACAAATAATATATATTCGATCATCATGACATTACCGAATACAAGTACCGAATCACTTGAAAGATCCATGACCTTGATCTCATATTTTTAACTATAATATACAAACATTTTGTCGATCCATGACGTTGATCGGCCTTTAGACAGAAGACGGAACAATAACACATTTGTTGATTCATGACTTTAATCAACCAATATGCCTCTGATCTGATCCATGACGTTGATCACCTCAGAGTTGCACAAGTCCATGACGTTGACTTGTACATATTACGCCGTCACTCTACATCCTTGTATTATAATACACAATAATCATTAAAATAAAACATCAATTTTAATTATCGTTGCTTAATTCTCACATAATAACATTTCAGAAATAGCTTTAATCAATAAAAAAATAAGGCTAAATAATATATCATTATTTACATATATTTTTCATAGTTTATCATTATCATTATTATCATTATTCATAATATCATATCATTATTCATTACACATCTTCAACAACATCATTCATGGATTCACTATCTGAAGAGCTCTTATTGTCAGAGGATATTTGATGAGTAAGAGTTACCCATGGAAATATTTTGTCAATAGCTACAACAGATTCATAACGCCTACCCTTCCTAGTTATTGGGGTGTCTTCTATCACAAACCTATCATTTGGCAATATCTTTTTGATACGATAAGGGCCCTGACATTTTGGCTCTAACTTTTTCGATTGACCCTCTATACCTACAGGTGCCCTTATAACTTTAACGAGATCTCCCACTTTAAAGGATACATTAGTTTTTCGATGTTTATCATAATTAACCTTAGCCTTTTCCGCCTGTGTCTGCATGTTTTGACTAGCATCGTGTCTGAGTTGCGTCAAGTCACTTTCGGTCAGATCTGGGATTGTGTCAGAAATAACTTCATTTAATATTCCCTGTGAAGGATTCGTCACTTTATATCCGAATAAAAGTTCAGTTGGAGTCTTTTTGGTAGCAGCATTGAAGGTAGTGTTTATACCCAGTTGGATATCCGGCAAATGGTCATCCCATTTGCCGTTTGGCTTATCATGATTCATGGCTCCCAGTGCGGCCAAAATTGTGCGGTTATACCGCTCAACTTGGCCGTTTGCACGTGGTGTAGCGACTGCATTACAAATATGTTTTATTCCCGTAGATTTCATGAATGACTTAAACACACGACTGGTGAAACTTGTCCCCTGGTCAGTTATTAACCGTGTAGGTGTACCAAAATAGCTAAAATGTTCTCTAAAAACTTTAATGCTCGTCGAAGATTTTGTATTGCGAACTGGTGTAAGATTTATAAATTTTGTGAAAGCGTCTATTATGACAAGAATATAGGTATTCCCTCGACGAGACCGGATGAAAGGACCGAGATGGTCTGCGTGGATCGTATGGAAGGGTCTATCTACCTTGGGAATGGGGTGCATTACTCCAGCTTTTGGTCCACCTGGTGTTTTATGATGGGCACACTCTAGGCATGCTGCGACATACTTTTTGACGAACCGCCTCATTTTGGGGAACCAATAAGATGCCTGAATACGAGCAAGCGTCTTATCGAAACCAAAATGCCCAATGTCGTCATGGTTACTCTTTAATATCTGCCACCTTGCGCCCTTCGGAACTACCCAACGCTCGCCGTTACCGCTGGTAATACGGAAGACTCTGCCATTTTTCAGTTTATAATTATTAAAAATATCTACTACATCTCTAGTTTTTGGGTCGTTTAAGACTGTTGCAATGTTTTTAATTTCATCGTCACCCTGTTGTACTGTAATGAGCCAGTCATCCATATTAACAGCGAGAACGTCGATAAGATGTCGATCATTCGTTTCAGAGCCTACGGGGCTTCTACTAAGGGCATCGACGTGTGCCATCCTTTCGCCAGACCTGTACTCAATCTCGCAATCGTACTCTAAGAATTGTATCCACCAACGGGCGATCCTAGGAATTAAGTCTCGTTTCGTTAGTGTGCTGCGAAGAGCATTGCAGTCCGTAATTATTTTAAATCGAATACCAAGCAGATAAATTCGGAATTTAGCTAACGAAGCGATGACTGCAAGGGTTTCCAACTCGAAGGAATGCAGTTTTTGCTCATCAACGCTGGTCTGCCTACTATAATAAGCCACTACTTTGAATAAACCGCGTTCATCCTTTTGCATAAGTATACCGGCTATCCCGAACTTACTTGCGTCCGTGTGTAGTTGAGTTTCCGCGGTTGGGTCATATATATTCAAAATTGGTCGTTCTATAAGGCGCGCCTTTAACGTTTCGAACGACTCTCTTTCGTCTTCACTCCATTTCCAAGGATTGTCCTTCTTTAATAAAGTTGTGAGCGGACGTGCTATTAACGCGAAATTTTTGACAAATCGTCTGAAAAAACTTGCAAGCCCCAAGAACCTTCGGACTTCGTGAACATTACGGGGGGTGGGAAATTTTTGTACGGCTTCGGTCTTTAGGGTACCTGGTCGAATACCAGATGAACTAACCTCATACCCAAGGTATTCAATTTTGTCGAAGAAAAAGTTGCACTTGCTCAGCTTTAAAGTCAACCCGTTCTCTTTTAAAAGATTGAGTACTTCTTTTAGCCTTGTCAAGCCTTCATTAAATGAGCTGGACGGAATCAATATATCGTCCATGTACACGAGAACATAGGAGCGAACTGGTGATTTTTGTATAATCCTGTTCATGGTGCGCTGAAACACTGAGGGCGCATTGACCAACCCGAATGGCATTCGGTTATATTCGTACTGGCCATCGGGGGTCACGAATGCGGTCTTTTCACGTGATTCTTCAGCGATTGGGATTTGGTAGTATCCCGAAGCCAAATCAAGAGTTATATATAGAGAACTACCGGCTAAAAGATCAAGTTGGTCTTCTATTCTAGGGAGAGGGTAATGTTCCCGCTTAGTCTTTTTGTTTAGTGCGCGATAATCAACGCAAAGCCGTTTCTCTCCGGACTTTTTATTGACTAACACAATAGGGCTAGCATATGGGGAACTGGATTCGCGGATTATTCCATGATCCAACATCTCCTGTACCATGCCTCTAACGTGTTCTCTTTCAGAAAAAGAGAGTCTATACGGACGATAAACTACCGGTTCCGAATCTTCCAGATGGATCACCATTTCGGTTTCTGTCGTGTACCCGAGGTCACTGAGATTATTTGAGAAGCAACTTTTATATTCTTTTAACAGATTCTCAAGTTCGGTCTTTTCTTTGACAGTAATAGTACTGCCAATATTGATTGGTGATGCATCTGAAAGAATTTCGGTTACTTGAATTTGGTTTACCTGCAGTCCGACGTCAATTATTAGTGCTCGAGTAATTAAGTCACCATACGCAAATGTAATATTTTGCTGTCCAATATTTTGCACTAGAACGTTCCCTAACCCTTCGTTAATACAATATTCACCCGGCAGCAGGTAATGTTCCTTCCCTTTATGTACCCTAATAGACCCATTTACATAAACTTTCCCTGAGTAGCGATCATCACAAGATACTGGTATGGCCTTGATACCTCCCATTGGGACAATGATATCCTTGGCACAAATCAGTAAGCATTTGAGAGTTCTATTATTAATAACTTTTTGAAAAATTAGGTCGGTGTCAGTTTTAATAATCTGAATAGTCGGTCGTTCGGTAAATGTGTGACCCAGTAAGATTGGCGTATTAATATGCGAGTCGTCGACTACTAGTGTTTCAACATTTTTCTCAGTTATGCCTTGGATCTCAATATTTGTAAAAGCTGACCCTATCGGACGAAAACGTGTGTTACCAAATCCTGAAAGTATAGGTCCTTCTACCGGTTCCCACTTAATTTGTAACCGCTGAGCATCACTAAGTCGTATCAGTGTAGTTTCGCAACCCAAATCTACTAAACAGTCCGAAATTTGGTTATTAACCTTTAAAGGAATTTTGTATTTTAGACTAGAGTTGTTATTACTTTCAATTCTTAAAATTTTCTTAGTCCCATCCGCACTTTCTTGATTTTTCTTTGGGCAATTAGCTACTGTGTGACCCCTCAAGTTACAGTTTGTGCATTGCACTTTGGGTTTTGTGCAACGGAAAAAGGTGTGTCCTGTTTCGTTACAATTGTAACAGACTATGTGAGAATAACTGTTATTGGTTTTAGGGTGAGTCTTGTCAAGCAGTGGATTTGGACCATTGTGCGGATGAGCACGTCTGTCCTTATCCTTGCTTCGTATGTCAGTCAAGGCGTTCCTATCTTGCCCTACCTTGATAGTTTTAAAGTATTTAAGAACCTGCTCCGGTTCTGCATACTCTACGGCTTGGGCTCCTAATCGAATACCTCTATCCTCTATACCGAAAATCAAACAATCGACAGCCCGTTTACCTTTAATATCACAACGGTTAAGAAGGTTCATCTTGGCATAATAATATAATTCGAGCGACTCACCGTACCGAGCTTTTTTGCCTAGCATTTCAGTAAGCAGTTCAGCATAATTTTCTCGTGATGGGAAGGATTCTTTAAGTTTAACCTTCCATTCAGACCATGATAACAATAGTGAAGGCAACCCCTGATACCATGACTTGGCTACCCCTGTAAGTTTGGGTAAAGCGTAATGAACGATTTGTTTTTCATCCCAGCTATATATTTGAGCACATTCTTCTATTTTATGAATCCATGAATCGATTGTTTGCTCTTTACACAGAGGATCAAATTCAGGTACAACATTATAAAGAACTGGGAATTTGTCACGTTCTACGGTATTTTTGTCCTTAATACCTTGCATCACGTTAATGAATTCTTCAAAAAATGATCGTTGAGGATCTGCGTACCTTGATTCGTTCATGAAGCCCATAGTCACGCCCGAAGAACCAGATGTCTGAGCCACGCCAGCGGTCTGCGCCATGCCAGCGGCCTGCGCCATGCCAGCGGACTGCGCCACGCCAGCGGCTTGCGCCACGTCAGCGGCTTGCGCCACGCCAGCGGCTTGCGCCACGCCAGCGGCTTGCGCCACGCCAGCGGCTTGCGCCACGCCAGCGGACTGCGCCATACCAGCGGCATGCGCCACGCCAGCGACATGCGCCACGCCAGGGGTGTGGGCCCTTGTACTCCGAGGCCGCCTTGAATGCCTGGATCCGCCCACATCGTGATGCCTTGAGCGCCTGGCACCACTGCTGCGGCGGCGCTTTGAGTGATGGCGCCTGCGGCTACTGTTTCTCCTTGTACGCCTCTCGTAGCGACTGTGATCACTACTTAGTGAAGAGTCGCTCTCCGTAGAAATTGCCCTTGTCCTTCGTTTAGGCATTTTAGTAGTTAACCTCGGAGAGAAAAAAAAAAAAAATATTAATAACACGAAACTAAGATCAAAATAAATAAAATTAAACGAAAGTTCCTGTTCTTGTGTAACTATATTGTATATTGTAATGCAAGAGCATTCAATGAATATTCACTATGCAGAAAGGAAAGAAAAGAGAAAAAAAAACTCATAATTTTAAGTATCAATATGTGACACCAATAACGGTATATAAATTCAAAATTGTAAGAACATTAGAAATTGTATAAAATATAAGTTATTTCGATACAGAAAAGTACTAACAATCACAAAACTAACCTTCAAGAAAAATAAACTATCGTTCGTACTTACACGTCTTTTTTTTTTTGTTCTTTTTACGTGGGCAGTATGGGATCACACCGAAATAATAAAATATCTCAGTGGAATCGCACTTCTGAGTTGTAGAATATCTCCCTTGTATTTGTAGATTTCACACAAATTCTTCACTAATTTTCAACACAAGAACGTTATTAGAACCGCACCATTTCAACGTTATTCATAAGGGAGTAAATAATAATCACACTTTGTATAATTATATCACTTTTATTTGCCAGCACAACCTTCTAGTTCGGTCTCTAGCAAACGAATGGCCAAATTTACCGATCTCTACTCAAAACAAGACTTCCGAGTTTCGAAAGGAAAGGAAGGAAGTGTGTATTTTCAAAAATGTCAAATATTATCGCCGGAAACGGATCTGAGACGGAAACAAAACAAAAACGGAAACGGAATTGATCTTCAACAACAATATTTTGTACAACGTCATATTTCAGAGTTATTTTAGAACTAGAATAATTTTAAGTTGGTAACACAATGTATACCACGGAATTGCGATTTCATAGACGTAATCTTTTCTTTTAATTTTGAAGGTATTTCATGATGAACTTAATATTATAGTTCTGATTTCTTAAATAACCCATAAAAAAATATGAAAATCTAATTCCGACGTACACTTTAACGGTGCATTTATCCGATTTGTTTGATTTGATTTATAGTAGGTTAATGTAATAAGTACTAGAATATACTATAGCTACACTTATAGTTTGTATATACTAGCTGTTGCCTGCAGCTTTGCACGCGGAAATTATTCTTATCGTATTTGTGCACCTTACAGAAGAAAATTTAAAAACAGGTTAATTTATATTGAATTACTTACATTTAGGAATTTATATAATGAAATCATTCCTTTGGGAAAGGGGTTTGAAAAATAAAAAACATTAACATTAATTTGTTCTTTTCTTTTCATATTTTTTTTTGAAAAACTCGAAAAAATGTATTCCATCAATTAAAGGATGAACGTTTCGTCTTGTATTCTGGAAAACTTTAAATCTTTTCGGGATGAAAAGTTTTCTAAAACATACATATAAGGAACAACTTAACTAATTTCCGTCGAAATCTGTTCAAGGGTTTTGATGTAATGCACGGACAGACAAACATATAGACAGACAGACAATAATTTTAAAAACAAATTTTTTGCTGCTCTAACAGGTTATGAAGTGCCCCTAACCAAAATTTTGAAAAAATATTTCATGTACAAAAAAAATTGGCTCTTGAATTTTATTAAAAAAAAGTTTCCGTTATTGCCATCCATCCAGGAGTTACATATCTTGTCTCCAAGTGACACCACCAGATCCTAAACGGATCTATGATGAACTGGTTTTACGACGTCAATGTGAACAGTAAAAAATGTTTATAAAACCGGGCAAACCCCAGAGTATTAGTAACACCTTTATTATCACAGTTTACTATAATGTAAAATGAATTAGGATGATGACTGATACGACGATGAGACCTTTTGCTTGTTGAAATTATTAGGCGTTCGAGCTTACTCTCAGCTACATATAATACCTGAAATTCTATCAAGCAGACAAGGGATTAATGTAATGAAAGACCTTGGAAACCCTGAGTAGCAGAGATCTTGATGTCAGCAGTATGGACAAACTCCACTATCTTCTGTCAAAGTATTATATACAGACAATGAGCAATAATGCCCTTTACCTGTTATATTTTACTATAGGTATCTACCTATTATATTTTGCATGATACATAGTTTGTTCTAATAACTTTATGTGTTGTAAGCGGCAGGTACATTTTTATTATATAACTAGCAATTGCCCTCGCTTCGCTTCGGAAAAAATCTTAGGTAGGTACTTTAGTTAACTTACATAATATACTCATTAAAACAGCATGATCGCTCATTAGAACTACGTTACTGTGAAAGGTCAATATTCGAAATAAGGTTTCGATATTTTTAGGGTTCATTACCTCAAAAGTTTGTTCAAACCGTGTTTTTACACGGTTCCCTTGAGATAACTTACTCCATTGCCCGTCTGTCTGTCTGTATTTCAAGACGCTTAAGATTCTCAGGAACGCGTGAAGTTAACACATTAAAATTAATATAAAACTCAGGTCTTCAATCCCTAGGAGCTGTGAAAAAATCAATATTCTGTATCGTCAACGCATTCAAAAGACATTCCGCTAGAAGACATGTCTTAGGTAAAACATAGGATAAATAAAAAATCTGAAAACTGTGAATTAGTAAGTATTACAAAGAAAATGATTTTAAACCTATTCGCAGAACTTAGTAATTTGATCGGGACCCATGTCGATGTATGGGGACAACAATTTTTCAATGGCAAAGTTAAGTTTGTTTCTTAATTCCTTTTATCTTTTCATTACACTGCTATGCTAGGTTTAATAAGTTAGGTTCAACAACCCTAGCTCGCACTGCACCGGTTGCTTTTACTTAGTATTATTATTTCATCATAATTTATTTTCCATGTAATATAAGTAAAATCTATGAAATGCATGTATAACTCTTTTTGTACGGAGAATACGTTTTTAATAGTTTAAAACAAATCAGCTAATATTTTTTTATTTTTCCATAAAAACTATCCCTAAGGAACCCTTTAGTATGGAACCCTAAAAAATTACTTAAATTTTAAGTTGATCACTTTCAGTATCCTAGTAAAAGTGTTGTTAAAACTCCCCTCTAGGAGCAGGTTTTGTAAAATAAGCAAAATTCACACTAATTTGTATTTTTTTATAAAACTGAAAAACATATGTTCCATCAATTTAAGCAAGGAACATTTGTTGCAAATTTGAAGCAAATCGGTGGATGTATAGTTTTCCATACGAACTTTCATCGCGTTTCCCAAGGAAACCTTTTAATTTTCCGGGATAAAGAGTATTCTAAAATATGACCCGGAGTATTAGTAACAATATGACCAATTTTCATCAAAATCCGTTCAAGGGTTTTCATGTGATGCCCGGACAGACAAACAGACAGACAGACAATAATTCTAAAAAAAATATTTTTGTGCTCTAACACGTTATTGAAGTGCCCCCTAATCGAAATTTTTTAAAAATATTCAATGTACAGAAAATTTGTCCTTTGTGTTTTATTATAGTATAGATATACTGGGAAGCTACTGTAAGTATACCTATTTCCTTGAACTTTTCACGCTAAGATTCCTGAGACTTACATAAATGCTTGTTTTAGTGTTACTGATGACTATGGGCGACGTTGAGCACTTACCATTAGCTCGTCTCCTAGTTTGTCGGCTTTCACATGTAAATCAGAATCACTATTTCACTAGCTACGACTTTCCTAAACTTACGAATATTTAAGCTCGGTGTCAGATAGTTATTTTATTGTATTTATTTAATACTATCGCATACCTGGTCAAATGGTAACACTTACGCGCTATGTAGGAAGCGAAAATCAATATCAGATTCATGTTTGTGCTGCGATTTTTAGGAACAGATCACTATATAAAAAGTCCGTATCTAGGGTATTACCATTGCTGAAGTTACTAAAGATTATTTTTATATGCCCAATCAATAATAATTTATTAATTAATCCATGATATTTCGGAAATGTCAAAAATTCCAAGCCTAGTTGGCATTATCTTTGTATTAATACTTTGCCTTTGTTAGTAAATTGTAATATTGATATAGTTCATATTAAGCTTATTTGACATTTTATTTTTTAATATTATACTTTCTCCAAGAACGTTCGTTATTGATTTTATTTACGTTTTTTATCTATCTAACTTAGTAATCAGCTTAGAATAAATATCTAAAAACAATTAATGATCCACTATTGGGCATGGATCTCTTCTCAAAGCTGAGGAGGCCTAGAGCATTCTCACCACGCTGCTCCAATACGGATTAGTGGAGGGGTTAATGGCCAAGAAGATTTAATGCTCCCCGAAGGCCTCCGACATGGATTAAAAACTGCTATCATACAATGATAACAAACGGGACCGATGTGTCACGAAGCATGAAATCTCAGCTCAGAAGCATGGAAACGCTCAAGAAATTTTTATGGCAGCAAAACCCTAACGTATGAAGGAGAATTATTGTATTATAAAATACCTGCACACATAAAAATGTAAGCTCACTTAATGCATTCAAATCAAAATTGTTACAGCGTATTAGGACTGGCTTCAGTAATTATATTAATAATAAGTAAAATATTATAATTATTTACAATTGCTGGTTTAATGCATTAAATGAGTACTCGTATACATATAACATGCCTTCAATGACGAATGATTTTATTTCATTACTTTACGTTAATTTTATATTCTCATGTAAGTGACAATTGCAATTGCAATAGTTACATTATTTTCTTGTAGATTCAATTATTCAGCGCATGCCGTGAAAACTCAAATGCACGCATTTTTCCGACCTTCTCGTCTAATATCGACATGGCTCTAGCTAATTTATACATAATTAATTATACATATACCAAAGTTTCAAAAATATTTTACAAGAATTATTGTAGAAATCACCAGAATTTTAGGGTTCCGTAGGAAAAAACGAAAAACGGAACCCTTGATCACTCGTGCGTCTGGGCAACCGCCGTTCACAGCCAATTTATTCTGAAACTACTGGACCAAATGAGTTGAAATTTGGTATTCATGTACTTTTTTGTGACCCAAAGACGAAGGTATGAAGATAATAACTGAATTTTGAAAAAAAATAACGAAATCAAAATTAGACAAAAACTGTATTGCAAACCGTACCGTCTGGTATGTCAAATGAAAGCGCTTGTTGTAAGGATCTTAAATATATTTTTGGTATAGTTCTACAATCGATAGTTTTAAAATTATTCAAGAAAGAATGAAAATTAAAGCCAAAACTTGAATATTCCCCCCTTTTATCTCCGAAACTACTGACACCAAAGTTTTGAAAAAAATACGGAGAATAGTTCATTCAGTACTTAAATATTACAGAAAAACCTAAGAAAAGTCTATAGTCTTATAAAACGGCAACAATAAATAAAATAGAAAAATAACGGTAAATATATAATCAAAGTAAGGAACCCTCTCCAAGGGAGTTTAACTCGCACTTGTCAAGTTTATTTTATTTAAATATCTTTTAATAATTATTTGCTTAAATAAAAATAAATTACAATAAAACTTAAACTATTAATTAATATGATTATTGTTGCGCAATTGTTTGTAGCCATTCTAATCATATTTTCAAAGTGCAAATTAATGCTAATTTCCCTTCCAACCACCGCAATATAAAAGAATTTAACTCTGCAGAATCTCAAAGCTTGTAACGCTATACAGCGCTGTGACGGTGGTTATCATTGAACAGTTAGAATTCAATCTGAAATGAAATTAATTGCATTGTTATGTATTGTTGTCACCGTAGTGGCTAAAGAACAGGTTAGTTTCTTTTGACTTTGAGCACTTTGACCGCGTTATGTGTATTTGTGTCAGCGGCTGCAATATGTGACGGATTGCAACTGCCTATGTTTGTAATACAAGGGGCATCACAGAAGTGCTGTTGGCAACGGAAAATATGTACATCTTAACTGGCAGATGTTTGTAACTTGGAAAGTTAAAACAATTTAATAATAGATATTTCTCCTCTGTACTCACTGAAAACTTTGACAGAGGTATTTTTATGTAAGTAAGTATATCTATGATCTAATTAAGGCATTTGAAATGTTTGCAGGTAAAATTCCAACCCAAGCCAGAGCGATTACAACTTGTAATAAATAAATTTGCCAAACCTTGCGTTAAAAATGGCGCTGATGTCTATCAACTGATGGCACAACTAGCCGATGGTTTACTTCCACGGGATGACGACAACAATGAGTTTCTTTACTGCTTCACAAAGGCAGCTGGATACATAAAGGAAGACGGACATTTAATAGTCGACGGTATAGCTGGGATATTAGGAGATCATCCTCTCGTCGAAGAAATGAAAGAATCACTCAGAAAATGCGATGAAATAACTAAGGAAAATCGTATTCAAACAGTAATTGCAATGAATGATTGTATTACTGAAAATGCTCCTGTGCGTTTTGTGTTTTCAATATAATAATTTGTTGTAATTCAACATGTAATTCAAATATAATTGTTTTTTAAAATAAACATTGTCATGTTTGTAGTGTAGATATGATTTTATTTTTAAGTAGCAGCAACCCACCTTCATGTCGATTGGAAACCTTCGTTTTTGAAATTCATCCCCTAAGGGGTTAAAATAGGGGTTTGAAGTCATTTTGATGTAAACGAACTTCGTCAATTTTAGGGTTATAAACATGAAATTTTTATGTATGTTTATAGTTATTAACAAAAATTAATCTTAACACATTTTTTATGAAAAATCCTCCTTCAAGGGTTAATTTAGGGGATGGAACTTAGTACGCAACTTCGTAATTTTTGAAGTTAAAAACATGAAAATTGATATAATATATTAGCTCAAGATTAGAATAAAAATTTAAAAGTAATGCGTTTTTTGGAAAATCATCAGTGCAAGTTATAATAACTTCGTCAGTTTTGAAGTAAAAAGGATGACAATTTGTATATAAGCTTATAGTCAGGGGAGGGAGACAGGGAATAGAGAGAGGGAGGGGAGGGGGAGGGGGACGGGAGGTGGAGGGGGAGGGGAGGGTAAGGGAGAGGGAGAGGGAGAGGGAGAAGGAATTTAATGGTCTCTGATTTCTTAAACCTACCAAAACTATAATTATAATTTTAAATATAATAAATATAATTTTAAAACCTTTGACAAGACGACAGAAAGATCCAAGCGTGGGATCGATTCAGTATCCGATTTTGACTACCATACTCATGTCTCATGCGCGTAGATAATGCTCTCGCGCTTCCACCCACAGAGATATTAAAATTAATTTAGGGGATGACTGGCCCCTTGGCTTCTCGTCAAAGGTTTTAAAATAGTTGTCTGGAGAACATATATAAAAATGGAGCGTCAGAAAATACGTGAACTTAACTCATTATTTTGGCAGGTTCAACGTGTCTGTAAAGCAAAATGGCCCACGGAATGTGTCTGGGAGTATTGACAACTTATTTCTAACTATATTATCTAGAACATACGTGAAAATCAGCCATGAGAAAATACGTGAACTTAGTAATGATTTTTTGTACCTTGATCACCTGATACCTGGAAATTGGCCGTTTTTCCAAGCTAGCAAGTAGGCATACGATCATAGTACATACTAACACTACTCAATCGTCCACATTTCATCCGTCAGAAAATAAGTGATGTCTGGCGGCCCTGGGCTCTTAATCTAAACGTAGTCACACGCCACCTCAGCGTGACTCACACGTTGCGATACTTGCGATAACGATACACACACGCCTCCACAACGCAACGCACACGCCACGTGATCGGCATGCAATTTGGTAAAATCATTAAAAATTATACTAATTTGTTTATAGAATGTAAATGATAATTGAGGCAAGCCTTATATCATTGCTTGAGTCAGCCTCCATACGACTCGTCGTCGTCGTGTTCCAGCTAGGAGCTTCAGCGCTTCTTCTCTTTCTTGTCTTATCTGATGTCCATAGATGACGGTGAATACTTGTCATCTTGTCTTGTCTGTTCGTCTTTCAGCTATTTATCTTAATCCTGAAGATCCAGGATCACGCCGGTGCAGCGCCGGAAGATGTCATTGCTGTGTAATAATATCATATATCATGTTAAACTTGTCTCTTCAAGGCCATCCCTTACAAGTCCAGCCTTTGCAAGTCCACTGCTGGACATAGACCTCTCCTGACTTGTGGCACTCTGACCGGTTCTAAGGATGAGGTCGGAAGTGTCAACTTTCATCCTTACGGGAAACAGTGGCGGATATTGCGCAGTTATTGGAAGGGAAATTGATGCAACTAAGAATTAGTATTTGCGAGCCGTAATAGATATCATTACAATATGAAATGTACAAGAGAGGTTTCAACCAAACAAATGTTCATAGCAGCTATTGTTGCGAGAGGGGTTTCCTTAGTGACTTCACTGCATTTTCTTAGAGATTCTTTGAATTCTTCCACAAGTGGATGGTCTTCTAATACATCACATATTTTATCAATAAACATGTGTCCGTCCTTCTACGACATAACCTGCAGTTGTCGTGAAACAGTAAAGATATTTGTAAGCGAGTTTAGTTCTAAGCAGTAAGTATACACTGGAATTAAAATTGTATTTCTTCGTGCACGGATTTCAATATTTCTCTGCAATCGGTTTCTTTTCTATGATTTTAAATTCGACTTTAATGCAATAAAACTCACCACAACAGATGGCGGGTCAGATCTAATACGATTTTCACAACACCTCTATCTTTTTTATAGGCTAGTCTTGAGAATTACTGTTACTCCATAACAGTTTTAACTGTCACTATAAAACATTTAAATTAAAATATAAGACACTCATAATTATTAGTTAAAACAGCTGAAATAATTATAATCTCGTCAAAAACATAAATGTGAAATAGGAGCCATGTTGAAAAAAAGAATTGATATCAATAATTTTTAGTTTTTACTTTTTTTTCCTTTACATACGCTTAATAGTCTACCTTGATGCCAATTATAAAGTATGTAGGTCATCTAGAAGTATTTTATGTTTTTGATTCTACGTCAGTGAGTTAATGTATCAATAATTTTTTGAGCTACATTTATGAAATTTTTAATTCTAAATATGCTAAGGGATTTAATGAATGTGCCAAATTTCATGTATGTAGATTAAATAGGTCTCGAGTTAATGGGTTAAAAGTACCTCGAAATGGTTCGTGTAATATTACACATTATAATAAAAAAATACCAGTTTCTGATTTATTCCTTTGTATTGCCTCAACATTGCTGTACTAAGTTTCAAAGAATTTTTGCAAAAGCACTTAACTAATTTAGTGAAGTTTAACAAAGCAGACAACTTCTGACTAAATTATCATCATTTTCTAATTATAAAGGAGTCAAAAGCATGTAATTAGAAGAAAACTAAACAACAATCATAATAATCCCCAATGCCACGCCGGAAGGGTGTCGTAAAAGGCGATTAAATCCGGCGCGCTGGTGGTAGGGCCCTCGGAGGGATTATATTGGTAGTATTGATTTTAATTGTTAATTAATACCAATATTACTATTATTATTTCTCCAGGGGTTCGCCTGGATAGCTACCACCCTCGAGCATGAGTCAGCCGCCTAACGACTCGTCGTGTTCCGGCTGGGGGCTTGAGAGCCAGTTCTTTCTTTCTTTTTCTTCTTTCTTTCTTGGCCGGCAACGCATCAGTGATGCCTTTGGTGTTGCTGATGTTCATGGGCGGCGATAGCCACTTACCATCAGGTAGATCGTCAGCTCGTTTGCCGGCTATTTCCATAAAAAAAACAAAATTGACAATGCCTCAACGCCACTGATAAGATCTACTTTCTACTGGTTAATTGGTTAATTGATTTCTATTGGTTAATTGATCGATATGGGACCGGCAGGTTTCCGGCGGCAAAGTTATCTTTTAAAAATTATTTGCTTAATTAAAATTGAATTACTATTATATTTAAACTATTAATTAATATGATTATTGTTGCAAAATTGTTATTATTTATTCTTATCATATATTTTCAAAGTAATTACTTAATGCAAATTTCCCTTCCAACCACCGCAATATATTATAAAAGAATTCAACTCTGCAGCATCTCGAAGCTTGTAACGCTACAGCGCTGCGACGGTGGTTATCATTGAACAGTTATAATTCAATCCAAAATGAAATTAATCGCATTGTTATGTATTGTTGTCAGCGTAGTGGCTAAAGAACAGGTTAGTTTCTTTTGACTTTGAGCACTTTGACCGTGTTATCTAATACCTTTAAACGAGCAATTCTTGTATATACCTATATGTATATGTAACTAGTCCAGCCATAAGTTCTGTTACAAATGAAAATGCTTTTTTTTTAAATGAAGTAATGTAATATTAATAAAATTTATACCTACATATTTATTAAAGTCTCAGCAAAAAATAAAAAAATATTCTATTCGAAATGGCCACCTTTGGCTTTTATACAGGCCTTTAATCTGTTTGGCCACGAATCTATGGATTTACGCACTGTTTCCAAGGGGTGTTCGCACTGTTTCTCAATGTCGCCATATCGCTTAGAGCAGGCCATGTCCTCTTAAACTGATAAAGTCCGGAACATTGGTTTCAAGCCAGGCTTGGGTAGTTCGTGCCTTGTGACCAGGTGCAGAGTCCTGTTGGAAAGTCCACGGTATATTTTTAAAAAGAGTATTGCTGAGAGGTTTCACAACATGATCCAAGACTGTATCTTGATACACTTTGGCTGAAGTTTTCACTCCTTTTTCACAAAAATACAGTTTTGTGACTCCTTGATAAGACACGCCCCACCAAACCATCACTGACGCAGGATGATGACCACGTTTTACCTTCCCGACCACTTGAGCAGCTTTTTTAGAACTGTGAGCGTACACTTTATCATTTTGCTTATTGTAGTGTTCTTCAATCGTGAAAATTTTTTCATCGGTAAAGAGGATATTTCTGTGCCTTTCACCTGCGTATCGCGACAGAAGGCGTTTTGATTGATCCACTCTCTTTAATTGTAAAGATTGATTTAGTGCATGTCCTGTATATCGACGATAAGCACCGAGCTTCAGGTCTTGTTTTATAATACGCGACAGAGTCCTAGCGGGAATCTTCATTTCTCGCGATAACATTTTTTGCTTCCTAATGGGGTTTCGACGAATTCTGGCTTTAACAGCATTAACAGCCTTTGTAGTTCTAACAGCACGCGGCCGCCCCGATCTTTTCTGGTCTTCGACATACGAAGTGTTGTTGTATCTGTTGATTGTACGATATACGAACATACGGCTGATACCAAGCTTTTGAAGTGTCTGGAATATGACCGACGGCTCCATACCCACTTTGTGCAAGGCGATCACTGCAATCCTATTTTCTTTAACACCCCATTCCATATTGTAATTTGATAATGAACACGAAAAAGTATGTGAAATGGCGAGAAAACGAAAGAAGTTTTTAAAATAATATACGTGTTCCAAATTAAAAATAATGAAAAAGCCGAAAAAAAAAGTTTTTATGTAACAGTATTTATGGCCAGACTAGGTATATACATATAATTGGAATATCGGAATCGGTTCCAACGATTTTCATGAAATATTCGATAAATCGATCTAGCTAGGATTCATTTTTAGAAAATGTCGTTTTATCGGTGTTTTCAGGCAATGATAAACTTCTACAATATACTCTTCCTGACATCTATTGGCAAGTAGCAATACTAAAGCTACTTCAGTAAATGGCGTTGTTAAGCAACACTAAACCGAGCAAAGCTCGGTCATCCGGATATTGTGTATTTATGTCAGCGGCTGCACTATGTGATGGATGTTTGCAACTGCTTATGTTTGTTTGTAAGGCAGGGCCAGGGGCATCAAAGAAGTGCTGTCATTTAAATATTATGATCGAATCGAACACAAATGGATCGAATAATGTGGCAACGGAAAATACGTCTTAATTGGCAGATGTATTTCTTTGAAAGTTGAAACAATTTAAAAGAAATAGTAACTTCTCCTCTTTTTACTCACTGAAAACTTTGACAGAGGTATTTTTATGTAAGTATATTTACCATCTAATTAAGGCATGTGAAATGTTTGCAGGTAAAATTCCAACCCAAGCCAGAGCGATTACAGGCTGTAATAAATAATTTTGCCAAACCTTGCGTTAAAAATGGCGCTGATGTCTATCAACTAGTGGCACAACTAACCGATGGTTCACTTGCACGGGATGACGACACCAATGAGTTTCTTTACTGCTTCACAAAGGCAGCTGGATATATAAAGGAAGACGGACATTTAATAATCGACAGTATAGCTGGGATATTAGGAGATCATCCTCTCGTCGAAGAAATGAAAGAATCACTCAGAAAATGCGATGAAATAACTAAGGAAAATCCTATTCAAACAGTAGTAGCAAATAATGTTTGTATTACAAAAAATGCTCCTGTGCGTTTTGTATTTTCATTGTAATAATTTGATGTAATTGAACAATTATAATTCAAATAGGATATAAGGTAAAGGATATAAGGTAAGTATCTTATTCCGCGGGGTTCTAAAAATGGCACCTAATTCCGAGGTATTTCGAAAAACGGCGGTTTCAAGAAATTAACGAGTTCGTTTTGCCTGCAAGATACATTATTTAATTAATAATTTTTCTGTTCATGTCACTTCATGTGTATATGAGCAAAAGAGTGTACGTTTTAAAATAATCGGCCAGATTGACGCAAGTAGCCGACTCGAACGTGCGTTTCATACATTTCGGACCTTATATGCATGTGAATATCACGATTTACTAAAAAGCGTTTTAGAAGACAGTTTTATGCTGTGTGTGTTTTTGTGTGGTTGATATATGGAAGGGTTATAATATATGTTTTATTGAAAACACTCAACGTTAGAGCAAATGTGGTTCCTAATTCCAATGTATACCACGGAATTGCGATTTCATAGACGTTATCTTTTCTTTTAATTTTGAAGGTATTTCATGATGAACTTAATATTATAGTTCTGATTTCTTAAATAACCCATAAAAAAATATGAAAATCTAATTCCGACGTACACTTTAACGGTGCATTTATCCGATTTGTTTGATTTGATTTATAGCAGGTTAATGTAATAAGTACTAGAATATACTATAGCTACACTTATAGTTTGTATATTACTAGCGGCGACCGTATAAAACATAGACGAGTAACTTACGCTATAAAATGACCCAACGTAAAAATACACCAAAGTAGGCGGAGCCTAAAAATTACACCAAACGAGCTGTCAGTCTCTGTTTGGTCGAGTCGCAGAGAAGTAGTAACAAACTTTCAACATTTAGAGATATTTACCACGAAAATGCCGAAGTGTGAAGTGAAATGGTATATTAATCATGTAGGTGTTCATCAAAAGAACACTGGAATCACATTTCACAAGTAAATTTGTCCTAAATACGTGAGTTTTTATTTAAATAATGAAAATATTACTGACCGCCATTTTTTACGAATACATTGCTTGATAGTTGCTTAGAAATGTTTTAGTTATAATAAACTGCAATGAATATCGTTCTTTATTATTCGAACGTAATGGATGGTATAATGCATTATACAGGGAGGCATCATTGTCTGTGCAAATATTATTTAAATTATGTTAAGTTAATATACCTACTTACTACTTACGGAATTTTACGGAATCAGCTCTATACTCTATATGTTTGTCCAATTGGTTTGTCCGTACGTAATACTTATAATTATGTTAATGCTACATACATTGAATAGTGTAATTGTTTTATATTGTAATTGTTTTATTATTTTACCTGAATGCTGCCTGAATACTCAAGTATAGAAAGGCAGCCTGACTTCAAAATATTACGTGTATAAACAAGCTAATACTTAATTATATTTTCAGTTTTGAAGTCGGTCTATCTATAAAAATTTTATATTATTATTTAATTTTTCCATAACAATTTTGGCGGCAGACCCATAGTCCATATATTAGAAACGTCAATATATATGCACGTAATATTTTAAAGGCACCTTACTTATTTACATACATTTTACAAAAAAAAATATATTGCAAAAACTATTAAAATATATTATAACTAAAACCGAATTTGACCGAACAAGCCGTTTTAGTTGTATTGATTATTGATTGCGATTACTAAAACAGTACTTTATGTTCCATGTTAATATAAATCATTAATAAAAAAAATGCCTATGATAATTATTTGTTGTTCTTCATTTCGCATAACTTCATCCTCCTCTGATCGTACCATCCTTTCATTGGGCGGTGAGAGCGGGCAAGCGCTATACAAATCCGATCATTACCGACTTTTTCCGACATTTCATTCTAGTTGCCGACGTACCAAAAAATTATCTGTTTTTACTAGAAGTTATGCTTCTGTTGCCTGCAGCTTTGCACGCGGAAATTATTCTTATCGTATTTGTGCACCTTACAGAAGAAAATTTAAAAACAGGTTAATTTATATTGAATTACTTACATTTAGGAATTTATATAATGAAACCTACGGTACAACCACAAATCATTCCTTTGGGAAAGGGGTTTGAAAAATAAAAAACATTAACATTAATTTGTTCTTTTCTTTTCATATTTTTTTTTGAAAAACTCGAAAAAATGTATTCCATCAATTAAAGGATGAACGTTTCGTCTTGTATTCGGGAAAACTTTAAATCTTTTCGGGATGAAAAGTTTTCTAAAACATACATAAAAGGAACAACTTAACTAATTTCCGTCGAAATCTGTTCAAGGGTTTTGATGTAATGCACGGACAGACAAACATATAGACAGACAGACAATAATTTTAAAAACAAATTTTTTGCTGCTCTAACAGGTTATGAAGTGCCCCTAACCAAAATTTAGAAAAAATATTTCATGTACAAAAAAAATTGGCTCTTGAATTTTATTAAAAAAAAGTTTCCGTTATTGCCATCCATCCAGGAGTTACATATCTTGTCTCCAAGTGACACCATCAGATCCTAAACGGATCTATGATGAACTGGTTTTACGACGTCAATGTGAACAGTAAAAAATGTTTATAAAACCGGGCAAACCCCAGAGTATTAGTAACACCTTTATTATCACAGTTTACTATAATGTAAAATGAATTAGGATGATGACTGATACGACGATGAGACCTTTTGCTTGTTGAAATTATTAGGCGTTCGAGCTTACTCTCAGCTACATATAATACCTGAAATTCTATCAAGCAGACAAGGGATTAATGTAATGAAAGACCTTGGAAACCCTGAGTAGCAGAGATCTTGATGTCAGCAGTATGGACAAACTCCACTATCTTCTGTCAAAGTATTATATACAGACAATGAGCAATAATGCCCTTTACCTGTTATATTTTACTATAGGTATCTACCTATTATATTTTGCATGATACATAGTTTGTTCTAATAACTTTATGTGTTGTAAGCGGCAGGTACATTTTTATTATATAACTAGCAATTGCCCTCGCTTCGCTTCGGAAAAAATCTTAGGTAGGTACTTTAGTTAACTTACATAATATACTCATTAAAACAGCATGATCGCTCATTAGAACTACGTTACTGTGAAAGGTTAAGTTTGTTTCTTAATTCCTTTTATCTTTTCATTACACTGCTATGCTAGGTTTAATAAGTTAGGTTCAACAACCCTAGCTCGCACTGCTCCGGTTGCTTTTACTTAGTATTATTATTTCATCATAATTTATTTTCCATGTAATATAAGTAAAATCTATGAAATGCATGTATAACTCTTTTTGTACGGAGAATACGTTTTTAATAGTTTAAAACAAATCAGCTAATATTTTTTTTATTTTTCCATAAAAACTATCCCTAAGGAACCCTTTAGTATGGAACCCTAAAAAATTACTTAAATTTTAAGTTGATCACTTTCAGTATCCTAGTAAAAGTGTTGTTAAAACTCCCCTCTAGGAGCAGGTTTTGTAAAATAAGCAAAATTCACACTGATTTGTATTTTTTTCTTTTTCTTGCAAAATTTAGAAAAACTGAAAAACATAATTATGTTCCATCAATTTAAGCAAGGAACATTTGTTGCAAATTTGAAGCAAATCGGTGGATGTATAGTTTTCCATACGAACTTTCATCGCGTTTCCCAAGGAAACCTTTTAATTTTCCGGGATAAAGAGTATTCTAAAATATGACCCGGAGTATTAGTAACAATATGACCAATTTTCATCAAAATCCGTTCAAGGGTTTTCATGTGATGCCCGGACAGACAAACAGACAGACAGACAATAATTCTAAAAAAAATATTTTTGTGCTCTAACACGTTATTGAAGTGCCCCCTAATCGAAATTTTTTAAAAATATTCAATGTACAGAAAATTTGTCCTTTGTGTTTTATTATAGTATAGACTATCACATACCTGGTCAAATGGTAACACTTACGCGCTATGTAGGAAGCGAAAATCAATATCAGATTCATGTTTGTGCTGCGATTTTTAGGAACAGATCACTATATAAAAAGTCCTTATCTAGGGTATTACCATTGCTGAAGTTACTAAAGATTATTTTTATATGCCCAATCAATAATAATTTATTAATTAATCCATGATATTTCGGAAATGTCAAAAATTCCAAGCCTAATTGGCATTATCTTTGTATTAATACTTTGCCTTTGTTAGTAAATTGTAATATTGATATAGTTCATATTAAGCTTATTTGACATTTTAGCTATCCACAATGATAACAAACGGGACCGATGTGTCACGAAGCATGAAATCTCAGCTCAGAAGCATGGAAACGCTCAAGAAATTTTTATGGCAGCAAAACCCTAATGTATGAAGGAGAATTATTGTATTATAAAATACCTGCACACATAAAAAATGTAAGCTCACTTAATGCATTCAAATCAAAATTGTTACAGCGTATTAGGACTGGCTTCAGTAATTATATTATTAATAAGTAAAGTATTATAATTATTTACAATTGCTGGTTTAATGCATTAAATGAGTACTCGTATACATATAACATGCCTTCAATGACGAATGATTTTATTTCATTACTTTACGTTAATTTTATATTCTCATGTAAGTGACAATTGCAATTGCAATAGTTACATTATTTTCTTGTAGATTCAATTATTCAGCGCATGCCGTGAAAACTCTCAAATGCACGCATTTTTCCGACCTACTCGACTAATATCGACATGGCTCTAGCTAATTTATACATAATTAATTATACATATACCGAAGTTTCAAAAATATTTTACAAGAATTATTGTAGAAATCACCAGATTTTTAGGGTTCCGTACGAAAAAACGAAAAACGGAACCCTTGATCACTCGTGCGTCTGGGCAAACGCCGTTCACAGCCAATTTATTCCGAAACTACTGGACCAAATGAGTTGAAATTTGGTATGCTGTACTTTTTTGTGACCCAAAGACGAAGGTATAAAGATAATAACTGAATTTTGAAAAAAATTGCGAAATCAAAATTAAACAAAAACTGTATTGCAAACCGTACTGTCTGGTATGTCAAATGAAAGCGCTTGTTGTAAGGATCTTAAATATATTTTTGTTATAGTTCTACAATCGATAGTTTTAAAATTATTCAAGAAAGAATGAAAATTAAATCCAAAACTTGAATATTCCCCCCTTTTATCTACGAAACTACTGACATTAGAATTTTGAAAAAAATACGGAGAATAGTTCATGTACTTAAATATTACAGAAAAACCTAAGAAAAGTCTATGGTCTTAAAAAACGGCAAAAATAAATAAAATTGAAAAATAACGGTAAATATATAATCAAAGTAAGGAACCCTCTCCAAGGGAGTTTACTCGCACTTGTCAAGTTTATTTTATTTAAATATCTTTTAAAAATTATTTGCTTAATTAAAACTGAATAACTATAAAACTTAAACTATTAATTAATATGATTATTGTTATGCAGTTGTTTGTAGCTATTCTAATCATATTTTCAAAGTAATTACTTAATGCAAATTTCCCTTCCAACCACTGCAATATAAAAGAATTCAACTCTGCAGAATCTCAAAGCTTATAACGCTACAGCGCTGGGACGGTTATCATTGAACAGTTATAATTCAATCTAAAATGAAATTAATCGCATTGTTATGTATTGTTATCACCGTAGTGGCTAAAGAACAGGTTAGTTTCTTTTGACTTTGAGCACTTTGACCGCGTGATGTGTATTTGTATCAGCGGCTGCAATATGTGACGGATTGCAACTGCCTATATTTGTAATACAAGGGGCATCACAGAAGTGCTGTTATTTTAATATGATCGGATCGAAACAGATGTGGCAACGGAAAAAATATGTACATCTTAACGGGCATTATTTTGAAAGTTAAAACGATTAAAAAAAATAGATATTTCTCCTCTTTAATCACTGAAAACTTTGACAGAGGTATTTTTATGTAAGTATACTTATGATCTAATTAAGGCATGTGAAATGTTTGCAGGTAAAATTCCAACCCAAGCCAGAGCGATTACAAGTTGTAATAAATAAATTTGCCAAACCTTGCGTTAAAAATGGTGCTGATGTCTATCAACTAGTAGCACAACTAGTTGATGGTTCACTTTCACGGGATGACGACAACAATGAGTTTCTTTACTGCTTCACAACGGCAGCTGGATACATAAAGGAAGATGGACATATAATAGTCGACGGTATAGCTGGAATATTAGGAGATCATCCTCTCGTCGCAGAAATGAAAGAATCACTCAGAAAATGCGATGAAATAACTAAGGAAAATCCTATTCAAACAGTAATTGCAATGAATGATTGTATTGCTAAAAATGCTCCTGTGCGTTTTGTGTTTTCATTATAATAATTTGATGTAATTCAACATGTAATTCAAATATAATTGTTTTTTTAAAATAAACATTGTCATGTTTGTAGTGTAGATATGATTTTATTTTTAAGTAGCAGCAACCCACCTTCATTTCGATTGGAAACCTTCGTTTTAGAAATTCATCCCCTAAGGGGTTAAAATAGGGGTTTGAAGTCATTTTCATGTAAACGAACTTCGTCAATTTTAGGGTTATAAACATGAAATTTTTATGTATGTTTATAGTTATTAACAAAAATTAATTTTAACACATTTTTTATGAAAAATCCTCCTTCAAGGGTTAATTTAGGGGATGGAACTTAGTACGCAACTTCGTAATTTTTGAAGTTAAAAACATGAAAATTGATATAATATATTAGCTCAAGATTAGAATCAAAATTTAAAAGTAATGCGTTTTTTGGAAAATCATCCCCAAAGAGTTAATAAAGGGGTGCAAGTTATAGTAACTTCGTCAATTTTGAAGTAAAAAGGGTGAAAATTTGTATATAAGCTTATAGTCAGGGGAGGGAGACAGGGAATAGGGAGAGGGAGGGGAGGAGGAGGGGGACGGGAGGTGGAGGGGGAGGGGAGAGTAAGAGAAAGGGGGAGGGAATTTAATGGTTTCTGATTTTTTAAACCTACCAAAACTATAATAGTTAAAATAACAAAGTACATTCACTGATTGTTAGGCGATACGAAGTTCGCCGAGACAGCTAGTCTTTTAATAAAGAACCTATAGAATATTAATAAGCTTTTAATATTTCATCCTATTAAGGCCTTCCTTATGTTATCGTGTTCGGAAAAGTAGAGAATGAATTGGTGTTTTTAATGCCTTTAACAATAGCATACGCGTTCGATAAAGATATGCGTAGACGCTGCGACAACGTAGTCACACGCCACCTCAGCGTGACTCACACGTTGCGATACTTGCGATAACGATACACACACGCCTCCACAACGCAACGCACACGCCACGTGATCGGCATGCAATTTGGTAAAATCATTAAAAATTATACTAATTTGTTTATAGAATGTAATGAATGTAATGAATGTAGAATGTACTCATGATAATTGATGCAAGCCTTATATCATTGCTTGAGTCAGCCTCCATACGACTCGTCGTCGTCGTGTTCCGGCTAGGAGCTTTAGCGCTTCTTCTCTTTCTTGTCTTATCTGATGTCCATAGATGACGGTGAATACTTGTCATCTTGTCTTGTCTGTTCGTCTTTCAGCTATTTATATTAATCCTGAAGATCCAGGATCACGCCGGTGCAGCGCCGGAAGATGTCATTGCCGTGTAATAATGTCATATATCATGTTAAACTTGTCTCTTCAAGGCCATCCCTTACAAGTCCAGCCTTTGCAAGTCCACTGCTGGACATAGGCCTCTCCTGACTTGTGGCACTCTGACCGGTTCTAAGGATGAGGTCGGAAGTGTCAACTTTCATCCTTACGGGAAACAGTGGCGGATATTGCGCAGTTATTGGAAGGGAAATTGATGCAACTAAGAATTAGTATTTGCGAGCCGTAATAGATATCATTACAATATGAAATGTACAAGAGAGGTTTCAACCAAACAAATGTTCATAGCAGCAATTGTTGCGAGAGGGGTTTCCTTAGTGACTTCACTGCATTTTCTTAGAGATTCTTTGAATTCTTCCACAAGTGGATGGTCTTCTAATACATCATATTTTATCAATAAACATGTGTCCGTCTTTCTACGACCATAACCTGCAGTTGTCGTGAAACAGTAAAGATATTTGTAAGCGAGTTCAGTTCTAAGCAGTATACACTGGAATCAAAATTGTATTTCTTCGTGCACGGATTTCAATATTTCTCTGCAATCGGTTTCTTTTCTATGATTTTAAATTCGACTTTAATGCAATAAAACTCACCACAACAGATGGCAGGTCAGATCTAATACGATTTTCACAACACCTCTATCTTTTTTATAGGCTAGTCTTGAGATATAGATATATAGATATATAGATATTTTATAGGATAGTTACTCCATAACAGTTTAAACTGTCATTATAAATCATTTAAATTAAAATATAACACACTCTTAATTATTAGTTAAAACAGCTGAAATAATTATAATCTCGTCAAAAACATAAATGTGAAATGGGAGCCATGATCAAAAAAAGAATTGATATCAATAATTTTTAGTTTTTACTTTTTTCTTCCTTTACATACGCCTAATAGTCTACCTTGATGCCAATTATAAAGTATGTAGGTCATCTGGAAGTATTTTATGTTTTTGATCCTACGTCAGTGAGTCAGTCACCAAAATGCGGGTTGTTAAACGTTAATGTATCAATAATTTTTTGAGTTACATTTATGAAATTTTTAATTCTAAATATGTTAAGGGATTTAATAAATGTGGCAAATTTCATGTATGTAGATTAAATAGGTCTCGAGTTAAGGGGTTAAAAGTACCTCGAAATGGTTCGTGTAATATTATACATTATAATAAAAAAATTACCAGTTTCTGATTTATTCCTTTGTATTGCCTCAACATTGCTGTACTAAGTTTCAAATAATTTTTGCAAAAACACTTAACTAATTTAGTGAAGTTTAACAAAGCAGACAACTTTTGACTAAATTATCACCATTTTCTAATAATAAAGGAATCAAAAGCGTGTAATTAGAAGAATAATAAACAACAATCATAATAATAACAAAATTGACAATGCCTCAACGCCACTGATAAGATCTACTTTCTACTGGTTAATTGGTTAATTGATTTCTGTTGGTTAATTGATCGCTGTGTCCATGTATGGGACCGGCAGGTTTCCGGCGCTATCTTTTAAAAATTATTTGCTTAATTAAAATTGAATTACTATTATATTTAAACTATTAATTAATATGATTATTCTTGCAAAATTGTTTTTATTTATTCTTATCATACTGATTTTCAAAGTAATTACTTAATGCAAATTTCCCTTCCAACCACCGCAATATATTATAAAAGAATTCAACTCTGCAGCATCTCGAAGCTTGCGCTACAGCGCTGCGACGGTGGTTATCATTGAACAGTTATAATTCAATCCAAAATGAAATTAATCGCATTGTTATGTATTGTTGTCATCGTAGTGGCTAAAGAACAGGTTAGTTTCTTTTGACTTTGAGCACTTTGACCGTGTTATGTGTATTTATGTCAGCGGCCGCACCATGTGATGGATGTTTGCAACTGCTTATGTTTGTTTGTAGTACCAGGGGCATCAAAGAAGTGCTGTCGTTTAAATATTATGATCGAATCGAACACAAATGGATCGAATAATGTGGGAACGGAAAATATGTATATCTTAAGTGGCAGATGTATTTCTTTGAAAGTTGAAAAAATTAAAAAAAATAGTAACTTCTCCTCTTTTTACTCACTGAAAACTTTGACAGAGGTATTTTTATGTAAGTAAGTATATTTACGATCTAATTAAGGCATGTGAAATGTTTGCAGGTAAAATTCCAACCCAAGCCAGAGCGATTACAGGCTGTAATAAATAATTTTGCCAAACCTTGCGTTAAAAATGGCGCTGATGTCTATCAACTAGTGGCACAACTAACCGATGGTTCACTTGCACGGGATGACGACACCAATGAGTTTCTTTACTGCTTCACAAAGGCAGCTGGATACATAAAGGAAGACGGACATTTAATAATCGACAGTATAGCTGGGATATTAGGAGATCATCCTCTCGTTGAAGAAATGAAAGAATCACTCAGAAAATGCGATGAAATAACTAAGGAAAATCCTATTCAAACAGTAGTAGCAAATAATGTTTGTATTACAAAAAATGCTCCTGTGCGTTTTGTATTTTCATTGTAATAAGTTGATGTAATTGAACAATTATAATTAAAATAGGATATAAGGTAAAGGATATAAGGTAAGTATCTTATTCCGCGGGGTTCTAAAAATGGCACCTAATTCCGAGGTATTCCGAAAAACGGCGGTTTCAAGAAATTAACGAGTTCTTTTTGCCTGCAAGATACATTATGTAATTAATAATTTTTCTGTTTATGTGTATATGAGCAAAGGAGTGCTTTAGTATGTGTACGTTTTAAAATAATAGGCCAGATTAACGTAAGTAGCCGACTCGAACGTGCGTTTCATACATTTCGGACCTTATTATGCATGTGAATATCACGGTTTACTAAATAGCGTTTTAGAAGATAGTTATATACTGTGTGTGTTTTTGTGTGGTTGATATATAGAAGGGTTATTTGCTTTATTGAAAACACTCAACATTAGAGCATATGTGGTTCCTAATTTCAATGTATACCACGGAATTGCGATTTCATAGACGTTATCTTTTCTTTAAATTTTGAAGGCATTTTATGATGACGAAATAGTTCTAACTTCTTAAATTACCCATAAAAAATAAGAAATCTAATTCTGACGTACACTTTAGCGGTGCATTTATCCGATTTGTTTGATTTGATTTATAGCAGGTCAATGTAATAAGTACTAGAATATACTATAGCTACACTTATAGTTTGTATATTACTAGCTGTTGCCTGCAGCTTTGCACGCGGAAATTATTCTTATCGTATTTGTGCACCTTACAGAAGAAAATTTAAAAACAGGTTAATTTATATTGAATTAGGTACTTACATTTAGGAATTTATATAATGAAACTTACGATACAATCACAAATCATTCCTTTGGGAAAGGGGTTTGAAAAATAAACAACATTAACATTAATTTGTTCTTTTCTTTTCATGAATTTTTTTGAAAACCTCGAAAAAATGTATTCCATCAATTAAAGGACGAACGTTTCATCTTGTATTCGGGAAAACTTTAAATTTTTTTCGGGATGAAAGGTTTTCTAAAACATACCCAAAGTATAAGAAACAACTTGACTAATTTCTGTCGAAATCAGTTCAAGGGTTTTGATGTAATGCCCGGATAGACAAACATATAGACAGACAGACAATAATTTTAAAAACTATTTTTTTGCTGCTTTACCAGGCTATGAAGTGCTCCTAACCAAAATTGAAAAAATATTTCATGTACAAAAAAAATTGGCTCTTGAATTTTATTAAAAAAAAGTTTACGTTATTTCCATCCATCCAGGAGTTACATCTTGTCTCCAAGTGACACCACCAGACCCTAAAGGGATCTATGATGAACTATTTTTACGACGTCAATGTGAACAGTAAAATATATTTTTAAACCCGGGAAAACCTAGAGTACTATTAACACCTTTACTATAATGTAAAATGAATTAGGATAATGACTGATACGACGATGAGACCTTTTGCTTGTTGAAATTATTAGGCGTTCGAGCTTACCCTCGGCTATAAACCTGAAATTCTGGAGGCTATCAAAAAGACAAAGGATTAATGTACTGAAAGACCTTGGAAACCTTGAATAGTAGAGATCTTGATGTCAGCAGTATGGACAAACTCCACTATCTTCTGTTAAAATATTATATACAGACGATGAGCGATTATATTTTATATGATACGTAATTTGTTCTAATTACTGTATCTGTAAGCAGTACTAATGCTAAAAATCCACTTGAAGGTTAGTGGCAATATAGTCGTGTGTGGTAGGGAGCACAAACATAATAAAAAGCTTTTCACTTTTAAGTAAAAAAATTCGTGAACACCACTTTATAACAAGTGACCATTTCCAAACGTGGGCATATATTATTTATTCATGTAAATTCATGTCCTTGAAGGTTAAGACTGATGGTGAGTATTTATCGTCGCATGGACATCAACAATACCTTAGACCTCTTTGACATTACGAGTATTAGCGGCCAAGAAAGAAAGAAGAAATGAGTAAAGTAAATATTGCCTCAAATCTATTGGATCTCTAAACCCCCCCTGGTACCCAAGTGTTTTAACGGCTGACGCAAGCAAGAGGGTGGTATGTAGTTAACAAGGCAGGATTCACAGATACAGTAATAATATAATAATGACTTAATAATAATATTGATAAAATATAATCCTCAGGTGAAGCCTCACCACATTTTTCAAACTAAAGACTTCTTTGGCATCATTACCTAATATAAAAATATTTGTTCTCTCTCTCTCTCTCTCTCTAAGGTGTTGTCTGGTGTCTGAGGGTCCTGTATACGTGTAGAGTACACGTGACGCAGTAAAGGCCGCTAGGGCCAGCACCAAGTATTCATTCGAAAAAACTAAATTACCGCGTATTGAGACTACAGTTCTGTGTCTATTTGTATCAATTGTCTTTCTTTGGAGATCAGCTCAGATTGCTGTCGTTGTGGGCTAATTTATATCTCTTTTGGAGGTACCCTAAAAAAATTGGCTCAAAATTTTATTCTACCATTTTAACATGCCAAATTACAGCTTTATAATTCTAAGGGTCACGGAGTTATGCTGCAGATTGACGGACGTGACGAAAAAATGCGTCCCGTAGACTACGGAACCCTAAAAAGAGGAGATTTCTTATTTCATTGCACCTCTTTTCAATCTTTTTAATTTTTATTACCTTAATGGTGAACGCACATTTATCGGCATCGTCCGCGGCGTCCGCATCGCATTTGTAGAAATCATATGAGAGCCCGATGCGGATGACTTATGCGTCGACATAATTATGTCATCCGCACCGTCCGCCCGCATTTTAAAATGCGGAAGGTATCCGAAATGTCGATAGTGTTGCCATGCCACAATGCTTTTGACAACGCATTAGGAGAAACGTTTCATACTAAACTAATCCTGTGAGGAGATCTCGCTTTCGTCTTTATGCTTATAAATCATTGTTTTCGGTCATTCGACAATAATACGTATTACACATATAATGGCAAATACTTGACGTTTTATAGCAAACTATACCTATACACGGAAATAAATTGACACAGAACTAGTGGGATTTTTCCTACTAGTACTATCAACAGGACTACTCAACAAGACGAGTGGAAATAAACGAATGACATCGCACCGTTTTACACTAGAGTTTGGGAAAAACTGCAAAAATTGTTGGGAATACTAAAATTTGCATACGGCGAATCCGGACATGTGCGAGGCTATCGGTATACGGAGCGTCCGGCGCGGACGATGCCGATATACATATGTGCGTTTACCATAAAACTCCAATATTTATCCTCTGTCCCATTTTTCAGATCTGATGAAAATTAAGGAGTCCACGTATTTTGTGGTTCATTTTCAAAAGCTCTTTCTTTGAAATAAGTTGTTTTTCGTTTTTTTATTAGTTTATTTAAAACTACATAAGTATTTATATAAAACTGGATGGCAAAAAAGAATTAAAGGAAAAAGTGAATTTTGCAGAACAGATGACAAAATTTACAGTTTATTTGAAAACAATAAGTAGGTAACAGCTTTACTCGAATTTTCTCTCTATCTGTCTAAGAACATACCAACTTATAATGAAAAGACAATTGGTGAGTTATCATTGAGACATTCATCCATAGCGTACAATGTCTCTATGGGGGTCTCCTTAGTTATCTTATTACATTCAAGAAGGTACTCTTTAAATTCTGGTATACGTGGGTGTTCGCCAACTAATCTTGCCATTGATGTAGTATTGAAATGCCCTTCCTCGTCCACGAATCTCCCACGTTGGGTAAAACACCAAAACCATTTTTGGCTTGTTTCGTCTTTTTCTATTGTTCCAGCGAGAAGTTTCCCAAAGATATCGTGGTTAGCTTTAGTTTCTTCTATACATGGTAACGTAATCTTCTGTGCTCTCAGAAGCATTGCCATCGGAAGATGTTGTATGGACTAGAAATAAATAAGAAGAAGTAAACGTGCGTATGGATTATAAGGTAAAGTCTTATTTCTAAATATTCTTGGGGGTTATTTTTTTTATTATATGACAGTTTAAGAAAGTTTGTTGCTATGGCTTTAACCCATTAATGATCACTACAGGTCTCTCCACATAGCTGAGGAGGCCTAGAGCTTACTCCACCACGCCCACGGTGACCCAATGTGAATAGTGGAGCAGTTAGTGATCAGACCAAATGCCGGAAATCCTCTTGCTTTAATGAATGTTATCTAACGATAAAACAGGACCTTCCACTTTACAGCCCTTGCGGAGTATGGAAACGCTCGAGAAATTCTAGCGCTTACCTATCCATCTATAATTTGGTCTATTATTTAGGATACAACCCGCCGGGCTATGAACCCTACTTTGTTGCAATATGTATAATCATTTGTTTTACGTCTGAAGAAAAAAATCTCCGGTTGTCTTCTGTGATAAAGCAACTTTCGTACTTGTATACCTAGATGCAGCGATCTTCATTCCTTCGTGGGACATCAAGGCTTTCTCTATTGTCCAAAAAGGCGCAAAAGCAGAGAAGGTTGGCTCGAACCCAATGGTGGATGGGGCTCCTTACAACCTAAACTTTACTAAATGAGTAATATATGCAGATAAATTGCTCTTTAGAGAAGTCTGTTACATTTCAAACTTTTAATAAAAAATGTAATTGGGAGATTTCTTATGACAGAATAATGATAAAATTGTTACCTGGCCCGAATGTCGTCCTAAGGCCAGGGTTGCCATGGCAGCGCAAAACAAGATTTTGAGTAACATTTTCTTTTGCTCAGGTGCACACTTGTGATTGAATAATAAACGATTTTTAGATGTCGAAATTTTGTGAATTGCCTTTTATATACCCAAAAATGATAATTATTTCTTAATTTTAGCTATCCTAATAAATAATATAAATATATGTGATTTTTTTTAATTGATCAATTAATATTTAATATCCATCTTTTTATTTTATACTAGTTTATGCCGCGGCTTCGTCCGCGGAGGCAAGAGAGATTTCACAATAGGAATTCACAAACATGTAAACGTCCAATCATACCCTATTTTCTTGTCCTGGGCATGGACACATGGTACCTAGTGGCTAGTTACAATGGTACCTAGTTTCATCTTAATCCGCACAAAGCCTAGCGCATGTTGAAAATGACGTCCATCAGACATTGATGATGATACCTTAAAGAGCAGACAAGCCACCAGATGGAAATTGGTTCCCGTTGGCTATGGACTTGTAATATCACGGCCATCACCGACCCGTTGCCGAACAAAAAAGGAACTAACAAACCTAACCAAACCTAAACGCGCGCTTAGTTCCTGCTTTTTCGTGCATAGTAGCCCTTTTTTACATGGTGTAAAATTCGTGAATTTGAGTTTCCCATTGCTAACTTTATACCTGTGCAATAATTTGACCATTTTACACACCGTATTGTAATGTAGTGTTGGTCATCAGATGTTTCTCGAATACATTGTCCGTCTCCATTGTTCCACTTCAATAGACAGTAAGAAAACTGTGGTGTGGATGCAACTTATTAAATTCGGTTGTCGAACTCAGCTTTAATCAGCTTTTGGCAGGAGCAAACCCAAAACAAGAAGACTTTAGTTTACATATTTTGAGACTGATAACAGATTTTTGTATATATATAAAAGTTATTATTTATTTAAAAAAATTTAATTAAAATACATAATTAAACATTTAAGAAAAATAACATTTATTAAAATTTTTATTTTTATAATTTTAAGTGTTCTTAAAGTATGCATAGTGGTGATAATGCATAATTAATGTCATAAAATGTAATAATTCGCCTTAATTCGTCGGAGATTGTGGATTTTAGTACAGCTGTCAGCTTTTAAAATATTGATATACCCTTTTTATTCTTTAATCTGAGCCAGAAAACTTCTGACTAAATTGTCATCATTTTCTAATAATATAGGAATCAAAAGCATGTAATTAGAAGAAAAATAAACAACAATCATAATAATAACAAAATTGACAATGCCTCAACATTGCTGTACTAAGTTTCAAAGAATTTTTGCAAAGGCACTTAACTAATTTAATGGAATTTAACAAAACAGTCAACTTCTGCCATGTTAAAATAGGATAATAAAACTCAAAGGGAGAATTGGTTCATAAAATTGATCGCTATGTCCATGTATGGGAACGGCAGTTTTCCGGCGGCAAAATGATCTTTTAAAAATATTTGCTTAATTAAAATTGAATTACTATTATATTTAAACTATTAATTAATATGATTATTGTTGCAAAATTGTTTTTATTTATTCTTATCATATATTATCAAAGTAATTACTTAATGCAAATTTCCCTTCCAACCACCGCAATATATTATAAAAGAATTCAACTCTGCAGCATCTCAAAGCTTATAACGCTACAGCGCTACGACGGTGGTTATCATTTATTAAATAATTAGAATTCAATCCAAAATGAAATTAATGGCATTGTTATGTATTGTTGTCACCGTAGTAGCTATAGAACAGTAGCTCGAGTGTGAGTTTCTAACATATAACGGCAAAACGCAACTATCACGGGAATCGAGATGACTCAAACATTTTAGTAAACGTATTTTATGCGAGCGTAAGTTCCTTAAACATCGTCAACGTTGAATGTAACTTAACATACGGGTGGAGGCATTTTGACGTGTGCGCGAGTGTAAGTTACTATTTTGTAGTTAACTATTGAAAAAATACGCAACCATAGTAGTAGAGTTACTCACTTGATGTTTGAGTGAAACGCATTTTTTGGTAATAGTTTATTGGATTTTACTATGGATAGCCTCAGGGATTATTTACAATAAAATTACACATAAATTTTTCCTTCTCTTTGCATGTTTATATTTTCAATATTTCCAATAATACCACAGACATGTATACCTAGAGTAGATGCCGCATGTTCATACATTTCACGTGTAACAGAAAGGATTTTAAATCCTATTTGAGCGCCGTGTCATTTAGTTGGCGTTTCATTGCTATTGGCAATAGATGTCAACTGAAATAACGAAAAATGCCTAATTGTAACGTTTTAAACTGTAGGAATTCTACAAATATAGTTAGCAGAGGTAAAGGAAATATTTCTTTTCATCGGCAAGTAATTTATTTATAAAATTGTGTAGTAATTTATTTTAAAATAATTTTTTTCATATTTATTGCAGTTCTACCACGTTTTACAACGAAAAGCACTAACTTACGGTGTACTGCATACTACTCAATACATTGCTGATTTTGGTAGCAAAATTTATACGGCTTGTTTACTAGAACACGCAATGAAAGTAAAACAATCGTCACTATAAATCGTCGCTTAGCTTCGTAGTACGGTGAATATTGTCGTGTTTCTGTAAAATATAGTTTATAGTGTTGTTCATTTACTCGGTGTGGTCTCGATGTTAATCGATTTTGAAAACCAATGAATAATAATATTTACATAGAGACAGTTTTTAACAGGCAAATTATTTTTCATGACAATATTAATGTTTCTGTATAGTGATTTTATTCATGATAACATTATAATTAAAGGTTTTCAAGTGACCCCAATGTTAAAACAAAATGAATTATAGCGACGGGGCATAGAGATTGGTTTCCAAAAAACATAGCCGTTTATTTTCTATTCATTTCAATGATGACTGTTTTACGGATTCGAAAAAGAAACGAAGGCTGATTTCAAGCGCAATACCGAATATTGATGTACCTACTATTTTTTTTATTTTGAATTTTTAATTAGAAAAAAAATATTCGTTTAACTTTAGGTAAGTTTAAATGTGTCCATATGATGTTTTGATTTTCATAAAAGAAATGTTTATAAATATTTTTTTAATTTTCATTTATTTAATTTGTTGAAAGCAAATAATAAACAATCATAATATTTAGGATCTCTTTATTTATCTTTACATTTTCGAAGCTTTCGTTTATAATTAAGAAATAATTAAATTAAATAAAACACAAAACAACAATATTGTAATAGATAACAAAATGTAAAATTATTCATTCGGTCATATTCAAGCACTATACTATAATATGTAAAAACAACCAACCAAGGGCATTTTTTATGATTTATATATTCTACGCCTACAAACGATCATACGATTTTCTATATACCTAATTATAATCGGTAAACGATTTTGAGAATCATTAATCGTTGTCGAGAATCGGTAACGAATCAGTTTCGAATTGATATCGCTAAGATGGGGAATTTCAGCACTAAATATTCTTCTGACAAAACAATGTGTCAAAAAAAAGTGACACGCTTGGTTTTCATACAATTCGAGGTACATGCGTCGTCTATTCTTGATATATGTCTGTGAATAATACAATACTATTTTGCTATTTTTTAGCTTGACAATGAAATGACAATAGTGTTATTCTCAAATACTATGGTAACCAAAACAGGGTTGCTCATCTACAATGTACAAATGTAGGGTCGCTACACATTCATTTATAAAAATAGGCTTACAGTATGAAGTGAGAATTGATTAAGCAATATGTTGAATGGAGCAGCGCGTAATTACCTACTTTGCTTGGAAGATGTTGGCGGAAGCCCAGGCTCAAGATAAGCGCAATCATCAGCGAAAACAACGGCCTATATTCCGAGCCTCTTTTAAAGCATCCCATTATATCATCCCGATTCCCGACACATGTAATTAATCGAATGTCAGTGAATAAAGTTTTGAATTTTCATCTGCAAAGTTTTTTCGTATGCGCTTTATTTCAAAAATCCTAATTTTTACCTTTTCTATCTTTGCATATAAATAAATTAATAAAATTAATTATTAACTTCTTTGCATAATTGGCCAGTGAATTATATAAAAATTGAGAAATTGAAAAATCTACCATAAGGGGAATACCCACGACCATCGAATTTCGAGTCCGAGCTCTTACCGCTACGCCAACTCAACTCGTGCTCTATATGCATCTTCGTAATTTAAGTAATATTCATAAGGTATGAAACTTTTTTATTTTCATGTAATGTGCGTAACAAAAAGGTCAAATGTTGATGTCATAGCATCACGATGCTATTGTTTTATCTCATTTGTTCTTTAAGTTTAAAGCGGAACACCTATAGCTCATTCATAAAAAACATAATGCGCCTAAAATAAGTTTCACTTGATTGCCTCTGTAAGCTTAGTAATAGTGTACTTTTAAAATTAGATGAGTTGTAAGTGCAACTATGCTAATAACGAAGTGAGCAAACGAATAACTTTTCGTTGATGTTTAAGGAACTCACACTCGCATAAAATATGTGTACTAAAATGTTTCAGTCATCTCGATTCCCGTGATAGTTGAGTTTTTAGTTTTTTTTAGAAACTCACACTCGAGCTACTTATTTTAAAAGTAGGTACACTATTCCTAAGCTTACAAAGGCAGTCAAGTGACACTTATTTTAGGCGCATTGTTTTTTTATTAATGAGCTATAGCTGTTTCGCTTTAAGCTTAAAGAACAAGTGAGATAAAACAGTAGCATAGCATCTGTTACTATGACTACTATTATGTTTTGTTACTATGACGACCTATTACCAAACAATGCGTTTCACTTGTCAAACATCGCCCACGTCAAAATACCTCCACTCGAATGATAAGTATGTAAGTATATTCAATGTTGACCAAAAAGTTCACGTAAACGATATTTTGAAACTCACACTCGCAGTGTAGTTGTTTTAACTGTCCGCTAGAGGCGCTGACAATAACTCCATACATTTTGATTGCATAGACGCAAACGCGTTGGTGAAGTAAATGCTTGCGAAAACTCACACTTGAGCTATAGCTCAAGTTATAGCTCAAGTTATCTAACTTTCGTCGAAATCTGTTCAAGGGTTTTGATGTAATGCACGGACAGACAAACATATAGACAGACAGACAAACATATAGACAGAAAGACAATAATTTTAAAAGCAAATTTTTTGCTGCTCTAACAGGAATATCAAGTGCCCCTAACCAAAATTTTGAAAAAATATTTCATGTACAAAAAAAATTGGCTCTTGAATTTAAAAAAAAAAAATTTCCGTTATTACCATCCATCCAGGAGTTACATATCTTGTCTCCAAGTGACACCACCAGATCCTAAACGGATGATGAACTGGTTTTACGACGTCAATGTGAACACTAAAAATATTTTTAAACCCGGGCAAACCCAGAGTATTATTAACACCTTTACTATCACAGTTTACTATAATGTAAAATTAATTAGGATGATGACTGATACGACGATGAGACCTTTTGCTTTTTGAAATTATTAGGTGTTCGAGCTTAGGTACTCTCGGCTACATGTAATACCTGAAATTCTATCAAACAGACAAGGGATTAATGTAATGAAAGACCTTGGAAACCTTAATAGCAGAGATCTTGATGTCAGCAGTATGGACAAACTCCACTATCTTCTGTCAAAGTATTATACTCGTATACAGACCACAGACATGTATACCTAGAGTAGATGCCGCATGTTCATACATTTCACGTGTAACAGAAAGGATTTGAAATCCTATTTGAGCGCCGTGTCATTTAGTTGGCGTTTCGAGTTTCGTTGTCGAGAATCGGTAACGAATCAGTTTCGAATTGATATCGCTAGGATGGGGAGTTTCAGCACTAAATATTCTTGTGATGTTGAACGCACATATATCCGCATCGTCCGCGCCGGACGCTCCGTATGCGGATATCCTCGCACATATGTCCGGATTCGCTGTACGGATTTTTTAGTATTGCCAACAATTTTTGCAGTTTTTTCCAACCTCTAGTGAAAAACGGTGAAGACTGTTAAGATTGATTCAGCTATGGAAAAATTGTTGTAGTAGCCTGCATATTGGCCGAAGAACGTCAAATTAAAAAAAAAGAAGATTTTAGGTTCATAATATCAATTTGAAAAGGCAGTTAGTTGAACGGCAAATTCTATACGTTATTTCCCGGCTTGGTGGATGATGGTCAACCTAGATAATTGAAAATTTTAATTTGTAACTTGAATTTGAGCGAAATTTAATTTCCACACACAGACACGATACTTATTATTTTTTATTAGTTTTCGACTTTGTCTCATATTTCAATAACGTAGTTAGTTATCGCAGTTTGAGGAACACCATTCGGAATCTCGAATGTCCGAAAACAATGATGTATAGGTATAAACACGAAGGCGAGATCTCCTCACAGGAATCGTTTACTATGAAACGTTTCTCCTAATGCGTTGTCAAAAGCATCGTGGCATGGCAACACTGAGTTCCAGCACACGCCCTACGTATGACGTCATCGGCATTTTGGATACCTTCCGCATTTTCAGAAATGCGGAAGACATTGGACGATGCGGATGACAGATGCGTCGGTAGGTATATGTCATCCGCACCGTCCGCACGCATTTCTGAAAATGCGGAAGGTGTCCGAAATACCGATAGTGTTGCCATGCCACGATGCTTTTGACAACGCATTAGGAGAAACGTTTCATAGTAAACGAATCCTGTGAGGAGATGTCGCCTTCGTATTTATGCCTATATATAATTGTTTTCGGACATTCGAGATTCCGAATGGTGTTCCTCAAAGTGCGATAACTAAATACGTTATTGAAATATGAGACAAAGTCGAAAACTAAAAAGAAATAATGAGTATTATGTGTTTTAATTTCCCTCAAATTAAAATTACAAATTAAAGTTTTCAATTATCTAGGTTCATTGATCATCATCCACCAAGCCGGGAAATAACGTATAGTATTTGCGGTTCAACTAACTGCCTTTTCAAATTGATGTCATGAGCCCAGAATCTTCTTTTTTTCGAATTTCATTTTCTTCTTCCTCTTCCAATGCGCACGCTATTATAACAGTTTTTTCCATAGCTGCATCAGTCTTAATATTTTGCTTTTGCAATCTGAGAATCTGAGTCTGACAACTGTCAGTTGAATAAAGGAATATATTATTATGAAGTTTATGAAAACTATGAAATAATATACATTTAATGGCCAATACTTGACGATTGATAGCAAACTATACAATACAATACAATACAAAAATCTTTATTTCATCTCATCCTCAAATTACTTTCAGGTAACATTTTAAAATATGAATAAAAGGAAAAGATATGTAAGTGCTAAGTAATCTGTGGGAGATCTGGTGTCTAAATTAAGCCTTGGCCTGTATATTAGTACACCATACCTAAACTATACCTATACACGGAAATAAAATGACACAGAACTAGTGGGATTTTTTCCTACTAGTATTGTCAACAGGACTACTCAACAAGACGAGTGGGAATAAACGAATGACATCGCACCGTTTTCACTAGAGGTTGGAAAAAACTCCAAAAATTGTTGGCAATACTAAAAAATCCGTACGGCGAATCCGGACATGTGCGAGGGTATCCGCATACGGAGCGTCCGGAGCGGACGATGCGGATATAATAATATGTGCGTTCAGCTTGACAAAACAATGTGTCAAAATAAAGTGACACGCTTGGTTTTCATACCATTCGAGGTACATGCGTCGTCTTATGTCTGTGATACAGACGATGAGCAATAATGTCCTTTACCTATTATATGTATTTTACTATACCTACCTATTATATTTTACATGATATATAGTTTGTTCTAATAACTGTATCTGTTGTAAGCAGTACATTTTTATTATATAACAAATAAGCTAATGCTAAAAATCTGAAGGTTAGTGGCAATATAGTCGTGTATGGTAGAACGCACAAACTTAATAAAAAGCTTTTCACTTTTAAGTAAAAAAATTTGTGAACATTTTATAACAAGTGACCATTTCCGAACGTGGACATATATTTTATTTATTCATGTAAATTCATGTCCTTGAAGGTTAAGACTGATGGTGAGTATTTATCGTCGCATGGACACATATGGACATCAACAATACATCCTCATTGACATATTAGCGGCCAAGAAAGAGAGAAGAAATAAGTAAAGTAAATATTGCCTCAAACCTATTGGATCTCTAAACCCCCCAACTGGAACCCAGGGCTGACGCAAGCAAGAGGGTGGTATGTAGTTTACAAGGCAGGATTCACAGATACAGTAATAATATAATAATGACTTAATAATAATATTGATAAAATATAATCCTCAGGTGAAGCCTCATCACATTTTTCAAACTAAAGACTTCTTTGGCATCATTACCTAATATAAAAATATTTGTTCCCTCTCTCTCTCTCTAACGTGTTGTCAGGTGTCTGAGGATCCTGTCAGTACACGCGACGAAGTAAAGACCGCTAGGGCCACCACCAAATATTCATTCGAAAAAACGAAATATCCGCGTATCGAGACTGCAGTTCTGTGACTATTTGTATCGCTTCTCTTTCTTTGGTGATCGGATCAGATTGCTGGCGTTATGGCCTAATTTGTATCTCTTTTGGTGGTACCCTAAAAAGTTGACTCAACATTTTATTCTACCATTTTATCATGCCAAATTACAGCTTTCTAATTCTAAGGGTCACTGAGTTATGCTGCAGACTGACGAACGTGACGAAAAAATGCGTCCCGTAGACTACAGAACCCTAAAAAAGAGGAGGTTCCTAATTTCGTTGCACCTCTCTTAAATTTTTTAAATATTTACTACCTTAAAACTCCAACATTTATCCTCTGTCCCACTTTTCAGATCTGAAGAAGTTTAAGGAGTCCACGTATTTTGTGGTTCATTTCCAAAGGCTCTTTCTTTGAAATAAGTTATTTTTCGTTTAAATTTTAATTATTTTATTTAAAACTATAGTGTTTATATAAAACTGGATGGAAAAAACGAATTAAAGAAAAAAAGTGAACTTTGCAGAACAGATGACAAAAACAGTTTATTTGAAAACAATAAGTAGGTAACAGCTTTACTCGAATCTTCCCTCTGTCTGTCTAAGAACATACCAACTTATAATGAAAAGATAATAGGTGAGTTATCATTGAAACATTTATCCATAGCGAACAAAGTCTCTATGGGGGTCTCCTTAGTTATCTTATTACATTCAAGAAGGTACTCTTTAAATTCTTGTATACGTGGGTGTTCGCCAACGAATCTTTCCATTGATGTAGTATTGAAATGCCCTTCCTCGTCCATGAATCTCCCACGTTGGGTAAAACACCAAAACCAATTTTGGCTTGCTTCGTCTTTTTCTATTGTTCCAGCGAGAAGTTTTCCAAAGATATCGTGGTTAGCTTTAGTTTCTTCTATACACGGTAACGTAATCTTCTGTGCTCTCAGAAGCATTGCCATCGGAATATGTTGTAAAGACTAGAAATAAATAAGAAGAATTATGGATTATAAGGTAAAGTCTTAATTATAAATATTCTTGGGAGTTCATTTTTCCAATTTCAATATTGTACATCAAAACATACAGGGCTTATCGGGCAAAGAGTTAGAAATTGAATTATTTGTTAAAGATTATAGTGTACATATTCTATGCATTACTGAGCATTGGTTATTTAATTCTTTTTTTCAAAAAAAAATACAGTAGAATTGAGAACCTCCTTCTTTTTTTGAAGTCGGTTAAAAACAGGACCTTCCACTTTACAGCCCTTGCGGAGTAGGTACGGCAACAAAGGCACTAAAGCAGAGAAGGTTTACTCGAACCCAATGGTGGATGGGACAACCTAAACTTTACTAAATGAGTAATACGTGCAGATAAATTACTCTTTAGTGAAGTTTGTTACTTTTCAAACTTTTAATAAAAAATGTAATTGGGAGATTTCTTATGACAGAATAACGATAAAATTGTTACCTGGCCCGAATGTCGTCCTAAGGCCAAGGTTGCCATGGCAGCGCAAAACAAGATTTTGAGTACTCGTAACATTTTCTTTTGCTCAGGTGCAATAACTTGTGACTGAATAATAAACGATTTTTAGATGTCGAAATTTTGTGAATTGCCTTTTATATACCCAAAAATGAACATTATTTCTTAATTTTTAGTTATCATAATATTTTCATTATGATTTATGTGATTTTTTTTTAATCGTGCTATTAATATTTAATATACACCTTTTTATTTTATACTAGTTTACGTCGTGGCTACGTCCGCGGAGGCAAGAGAGGTTCCACAACATGGTACCTAGTTACAATGGTACCTAGTTTCATCTTAATCCGCTCAAAGCTTAGCGCATGATGAAAATGACGTCCATCAGACACATGGATGATGATACTTTAACGAGAAGACAAGCTGCCAGATGAAAAAAGGTTCCCGTCGGCTATGGACTTATAATATCACGGCCATCACCGATCCGTTGCCGAACAAAAAAAGAACTAGCAAACCTAACCAAACCTAAAGCGCATGGACTAAACCATGATTTTTCGTACGTAGTAGCCCTTTTTTACACGGTGTGAAAACTCGTGAATTTGAGTTTCCCATTGCTAACTTTATACCTGTGCAATAATTGACCATTTAACACACCGTATTGTTACGTACTGTTGGTCATCAGATGTTTCTCGAATACATTGTCTCCATTGATCCACTTCAATAGACAGTAACAAAGCTGTGGTGGTGGATGCATCTTATTAAATTCAATTGTCGATCTCTCTTTAATCAGCTTTTGGCAGCAGTAAACCCAAAACAAGAAGACTTTAGTTTACATATTTTGAGACTGATAACAGATTTTTGTATATAGAAAGTTAAAATTTATTTAAATTGTTAATTTTATATTTTTAAGTGTTCTTAAAGTATAATAGGTGATAATGCATAATTGTCTTTATTCGTCGGGGATTGTGGATTTCAGTACAGCTGTCAGCTTTAAAAATATTGGTAGCTGTGAAATACTGGATGTGAATACAAGTATCAAGTAAATAAATAAGTAATACTAGCTGACCGGGCAATCGTTGTTCTGCCATATAAATTATATTTAGATAATTATATACACCCTAATCACCTAGCGGTATGACCTATTCTCATAACTATCTACCAAATATACACAAAAAATCGCCGAGCCGTTTCGGAGGAGTGCGAATTGTATTTTTTTGCACCCAACTTCACATTTAACCCGTATAATTTTTATATTTTATATTTTATGCTTTCAGAGCTCATATAGCAAGGCTTGGTGTGAAAAATTCTAATTAAATAAGTAAAGTAAGTAGTTTTTGGTTGGTGCCCTTTTAAATATGGAGGGTGATAAGCAGCATTTTCGACATATCTTACTGTTTTACTACAGAAAGGGTAAAAATTTTATGAGCGTGGAATTATGCTCCTACCAGAAAGATGGCAAAAGGTGTTGGACCAGAAAGGCCAATATATAATTTAATAAAGTATTTGTTTATTATACGAAAACTGTCTTTCATTTTCACAAAAAAAAACGAAATTACTTTCCGAACAACATAATATTTACCTATACCAATTATGTTATTAATATAGTAATATAACACAATATATTCGAAAAAGAAGAAATAATATAGTTGTTTAAATTTTAATAAGGCACATAAATAGTTTTTATAAACATGTTTCTGATATAACAAGATTTGAATATTATCTTAACGAAAACGACCCTCTAATGCTTATTAAATTCAATTAGCTACGTATGTATACTTTAATTACTCCCACACATACATACCTACACAATACACACATACATGTTTCCTCAAAAATCGTGAGATAAATTAATTTTTATTGTATTTCTTGGTACAGTGCTTCAATGTTGCACATTTATTTCGTGTATATATTTTTGGTATTATTAGGTTAAATATTACTTTTAAACTAGACGTGTTCCTCTACAGGATCAAAATGCTGTGTAAAAATACAATTTACGTCACTTTGTTGTGCTTCATGCTGTTTTTTGAATGGAGCGCTGAGAAAAAGGTTAGAATCTTAGGTACTATTTTGCCAACCTTTTGTTGAATATTTTTAAAACTGACCTACTGAAAATTTTTTTGGAGTTTTCTGAATTTATTTATTCAATAAACATAACCTTCTTCCTACATCGAGTTTTTGATATGTGCCGGTAAAAAAGTTATCATTATCTTACAATATAACTAACGCCCCAACTCAGAGTGACTAACGGTTACTTAAATCGCTCCTTAGTACAGAATTTGTATGGTGATTCTTTACTAAGGAGTGATTAAAGAAACCGTTAGTGACTGAGTAGTAAGTGAGTTCATCCTGTATGGGAAGATGAGAACGAATAGATATAGAAAAGAGAATCTCATGAAGGATGAAGAGAAGATAATGAACGAAATAAATGATACAGTACCAGTACCTACATATATTTATATAACTTTTATTTTAAGCTACAACAAAACATATTCGTCTGTATGATTATAAAAGGCTGACTAAATATCCTACCTACGATTTGTCCTACGCTTTACGACCCTAAAAAGTAACATTATATTTTTATTGTTCTGTATCTTCAGATATTATTACGCATGCCCGCCTCAGGTGTTCAAATTATGTCCCGTAACGCCGAGATCTGTAGCAAGGAATATGGAATATCTCCGGATACCGTACACAATATTATTTCATGGAATGTACCTAACGATGATAATTTTAAGGAATTTATGTACTGTATAGACTCTAAATCTGGATATGCTGACGGAGATGGACATTTCGTAATTGAGGAGTTTTTAGCTATGAAAATAGTGAATGGAACACGCGAAGAAGTTGCAGCCATGTTCAAAGACTGCAACAAGATCACGAAAGAAGCCCCTGGGCAAACTCTATACGCGGTGAGTGAATGTGTTACAAAAGGAATCGTATGGGGCACTTAAGGGGTTGTGATTGTATTCATATTTTTACTTTTAAAATAAAAATAAGTATTTGGTTTCTTTTTTTATTAATATTGTGTATTCCCCATATCCATAACATGTTCACATGTTAGTAATTTAGTAGGTGGAATTCTTGTGTGAAGTGAAGGCTTTCTTGAACATTTCAGACTATTACACTAAAATCTTATTGTATCTTTTTGACCCTACAAATAAATGCAAATAGCTTTTGTAGACAAAGAAAATAACATATTATTTCACGTTAAATACAATGAGAATAGTTCTTGAATCTGAAGAAGAGCCAATATGTATGTAGCTAATAGCTTAGGATTCATATGTCAGTTTAACTACAATTCCACCTGATAGTAAGTGGCGACGTAATCTAAGATGGTGAGCGCACTAATTTACTCAAAGCCACGGTATTCACACTTCTTAATTTTTTCATAGAAGTGTCTATAGTTCCTCATTAAACGAAACGATAATCATTTACAGCTTTGTAACGGTACTCGTAAATAAATTAATTTTACATGTAATTATGAATTTTTCATTTATAAGTAAACCACATTTCATGAAGTTCACAAGTAACTCTAGCAGTAATCGCAAACTTCACGTCGTTAACTTTATAATCAAGTATTATTACATTTCATTATTATGCTAATGATTTCTACATAATAATTATTATATATCTAATACTACTTTATCTGAAAATAAATTACTCTTGGCTTCGTCGTATTTGTGTATAAATATATTTTGACATCCTTCACTAAGAATATTAAAAAACGAATATAGTTTTACTAATTAAAATATTTGATAGCATATCGCTACACTTATCGGTTAAAATGGCCAGGTGCTGCTAGTTGAAAGTCCGAAGATTCCGACCCTGAAAAAAAAAACAGATAAGTATTCCGAAAAAGGCTATACCACATAATTATGATAACCAGTGATTTAAGTAAGCGGTCATTCACCATAGGCATAATCCAGACAGAAAATTCTAGTGTGGGTCTATGAGTGTGTAGCGTTTATTTATTTACTAACATAAAAAAGTACCGGCACCCCAACATTACTTACTACTCGTTTTTGTCAGGCACTATATACATATTTACAGTGATATGTATCTGCGCCATTTTGAAGCGCTCATAGCCCAGCGGCTTGCGTCGATCCTAAGTGATCGACAAAGTTAAGCAACAGCGGGCGCGGTCGGTAGTTGGATGGGTGACCGCTAGTGGCAAACAAATTCTTGAGCGTTTCCGTGCTTTGGAGGGCACGTAAAGCTGTCGGTCCCGGTTGTTATCATAAGATAACAGTCGTTAAGCCATGTCGGAGGCCCTCGGGCGGTTTGAAAACTTCCTACACTCGGGTTGGCCACTAACCCCTCCACCAATCCGCATTGGAGCAGCGTGGTAGAGTATGCTCTAGGCTTCCTTAAGAGAAGAGACCCATGCCCAGTAGTGAGCCATTAATGGGTTGAAGCCTGCGCCATTTCATGTCAATTCTATTTATTAACATTGATTACACTAGCTAGAGCCATCACCGACTCTTTCAGCTTAGAAGGATGCAAGGAACTGCTTATAATATTCCAAGAACCCAAGACCACCAGATTTTACTTATTTTCTGATTGGAATCCCAAAAACAGGAAATTTGCCAATTGGAACGCTTATAAAACATTCTATCTTCATATTATCGTCTAAAAATTAACAGTGTAGTTGCTATTAGACAAGCAGGTAAGAATAACTAACGCCAATGTTAAAAGATGAAATGAGAAGATTAATTTTCATATAATATTATAGAAAAAGCACCTGGCTATGGTGTTACTAATCTGTTATTTGGAGTTACATGTATTTAAGGTACTTACGCATTTTTGGTTAAGATATCATTGCCCATATGAAGTAGCATCGATCCACTGCATTGATTACTCTGAGCTTCGTTGGTATCAAAGCATTCTACTCCAATCAAGTGGTCATAGCGAATGGTAGCGGCAAAGAGGTGGTAGGAACGAGTATGGGAACATATGGATGTTGTGCATCCTGGTTGGTTGTTAGCACCGTTAGGATAAAAGTCGACATGACCGATTCTTGGCGAATTTGGACGCGTGTAGTGAGTGTGAATAACTTCTACATAATCTGCTTCATTATTGCCGGTCTGCCCAATAGCCTCTGGGTGGTCGTACCACATAGCAGCAACTGGGTCTAATCCTGAAATGTCATGTCGTTTGTAAAATATCTTTTTGTTTTCAAAAATACTAACGAAAAGTATCTGAATACACTTACCTGTTAGCCGTCTAGGTGTGCCGCTAGCATGACGTCCAGCAATTCCAGCGATTTGACCTCCTAAACCAGATCCAGTTAAGTGCACGTTCTGCCAGTTGCCACCAGCGGAATTGATAAGCCAGTTTATGAAAGTAGCAACGGCGCGACCGATATTTGGGGCTTGATTGACAGCCGTGACGTAGCTAGAGGAAGCTACATGTCTCCAGTCCACGACAATGATGTTTGCATTCGTCGTCGCCAGCCATGCGGAGGTTAGCATGGTGTTGATTTCTGAGTTACCGTCGGCAGCAAATCCGTGGACGATAACTTTAAGTGGTCTGCTGCCTAAGTAATTCGAAGCCCAGACGGACATAGCGTTGCCTGGTATTAAAATCTGTGGTGTTGTAGGATTGGCCCTGTAATTCATTTTATAATTTTGCCGTAAATATATGACATGTATAACGAATCTCATCTTTTAACGCTATTATAATTATCATACACCTACCTAGTATAAAGCCAATATTCATTATCTGCACCACTTCTGTTCAGTATTTCCTGATCGGGAGACTCGTGTAGGTCTACAAGGACTGGTTTACCGGCACCATCAGCAACCCATACGTAGCGGCTTTCTCCTTCAACATAATGACTGTTGTCCCCAGGTACCAGGGGAACAGCGCCACCTGCAACAACTGTAAAATAAAAAGAAATAGATTGTTAAAATCTTTAACCTAAACAGTAGGGTGTAAGGAGTTTCATACAATATCTTCTTAAGCTCAAGCCAACCTCTTTTACTCCGGTGCTGACCAACGAGGCTGAAGAGAAGTCGCTGGGTTCGACACCACTCAACTTAAGATAGTTCATTATCATCTATGGTAGTATTTATACCCGCCAGGCTAACTAAACTACCTCCTCTTAGAATTGCTTTCGGTACGTTTCGGTAGATTATTTTTTAGTTAGTAGTTTTATTTTTCTAATAAACAAGTACGTTTTTGATCTTGAAACGAAATACTAAGAAACATTTTAAAAATATTTTGTTGAAAACTAATAAAGTAAAAATTACTTACATGCCACAAGGGCGGTGAGTACCAGAAGGAGCTTCATGACTGTTTAGCCGTGTTTAAGTTTGGAACAATTTTCATTATATTTCATTAACATTATCTTCAGATCTATAATTATGATCACATCTTGCTTACGTCGGTTTAATTACTTTAAACAGATTACACGCCCAGTTCCTAACCTGATTGGCCTGATTACCATCTATACTTATTCGTGAATTGGAATCATCAAAGAATTGACGTTGGAAAACAAATAATTTGATATGCTTTATTGTGTAATTAGTGACTCGTGGGTTGAGCAATGATATAACCTTTACCAGCAGCGCGGGCGCATCGCATCGCTGACCACTACTATAATTTTTATTGCGCAAATGATTTTTAAATTTTTGATAACTCTTATTACTAAAGTTTAGAATGGTTACTTATAGTTATGGTTATAGTAAAATGGTTACAATGTGAGTTATCCGGGTTATCCCTTAAAAATAATCTACAGGGTATCCAGCAACTAACTAGCAATAATTTAAGGGCATGGACATACTGTATAGGCTGTTGTATAAGAAATTTCAGTATAACGGACAGACAGACAGACGGACAGACGGACGGACGGACAGACGGACGGACGGACATGACGAAATCTTTATAGAGTTCCGATTTTACTTCGGAACCCTAAAAATGATGAAAGGGACCTAAAAATCATTTTCGAAAACCTATTCAACGATACACACCTTAACTTATTTCTTCGATGTACATATTTTTCATTTTGACAATACGACGTCTGGTTGTCTGTGTCTGGCTGTGATGAGTTGTGATTATTATCATGTCTATAGGGAGGTTGCTAGGTTAAGATGAATCGATTGACGTAAGAATCATCAAAATCGGTCAATACGTTTGGTCTCTACAACGCCACATAGGAACACACATACATACAAAGATTGATAAACACATTACCTTCCCTTGCGTCGCGCAGTCGGGTAAAAAGGGTAGACGCATTTTATTGCCAATAGAAACTTTCAAAAAACGTGTAGACACAATTGTTAGGCAAGGGATATTATAGTGTAGACGAGTATTTAAATGACAAAGACGCATGGAAATGACCAGCTCTGCAACCAGTTCCGCTCAGAATAGTAAATACTTTTGTATTATTATCTTTTTTGTAATATTTTTTTAAAAGATGTGCTGAGGAGTTTCTTTAGGCTTTTCTTCTCCTCCACGACAAAGCACCTTCCGAAAAGCCAAAAAATGACGTGCATAAGTGTATCAGTGATACCTATATGAATAAAAAAAAATATATTATTTGGTCAAAACAGAAAATGTATTCATAGATAGTAAAAGAGATAGGAAAAACCAGTGAACGAATTGTACGTTAGTATATTAGTTCATTGGGAAAAACCCCATCTATCTACGCCCTAAGGGTATCAATTATAGAAATCAAATTACTATTATCTAAGTATAATTAAAGATAAATAGCTTACTTTGCAAGGAACAGTATTTGATTTCCAATTTTTTTATGAAGTAATTATCAAGAGCTCTACATATGAAACACACAATATGTGTATTTATCTATTATATACATATATAAGAGAGGATTATGATTTTGTTACCTGTCGACCGTCGCTTGAATGTATTCATTCTCTCTGTACTTTTCTTACAAAAATTAAATGTGTGCTCTCGAAAACGTTTTAATTATTCGCTGCAACAACCAGTTATTCCTCTAAAGAATTAACAAACATGTGATTTCTAGAAATGTGTGATTATCATTGATGTAAAATGATTTGAATTATTCTGGAAGATTTTAGAATGATCTAGAAATTTCTTGAATGATCTAGATTGTATGCCAATTTTCTGATCAATATAAAATGTTCTAGAAATTCCTCCAATAATCTACTTACTTCGTACGCATCTTCGTCATTTTTAAAGTTAAAAACATGAAAATTTTTATATTAGGTCCAGATTAGAAACAAAATTTGGAAGTATTACGTTTTTTGGAAAATCATTCCCTAAAGGGTTAATTAAGGCGGTGCAAGTTAGTATGGAAACTTCGTCAGTTTTGAAGTTAAAAGGGTGAAAATTTATAGTAATTATAGCTTACACAAATAAAAAAAGAAACGTGTACTTATCTACGCGCGTGAGAAGTTATACTTTTTTGGCATCATTAAATAAATATTTATGTAATAGTGGTCGGTAAGGGGTTCACTATTAACAGACTCCAAATAAATGTACTTCTTCAGAAGGCTGAGAAATGAAACTGCTGGTCTTGTGCGAATGGTATCGAAATGGTATCGAATGATTTTATTGGAAACCCTGCCTATATTTATAGTACCGGCTACATCACAAAACTGCCAATAGAATTAATTTTTATTTGTTTAGCCAATAAGAATATTAGAATATTTACCAATAAAATTTAAACAATAATAATAGTAAAAGTAAATAATATAAATCTTCAAGTGTGAGAGAGATCGTATTATGTTTCTGTCGCGCCCCCAATGCCGGCGTAGGATCGCGTCGTGCAGAGTAGATTCTCGTAGCTGGACGGCTTATAAAAACAGCGCAGAACAGCGCGCACGCACATTAGCGCTCCGTCTCTTCAAGCGGAGTCGCTTCCGATGAAGGTTTTAAGGTCGTAGGACCAAAACCATTGAGGCAGAGTTTAGTGGGTATTGTCCTTGGAACGAGAATAAATATTTATTATTTATTATCCTTGGATTGAGTCTCCACATAACCACCAGAGACGGCTCTGCTGGTATGCGTAAATGCTTTCTCTGCCTCCCTCCCGTGAGGGGAAACAAAAAAAAAAAAACGCGCGCGCACACTCGGCGAGCGGCGACGCGGCGACGGAATGGAACACATCTCCGGAACAGCAAGATCGGCAAGCGAAGAATTGACTGCGTTGTTGAAGAAATACGGCTCGAAGATGGTCGACGAATGCATGAAGATAGTCTGCGTGTGAAGACGATGCGGCGCTGATGATACTTGCAGCTGTTTCCATGTTTCTGAACAGAACGTCACATGCGTCAATTATCTTGCGTCGATATACAGCTCGCAGTAACTCAGTAGCCGGGGTAGTTGAGAATAAAAGTTTTCATGGTACCTTCGCCTTCTGCGTTATGGTAGTAGCAGGGTGTATGTTATTTATTTTCCTTTTTTGGGGTTGATTAGCGTGCTGCTACATTTAACTGTCTTGGCGAACTTCGTATGGCCTAATAATTAGTGAATGTACTTTGTTGGTACTTTTAACTTATAGTTTTAGGTTTAGGTTTTTTAGGGGAGCGGAGTGGAAGTGGAGGGGAGAAGGAGGGGGAGGGGGAGCCTGAGGGTAAGGGGGAGGGGAGCAGAGTGGAGGGGGAGGGGAGAGGTGAGGAGGGGTAGGGTGAAGGGGAGGGGGAGGGGAGGTGAGGAACGGAGAAGGAGAGGGGAGGGGTAGGGGAGGGGAGGAGAGCGTAGGGGGAGGGGAGCGGAGGGGGAGTGGAGCGGAGGGGGAGGGGGAGATGTAGGGGAGGGGAGGAGAGCGTAGAGGGTGGGGAGTGGAGGGGGAGGGAGAGGGGAGGGGGAGGGGAGGGGTAGGGGAGGAGAGGTGAGGGCAGTGGAAGGGGAGGGGAGGGGTAGGAGAGGAGAGGGGTGGGGGAGGGGAGCGGAAGGTAAGAGGGGAAGGGGAGGGGAGGGTAAGGAGAGGGGAGGGGACGGAGAGGGACAGTAAGCGGGAGAGGGACCAGGAGAGGGGGAGGGCACTTTAATAACGTGTTATAGCACCAAAAATTTTTTTTTTTATTATTGTTTGTCTGTCTGTCTGTTTCTCTGTCCGGGCATCACATGAAAACCTTTAAACTGATTTCGACGGAAATTAGTTTAGTTGTTTCTTACACTTTGGGTCATGTTTTAGAAAACTTTTCTTCCTGAAAAAAATTAAAAGTTTTCCCCGGAAACAAGATGAAACTTTGGATGGAAAATTTTTAAATATCAAATATTTCCTTTAAATTTGAAAAAAACGTTCCTCCTTTAATTGATGGAATGCATGTTTTCGAAATTTTTCATGAAAAAGAAAAAAACAAATTATATCGACGGTGGAAAGGCATAATGTATTAACCGCCATTTTAGGCGATATTGAGTTATATACATCGTTGGAATCGGGAGAATTTTCTCTTTCGAATGGTCCTAGTTTCAGCTCGATCTGAAGACTTTTATGGTCGTTAATACACCAGTGTTTTTGAAGTTTTTCATATTTTTTTGTGTTTTAACTCCACAGTAAATAGTGGACTTTGTCATTAAAACACATCTCAACTAAAAATTTTACCTTATGTTACTTTGCCTTGCTTGACTTTAACTAAATTTAAATGTTAAAACAATTTACCAAATTATAATATTATCATTTTTGTATTTTGTATAATTTTAAAACATTTTACTCCGATTTTAAATGTTAGTCATTGTAAGTTAATACATTTTACTGTATTCTAAAATGCTATTGTTTCCAAGATAATACATTTTACCTATCCAAAATAAGGTAACATTATGCGTTGAGTCGTTTAACTGTTCTTTCTAGAACCTATTTTAATACAATAAAACAAATTTACTTGTTTTTTTCACAAATAACATGTGCATTTAAACTGACTGTACTAGTTTCATTTTTGGCATTAAACTACTTTACAATTTTTTATTGCATACAAAAATTTATGGTTAAACCATACAAATTAAAGCAAATTGCGAGTAAGTCAGATGGTAATATTTAAGTACGGTCTGATGCGCAGGCGCTTCAATCACCCTTCTTGTGTCGGAGAAGATGGTTACGCGCACTTCGTGCCGTTGTCAAACCTCGCGATTCACCATTATTTAAGTATTTAAGATAAGTTATTGTTTAGCGCCAGGGCTCAAAAGTGTTCGCCAAGGATCTATCTACTGGGCAAGGTCAGCTTACGAGGTTGAAGACCGAGTTCGGCACTGAAGTACGAAACTGAGAGATACTACGGACGGTTGTATGCCTCCTCTCAAGCTCCATCTCCTCGCGAGGAGAGCGACAAGCGAGCTAAACTGACCCAACACTACACAGAGAATGTCCCGGACGTTAGCCTGTATGAGTTTAGAGAGGCTCTCAGATAACTTAAGAACAATAAGACACCGGGAGATGACGGAATCACAACCGAGCTTCTAAGAGCTGAAGGAAACCCCCTTCTAGTGGCGCTCAAAAAACTATTCGATTCCGTCATCAACACTGGAACTACCCCGGAAGCGTGGGGCAGAAGTGTGGTGACGCTGTTCTTCAAGAAGGGCGATAAAGCCCTTTTGAAGAACTACAGGCCTATTGCACTTCTGAGCCACGTTTATAAGCTGTTTCCGAGGCTGCTCACAAATCGCATTGTACGCAGGCTTGATGACTTTCAGCCTCCCGAACAAGCAGGATTCCGAAAAGGCTACAGTACTATAGACCACATACACACACTGCGGCAGATTATACAGAAGACCGAGGTAATCAGCCGCTATGTGTTGCCCATGTAGACTATGAGAAAGCCTTTGATTCTATCGAGACCTGGACAGTACTAAATTCTCCCCAGCGGTGCCAGATCGAGTACCGGTATATATAAGTGTGGCGACAGCGCTTATACGTCACATGGTGACGTCACGCCGCCCTGAATCACGCTATCGAAGTTTTCATAGATCACTGGCATATATACAAATGCTCCGACATCGTCAGTTGGGGTTCGGCCGCCTCCCAGGCAACACATCTCGCCTGGCGGGAGATCTCCCTTTGCCAAACTGGTGACCAAAGAAGTATTGAAGTCCCGTGGGTGTTTGACGACCCGTGTGGCGCAATGGTCACCATGCCGGATCGCCGCGCCAAGGGTTCTGGGTTCGATTCCCAGCGAGGCGGAAATTTGAATGATGAGTTTGAATTTCTGTTCTCGGTCTGGGTGTGAATGTCCTTGTCTTGTGTGTTGTCCATGGCACACACGACACAGGGAATCCTAGTGTGGGGCTATGAGTGTGAAGCGTTATTTTTTTTATGCTTTGAGCAGGCAAACGAGCAGACGGGTCACCTGATGGTAAGTGATCACGGCCGCCCATGGACATTAGCAACACCAGGGGCGTCACCAACGCGTTGCCGGCCAAGAAGATGACGATAGACCCGCTTCTTGAAAGACCCTATGTCATAGCTTAGAGGGAACACCGATGCAGGTAGTTTGTTCCACAGTTTACACGTGCGAGGTAGAAAATGACGTGAGAACCGGACTGTGGACGAACGCCAGGTATCCAGATAGTGTTGATGGAACCTGGTACACTGTGTGCGGTGACGAAAATGAACTGCAGGTAGTAAGCCAAACAGTTCTTCAGAACATTCCCCATTATACAGACGGTAGAATACGCAGAGAGAACCTACATCTCTCCTCAACTCAACCTCCTCAACGCGTTATTGGAACGAAGTTCCTTATCGCGCGTTGTGAGAGGGGGCTAGACGGAAAACTACGACACTTTTTGATTCTTACGAATGACGACACTTTTTTTGAAGTGATTAAGGGAGTTTTATAGAGATGGCGCTGTACAACAAAACAATATTTAAATCGAAAGGAACTTCGTTCCATCCGGGTGTCCCTTGACACCTCTCATGTTTTTTTTATTTATTTTATTAATGGCGAATACATCACACACCTGCGATATGCCGATGATATAGTCATCCGGGCGGGCTCCCTGGAAGAACTTGGTATAATGCTCGGGGACTTGAACAGCGCCTCACAACAGATGGGTCTTAAGATGAACATGGACAAGACGAAGGTTATGTCGAATGTCCATGTCACACCCGTACCGGTTGTTATTGACGGCGCTGCTCTCGAAGTTGTAGACGAATACAATTACCTGGGACAAGTGATCCAGATGGGTAAGTCCAACTTTGAGAAAGAAGTCACTCGTAGAATCCAACCCGGGCTGCGTTCGGGAAACTGCGTCATATCTTATCGTCCAAAACACTACCTCAGTGCCTGAAGTCGAAGGTGTTTGAGCAGTGTGTGTTGCCAGTGATGATATACGGATCCGAGACGTGGTGCTTTACTATTGGCCTAATCCACAAGCTCAGAGTAGCGCAGCGGGCTATGGAAAGGGCTATGCTCGGTATTTCTCTAGGTGATCGCATCAGAAATAAGATCCGTAGACGAACAAGAGTAACCGACATAGCTCAAACAATTAGCCGGCTGAAGTGGCAATGGGCTGGCCACATAGTGCGAAGGACCGATAACAGTTGGGGAAGAAAGGTCCTCGAATGGCGCCCACGTCTCGGAAAAAGGAGCATAGGACGCTCCCCGACCAGGTGGACTGACGACCTGAAGAAGACAGCTGGCATCTGTTGGATTCAGAAGGCTCAGGACCGGTCAGAGTGGCGCAAGTTAGGGGAGGCCTATGTCCAGCAGTGGACCTTCAAAGGCTGATGGATGGATTGGATGGATGATTTTAATTTTTTTACAATTTTCAGGATTTTATTAAGTTATGGAAAGTTTAGTTTGTGGCCTAAATTATATTTAAGTGTATGGTTAAACCACTTGGCCCTCTTTGTTCGAATACAATGATGTCTGTAAAACTGTTTTTCCAGGTTTGCATAGATATGAAGAAGTTACATAAAAGCATTTACCTCTCTCTGGTCATAATTGGATGTGTTTTTAAGTCATTTTACTCGATAGCAATATCACATTTATTTGGATATAAAACAATTTACTGGAAAATATTTATATTATAATATTTTGGATATAATACACTTTGCTTGAAATTTTTTGGATATAATATTTGGATATAAACTGATTTTACCTATCTGAGATTTTTTGGTATTTTGTATAAACTCCATAAATTAATACAAATATTAGACATACGTTATTTTTTATTACATGTATGCATTTGTAATAAATTTTATTACTATTCACTTAAATTTCATAGAGATATCTTCAATACTTTAAAAGTTATGAATTTTCTAAAACTTTAATCGTCTCTCCTGGTCATTTTACTAAATGGCGGATAATACATTTTGCCTTTCCATCGTCGATATAATGTTAATGTTGTATATTTTTCAAAACCCGCTCGCGCCCGGAGGAATGATTGTAGGGAGCTATGAATTATTTTTTAGAATCTTTTTTTAAAATTTCTTAAATATGATATCAACAATTTTTGAATTATTAACAAAAAACTAAATGCCTTAATTTGTTTATCTTTATTTGTCAATAAAAATTACAATTGTTTATACACTGTAAAATCATTCCGACACACTTTTCTACTTTTCATTCCGAGTCCAATGAGGTATATTCATATTTTTAGGAGCTTTATCACAATTTTTCTCGAATTTCAACTTGTTGACTATAATATTAGACGAATTGAATAATAGTCGAATTTATAACAGTTATAAAACTCTAGAAAAACTGCAGTTATTTAAGCTCTCCAAATGTTTATATATTTTGTTCAATAATTAAGTATTTCTTTGACATAAGATACATTGTATACTTAGTCTGGCCATAAATACAGTTACAATTAAAAATAAACAAAATATTACATTTGGATTTGGAATCCATAATTTTTATATGATTGTTCATTGAGTTTTCTGATTTTGGCGCCAACATAATGATTGCCATAAATACTGAAACAAAGAAAAAAAAATTTCTATTGCAAATAACATTTATTACTTTTACAGGGTGTTGTTTAATACATAAATATAAAACAATTTAAAATATAAAAAGCTTATTCGGAGTGGTCTCCATTGGCTGCAATACAGTTATTTAAACATTGAGGCCAGTTATCAATAGAAGCACGCACTCCTTCCATGGGAAAATTCTTCACTGCCAATCGTACGGATTGTTTTAGGGACTCCAAATTATCATGGCGTTTAAAGCAAGCCGTACTCGCCGTAGTCATCTTTTAAAATACGCGACATGGTGCTATCTTCATCTTCATCTCCCGATTTCTTCGAATTCTTTCCCTTACTGCTTTGACCACAAACAGAGGAGGTCTCATTGTACCTATTAATGGCCCGTGACACAAACATTTTACTAATACTAAGCGTATGGAGAGTTTTAAAAATTGCATTTGGCTCCATACCTACTTTGTGTAATGCAATCACAGCGATTCGGTTCTCTTTATCACCTCACTCCATCTTAATATCGCAAAATATTGTACAATGTATTGGCGCCAAAATGAGCAAACTCAATGAACAATCATATAAAAATGATAGATTTCAAATTCAAATGTAATATTTTATTTATTTTTAATTGTAACAGCATTTATGGCCAGACTAAGTACTAATTGAACAGTCGGTTTATCAAAACTTTTTTAACTTTTAGTTAAGCTTAGCTAGCCACATTCTGCTTTGTTGCAACATATTGGAGTGTTAAAAGAGTTATTTTGACACTATTGGACGTTTGGAATATTGTTTTTCAATCACTTCCTTTTAACAGGGCTACTATCCAACTTATATTTTTATAAATTAGACCGTTAGAATGCAGTCAAAATATAAAAAACAAAAAGTTTTCTTCCTGTTCCTAATTTAATATTGCCAACTTAAGTGACCTTGAAAAATTAAATTAAGTTTGAAGTTAAATATATCAGCAAATTAAAATTTGGATGTAAAATCATGTTACAATCTCAGATTATAGTTTTTAATCTGAGGTTACTTATATTCTATATTTTGACCAATTTAATTAATCAATATCAATACGAACACCAATTAAAATCCCTTGTGTATTGTATCGATAACTGTTTCAAGAAAGGCCAAAAGTAACAGAGCAAGTCTTGTGACTTATGTACGTGCGACTGGTTGCAGCATTATTCGTTCGAGGCGCTCTTGTCATTAATACCATTTTTACAACGTCAAAATTGTAAAATTTACTCCTTTACCAACACGCTGTAACAATTTAACATTGTTACCCATGTTGAATGCGGCTCCAGTTGAGGTTGCTAGATGCAGGCTTATCTTTTTCCGGGACAATTTTACTGAACCTGTTACACTAATGCACTGGTAAGTCCAGGATTATTAGGAGGGAATTGGTTGACTCTCTTCATTAAATTCTAAAGTGTTGCCCCTTTAAAAAAATGCTCGTTAGCTCCGTGTCTAAAGGAATCTAATTTCTAGACATGGGACACAGACACGGGTGCGTCTGGCACTAGAGCGTTTTGGTTATTCCCCAAAGTGGTCGGCCTACGCAGCCTCCAGTGGTTAACTTAGATGGTTCCCTGGAGTAAGCACAGCCCCATTTTGAAATATATTGTCTCGTCAGTCTCTACTCTACAATAAACCTATATCAATAACCAATTGCTTTCGAAATAGTCTTATGGATAATTCATCCATAATGACATAGGCTAAACTCCTCTACCAGGACTATGAATATGATTTCCTGTAAAATTTTATCAAAGACACTTTACTAGTGTTGAATTGAGCGGCGTTGTTCGTGCTCATGGAGCACTGCTCGATGTTCGTGCTCCATGTCTGACATCGACCAATAGGCAACGTATATCCACCCTTTAAGAGTCCATTGCTGGACATAGGTCTCTCTTAATTTGCGCCACTCAGACCGGTTCTGAGCCTTCTGAATCCAGCGGTCAGACGCTGTTTTCTTTAGGTCATCACTCAACCTGGTCAGGAGGCGTTCTATGACGTGCGAGACGTGATCTCCATTTAAGGACCTATCTTCCCCAACGGTTTTATTTTTCAGTATTAATTTTTTTCTTTTATGTAGGCAGTGATTATTCTTTTATAAACACTGTGTAGTTTTTCTTTGAAGGCAGTTATTTTATTCTTATTTTTGTGTAAGTTACATATTATTTTGTCTTGTATATATACGTCCTCAGGCTCTGAGATGGTCAGTGACTGTGGTCAGTGATATACTGTTTTTGCGAAGTTAATATTATCAATAGCAAATGTCTTTATATATACGGTAATTTTGATATTGAATAATAGTTAAGGCATATCATCCGTTAATGGACTGATTTGCAAAATTAACGTGACTAGAAACAGCAAACAACATGATTCAATTTATCATGATTTAATTGAACTAAGTATCATAATTAGTTGAGCCTTCTTTGAGTACCAAATCGGTGAACATAGAAAAAATATAAATGCAATAATCCTCGTATTTTGAAGTCCTGTTGAAAAGAGTAATCATGCTCAGCCCAGAGCCAGACTGTACTAATCAACAAAGATAGGTATGAATGGGAAATCTGAATAAATGTTAAGTAAAACGGTTGATTAAGTTACATAACTCTCTTTATTTATGTACCAGGGGTTTTTGTAAATATCAAAGCGGTTGATTAAAAAGGCCAAGCTCGTCCAGTGCGGAGTCCGTAAATACCATTTCTGGGAACAAAAATAAATGACAGTAGAGATAAAAAAACTTTAAATATGAACGGAAATAAATAAGTATGAACTATTTTTTAATATTCTCAAAATCATTACATCATGTACCAGTACGTACTATAAGAACCATGAAGAAGAATCGGCAAAAGAACTTATATGTTTGATAGGTCCAATGAACTACAGAACTTTGGTTGAAATTTTTTACGCAATATTACTGCATATTATTACTTTTATTACAATACACCGTTACTATTTTATTTAGGAGATCTTAATATATTACTTAGTCTTCAATGGGAAACAATCTTTTTTGAATTGAATGCCAATTTGGATACATACATGTACGGAGTAATTTCTACTTACCCTGACTTAGACATAACATTGTTGCCCATGTGTAATGCGGCTCCATTGCATGTTGAGAGCTGAGCTTCGTGCGTGTTGATGCAGCGTCTTCCGACTAAACGGTTGTAACCAACGGTCGAAGCGAAGAGTTCATTGGCGCGCCCGTGAGAGCAGATGCCGGTAACGCAGCCAGGCTGGGGATTCATGCCCCCATTCGGGTAGAAATCGGCGTTCGCAATAGGATTGAAAATGCCGAGAGCGCGACCATCGGTGTGGATGGCTTCAACGTACCCTCCAGCATTAGCATTAAGTGCGTTGGGGTTTCCGCCCCATTGTGGTCCAGCGGGATCCAAACCTGTTAAGAAAATCAGTTTAAGTAACGAACAAAAAATATTTATACGATTTTCCATTAGGCAATTTGCTACTTTATTCTTCAAAAACTTCAGATTTTGGTTGTTCTAATGTTATGGTCCAAGAATTCCAGGAGTTACTAATGAAATTCAGAAAAGTAATGTAAATAATAGTATAGAATTAAATATATATAATTTTCATTGGAATTGTGGAAGTGCTCTTGATGTAGTAGAATACCTAATAATAAACTTACCAGTTACACGACGAGGGCGACCACCAATGTGGCGACCAGCATTGCCGACAACATGTGCTCCGAGACTGTGACCGACTAAGTGGAGGTTGCCAAAATTGCCACCACCGGTGTTAAATAGCCAAGTTATGAAGTTTCCAATGTACCGTCCTACGCTGGGAACATCTCTAACAGCAGCATTGTAGTTTTGTCCGGCGACTCTGCTCCAATCGACGGCAATAACATTGCAATCGCACTGGGCCAGGAAAGCCGATACGATCTGAGAAAGTGAGCCCCCATTGCTGTTCCAGCCGTGGACAACAAATTTGGTACCTCTGGAGCCTACATAGTGGGAGTTCCGGACGGAATTAGCGTTTCCTTGCACGAGAACCTGACGATTATTAGGGTTGCGACTGAAACAGTTTATTATATACTAAGAGTTACACAGAATGTAAAATTTATGTAGTTACTTGTTTGAAAGATTTAATTACCGAGTAAAGAGCCAGTATTGGTTCTGTCCACCAGCTCTGCCACCCAAGTTCACATTATCGACGGGCTCGTGGAGATCTACGAGGATGGGGTTGCCATCGCCATCAGGCATCCAGATGTAGCGGCTTACACCCTCCACATAGTGGCTATTATTTCCTGGAGTCTGGAGAATATCCTCCAAGACCTCAGCATTTACACAAACTAGAAAATAATTGTCAAAATGTAGTGCTCCATAGTATAAAAGCAACGGCACAATGAACATTGACAAACTTCAACTAACATGTTAAACAAACGAAAGGAAATGAAAAGTCAAAGAAAGACTTAAAGAATCAAGAACGAAATGAAGAAATTTTATTTTTAATATCATCTCTTTGGATCAGGGTGTTCAAAGTGCTGTACAAATTAAATAAAATATCGATAAGAGAAGTATACCTATTTATAAGTATATATATATATATAAGTATTATATATTTAAGTATACCTATTTATTATTAAGTATAAATATTTGATGGAAACTTGTGGGAGAGCAATAGATAAGACCTTAGTGTGACTATAACAGTTTCTGAATTTAAAAACTGGTCATATCATAACAGATAGAAGAAAGATAGAAGAAATAAAAAAAAATTGACTCATACTGTAGCCTTTGTAGGAACATCTCTAAATTGAAAAATAATAAAAATAAAATAACACTCACACGCAAATAATCCCAACAGTGCTATCAATCGCTTCATGATTTCTGGATTGTGTGTTAGAGTTGTTTTTGTTATATTTATTGCAATCGTTATCATAATAAGTCATCCGTTATCGATTAAAACCCTTGTGCTAAGAATAATTGATTGATTGATTGCCAAACCGATTAAAATACATATTTCGTAACTGAAGATTTAATAAATTAATTCGTTCTCTCACAAAAGGTGGGTAGTTCACGCTGGCTCAGCATGGAATAGCAGATTTCAATTTCTCCGAAGTCTCCAACGATGGCAAATATTGGTTCAAAATCCAATACACGCAGGCGGAACATTCGGCTAATTTATTTCGAAAGCGCAAAACTTTGATTATTATCAGTTTGAAGAAGAAAGCCTTTTAAAAAGGCACTATAGAAGAATCATTATTAGTTGTTACCCTTAAGACCATTTTTGGATTTAAGGGTTCGCTTGTGGAATATTTGGCTTTAAAATGCTAATTTTGGTTAGAGTCATGTGACCTCCGGCTAAACGGTTGGAGTTGGACAAGTGAAAAAATTCTCAAAAATAGGTGTCATACAACATAACATATGGCACAACTAAATGTTACCATTGGCACAACTATACAAGTTACAACTACGCACAACTAAGCATATTATAGGAAACAGTGGCGTGCCAGAACAAGGCAAGCCTAGTTGTGTCGTACAACCCAGGATCTCGGGATCTTTGGCCCGACAGCTCAGAACACTCCATTCCATACGTATAATATAATATTTACAAACAAATATGAGTGTTAACAGCTGCAGAGTGATGATAGTAGAGCAATGATAGTAAGCTGTGCTTTTCGGCTTGTATGGCTGTACCGCCATCCGAACACTCAGTTGTGCCATACAACTAGTAATGCATACCTACGTAGTTAGTCCATCAGCAAACCGCGTTGTTTAGATGTAGGGGTTGGACCCGATATATAACAACTAATATTAATATTGTGTATGGCTTAAATTAACCAAGTCAAATGAAGAGCTTGAGTTACATGTTCTTGTGTTAGTCACAAGTAGTATTATAGGCTTTTCTACACAGAACTTGGTACCCATTTAGATCTCAATTTGATTTTTTTTAACATGGCTCTCATTTCACATTTATGTTTTTGAGATATAGATATTTATAGGGGTTAAATTAAATTTAAAAATAATGAGAGCGGGAGCTTTGACTTATTTATTATAAAAATCTTTCTTTTTAAAAATCCTTTTTTTATTCTTAAAAATTAACAATTTTTGACTTATTATCCAAAAAGTAAATGCCTTAACTTGTTAATTTGTTAATAACAATTGCAATTGTTTATGTACTGTACAATCATTCCGACACACTTTTCTACTTTTCACCCCAAATTCAAACATGTATCATTCATATTTTTAGGAGCGTTATCACTATTTTTCAACTTAGTAATTTGACGAATTAAATAATAGTATAGATAATTATAAAATATCAATATTATTAAACTTAGTATTATAAGATTTCAAGGGCATATTCATCGGAGATCTCTTACCTATATTGGTTCGACATCTAGGTACGTAGAAAGTTGGTTTGACACGGCATGTCCTGACGATAGCCGATACAGGTACCGTGTAATATATCATATTAACTAAATCCATACAATCATAGCGATTATGACAAATATCATATAGCAACATGGCTTGTAATTGGTGACGTCTACATTCCAAACTTAACAAGTTATATTTAGTTAACAACTGATTATAATCTAATTTATTATAGTTATAAATGCATACTGCGCAAAAACTTCTTTTGAATGGATTCAATTTCGGTTAAATATTTAGAATAATACGGACTCCAAAATAGCAACCGCATATTCAAGTTGAGGTCTAATTAGAGATTTGTATGTACAAGTACGTGAGGGGGTGTCAAAAAACGCATCCCACTCGCATAACATTATAGTTATTGTAGTTTTATTACTTTTTTATTGCACAAATAGGTATTCAATAAGTTAAACATAAGTCCACAGACTCTTTAATTTTATTTTAAACTAGGAAATCGCCCTCGCTTCGCTTCGGGAAAAATAGTTAAAATAAATAAATATAATATAGCATAAGTCACCTGCGGATAGTGTAGCTTCCCAACAGTGAAAGAATTTTTCAAATCGGTTTGGTAGTTTCGGAGCCTATTCAATGCAAACTAACAATCAAATCTTTCCTCTTTATAATATTACTAGTTGACCGGGCGAACTTCGTATCGCCTAAGAATTGATCAGTTATCGAGTGGGATAAAAAATGATTAAATTACTAAAATGACTATTAAAAAATAGGGGTTGATGATAGAAGGGTGATAATTTAGGGCTGTATGTATTTTAATGCCACATTATAAAAAAAATAAAGAAATAAAATTTTGTTCAAAAAATAAAAATAAAATGTTAAGGGTGGACAACCCTTATCACTTAGGTGTATGAAAAATAGGTAGTAGCCGATTCTCAAACTTACTGAATTGAATATGCATATAAAATTTCATAAAAATCGGTCAAGCCATTTCGGAGGAGTATGGTAACTAACATTGTGACACGAGAATTTTATATATAAGATGTAGTATAGAATATGTTTTAACATATTACATTAATTGAACAGTCGGTTTATCAAAACTGTTTTAACTTTTAGTTATGCTAAGCTAGCCACATTCTGCTTTGTAGCAACATATTTGACGTGATCTCCATTTAAGGATTATTACAATTGACAGTTATTTTATTTTTATTTTTGTGTAAGTTACATATTATTTTGTCTCGTATATATACATACTCCTCAGGCTCTGAGATGGTCAGTGACAGTGGTCAGTGATATACTGTTTTTGCGAAGTTAATATTGTCAATAGATTTGATATTGAATAGTCACATAAATTATCGCCAAGGCATTACATCCGTGAATGGACTGATTTGCAATATTAATGTGACCAGACACAGCAAACAACATGATTCAATTAATTAATCATGATTTAATTGAACTAAGTATCACAATTAGTTGAGCCTTCTTTGAGTACTAAATCGGTGAACATAGAAAAAATATAAATGCAATGATCCTCATATTTTGAAGTCCTGTTAAAAAGAGTAATCATGCTCTGCCCAGAGCCAGACTGTACTAATCAACAAAGATGGGTATGAATGGGTCTGAAATCTGAGTAAATGTTAAGTAAAACAGTTGATTAAGTTATGTTCTCTTTATTTTTGTACCAGGGGTTTTCGTAAATATAAAAATGGTTGATTAAAACGGCCAAGCTCGTCCAGTGCGGAGTCCGAAAATTCCATGTCTGGGAACAAAAATAAATGACAGTAGAGATAAAAACTTTAAATATGAACGGAAATAAATAAGTATGAACTATTTCTTGCTTAGTATCACAATCTGAACCATTTCTTAATATTCTCAAAATCATTACATCATGTACCAGTACGTACTATAAGAACCATGAAGAAGAATCGGTAAAAGAACTTACTGATGACTGGAGAGTCATGTTTGATAGGCCCAATGATACAGAACTTTGGTTGAATTTTTCGCAATATACATGTACCGAGTAATTTCTACTTACCCTGACTTAGACATAACATTGTTGCCCATGTGTAATGCGGCTCCATTGCATGTTGACAGCTGAGCTTCGTGCGTGTTGTTGCAGCGTCTTCCGACTAAACGGTTGTAACGAACGGTCGCAGCGAAGAGGTCATTGGCACGACCGTGAGAGCAGATTCCGGTAACGCAGCCAGGCTGGGGATTCATGCCCCCATTCGGGTAGAAGTCGGCGTGCGCAATAGGATTGAAAATTCCGAGAGCGCGACCATCGGTGTGGATGGCTTCGACGTACCCTCCCGCGTTAGCTCTAAGTGCGTTGGCGTTTCCACCCCATTGTGGTCCAGCAGGGTCTAAACCTGTTAAGAAAATCGGTTTAACACGTTAGCTGCGGCACCAATTTTTGCATACTTTCCGTTCCTGCGGCACGAGGTACCTATAATCGGCCCGTACCGTGACCAGACGTTAGGGCGACACGCGGTCTATTAGACCCCACCTCCTTTTACAGACTAAAATCCATTTTCTGGCGCGAAATCAAAGATAAATGAGAATTTTGGTCCTTATTGATATAGACAGTGAATTGATGAACCCTAATCCACCGTCGCCCCGGGATCTGATGGCTAGTTTAGGAATTATTAGCAAAACAAAATATGGGATCTTATACACCTCGTAACGCACTGAAATAGGGCAAATTTTCGCTGCGATTAGTGATGGGAAAAATAATATCGACGTTTTTAAACTGTCTTAACTACGCAACGACTTGACCGATTTTGATCAATTATATCTCATTAGATCGTTTTAAGGGCAAAACCTGGCAAAACAACACAAAGCTATCAAAGGATACATTTTTTTTTAAATAATCTAAATTGTGCTTGAAGGCGCCATAAAGAAAAAAAAACCGGCCAAGTGCGAGTCGGACTCGCGCACGAAGCGTTCCATTCTATACCATTAAGAGGCACCTATTACATACCGTTTATGCATAAGGTTTATCTTTCTATTTGTATATGAAAATCTTAATGCGGTTCACAGAATAGAAAAAAAAGGCAACCAGAAGTAGAAAAGAAACTGTCCTATTTATTCTGCCTCGGGCTTTAAAAATACAATTATTAGAACTTGAATTAATTGGCTCTGTTTCTGGGTTTTTTAAAATTAACTTCTTCCGACATCGTTTAGACATGTTCGGCGCTGTAAAAGGACGTGCTCTCCAATCGACGTGATGCACAACACTGGTCGCGGGAAGCTCGCGTTGAGTGCGGTACGAGGTCAGGGGGGATATGGGACGTTTTAGCCTCGTTCCGCACTGCATTAAAATTATATTAATTCAGTGCGGCACGAGGCCTAAGACATCCGGTACCAAGGTAGGTACACCACCGAGTCCGGAACCATTAGTGATCTCAAATATATATTTATCTCTCTCCTACACTGGACCAAACCAAAGCTATGCCATTCGCACGACAGAGAAATTCACTTTTTTGCTTGCCGCACCACAGGGAAGTTGCATCAGGGGTGATTTAGGCCTCGCTTCGCACTTAACGTGTTAAGTAATAAACAAAAATTATTTATACGATTTTCCAATAGGCTATTTGCTACTGTATTTCTTCAAAACTTCAGATTTTTGCAGTAGGTTTTGTTACACTTGGATTAGTTTTACGTTCGTGTATTTGTTTTGGCTACTTTTAGGAGATCAGTCACCTGAAACAATAAAAAAATAAATAAATACAATTATACGAAATATGTATGTAGTTGATGCATTGACTTGTTTTTTAACCGACTTCAAAAAAAGGAGGAGGTTCTAAATTCGATTGTATTTTTTTGTTATGTTTGTTACCTCCGTACTCTGGACTGGGTGAACCGATTTTGATGATTCTTTCTTTAATCAAAAGCTGGTGTATGTCGTGTGGTTCCTTATAAATTTGAGCGAGATTTGACAGTGGCATCCATGTCAAAAGCATATAAGTATATAAGAAAAATTTGCATTAAGTATGTGCGCGATAAATGGACGAATAACTCAATATCACGTCAACCGATTTCGATGATTCTTTTTTTAATCGAAAACTGGTGCTTGTCGTGTAGTCCCACATAAAGAGCGAGATCTGAAAATGGCATCATGTACTTCATTTGAAGTCGGTTCTTTTTTTGTTATTTTTTTTTATTCTTTATTAAATTCGTAAAACATTGTTATTTTTAAAATGTACATATCTAACTTTATGGTCCAGGAACTCCTAGGAGTTACCAATGAAATTCAGAAAAGTAATGTATTCTAAATACTCTATAGAATTTTCATTTGAATTGTGGAAGTACTCTTGATGTAGTAGAATACCTAATCATAAACTTACCAGTAACACGACGAGCGCGACGACCAATGTGGCGACCAGTATTGCCGACAATATGTGCTCCGAGACTGTGACCGACTAAGTGGAGGTTGCCAAAATTGCCACCACCGGTGTTGAATAGCCAAGTGATGAAGTTTCCGATGTACCGTCCTACGCTGGGAACATCTCTAACAGCAGCATTGTAGTTTTGTCCGGCGACTTTGCTCCAGTCGACGGCAATAACATTGCAATCGCACTGGGCAAGGAATGCCGCTATGATCTGAGAAAGTGAGCCCCCATTGCTGTTCCAGCCGTGAACAACAAATTTGGTAGCTCTGTAGCCTGCATAGTGGGAATTCCGGACGGAGTTAACGTTTCCATGCACGAGAACCTGACGATTAGTAGGGTTGCGACTGAAACAGTTAATGATACATTATATACTAAGAGTTGTACAGAGAGTAAAATTTATGAAGTTGTTTATTCAAAAGATTTAATTACCGAGTAAAGAGCCAGTATTGGTTCTGTCCACCAGCTCTGTCACCCAAGTTCACATTATCGACGGGCTCGTGGAGATCTACGAGGATGGGGTTGCCATCGCCATCGGGCATCCAGATGTAGCGGCTAACACCCTCGACATAGTGGCTATTATTTCCTGGAGTCTGGAGAATATCCTCCAAGACCTCAGCATTTGCACAAACTAGAAAATAATTGTCAAAATGTAGTGTTCCATTTATAAAAGCAACGGCACAATGAACATTGATAAACAATTAGCATGTTTAACAAAGGAAAGGAAAGGTATAAGTCAAATAAAGACTTAAAGAATCAAGAAAGAAATGAAGAATTTTTTTTTGTAATATCGTCTATTTGGATTTGAATAAATCAGTGTGTTCAAAGTGTTGCACAAATAAAATGAAATATCGATAAAATGAAATATCGATAAGAAAAGTATACCTATTTGATGGAAACTTGTGGGAGAGCAATAGATAATACCTTAGTGTGACTATAATAGTTTGTGAACTTAAAAACTGGTCATATTGTAACAGATAGAAGAAAGATAGAAGAAAAAAAAATGAAAGTTAATTAAATTAAATACTGTAGCCTCTGTAGAAACATCTCTGAATTTAAAAACAATAAAAATAAAGTAACACTCACACGCAAACAATCCTAACAGTGCTATCAATCGCTTCATGATTTCTGGATTGCGTGTTAAAGTTGTTTTTGTTGTATTTATTGCAATTGTTATCAAAACAAGTCATCCGTTAACGATTAAACTCCTTGTGCTACGAATAATTGATTGATTGATTGCCAAACCAATTAAAATACATATTTCATAACCGAAGATCTAATAAATTAATTCGTTTTCTCACAAAATGTGGGTAGTTCACACTGGCTCAGCATGGAATGGCAGATCTCAATTTCTCCGAAGTCTCCAACGATGGCAAATATTGGTTTTAAGAAGAAAATTTGGTTTTAAGAAGAAAGCCTTTTAAAAAGGCACTACAGAAGAATCCTTATTAGTTATTACATTTATCTTAACAAATCGCTTATCGCTTTGTCCATCCATCTTGCACTAGAACGTTTAGGTTTCATCCCAAATCGGTTTAGAGTAATTTCTGTGGTGTGGCTTCACTGGAAGACTTAGATGGTACCGTGGAGAAAGCACAGCCCCATTTCGAAACTTATTTCTTACATAATAATCATTTTGTAGTTTTCCTTTTTAGGGTTCTGAAGTAAAATCAGAACCCTTAAGACCATTTTTGGACGGGGTTCGCTTGTAGAATATTTGGCTTTAAAATGTTAATTTTGTTAAATAACCCGAACACTCATTTGCGCAATACAACTAGTTATGCATACGTTGTTGGTCCATCAGGAAACCGCGTTGTTTTGGTGTAGGAATTGGACCCGATTTGGACCCGATATATTATAATATTCATTATCATTTTTGTGTATGGCTTGTGTAATTCATTCATAAAAACATGCTTGTAGGAATTGGACTATATTTAATTATAATGTATGTAAAAATATGAATGTAATACACCATAATTATATCATACACACACAATATGTAAATGTGAAGTAACCAGTCGAAGTTTGACCACATATCGGGTCTCTATCTCTAGTTTATTTTACTTCCATATTTTTCATTAGTTACATTTATTATCACACATAATTTAGAATAACGTAAAAGTCTTGCTTAAAAAGGCCAAACGTCTTCAGTTTGGAGACCATATAATCCTCTTCTGAAAATAATAAAATATTAATGATCAGTAAAATACTTTGTAAAAGATGTTTCAATTTAAAAAAAAATTAACACACCCTCTCTTAGACATAATACTATTGCCCATGTGTAAAGCAGGACCGTTGCAAGTGGAAAATTGGGCTTCCCATATACTGGAACAAAGTCTTCCAATGAGATGGTTAAAACGGATTGTAGATGCGAAAAGTTCAATGGATCTGCCATGGGAGCAGGTGCTGATCAAACAACCAGGCTGAGGGTTCCTGCCGCCGTTTGGGTAGAAGTCAGAGTGAGAAGTATGCTCGAAGCTTCCCAGAGCACCACCGTCGGTATGAATGGCCTCGACATATTGCCCGGAGTTACGATTCAATGCGTAAGACTTGCCTTCCCATTGAGGACCGGCAGGATCTAAACCTTATTGACAGATAATATAAAAATAAGTTTCATTTTAATTTTAAAAATAACTGAATAAAAATTGATTGACCAAAATTCATCGAATTAAGTTTGCTTCAGTAAAAAAATTCATGATTCTGCAAGTTACTATTTCATGGGCTATGCAGATCAATAATGCTTGAAAAATCACACAGCATTCAAAATTTACATACAATTACTTAGGAAGCTTAATTGTAAGCACTCTACATCAACTATATCTGAATATTTTCCGAATTGTGACAGCTTACCGGTAACTCGAGCAGGTTTGCCTCCTACATGCCGGCCAGCAATACCTACTACGTGGGCACCGAGGCTGAACCCGACCAGATGAACATGGTTCCAGTTTCCACTGGTAGTTTCCATCAGCCATTCGAGGAAACCGCCAAGATATTGTCCTACGGTGAGCACACCTACACTTGCAGTGCTGTAGTCACTGTTTGCCAAGGTACTCCAATCAACAACGATTACATTAGCGTCATGCACACTGAGGAATGCCGATGTGATCAATGCATTCATTGGGCTGTTGCGATCGTTATTCCATCCATGGACAATAATTATAAGGGGCTGCTTGATGATATAGCTCGAGTTCCAAATGGTTCTGGCATTACCATGCTCTATGATTTCCGGATTTGTATCGCTGCGCCTGAAATTAGAAGAAATTGTACTTAGAGTTACAGGAGAAAAATAATATTATATTTTTAAGTTTAAACCAAGCTTCCCTGAGGATAAACGGCCTGCCGAAAGTTGTTTAAGTAACAATAGTAACATTAAGCCTCTGGTTAAAGGTTGCTCTTTTAAGCTAATCCCCTAATATAAGGCTAATAAATAATTAAGTGCGTTACCTAGTATAAAGCCAGTATTCATTATTTTCACCACTCTTGCAACTCAGAAGTGTCTCGTTTACAGGGGCCTGTAAATTAACAAGATGTGGAACTCCGTACCCATCAGGCATCCAAATGTAGCTTCTCTCCCCTTCTACATAGTGACTATTATCACCTGGCAGATGAAATCCCTTTACTGTAAATAAAAAAGAGATTAATAATATCAATCACCGTCTATATTTGAAGTCTGTAATAAACCACTTACTAGACAAAATAATAGGAAAAACTAGCAGCCACTTCATCATTCAGATTTTTAAATTACTTAAATATAACAATATACTAATTAATACGGTGCAGAAGCGTTCCTATACGCAGGTAAAGATAGAATGCATGTCTCTCTCTGTTTCTCGACTAGAGCTATTAGCTTGCTTATAGGGAAACTTGTTTTTATACTTTGTCGGGAACAGTTGGAATGCACCTAGCGAGGAGGTCCTATTCACGATATTATATATAAGGATATTAATCTCATTTGTACACGTTTATTAATTAACCGACTTCAAAAAAGGAGGTTCTCAATTCGACTGTTTTTAAACGCTTTTATTTAGCTTCACTTCGGAGCATCAAAGCATCAAATCTTCAATATTATGATCAAAATGCTACTCTATTTACACGGCAATAAGGTTATTAAACGCTTTTATATTTAGCTTCACTTCGGAGCATCAAAGGATCAAATCTTGTAACGATAATTTGAATGACTTCCCTTTAATGAAAATTGATGAAATTTGGCAGACATGTGTACTTCCGATGACAATACACGAAAATCATATTTTAAACTAATTTTCATTGTTTATTTGTTGTTAAATTAAAAAAAACGATTTTCAGACTTTAGACGCATAATTCTCTATGTTCTATTTTACGTAGAGACTTGAAATTTTCACAACTTGTAGCTAATTTTATAAACTAAACATTGAAATAAAAGCGTTTAAAAAAAAATTTTTTTTGGATTCAACTTATTTTATGTTTGTTACCTCAGAATTTTGAACTGGGTGAACCGATTTTGATGATTATTTTTTTAATCAAAAGCTGGTGCTTGTTGTGTGGTCCCACATAAGTCTGAGCAAGATCTGACAATGGCATCCATGTCAAAAGCATATAAGTCTTAAATTTGCATTAAGTATGCATTAAGTATGCGATAAATTATAAAGCATTTGCGATAAATTGACGAATAACTCATTATCACGCCAACCAATTTCGATGATTCTTTTTTTATTGAATGTACTTCATTTAAAGTCGGTTCTTTTTTGTCAAAATTTTAGATTATTAATATTTAGCATAGAACTTCGCACGCATTCCTTCACTAAAATACTACGAGTACTACACTTTTGATCATTTAGTAAATAGTTTTATTCTAATTTTAAGCTTTATTCAAATTGTCAAAGATATGTTAGATTTCAATTTATTGTAATATAATATTATTATTATTTATTTTAAATATTAATTCAGAACATTCAATATTGTTTTGTAATATTGTTAAAAGTTTGACTTGCATTTTCATTTTGCAGTTGTGAAACTCTTACTTGAAAGTATTAAGTACCAGGTATTTAACACTTTGTATCATGTTTGATGGGTTAACTGTGCTTTTCAGAGCTGTGAAACTGTAAAAAACCCTGAACTGTGAAAGAATTTCCAAAAAAATATTGTGGAACGGAGATTTAAAGATTTTTAGAAAAACGTGTAGTTCTATGGAAAGATTAGAGAATCACTGAAAATTTTTCGTAAGATAAGAAGAAAAAGTTGGGTTACAGGTTAACAGAGAGCATAAAATACAGAGCTAAGATAATCCTAGAGTAGCGCTTCAGCCAAAGACTGACTTCGATAGCTGGAATCATGGACATAGTTACGTAGTTTGAGACTACATCGGATGCAGTTATTTCATAGGCAGTCTGGTCTAGAAAGTCTTCTGTTCTATATTATTATAATAAAGAAACATAAACAACATGGAGGTCAAATTTGTCGCACACAAAACAGTCAAGTGCAATTATAAGACAAGAATTATCAGTATTGATAAGATTTTATCTACGTAATTAATTTAATTGATAATAAATTTTGTTTCCACTTGCAATGCAAGTGGTTAGCAGCCATTATCTATCGATCGAGACAAAATGGATACTCTATCTATTATCACAGAAGACATTGTATCATAGTATACATAATACTTAGTACTATTAGTATGGTTTTTGAATTGTTTTTTTAATTTCTTTTCTGCACTTTAAGCATTGAAGAATTATATTACTAGCATATAGAACCGACACCGCGAACATAGTGTTTGCGCAATGAAATTGGCTACAGTTTTCAGTGAATTCAGTCGATTTTGAAAACAACCTCTCAGGGTGACACAAATTTTATTCATGTCTGTTTTGGGACTTTATTACATTATTCTTCAATCATATCTCTCTCTCTCTCTCTCTCTCTCTCTCTCTCTCTCTCTCTAATGGATTATGTAAAATCAGCATGGTCGCCGCGTTGAATAATATTATGTACAGAGCATTAGGTGGAGAGCCCAGGGCCGCCAGACATCACTTATTTTCTGACGGATGAAATGTGGACGATTGAGTCGTGTTAGTATGTACTATGATCGTATGCCTACTTGCTAGCTTGGAAAAACGGCCAATTTCCAGGTATCAGGTGATCAAGGTACAAAAAATCATTACTAAGTTCACGTATTTTCTCATGGCTGATTTTCACGTATGTTCTAGATAATATAGTTAGAAATAAGTTGTCAATACTCCCAGACACATTCCGTGGGCCATTTTGCTTTACAGACACCTTGAAGCTGCCAGAATAATGAGTTAAGTTCACGTATATTCTGACGCTCCATTTTTATATATGTTATGTATATCTGTCCAGGAAAGGTATGAAGCGAAAAGGAATCATGTGTTGCCCTTACCAAAGTTCACTGACCCACCCACCAGCTGATCGCGGCACTGCGGAGCGGCGTCGAGTGTTTGTACACGGTGTCCACCCACAGAGATATTAAAATTAATTTAGGGGATGATTGGCCTCTTGGATCTGTCTGTCTTCTTGTCAAAGGTTTTAAAATAGTTGTCTGGAGAACATATATAAAAATGGAGCGTCAGAAAATACGTGAACGTAACTCATTATTTTGGCAGGTTCAAGGTGTCTGTAAAGCAAAATGGCCCACGGAATGTGTCTGGGAGTATTGACGACTTATTTCTCATTATATTATCTAGAACATACGTGAAAATCAGCCATGAGAAAATACGTGAACTTAGTAATGATTTTTTGTACCTTGATCACTTGATTCCTGGAAATTGGCCGTTTTTCCAGGCTAGCAAGTAGGCATACGATCATAGTACATACTAACGCTACTCAATCGTCCACATTTCATCCGTCAGAAAATAAGTGATGTCTGGCGGCCCTGGGCTCTTAATCTACATTGGTTCAATTAGACCATTAGATTTTTGGGTAGCAAAATTATAATGATAATATTTACAAGTGACGTGCATAAGTGTATCAGTGATACCTATATGAATAAAATATTTTGACTTTGACTTTAAAATAAAATAAAATAAAATATTCTTTATTGCCGCACAATACATAATTAAATAAAAACTTAAATCTAAGATACATAAGTCTACTTAGCTATTTATTGTGGGCAAAGGAAGAGTCTCAGCTTCTGCTAGCATGAGAAACCTCGTGCAGCGCTGTTTTTCAGACTCTCCCTCTCTCTTAGGTGCCATTTGGGAGTTATCAGGTAATCCCCGATCGCTGCGCGCCGCTAGGCATTTTTCTTTAATCGCGGGTGTGTGCGTGTGTGTGTGTTTGTGCGTGCATGTGTGTGTGTGTGTGTATGCGTGCGTGTATGTGTGTGTGTATGCGTGCGTGTTTGTGTAGCGTGTGTGCGAATACTTGTTTTAGGTGTGAATATGATAAGTACTAGGATTATTACATCATTGACTTTGACTACAGTAATACGACACTTATTTGAAAAGTGCTGCTTTGCCATTTAGTTACACGGTGCTTCAAAAATATGCAGCCATAGCTATGTTATTGTCGATACAAATATATATTATCACACCTTATATTATCAAAAGTATGGAAACATGCTTTCATTAAAATATTCATTACATTTGAATGAGTTTCGGTAGCATACGTCAATTTTAATTTATACTTAAAATTTGTAACACGCATAAAAACGCGTCATGTGTCATGTGACAGATAAAATAAATTAATCGTGTCATAATAATCAATATTATGACAAATAACATACTTATTTGTGTGGAATTTCACTATAGAAGATTACGACTACTGACAATGAAAGACAAAGCTTAAAATGTGTGTTTTTTAGAAAAAAATCATAATTAATATTTAAATACCCCCGTTCCTCCTTAAACTATTATATGTATCCATTTAATCTTTATTTATGAAGCTGTCTTATATAGTTGTTATAAACATACAAAAATCTGTTATCAAAATAGAAATTTCAATATTTTCCAAAAAAATATCCTCAGTACGACGCGTTAACTGGTTGTCTAAGTGTATTTTGAGATTTATCAAAGGCATTTGATTGTGTTGAGCACGATGCATTACTATCTAAACTTAGTCACTATGGCGTGAAAAACAAGGGCCCTTAGCTTGCTCACTTCTTATTTAAGTAATAGGATACAAAAAGTTAGTATAAATGATGAAAAGCCATCAGGGTCACCTACTGTGATGGGTGTACCACAAGGCTCGATCTTGGGCCCTTTTCTACATCATTAATATTTAAGACTGATAGGAATAAAAATACATGATTTTAGACTTAACTCATCGCGGACTGAATACATTTTAAGTATAATACGGGTACTCACGATATATATATTTTATATTTTTTTTTTTTATATTTTTTTTTTTATATATTTTTTATTGAGTACCCGTATTTTTTTTTTTTTTTTTTAATGCTTTAAGCAGGCAAACGAGCAGACGGGTCACCTGATGGTAAGTGATCACCGCCGCCCATGGACATTAGCAACACCAGGGGCGTCACCAACGCGTTGCCGGCCAAGAAGATGACGATAGACCCGCTTCTTGAAGGACCCCATGTCATAGCTTAGAGGGAACACCGATGCAGGTAGTTTGTTCCACAGCTTACACGTGCGAGGTAGAAAATGACGTGAGAACCGGACTGTGGACGAACGCCAGGTATCCAGATAGTGTTGACGGTATTATACTTAAAATGTAAAAGGAATAAAAATAATTTTAACGATGTTAATAGTGCTCTGTTGCATGTCTCACATTGATTCACTACTATAAATAATTTACTTTTACATGCAAATAAAACCAAATGCTTAGATTTCGTGCTACCAAATGTAAAAAAAGTCAATAAAAACTCTTAAATTAAATAATGAAACATTAAATATATAGGAATCCACAGTTTTTTTAGGGGTGACCTTGGATAGTAGACTGCAATGGGGCCCGCACGTAGCATCTCTCACAACACAACTAAACTTGCTAAGGCTGCTTATGCTGTTAGAAAAAAAGACAGCTCACTGACGTCGACACTGCTAGGCTTGTTTTGCATATTTCTATAGTGTTATGTCTTATGGCATTTTACTGTGGGGCAAAGCAGCCGGTATAGAACAAATTTTTGTACTACAGAAAAGAGCCATTAGAGTTTTTTTTAAACTAAAATTTAGGGAGTCCTTGCGTGTCAAATTTAAATAAATAGGTATACTTTATAAATCTTCTTCTTTATAAATGTGCCGATGTTTCTCGAAGCGAAGTAGGTCGGGTTACTTTAAAGATAAAAGATAACGGGTTAAAAGATAACAATATAAAAATATTATTCCAATTGTTCCAATACACCTAATCATTTATTGGAAATGCTTAAATTTTGGTATCATAAGGATTTATGGTTCTCGTTTATCTAACACCTGGATTAAGAGTTCTGAGGAAGAAGTAAGTCAATGATAAAACAGTAATTTATATAAACCCTTACTTTGGGTAGGCTACTGGTTATTACTTTTAACAGGCCTGTGATAATGCTGGCTCGTGGTGTTGTGTTTTTGTTGTGGGCTGTTGTAACAGGTAATTTATTTATCTTGTAAGAGATGTAAAAGTTGAGTTGTTCATTAAATATACCAGGGAAATATTAGCCTGGTAATAAGTTAATCATTGGCTTCTAACATATGATTGTCGAAGACGACATGAGATGGTATGTTCACATTTGTGTAACATTAGGATTAGAAGGGTTCAAGAAATGTAACTAAGTAGCTAAGATTTGATGTTCGATCTTTATTTGAAGTTTGATTAGTTTTATTTAATGTTTTAGTAATTTATTAGAGATAGTCATTATAAACTATAAGTGGAAACATTTAGGTATTTCTGTTTATTTAATACAAATCGCACATTTAGAATTGAAATGGCTTATCTTAGAATTTTAAGAAAACGACTTTTATATATTGAACTACATAAAAACATATATTTTATGCCACAATAAAGAATAAAAAATGCCCAATTTTTCAGTTATATTTTTGGCGTTTACCAAAAAAACTTGGATACAATTCTAAAGGTGCGACATGTTTTTATGCCGTTCAATGTATGAACGTCATTTTCTTAAAATTCTGAGATAAGCCACTTCAATTCTAAAGGTGCGTAAATGTTCACTAACATTCTTAAGAACACTGAACCGATCCATTTTGTTCTGTAAAATATTGGTAGTTTTCATTTAAGTCCATTAGAATCAGAGCCATCAGAGCCAGCGTTGGGGGGGGGGGGGGTCAAGGTTGGGCGACGGATTGGGGTGCCTTTGGAGGGGCGCCAAATTTGGGGTGAGGAGAAAAAAAAATAAAAGAAAAATAAAATTCTTAATAAACGTTCCCATTGGTTTTCGAGCACAAATGCTTGATTTTGATTTTCTTATAATATAGGCACCACAATATTTTTGCTTGGGACGCCAGTGGCTCTAACCGCCGGCTTCTAATTTAGAATAAAGGGATAATGAGTAGGTACTTATAATTATCGATAATGAGTTAAAAAACTCGTGTTCAAAACTCACTATATGATTGGCTGAAATCTTAAAGGTACTTTTAGTACGAAAAAAAAAATCAGAAAAACCAATTCACTTTTATGTGATACAGGACAATTTCAAAGTTTATTGTCAGTGAGGAAACGCATGTGACGAGAAGAGTGATGGATATGAATGTGATGGATAGACGAAGGGGACGAGGAAGACCTAAGAAAACATGGATGGATTGTGTTACAGATGATATGAAAGATAAGAGAGTTAGTGTTAAGATGACGGCTGATAGGGAAGTGTGGAAGAGGAAAACATATTGCGCCGACCCCAAATAGAATTGGGAAATTGCCAGGATGATGATGATGATGATGATGATGATTGTCAATATTATAAAACCACGTTTTTGCCACTCATTTGTTACACGTAAACAAAAACGTAATTTATTACTTAAGCTATGGGCCGATATCATCTTGGGTATGTATCGATATCATCGATATCACATTGGGAAAATTTATTTTATCTATATCCAAATTACAACTGTGGAATTATCACGTGGATAATTCACGATTAATCATGAGTTAAAAAAATATTATGTTGCTGGTTTTGGGTGATACTCTCAAAAATGATAAGATGGCTTGCGTGTAGGCTAGCTAAATACATAAGATTGCATTTTATATAATTAAGTCAATGAATATCTTTGAATTAGGTTTTTCTTTGTAGTTTGACTTGGCATACAAATAATAGACCTAAGAACGCCCTATTCCTTACGAGTATATTGTCCATTGACTTCAACACGTACCTGTCTGTACATGTATATACGTATGTATGTCTATACAGGGTGTCCCAGCGCGAAGTGACCGCCCGGCGTCTATTGATTATGTGGACAAAACTATCGACAAAAACCATTAAAGTAAAGGTCTTATCGGTTTGGTTTATTTTTTATTAGCTTTTTAATTTTTTTGTAGAAAAACCTGACTTGTTTCACTATTTTCGAAATATTTTTTTTGTTTTTACATTTATTTTCATTCTGTTTTTTTTATTTACTAGCTGTTTTCATAGTTTATCTCTTCGAGGTATAAAGTCTACTTAAAATTGAATAGTATTTTTTTTTAAAGAAATTAAGTGAAAGTTTTTTGAAAAAATTACCGTTTTTTATTGAATTTCGCTAAAAAGTTGGAAAAATGTCCTATGAATATTATTATTTTATCATTTATTATTAAATAACAGGATATTACCTACAAAATCTCATAAAAATGTTTGTAGTTATCTCAGTCATTTACCGAACTACAAACTCTTGAAGTATGCACCCCATCTTCGATAATAAGAAGAGTAGACTTTAAAACCAGGCTAGTGGATCATTTAGGTGTCTTAATATCAAAAATACCATTCGCTCTTTGATAGAATAATTTTAAAGGTAAGGAAACAATAAAAACAAATGAAAATTTAAGTCATTTTTATTAAAAAAAATCAGTAATTCATTCATAACGTTTTCGAAATGACCACCATTGGCATTAATACAGGCTAAGGCTCAAAATGATATCCTTTGAGTGGTTCTTTGCACTTCCAAAAGGTTCGCTCCCATTTTTATAGCAGCAGCATCAATCCTCTATTTCAATTATTCTCTGGTAACTATTAGCACAGCATATACTTTTTGTTTAGTGTAGCCCCAAAAATAATAATTAAGAGGCGATAAATGAGGAGACCAAGAGAAAGAGGTGGTCCAGTAGCATGGTCCTCCAAGGTCTCAATTGAAACAAAGTATTGATGCTGATGCTACAAAAATAGGAGCGAAACTCTTGCAAGTGCAAAAAACCACTCAAAGGATGTCATTTTTAGCCTTAGCCTGTATTAATGCCAATGGCGGTCATTTCAAAAACGTTATGAATGAATTACTGATTTTTTTAAATAAAAATGACTTAAATTTTCATTTGTTTTTATTGTTTCTTTACCTTTAAAATTATTCTATCAAAGAGCGAAAGGTATTTTTGATATTAAGACACATAAATGATCCACTAGCCTGGTTTTCAAGTCTACTCTTCTTATTATCGAAGATGGGGTGCATACTTCAAGACTTTGTAGTTTGGTAAATGACTGAGATAAACTATGAAAACAGCTAGTAAATAAAAAAAACAGAATGAAAATAAATGTAAAAACAAAAAAAATATTTCGAAAATAGTGAAACAAGTCAGGTTTTTCTACAAAAAAATTAAAAAGCTAATAAAAAATAAACCAAACCGATAAGACCTTTACTTTAATCGTTTTTGTCGATAGTTTTGTCCACATAATCAATAGACGCCGGGCGGTCACTTCGCGCTGGGACACCCTGTATATATAGGAGGTCTCTATGATTGAGAACTTAATGCTGCCAAATTAAATAATTAAAATAAAATAATTAAATGACTACCATAAATTTCATTATTATGACGGTATTATTTGTTTTTATCTTTCCAGCCCACGGCTTCAGTCTTCGACCGGACGATGTTGTGTTCCATCTTTTTTCAAGGTTCGTAGTTGTCACGTTTGCTTCCAATTTTTATGTGTAGATTTTTGTTTTTAAGTTTTGATTTTTTTGAAGCCGGGTGAGATTGGGCTGCCCGGAATACTGACCCCAATCCCATGCCAGCAGACCTGGGTGTCATGAGAGGCGACAGAAGCCGGGTCACCTACTTGGTGGTCTGGCTTCGTATGAGGATTATGTTATCAATATTACGTTATTAATATATACATAAAAAATGGTTATGGATGATAAGAATACTAAAGCTCGTTTGTAGTTACCAAAAAATATAAGAAAACAAACAAGAAGACAAACAGCCACGAAAGAGATACTATATATGAGGGGTTTAAGTATGAAGTTGGCGTTTCGTACATTCAAACATTTTTTTGTTTATTAATTTATATTTACTAGCTGACTCGGCAAAAATTGTAATGCCAGATATTTTCCATAATTTGATTTATTGGATTCGTCTTGGTCGGAATAGCAGAGTGACTATTAAACAATAAGAAAATTAAAATAAATTTCACCACAGGACAACAAACACAAACAAACAGCAAAACAAATAGGTACAACCGTCAAAACAATTGACAAACGTCAAAATAAATAACAATGTTAATCCAAAACCTACGGTGCTTTCGTTAGGTGTGTCCTCAAGCGTAAAGTAAAAACAATTGAAAGTCAAACAAGCAAATGTTATAATTTTTTTTAATTGCGAATGTTTTATCGTCAAAAAAGTTAAATTCTGAAATATATCGCCAAAAAGTTTTAATTTAAATTCAAAGTGGTCAGTACGATAAAACGGTAATTTCATATTTAAACCTCTATTATAATGTAAATGTTTTCTTAGACAGCAATAAAAAATTGTTTCGTTACTTTCTTTTTGATATAATTTTCTTTTTGTTATTGTTCATTCTGTGAATTTTAGAGCAAACCCGACATCAAGCCAGGCCCTACTACCAAACCCGAACAGCATAGCGAGTTCTTCCTTCAGCCTGTCACGCCGCACTGTCTTCACCATCCACAGCTACACTGAAGTCGTGTCTGGAAACTTCAACGCTCATCTTGTTCCTGGTATGTTACTTTAAATCGCCCCCTGGTGGAAAAAGAAGTGTTATAACTTTGACGTGTCTTTTTTTGTCTGTGGCATCATAGCTCCTAAGTAAATGGACCGATTATGATGCGGCTTTTTTAAAGCTGACGTGATTGAGATGGTTCTTAGCTGTGATTAGTGTAAATAAAATGTCGGGGGTATTTCTAATTTTTACATTTATAGCTGTTTTAGATTTTGTGATAGTAAAAAATTAACAATAGGGATGTTGACACTAATTACAAATTAATATAAATTTATGTAATGTAAATTAATGTAATGTAAAATATATGTGGTATCATTTAAAGGCCTTAAATATGATTCTTTTATTGAAATCAATCACAATAAATTAAATATCATTAATTTAAAATGTTAAAAATTGTACTCACTGTCACGTGACCTCAAACGCCATTTTGAGAATATGACGTCATTGGAACAATTTTATATGGAAATTCAACAAACTAAGTAGACAGATAGTACTGAATATAGTTTAGTGACGTCACGTGACGTTTTTGGTGAGAAATTTGATAATGATTTTTATTTACCAATTTTTGTTTTTAAATTGAAGATTATTATTTTTATAATATTTTTTTCGTGAATATTGAGGTTCTATCTATAAAATAAAAATGAATCTTAAAATTAGTCAACATCCCTAATAAATCAAGGTGTTTTTTCACGCAAATTTTGTTCATGCATTTGTTATATTGTGTGAGTGAGGTGGTTCAATATACCTCTAATAATAACTTTTTTAACATCTTTTTACAATATTTTCATATCCTAATGACGTATAATAGTTGTCCTAATTTTGCCATTAATTTCCTAATTTCATACATTAATCGCAGGTTTACGTTACATATAAATTTTACGAAAATAGATTGTCAAATCAATCAGTAGTGTTAGAATCTTTATCAGTCAAAGACTTTCGTGTTTTCTTTTTACTGATCTTTACTAATGTATTCTAAATAAACCGATAATTATTATTTTCAGCCCATCTGGCCGCAGATGATGTGAACCTAATCGCCGTTGACTGGAGTCGTGTTTCCGCCACGTACTCCGTAGGTCTTGCTAACGCGCCTCAAGTCGGTTCCGTGATCGCCACTTTTATGAACATCCTCACAGTTGACTTCGGTTACAGTATCAATCTGATCAACATTGTTGGTGTCGGTCTTGGAGGACATATCGCTGGTATCGCCGCTAGGAGAGCTGTTGGTGTAGTACCTCGCATTGTCGGTAATATATTGACTAATTTGAAATCCTGAGAAAATCTTTTGTCTTAATTTTATTATTAAATTTTTATTAAAATTATTATATTTATTATTAAAATTATTATATTGAAGCGCTCATAGCCCTGCAGCTTGCGTCGATCCTAAGTGATCGACAAAGTTAAGCAACAGCGGGTGCAGTCGGTCGTTGGATGGGTGACAAAAAAATTATTGAGCGTTTCCGTGCTCCGGCGGACACGTAAAGCCGTCGGCCCCGGTTGTTATCATAAGATAACAGTCGTTAAGCCATGTCGGAGGCCCTCGGGTGGTTTGAAAAGTTCCGACACTCGGGTTGGCCACTAACGCCTCCACCAATTCGCGCTGGAGCAGCGTGGTGGAGTATGCTCTAGGCCTCCTCAAGAGGAGAGACCCATGCCCAATAGTGGGCCATTAATGGGTTGAAGCCAACCAAAATTATCATAGAGGTTATGTAGAGGTTTAACATTTTGTTAGCGATGGTAAAATTTGAATACGTTAACACTTTAGGAATGTCACGAGAACAAATCATATTTATCAGTCACATAAATGCTCACGTATGCGTGTATCCTCAACCAATCCGCATTTTACCACCGCGGTAGAGTATGCTTCGGAGCTTCTCAAGAGACTCGGACTTTCTACGGGCCGTTAATGAGTTGAATCCAAATGTTCACGTTGGCATCGACCACGGGACCTCACGTTTCCTAGATAGAGTATCTATCAACTTGGCTACAAGCTACTAATTTCAATTTATTTCTTACAGCATTGGACCCATCCTTCTTTGGTTGGACCCACCACCCCGACATTCTAAGCACTAACGCCGCAACAGTTGTCGAGGTTCTTCATACCACAGCTGGAGTCTACGGCTACGACCACCCATTGGGACATTTGAACTTCTATCCCAACGGTGGGGTTCAGCAAACTGGTTGTGGATCTAACATTCCGTGCTCGCATGTCCTCAGCTACATCTACTACGCCGAGTCAGTCCTTGCCGAAGTGAACAACAGCAACAAATTTGTCGGCACCGAATGTGATAATTCCTCTCAAGCCATTGCCAACAATTGTACTGGCACTCGCGGTCAGATCTTCGGTGGAACTGAAGATAAGTCTGGGTGAGTTATGGTGTTTAATTTTTTTGCGTTAGTAATATTTTCTTTATACAATATTTATTTAAGTTAATAGTAGCTCACAAACGAGCAACCTGATGATAATCGTTGGTTATCGTCGATCATGGACATCAGTAACATCTAAAGCAACACCGATACGTTGCTGGCTAAGAAAGAAAGAACTGACTGTAAAGCCCTCAGCAGAATCAGTTTTTCTGGATAAAGTAGGTGGCTTTATTACCATCATAATATCATTAAAAATCAGAAAGTATTCAGTAAACATAAACATATCTTTTTTTCCAGAATCACCGGTATATTCACATTCACCACAAACTTTCAGTCGCCATTCGCCCAAGGTTAAGTATATTAATTGAGATTAATAAAAAATCGTAAATTAATAATTATTTTTATTAGTGTTACCATATAAATAATAATATGATTATTGAAATAAAACAAAATTTCTTTTTGAATTCGTTTATTGTTATTAAATTTGAAAAATCCGGTAAAGAATATTAGGCATCCTCCTTCTTGCATCGATATCCTCAGTGCTAAGGGTCGTGACCCGTGACCCTTCCACGGATCACTTTATTCTGTACTATCTTGCGCCAAAGGTTCCGGTTCTCTGCAGTGTGGATGGCCTCGTGCATCTTGCTGTCGAGAGTGGTGCGGATTTGGTCCGACCAGCGCATCGGACTACAACCTCACGGTCTGGTCCCCTGGACTTTGCCGGTGATAACTAACTTCTCAAGATGAAGAACGGTGACATTCTTCCAGGCTATATGGCCGAAATACTACAGTACTCGTTGAAGGCAGATAGTTGAAAGCCTGATAGTGATCTTGAGTTCTTTACGTATGGACACATTACTTCTTCTAGCTGTTCAGGGGATGCGCAGCATTCTTCTCCAGCACCACATCTCGAATACGTTTATGGAATCAAGCAGTGTAGTTGCATTGCTATATTTTTCTACTGCATGTGCTTAACTTAATATTATAGAAAACGATTGTAAATTATAATTATATATAGTTGTTGATGCGCATATCAGTTTCAATAAATGACTGTACTACAAATTCTATAAATGACTTAAGTATGCATAATATCAGAGATAAAAATGAATTGTAATCGACGACACATTATCTTTATAATCTGTCCCCAACAAATTTTATTGCCAACTCTATACTCCATGCAAGATATTTTATCAAATTTGATTAATTACATTTATGAAGGTTGCTAAGTAGCAACTTTAATAAAACTTCTGTTTCTGTAACTAATTAGTATGATAACACAAACTGACACAAAACTAATCATCGCATTGTATCTAGTAAAAAACCTAATCATTATTTAATTACCAATTACTGTGGTTACATGATTTCAGGGTCTTTAAATGATAATACAATTTCAGGTATTGATCACGCATAAAGTCCAATTATTATTATTGAATTAAAAGTAAAGAAAAACAAAAACAAAAGGAAGATGACGATTTTACTTTTTATTTATAATATTTTTATTAATTTCAAAGTGCTGTCTCGATACTTATGACAAATGCAGTTGCCTAAAGGGTGCATCAGAAGCAGGGCAGGTTGCAATAACGACTTCACCCCAAGGCATTATAAAATAACTAAGGATTTACTGTACACTACCTACCTAGGCCTACCTAGGTCTAAGGTCTAAGTGCGAGTGAGCGCGCAATATGTCAACGAGTACAGTGAGATATTACGACTGCTTTAGTCCTAAATGGAATGTAATAAACAGTAGCTAAGCTGATTAGTGAAACAATCGATCAACACAGAGTTATCCATTGATGTGACATTTAGTAAAAATAATGCAATGATATTTTTAAATGTAAACAAATATTTTCCTGAAATAGTAACCACTAATCAGACAAAAATTTTGAAACAAACAGTGACTGATTGGTTTGATTGGTCAACCCGTGGTTTCAACTAACTAAATGTTTGACGTTTCAACCATTTCAACCACGGTTCAACAATAGTAAAGCATCGTTCACAGCTGCGTGACTAGTGCGACTGCGGTGTCCGCCGATGACGATAATTTATAAGCACATAATATTATGTGTGTCAGTAATACCCAAACTAATAAATGATTCTGATTTTATTTTATTTCATTTAACCATGGTGCCATGCATACCTACATGAATACGACGTGATGCGACTGCATCTGCCGAATGAAAAACACGCGTAAAATTACTAGAAATCGCAATGTAGCCGCCGCGTAGATGTATAAAGGGTAAATTTTTTAGTTGTGCGTGGAGGACCTAATCCGAAACTATGAGGAATAGAGAAAAATGCTGAAAGAAATCTCTGGGCCGATTTTGATGAAAACTAAAACTGCATCATTATATTTTTGAAAAATCAATATTCCTAGCCAGGAATCGAACCCGTTGATTTTGAAAGAAAAACACATCCTGTATTATTACACCATTCGATGGTGTAATACACCAATACTTCAGCTTAAGAAAAACGTAGAATGCAAACTTAAGAAAAATGTAGAATTTGAAGAAACCGTTGCATTTTAGATGCTTCATTTAATAGGTAGAAACGTATTATATTTTATTAAAAATAAACTCTTTTATTAAATACGCCATACGTTATTACTTTACAGAATTTGATCCTTGTTAGCAACACTATCGAATGGCGTAATAATACAGGATGTGTGTTGTTTTTTCAAAATCAACGGGTTCTATTACTGGTCAGAAATATTGATTTTTGGTATGTTATTACTTCCTAGAGTGTAGACCATGATCTGGATATGGGGTACTTATTATCCCAGAAAAAGTGGGTACTTATTGACCCGGGAAACGTGGGCAAAGCATTATTATTATCAAATAAAAGTCAATATAGTTCCAATATTTTATCAAACACTTAAACTAGGTCATTAAAGCAATAAATAGGACTTTCATACATTAATACTTGGACAGGTTTCAGAGAGCGCAATCTAAACGTTGGCAAGTTATATCTAGGAAATGCCATTTTGTACTTATATCTATATTAGGAATTTTTAACATCTATAAGTTATCACAATTGGTTAGGATGTTTAAGGTTCTTTGGGGCTCTTCGTTGTGTTTCGGAAGGTTCCGGTTTTTCTGTGCTGGGTTCGACGGGTTTTGTAGCGTTTTGTTTCCCGGGAAGGTCTAGAAGACTGCTCAGGAATGCTACCCCTTGTTCAGCTGTTTGATAGACGCCTAAAAGAAATGATTCAGCGTCGAAGGTAGTGCTGTTGTCTTCAGTTGTAGTTTCTTCTTTATCATCTTCTGCGGCGCTATAAAGTTATAAATAATCCAATGTAAGCGAAATAATTCTAGTTTATTTAGCTATTGTGTTGTCTATAAATACTTTTTTGAACCATTTGTATCTAACTAACTATCTTTGGCTGATAGTAAACTTGATGTTATAGCTCAGCATTTCATAATAACTTTGTTGCCATTTCATGATTTGACCATTACATGCCATGGCATGGCCATAATTGATACATATTTAAAACACCGGAAATGATTTTATACTTATCATGGAGACATCTACTCCCATGGTAGGAACTTATGTTTGATATGCGAAGAATACCTGCTTAAGACTACCCCAGACAATAGGTTCTTAATACATTCAGCGTCTAGAAACTTGGTTGCAAAGCTTGAGAAGTATTGAGTAGGTATGTATATAAGAATAGCCCTTACTCCTCTGGCTCAGCTGGTGGCTCTTCCATCTCCATTCCTCCAGCAGTAGACTTGAAACATCCGATAGGGAATTCCAGCTGACCCTCGCCTAGTAACCTGGGTTCCAGCTCCAAGCAGCCGCGCAGACCATCAGCGGTCGGAGCAAGGTCGCTGAACTTAGCACAGATTTGGGCAAACTTTCCAAATATCTCCAGACATATCGGTGCTGGGTTGGAACCTGGAAAATGTATTTGGAGCAGTGACTATGCATAATGTTATTTTGAAGTGGAATTGAGTTAGAAATTGAGATTATCATGACATCGACGACTCGGGTGACGCAATGATTGCTTCCCAGCGAGGCGGAAATTTTAATGATGAGTTTGAATACCTATCTGTTTTAGGTCTGGGTATGTGTATGTTTTTGTATTTGTGTGTTGTCCATGGCACCCACGACACATGGAGTCCTAGTGTGGGGGCTATGAATGAGTGGTATTATTTTTTTGTTCCATAATCATTTACTGCTGGCCTTTTGTGTCCTGTGAAAATGAGAGGACCTAAACCTAACATTTGCTTAGTATGTATTGGCAAACATTTTTAGGATATACATACTTGAAGGATAAACTATTTATAAAGCAATTATTGCTCATTAATTTGTATAAGGCGCGGTATTAATTTCTTTTTTTTCTTTTCATCAATGGATAACAGAATTATCTTGTAGTTGTTTTCGTTATCCTATCTGCTCAGTAAGTTAGTAAAACAAGTTCAATAGGTAAGTCTTTTCTGACACCACGCTGAAATTCCTTAATATACCTTTCAGAAAATTTACCTTGTATTTTAGACCTGTGGATGAGATTCTTTCCATACGAGACATTGATTGCAAATCCTTCTTCTGGAGAAACGTACTTCATGTGAACACACCCTGGAAACATAAGAAAATTGGAGTTATTATTGCTCATAATTAAAATATAAATTGTGCAATTAACCTACTCGTAATACTTCAGCAATCCGTATGTAAGATGTAATTTAGTATAGGTACTAATTTAATGGCTCTAAGTGCTAGTGAACCCAGAGTTTAAGCTTATTCAATTACGTACCTCATTGTGGTTGTTATTGATAAAACCGAGTTAATTTTTGACTAAGAACAACAACGTAAATCTATACTAATATTATAAAGAGGAAAGATTTGATTGTTTGTTTGCATTGAATAGGCTCCAAAACTACCGAACCGATTTGAAAAATTCTTTCACTGTTGGGAAGCTACACTATCCCCGGGTGACACAGGCTATATTATTTACTATTTTTCCCAAAGCGAAGCGAGGGCGTTTTCCTAGTATGATATAAATATCATAATCACAACGTTTACGTTGTACAAAGGCCCATATAAAACCAATGCATCCCAATCTATGGTTGCCTCCAACCGTGTTCTATTCTGGTATAAGTGGGGAGAGAGCGACTTAAAGTAAGCCAGATAAAGCAAACTGTCATATACAGTGGGAGAAATTGAAAACAACATAATAATAATAAATTCAACAAAATGTGAAATTTAATTTGCCGCTGAGAGACAAGATCTCTTTTCCATTAAAAGAGAAAATGTTTTACGATCCCTTGGAGGGTCTCGACTGCACGCCTTCTCAAACTTTCAAATCATAAAATTATACAGCGTGGGTGCTCGTTGCTTAGGTACAGGTAACCATATTTATATCGTATGTCGAATGTGTATACAGGGTGTAACAGGGGTGGTGAAACGATGGCCCAGGGGTGGGTGACCTCAATATCAACTAACCCCCATGTATGTTCAGCAATATTCAGTGATTCAGCTGATATTTGGGAATTTGTGATTTTTTAAGAAATCTGATTCTTCGAGAAAATTTGAAAATACGGCTTAACCGTTAGGTCTACATTCGTGATTTTTTTATTAATTTTTACGTGAAAGAGTTCAAAGATTAATCCAATATCAATCTTAACAAACTCTCACATTTAACTATAATAGGGATTAGTAGAATAGGACTGCTAATTAAAACAAGAAAAATGTTTAAAACTATTACTCAATTTTATATAGGGACTAAAGAAAAAAGAGCTCTCGTCTGGTGCAAAAACCTGTGTGTATCAGGTTTTGCTTATCACAAAAGTGCATTGTCATCAGACTGATATGTAAAATATCAACTCCTTGGGATAAGGAGAAGTAGATCTTATTAGGATTGCAAGATTTGACCCAAACAAGCAGGGCAAGCTAAATAAAACCGTATGATAAAGCTAGTTACCTGGTCCGCCGATGTCAACGAATGTGATATTGCTGAAGTCCACACAGCACATACAAGCGGGCCCCTTACACATGCAATTGCGGTTGGGCTGATCGTTGCGGATCTCTGGCGCCTCTAGTGTTTTCTTTACATCTTCTACATCCAGGAAGTCTGAGGAAATATTGTAATACCTTACATTAACTATCTATATTATCTATATTAATGTTATAAAGAGGAAAAATTTGATTGTTTGTTTGCATTGAATAGGCTCCGAAACTACTGAACTGATTTGAAAAATTCTGTCTCTGTTGGGAAGCTACACTATCGCTGGCTGACATAGTATATTATATTTTCAAAAAATTAGGGATCCTTAATAAAACTCCAATAATGTAACCCAAGGTGTAAAAAAATAAGAAAACCGAAGTAAAGCGAGGGCGGTTACTCGTAATAAATAATGCAACACACTCCTTGCCATAGAAATAAAAAAATAAATGACAAAAAAAAAAAAAAAAAATAAATAAATCTATGTCTCTAAATTTAAGTTTTTCTATTTAAAATTGTATGGTGTCCATGAATCATTAAATAAATAAATAAATAAATAATATCGTATCCTCAGTGGAAAAAGGCATTATTAAAATTGCAATTTTACAGGAAAGCAAAAAATTGTTAAAGTATCAGTAAGTAGTCAAAGGCATTTAACATTACAATTTCGTGCACTAAACCGATTGATGATAAAAATTTAAAAAAAATTGAGCATATACGTAGCTCTTATCCCTCTTTCCAATCGTATTAATAACTAAAATTCAAAGTAACACAACATGCTTTTTTTTCACTGAAAGAACGATATGTGATATAAATCATACTTAAGGAATAGAAAATAGTGTTTAGAGAAAGTCATAATCCTTTTAAATATCGTTAGATTTCAACACAAATATAATATCCTATCGCTATTATGGATTTCGTAGTCTGCATGTGGTTTACGTTCGTGAGTTAATAAATATAATCCAAAGGTAAAATGAACCAAATTAGCATTAAATATAAAAAGTAAAAGAAGTTTTTATTAGTCAGCCGATTTTTTGGTTATAATTTTCTATTTTTCCAGACAGAAAGTTAAGATTCTTAACGATCCTCATACTGGAACCTTACATGTTTTAATAGTTAAATTATAGTTTACTGTGCAGTATAGTAAACTATGAAACCGTTTACAATCGTATACCTATTTAACTATGAGAACTAACGTATCAGTTACACGCCTTCAACTCATAAATAAATTGTCAGTGAAACAATCGTCACTATAATAAAAACAACTGATACAGAAGCATAACGAATTAATCGTATTTATTCCTCGCCGTACGTTTCGTTGTTTTTTGAACAGCCTTTGTATACTTTCACGCGTTCGGCAACTTTCACTTTGTTATGCCCTGCCTGTGTTTTGACTCGGTCAATGGTCCGACTGAAGTGGCCAGGTATTTCGTCTCTAACCGGATAAGATGGATAGTTATTTTAATATAGTAATAGAATATTGATGATACACTTACCTACCTGATGGTCTAGTTTGTTTTACAATTTAAACTCGTCTGTATTTGATACGTTTTTCAAGGAGAAAAAGGTCTGTTATCTGGAATTCTATTTATTATATACTTATATATTTTTTTTAATACACATCGTTTACAAACAAGTGCGTGACTTAATCTGTATATTCTATATTCCGTTTGTTTATATTTTCCTACTACTGAATTTTAGCTAAATATTTTAAAAAAAGTTCCTAACTTCTGCATTAATTTAATAAAAATTGAAACTGTATATTATTTTATTTTATTTATTATCCGTTGTAAAACATTACTTAATACAAATCCAATTATCTACTTATTGAAATCATGAATTTTATTAGGAAGGAACCTTGTCCTGTCTTTGATACAAGCATGGTGTCCTTAGTGATGCTGTATGAGATCCAGAGCGACATCGTTATGCGCTCACGTTACTTAATATATCTTGAATAACACGATGTAACTATTGTTTTACTATTGAAACTTGGTATAGGTGATAGTTATTATACTTTGTATTTTTTATATTTCGTAGTTTTTTTATTATATAGATTTACGAATGAATATAATACATGCGACTATTTTATTTTTATTTATTTAAAATTTATTGAATCATATGAAATGTATTAGCTCAAAAGGCGAACTAACTGCTAAAAACACTATCTGCCAGTCAACCTTAGGGCAGTTTGACAGCAATGAAGGCGGTTGCAGTGAAAAATTATTAAAAATGCATAACCTTTTATCAGTATATAAATATAAAAAAACATTTGAAATAAATAGTTTAAAATATATACCTAAATATACACATATGATTTAAATACACAATGACATGCTAATATAATAATACCACGGAATACAGAGACAAGAGGTATGTATTCCGTGAATAATACAAATCTTTAATATTATAACAGTACTTTATGAAGACTGTAAACCACTGTGATGTTGAACCGAGTTACGAAAATGAGCAAGAATTTTATTTCTGAACGAGTATTTGCTGGAATCCCGCCTGTGCTCAACGGGTAATGCGTTCCAAAGTCGAATAGCTTGGATAGTAAATGAATAAGAAGAGAAACCAGTATGGTGAAGAGGATTATGGAGAACCAGAGTCTCTGTAGAACGAGGCTGACGATCATGGGAATCACACAGGAATTGAAACTTATGTTTTAGATATACCGGTGCAAAATTATCAAATAGAATTGAAAAAAGGGTTTAACTATCTCTAATTAGGTATCGTTTATTGTAACAACAACCCAAAAATTATAATTGATGTTGTAACAAATTAATAAAATAAGTATCCCAAAAAAGGCCTTGCCTTCTGATTTGAAGATTAAATTTTAATTTTTGAATTGTATTTTATAGTATAAAATTACTTAAATTCTGGTCAAATTAATAGCGATATATAGTTGCAGTATAGTTATAGCGATATATTTTACTATGATTCTATTCATGACCAATACGTTGATTTTTCGATCCATTTGAATGGATTAAAACATCGATCATAGTATTTTCAACTAAAGTAAAAAACGTAAAATTGGCGATGGTTTAAATTTAATTTATCTCATTGTATTATTACACATTTAATTTAAATTTCATCTACGTGATAATATTTTGGGAAAAATTATACTTAATCTCAAATTGGCAAAATAATAATTGTTTGAAATCTTGTTAAATACTCATATTATCTGATTCCATTTATTTAGCAATAACACCCGATGTAAAATTAAAAAAAAGAAAAAATAACATAATTAAACGGTGGTCTATAGATATACAATAAATTGGGTATCGAGACTAATATTATTCGGTCATAACTAACGCAAACTGATCCATATTCAACTACATATTAATATTATACATACTTTGACTTTGTAAACTTTTATGATTGTTGCCAGTAGTGTTTTAAATATAATTTATATAATAAAAATTAATATACATATTTCAAACAAGAAACATTTATTCAGTAAATAAATAAACAAAATAGAAGTTTGATGTCAATTTACCACCGTTAAAAGTGGATTAGATTACTCGGTGCGATCGTTGACAAAGACAATTAGCGCGGGATGATACATTATTAATAGCATTGAATCGGTCAAGAAACTGGCGGGGTAATCAGCTTTCTAAACCAAGTTCAAACAAACAGTAAGGTACTCACCTAAAATATTGGCTGCGTGCGACACCGCAAAGAACGCAATGGCTAGCGAAAGCGTTAGCTTAGCCGACATTTTGTACGGTTAATTGTGGAGAAAAAAATTTTTTTTCTTAATATCGGTTTTGTTGTGTCCTTAATATCGGACCAGCCTCTCGGTGGCTTCGGAAGAGGCGACCGTCACCAACGCTCAACTAGCACTGGTCCTTTCCTCAGATCTCGGGCCGTTTCACCTCGCTCACAATAGAAGGTGAAATTTAAAATAAAGCATAACGCAGTATATTAATAATATCAGATGCATCAAGAAAGCGAATGTTAGGGTTGCTTGTTAATTAGTTATGTTGGGTTTCGAGAAACTTAAAGAATCCGTAACTACGTAATAAATTACTGTTCTTCTTTGATATACTTAACTTTTATTTTTTATTTTTGTGCTCTGGATGACGTAACGAAACCTTTATTGGATTTTCACCCAATCTAATTCATGAAATAAAATGTAATGAAGCAGGGTTAGGTGAGGTGAGATAAGAAATACAAGAAAAGTAATGTGTCCAGTATTTTAACTAAACTGTATTATTATTTTAATAATATATTCAGTTTCAAAGACATTATACAGTGCATGTGAAATTAACTTACGGACTCCTCTGATTCGGACTTTACTAATTTGTACTAAGTATTTTCATTTCATTAATTAACAAATGTGACATGTGCGTACTTACATACTATGGAAATTTTAAGTAACAAAAAATTGGCACTACACGCGGGTTTAAAATATTTAAGGTAACAAATTGGCATGCTCTCAAGAAAATTGATGTTTTCTCTCGGATGGCGGAGTATGTTTTGATGACTCGTGGATGCAATTATTAAAAATTATTAAATTCCTTTTTATATGGTTGCAATGAATAAATATATTTAATAAGTTTAAGTACATTTATATGTTTTCATAGAAGTAGGAAGACCAACATCTAAATTTTAGTGTTAAAGGTGAAACTTTAAAAGAAAATGATACAAGATTCTCCTGTAATATCGTAGCTAACTACGAGCGATTACAGAAACCACATAATATAAAAGCGCTACTTACTTAGTAAGGTGGAATTATATGGTATTAGCACAGAAGAAATAATAGTACATATATTAAAAATTTGAAAGGTTTACGTGGAATAGTTTTTGAGTTATGAGGGGGTCAAAAATGGCTTCAAATGGCACGGTGCTGCTCGCCAGTTCTGTTAGCTTGAACTTGGCTTGACACGCAACCGCGTGGCTAGATTAGGTAGGTCTTTGATGTGTACTTATCTCTAGTACAGTTTAATAAAATAAACATAATTTATGCGATTGGTTAGTACTGCTAATGAATTTCCTCAGTAACGAGGCCCATGGTTGTTAGCCAGTATACGGTCGGTAAACGTGATACAGGTGCAATGCGCCCCACTGCCCCGGATTGAGGTCAGTCAACTCAGGATACAGGTCTTTCTAGAACCATCGATATTGATATTGATCTCCTTCTTTCCGACACAGCGCTTACGCTTCACTGATTCCTATTGCACTAAAAATATTTCTCGTTAGAAATTTTCCAAAGTTTTCCAAAGTAAACTGTAGTTTTACAGCCAAAGCGACAGGATATAAAAAATAAACATCTTTATCCACATTTTTTTTTTTTTTTTTTTTCAAAGATTCAAAGATTTTTATTGAACATAAACAAAAATTTACAAATATTGAAATTGTTCGTAAATGACTGCAAAAGTTATCAAACTGTGGCGCAGTCATTTACGCCCACCTCTGGACAAGGGAGACTTATGTTCTATTAATCTATATACTTAGATTACTTACTTTATGTTTGTGTGTGTGTGTGTGTGTATGTGTGTGTGTGTGTGTGTGTAATTTTTAGGGTTCCGAAGTAAAATCTGAAATTTTCGTCATGTCCGTCCGTCCGTCCGTCCGTCCGTCCGTCTGTCTGTCTGTCCGTCCGTCTCTCCGAAGCAAAGCACCGAGACCCATAGTGCTAGAAAGCTATTATTTGGCATGGATATACATATTTATTAAAACTCCAGAATCGTAGAATAAAATATTGAAAAATATTATTTTTCATGGTTTAAATTTTTTTTCATTGTGTACCTCATAGTGTGGGGTATCGTTGAAAAGGTCCTTTAAAAGTATTATGGGTCCTCTAAGACTATTTTTGGAATTAAGGTTCCGTTTCCGAAATATTTGGCTTTAAAAAGCTAATTTTGCTTAGAGTCAAGTGTTAAAGGTGGTACTGACTAAACGGTTGGAGTCGGACAAGTGAAAAAACTCTCAAAAATAGGTCATATGATGAATTTACAAGGAAAACTATGACGGCTATGTTAGCATAAGTAGTTAATGAGTAATAGTCGATAAACTACTTCGGAACCCTACATTGCGTGTGGCCTGACACGCACTTGTCCGGTTTTGAAACTGCTGAAATAATTTTCATCGCTTTTGTTTTTAACTATCCGCTTTATGAGGTATAAGTATAAGGTATAAGTACGTACCTGTACTTAAATTTGTATTGATTTTTTCAATTCATAGTCTAGTCTAGTAGTAAGAGAAAGAATCAACAAACGAGACAGACTAACAATATATTACAGCGTATTATGTAACTTGTTAAAAAAGTAGGTAAACAAGAATTTATTGTTGTGATGGTCAGCACTTAGCGCTATTGAAAGCAACCGGATAGTGAGGTGACCATGTTTCGGTTTGATGATCCGAGGAATAAGAAATTGTATGAGTGACGTGGCTTCAACGGATACGATAGTTACGTTATAAACGATACGATAATTTAAGAGCCGATTCACACGAGATGGGAAAAGGACGATTCGTCGAAGAAAAAACGATACGTCATAGCGGATTTAGGTACACATACGATTTACACATCCTACATTTTTTTTGCGATTCTTTTTTTTGAATTTTTGATTGATTTTTAGACGAACATGATTTTTAAAAAACAGTACCTCATTCAAGACGTATCAGTAATTTTTCACGATTTGTGACTCATGTAAACACGGCCATTTAAAAATCATTGCCGCCGTCAAAAAATTATGAATCTTGAAACGATACGGCAAAATGAAAATATAAGTAAAATTATAGATATATTAGGGATAGAGGAAAATTAGGAATAAATTATTGACTTTATCCGGTAATTTTCGCTAGTGTAAAATATACTTTTAATAAATATTTAATTCTGCGATTTTGTAGTTTTAATAAATATGTACATAAACGACCAATTACAGCTTTCTAGTACTAAGGGTCTCTACGTTATGCTGCGGAAGCACGGACGGACGGGACGAAACTACTATGGAATTCTTATCAGCTAAATCGGTTCAGTGATTTCACAGTCTCTGGTTACCAAAAAAACACTAATAGTCATTTTTATTCAGGTATATAAGATTTATTTTGAAGAATCAACAGACAATTACACATTACTTATTATTACGGCACAAGGGATACTTAGCTAGCATACAGATAAATTAATGGTGAAACCATCACGAAAGAAGTACATCCTTTCCAATAAAAAAAGAATCATCAGAAATCGGTTGGCGTGATATTGAGTTATTCATTACGCACATACAATACTTAATGCAAATTTAAGACTTATATGCTTTTCTCATGGATGCCATTGTCGGATCTTACGAACCACATAACAATCACCAGCTTTCGATTAAAAAAAGAATCATCAAAATCGGTTCACCCAGTCGAAAGTTCTGAAGTAACAAACATAAAAAAATATAGTCGAATTGAGAACCCCCTCCTTTTTTGAAGTCGGTTAAAAATAGACATTGCACGACTCGTACATAATACATAATATGATTTATACCTAGTTAGATTAGTTAAATAATATTAACGCGCTTAAAACAACGAGATTTCAATAACATTAACATCATAATGTTACGACACATAATATGTCGTGTCCTGTTACAGAGCAATTAATCATAAGTTAACGATAACTTAGCAATCTGAGTCTAAATGGCGATGTCGAATTTTTATTTTTTTAACGTGGCATCGGCAAGGCAGCCGGAACATAAAAAGCTAAGCCAATGGAGCGCAATTGTGTAGTTTTCATTGCATGCACGCATGCACTACGCAGTTGGATGGTCAGTATTCGGAAGTACAGATAACGGACTGAATTCCTAATCTCATAAACATGACTGAGTATGCAAATGAAATTAAACAGACTGTAATTAGTGTACTGATTTTTCTACGTGTTAAGTACTTTGTATTATGATATTATGATCTATTTTTATCCGACTTCAAAAAAGGAGGAGGTTCTCAATTCAACTGTACTTTTTTTTATTTTTGTTACCTCAGAACTTTCGACTGGGTGAACCGATTTTGATGATTTTTTAATCGAAAGCTGGTGCTTGTCATGTGGTCCCATAGAGCGAATCTGACAATGGCATTCATGCGAAAACCATATAAGTCTTAACTTTGCATTAAGTATGTGCGTGACAAATGGACGAATAACTCAATATCACGCTAACCTATTTTGATGATTCTTTTTTTATTGTTATTGGAAAGGATGTACTTCATATTTTGAAGTAAGTTTTTTTTTGTTATTTTAGTCGTTCCAACTCATAACGGTTTTATAGTTTATTTTTAGTTGAGTCCTGTTTGGTAAACAATCTTACAGTGTCTTTAAAATAAGGCTGACCCAAAAAAATTATAATTAAAGACAAATAAATAATCATAATTTTGTTTTGGCCAAAGCCAAAACAACTTTCTGTTATTTTTTTTACACTTAACTAATATGCCAATAAAAAGTACCTACAACCTTTTGAAGCCAAAAAATATGAAGTAAAAAAAATTGTAGTGCAGCAGTGCGCATATTTACCACTATGCATGCATACTGTGTAATGACACGACGGCATTGACGGTGAAATCACTCTTTCCGAGCTTTGAGTTTCAACAGCAATCGTCAAAACTTTCGATATTCAAATTTCTAAAATTAGAAATTAAATCTTATTAAATATTATGCAACTATTATTAAATTAAATATTATAAATTATTATATGTACAAATGAAATTAAATATTACCTGTACATGATGTATGTTATGAATAACGAAGCCATGACTGACTGACTGGAGGGCGCGAGGTACTTTCTTTGAGCAGACCTGAAGCGTATACCACCAAGTTAGGTACTCCTGTGCGTATAACAGTAGGATTAGGGACTAAGTTCGGGTTTAAGTTGAAGGTTGGCCTTCATGATAATGACCTCAAAGAACCGGGCTTTTCGTATAATTGATAAAGATTCTCTTACGCAGTCGATTGAACGAGTTATAAGTAATAGTAATAGTTCAACCATAATTCAGTTAGTCAAAGGGTAACTTTATATTGACATTTTTACCCGATTGTCAGGATAGATTATGTTTTTCGCGCGTGTCTTGTATGTATGCATTTAATATTATTTTTTACTTCATATCTTCATATCCAAATCGCTGAACAGATTTATATTATTAAGATATCGTTAGATTCGTCTTGACAACCGAAACGTTTTTAGATAAGTGTAATTAAAAAAATATGGTGGCTGTGATGTGAGATGCCATTGTTTGAACTATCAAAAAAAAATCGAATAATGTAAAATGGATATCAAATTACTCACCATAAGGATTTCAAAAAGGAATATCATGATAGCAGGCGGGTTTTTCATTTTTAAATTTGTACTAGTTTCATGTTCTATTTTCTTTATTAAAAGCTTTCTGCCGATACCAAACCTCAGACTCTTACGTGTGTGCATTATTCTTAAACGGGATAGTAGGTACAAAGGTTGCCCTTTACGTATTAATATGTACGAGTAGATTCCTTAGTTTTGCTTTACATACATTCTTGTACTTTCATACTAGGATATCCAATTTCATAAGCTACGTGGATAACATAAACTTTTACCTAAGACATAATCAATATTTTCGAGAACAATTTAAATGCCCTTACCGGAAATCAAACTGGTATTGTTAAGATGCCAGGCGAAGTCTCTATCAAATTAGTAAAAATCGAAATGACTATTTTTTCTTGCGGTAAAAAACATGTTTTAAACAGTTTTATTTGGCTTACCCTATCTGTGTGGGTCAAATCTTAGAAGCTTAATTAGACCTAAATACTTCCTATAATCCTCAAATGATTTGTTATAAGGTCAAGATTATATGATACTAAACGCAGGTTGGGCTCCAGGCGAAGGAACTCCTTAGCGCTTTACACAGTAACAATTTCATCTAATTTATAGATTGAGTCTATAAAACTTTTTTTAAACTATTAACTTGTTTACATCTCAGTTGTTCTCCTATTGTTACAAAACGACGATAATCGGAAGTAACTGTAATTAGCACCAGTCAGTTACACTGGATGTGGTCATAAAGTAAATATGAAACAAAGCGGAGACAGATACAACTTTCTCCTGTAGAAAGTGACCCTGGTGGCGCGGACGGTAACTTGCCCGGCCGGTGTGGGTAACATCGTGTGGGTGGTCGGCTTGCTGTGTATTGGTTGCTTTGGTTAAAGCAGGGTTATTTTAAAATTAAATAAATAAATAATAAACTTTATTGCACCAAATTATACAAAGTCATGGAGTTGAGGATCGTTGGTCCCACACTAGGATTCCCTGTGTTGTGGAAGACCAACACCTTCCTCTTAAAAATGTTTCTTATCAAATTTTACAGTACAGTTTAACTTATTAATGAGATAACGAATTGTATGCCATTAGGACTGTTGTCCTAATGCTCCAGCTATGATTTTGATCTGCGAAATTTGAGATTTATTATGCTAATCGACAAAAATTACATACCATCACAATAAATCTTTTATTCATGGGGGTATTTTTTCTATATACTTATGAGTATATTTTTATTCTACAACCTTTTTAGAAAGTTGCTTTGTCATGTAGGAGACGAAAGGGGGATAACCTCCTCAGAATATTGCTATTACCTAATGTATTACCTAATGTGTTATGTAATGTGTTTTCCTATGGTTATGGTTATGGTTATGGTGATGGGCTCCAGTTTCCGTACTTAGCCTCTAAGTTGGGCCATTGTACGTAAATATGTGTGCCAGCTAGTTATCTAGCCAGCCTAGCTCCGTCCAGAAGCGCAGGATCCTCCTGGTGTCTCCACAGGCTTCACGGAACGACCTCGGGGTGCCGAGGATTTCAGCCCGTTGGGTTGCTACTCCCACGCATTCCAGGATTACGTGAGGGGCTGTTTCTTCAGCCGACAGGCATGCCCTGCACAGGGGACTGTCGGTCACACCTAGAACATATAGATGTTTGTTAAGTGGGCAGTGTCCAGTGATATTACCTACGATTATCCGGAGGTCTTTCCTGTCAAGTGACAGTAGCCGTCTGGTCAGTCGTGCATCGGGGCAGGGCACTGTTTCCCGAGATTGTCTGCACGTACTGATTTGTGCCCATTGGTCTGCATGTTGTTTTAGAGTTCTTTGACGTAGCCAGGACCTTAGCTGGTTAAATGCTAGTGGTAGCATAGGGGCCGGACCTACCGCAAGCTGGTCGGAACCTCTCCTGGCCAACTGGTCTGCCATGTCGTTTCCTAGGGAGCCACTGTGCCCTTTGATCCATTGCAAGGTAACTTGGTTTTTTAGTCCGATACCTTGCAATGCTTGGTGGCACTCTAGTATGAGCCCAGACTGTATGGTTTTGTTGTTCAGGGCTTGTAGTACTGCAGCGCTATCGGAAACGATTCGTATTCTTTGGCCTTCCAAGCCTCTTTTAGCGACTGCGTTAGCTGCCTGTATTATGGCGACACATTCACACTGAAATATAGAACTGTGCTCGCCCAAGGCCATTGATATGTGTATGTTTGTTTCGGGTGAGTATACTCCCGCACCTGTTCCCGTCTTAGTTTTTGATCCATCGGTATATATGCGTAGGACATGTATACCGGAATGATCACTGGTTTCTTCAGTGAGCTGAATTTGGTAGCTCTTATCAAAACTGAGTTGCTTGGGGACCTTATCATTGGGGGAGGCTATCAGCGGCTGGTTGGCTATGGCCTCCTCCAGGATTTTAGTATGAATCCCATTTGTTGTACCCCAGAGGTTGAGCGCTTTTAGTCTGATAGCTGCTGACGCCGCTTCTTGCTGTATAAACAGATCGAGGGGCGCCAGCCCCAGCAGTACCTCCAGTGCAGCTGTGGGGGTAGTTTTCATGCAACCTGTTGTAGCTACACAAGCTAACCTTTGGATCTATTTACTTAATGTTTTTTTTTACTTATAATTTTATGCATTTTTAATAGTTTTTCATTGCAACCGCCTTCATTGCTGTCCAACTGCCCTAAGGTTGACTGGCAGAGAATGCTTTTAGCATTAAGTCCGCCTTTTGTCCTAATACATTTTGTATGGTTCAAAGAAGTTTAAATAAATAAATAAATATTTAATCAGTGCAGAAGTATTATATTATAGAGTAATCATAATCAAATAATCTAAGCGAAGCTTACGTGGGACTAGATTCACAACAGTTGTGTTACAGTTATGTTCAGACGATCTTAAAAAATGTTGTCTACCCACTAAGTAGTTGGATCTCGCTCGCAGGTAAAATATTTATGTTTCTTATTGTTATTTTTTATATAATACATACGTATACTACCTACCAATGTTAAATATTTTTTGTTTCGGAATTCCGTTTCTCGTGATCATTAATGGTGGTATATTTGCATAGCTTATTTGGATCATCGAATCGAAGAAAAAATGTTATTTAAATCTTATTCAAATATTATTTAATTTATTTAATCACTTCGTTTAGATATTGTGCGATGTATAACAGGCTCACTTACGATAAACGTATTTTTCTAAAGTTTTTCACTTTAAAAATCGGAGTCCGAGAGAATCATTAATTATAATTATTTTGTTTTATGTTGTAAACTACACTAAATTGAACATAACATTTTTTAACAATCTGAAATGTACCAATATAAACTGAAAAGTTTTAATATAAATATTTAGTTAAAGATATGAGCTAGCATTTAATTTAACGTCGACCAATACATTATAGATGCAGTATTCGAGAGCATCGCTCTCTACATGGTCATTCTAGAAAATTCTAGGACGTACAGCATACTATTCTGGTAGAAATTAAATGTATGTACATTATTTTATTCATATACAATTAACAATAGTATAAAACCTTTTATAAAATGTGAAATACACAGAAAAGAAAGTAAAAAAAATACCGAGGAAAATATAAAATTTCTAGCAAGTATGACCGAGACCTATCATCCCTAATGAATGAAATCATGCGTATCGTATCATACTTCAATCCAAGCAATACATCCTTATTATGTTACGATACTTAACTCACGATACACAATAGGTATCAAACGTATTGGGGCGCTTGACACTGAATTCTACATAGGCGGCCAACTGCGTCTATCAGCCGTCTCTCACTACCGCGATACGATTGACAGAGAGGGCACAAGCAGTTTTCCTTTCTCGATTGTACGTCATTTCACATTTCTCTGGGTGCGAGTTGAAGCGACTATATGAAATCAGTGTATTGGTTACGTCCGTATCGTCTGCGTTTTAGGGCCTGTTCGTGGGATTTCTAATGATAAAAATTTAATTGGTCGTGAACACTCGCGGAGGTGTGACTTCAGCTAAGATTGTTTATTGTTGCTGATAACGAAGCTTCACATAGCAGTATAAATAAACAAGGTATGTACATAAATGCTTAATGACATAATAATATGCGTAAGAATATGTTTTGTTATTTTTAAGTTTCTGTACAGGATTGTATGAAAATGAAAGCTTTGAAACTAGGGCGCGAAATGTAAGTTCCGTCTTCTTAGTGCTTCGTGTAAAAGATATCAACGCGTTTCACTAAGGTTTAATATAATTGACTATTAATAATGTTTATTGGTCCTATATTAAAATTATTTATAAATAGCTATGTTACACACAAAATATCTTTATGTTCAAATTTGTTGCTTATGTTTTTTTTTTACTAATTAAGTTGTTATTCTCAATCATTTAACTTTAATGATTGAAAGAAAAAGTAACATTGAAATTGAAATTTTAAAACCATAAAAATAATAAATGATTTCTCCTTAAATAAAAGATCTCATGTCAGTTCTATAAACACATGGGTGTATTGTAGGTCTATTTATGCTTCGAAACCGAATTTGTTGCATAAAAAATCTTTTTAGCAAAGAAACAATTCTGTTACTTAAGCTATTATTAATTTTATTACTAATGGTCTAATAGAACCTTAGTATGTAAGAATATTGCTATTTCCTCCTAAAATCATATAATAAATATGACGTATCTATAATATACATTTTACTATGATACGGGTACTCACAATATTAATTATGGACGCCGTTCACGACCCAGTTGATCATGACCACGGTTCATGCTGGGTCGAAATATCTTCCTACAAAATAAAACATTTTACGTCTCATAGTATTGTCCTAATTGCAATGCCAGTTTTAGCACTACCAGCGCCCTGGGCGAGATTTCTACGGCGCCCCATATCTGCCATTGAAACTCATACGAAAATAATAAATATGTAAATCAGACAGACATGACGAAACTATAATTCCGTTATGAATACCTGTGGCGCCCCTTAAAGTTTGTCGCCCTGGGCGGCTGCCTAACCACGCCCTACCCTAATGCCGGCACTGCCTAATCGTGTACCTATGTTGATGTTACACAGCAATCCTAGCAAGTGTTAAAATACTATTTCTTTCTTGCTTTCTATTTTTTAATCACTCAGTAATTTTTTCTTTCCTTTTCTTATAGGCAGGGAGCGAGCCTTCAAAATGAAGCTCTCCCTGATATTCGAGCTTCTACTCATATTCGTGCTACTGGCGTTTGCCGCCTCCAAGACTGTCTGTAAGTATTTAGAATAATAATGGGACAGTTGGGCCTTTGGGTTCCGGGTAAGCCAAGTCCCCAAGCCATAGACGTATAGTTCACTGGCTCGCAAAACTTGGCACCTAATATCAAACAACACATTTTGCAATTAAAAAATTTCCCGACAGCTTAATTTTCACCAAAAGCTTACAAACGTTTCATTACGTAGGCTTTAAAAAAACGCATAAAAATCGGTCCATCTCCTCAGAAAGTTCAATGCACAGACAGATAGACTCACAGATACACACACACATGGGGTTAAGAAATCTATAATCAAAGTCAAAGTCAAAATATTTTATTTATATAGGTATCACTGATACACTTATGCACGTCATTTTTTGGCTTTTCGGAAGGTGCTTTGTGAATGGATTACGATTTTATCGATTACTCCAAATGTTACTCTCCATCCGTTAAAGGTTCCGGAAGGTATGCGTCACTACACGTCATAATGTTTTGTGACCTACTTTATTATTACTCAAAACGAAAGGAAATAACGAAACGGAACTTGCCTCTCAGAGCACAAAATACATGATAATTTACCATTAGTTTGTAAATTATCTATTGAACACAAAAATGGATAAAGATTTCATATTGTCTAATAATGTTTTTTACATGTTTTTCAGCTGGGAAACAGAGAAATAATAAGAAAGAAATTCAAAATCGAAATGATGGTACCAAAATAGAGGATAACACAATTAATCAATATTGCAAATGTTCCGAAGCATTCTGTAACTGCTGCAGAGACTTCGCAGTACCAGTCGTCAATTTGAATGGTCCAGGTTAGTAATTTGTTACTAATTTAGGTATGTATAGACAATCCATAGCCTAGGTCTTAAGTCTAAAGTGCGAGTGAGCGCGCAATATGCTTTGCACTGCTCGCATTTTATGTTAACAAGTGCAGCGAGATATGAGTACTGCGACTACTACGAGTATGTTACTTTGTGCATGCAAAGTAAGGAGACCCAGGTTTGATTCCCAGTCGGGGCACTGATTTATATGGCAGATAAAAATGTTATTTAGTAGTTATGTAAATGTTATATTGTCTATGCCAAATTCTAGTACGGGGTATGAGTTTACAACTTTAGTTTAATCTGTAGCTAAAAGTAACTTTGAAAGCATGGAGTATAGAGGAAAGGAGAGCCATCTCTTATGAAGGAAAAGTTTAAAAATGCCAGCTGTTTACTGAAAATATAATTAGTTCCAGTACCTACCACAATGCTTCCACATCAGGAAAATGTACTCCAAATTCTCCTTTAAAAAAGAGTGTATGCTCACTTCTTAAATCTTCTACAATGTAACTAGCTTAGTATATTTTTTTTTAATTTACCTTATTATGCCTCACCCTACATTCATCTTAATACTTTTCTGGTTTTACAACATATTTTATCATAATATTTACCTATTTTATCCTATTTGCTTCCTTGTGAGTATCTGTTTATATATAGATGTTTATATGTATATATATATATATATGTATATATATATATGTGTATGTATATATGTTTGTATGTATATATGTACCTATTTGGAACTTTTCAGATTTCAAACATATTTTCTAACAATATTGTACCGCCTTTAACTGTTCTCTGTACATCCTGAAGATTGAATGGTAGAGAATGCTATTTAGCATTAAGTCCGCCTATTGTACCACTCTTTGGGGTTCAATAAAGATTAAATAAATAAATAAATAAATGCTACGACAATAGCGCTGGTGTCGCAATAAATACGATATAAACATAAATGTTGACGCTGTTGTAGATGGAGTTGCGGAGTGCAGTTTGCTTCAGTTCAATAAAATTGGACGCGTTTTTAGGGACACTTTTCATACACAGATATGGCTCTCCTTACCTCTATACTCCATGGTTGAAATTATATTTATTATAGCTAAAGTCGAAAAATACGTGTCACGATTAAAACAATTGGTGGTCAATTAGGAGGGTTATAAGTATCGACAGGAAAGTAAGCCGTATAGAAACAAGCTGCCGCTTAGGTACCAATGTACATAAGAATGTTGCCCGTTGTGAGTAGAAAGCACTTAGGACAATGGAATTCGACTCCAACTATAGAGGGAGTCATTACATCGCATAATTATGTATATTAGTAACATACTCGTACGAATATAAGATACCTAAGCCATTGTCAATGTTATGGTTTATATTGAATATATTATAACGTATAAATAAAATTAAAACTGGGCTACGATATTATATCATCGCAACCTAAATAGGTATGTCCCGTTTGGAGTTCCTTATAAATATCAATTAAGTGGAAGCCATTAGCAGATACGGCCACAAAAAAGGTTCAATTTATTAGCATTTCTTTCATCTTAATAACTTCCTAGTAATTGCATTCTGATGTTTAAAGCTAATGGAACTTCAATACCATACTTTTGATCACTGAAGTAACCGGGGGTGTAACTCAGTGGTAGAGTGTCTGCTTCGCATGCTGAAAGTCCTGGGTTCAAATCCCAGTACCTCCAAATTGATCCATGGTCAATATTCAATACTTTTACTACTTTATCTTAGTACAGTTTTTTTTGTAATTTTATGTAAAATAATATATTTTTATGTATTTCCTAAAAATATATTTTCCTATTTTTTTAGGTTGCGCCTCATTAAGATACATAAACGGTGATAAAATGTCAGTATCACTGAGTTTTGGACGAAAAGTTATAACGAATCGGACACTTTCTGGTGAGTGATATTTTTATTACAAAAAATAAGTTGAATCCTAAAAAATTTTTTTTTTAAACGCTTTTATTTTTTCAATAATGTTTAGTTTATAAAATTAGCTACAAGTTGTGAAAATTTCAAGTCTCTACGTAAAATAGAACATAGAGAATTATGCGTCTAAAGTCTGAAAATCGTTTTTTTTAATTTAACAACAAATAAACAATGAAAATTAGTTTAAAATATGATTTTCGTGTATTGTCATCGGAAATACACATGTCTGCCAAATTTCATCAATTTTCATTAAAGGGAAGTCATTCAAATTAACGTTACAAGATTTGATCCTTTGATGCTTTGATGCTCCGAAGTGAAGCTAAATAAGTTGAATCCAAAAAAAATTTTTTTTTTTAAACGCTTTTATTTCAATTTTTTTTTTGATTTTCGTGTATTGTCATCGGAAATACACATGTCTGCCAAATTTCATCAATTTTCATTAAAGGGAAGTCATTCAAATTAACGTTACAAGATTTGATCCTCCGAAGTGAAGCTAAATATAAACCTTATTGCCGTGTAAATAGAGTAGCATTTTGATCGATTTGATGCGTTGATGCTCCGAAGTGAAAGTAAATAAAAGCGTTTAATAAAAGCGTTTAATAAAGAGATATCTTAATTCAACTAGCTGGTAACAAGTGGTAACAGTTCACGGTTCTTCTTGGCCTAGACGCGCACTACTGTTTTTCGCCACTGCGCAGCTGCGGCGAAATACCTAAGGTTTTTTAAACGCTTTTATTTAGCTTCACTTCGGAGCATCAAAGCATCAAAGGATCAAATCTTGTAACGTTAATTTGAATGACTTCCCTTTAATGAAAATTGATGAAATTTAGCAGACATGTGTATTTCCGATGACAATACACGAAAATCATATTTTAAACTAATTTTCATTGTTTATTTGTTGGGAATTAAAAAAAACGATTTTCAGACTTTAGACGCATAATTCTCTATGTTCTATTTTACGTAGAGACTTGAAATTTTCACAACTTGTAGCTAATTTTATAAACTAAACATTATTGAAATAAAAGCGTTTAAAAAAAAATTTTTTTAGGATTCAACTTATTAACACATAGTTTTAAATCGTATGGCGTGCACTGTGCGTCGAAAAACGTAATGTTTTATTTTTGAGTTGCGCCAATTTGCCGCTGCGGCGAATAACCATAGTACGCACTTGGGCGTATTATTCTATCTATTCATAATTCTTAAGTCAGTCGCTTAGCAGCTGTCAAATACTTTTGGTGTTAGTTATGATTACTTTACCTACTTACTGATTGTACTAACTTTGGATAACTATAGATTATGGATAGATAGATAATTGTAAACTGCCGTCAATCAATTGCAATAAGACCACGGCTGAGGAATTTTACTCAACAATCTAGTTTAAGTATTAAATAATTTAACTTACCAAACACTAATCGTTGTACAGGTCGCAAACCCAGTCCAGTTTGTATGCCGCTGCCAGGTGGTATATCAAAATTCTGTGGACGAGTTTACAATATTGCGAGAACAGGGGAAGAGTTTAGAGCATGTCTCGGCTTAGAACTACAATCTAAAAGCACTGTGGAAGCTGCAGTAAGAGTTTCTTGCTTCAAGTTTGGTCCCAGAGGTGTATCATCAGAGCCAGCTGACCCCCTGCCATTAGTACCTCAAGATGAAAAGGTTGAGGATGATGACGATGATGATGACGACGATGACGATGAAGATGATTTTGGCCTTGGCGGTGATATTGCCGATGACGATGATGATGACGACGATGAGGATGATGATGACGATGATGATGATGGTACGTTAATTTTTACAATTGCATTTTTTTCCGTTCCACTTTTTCATATATTATAAACTATAATATATTTTCAGTTTGAAAACCGATAAAATATTGTGGTGCCATTAATAACAATAAAAATTTCACTAAACATGTTTTTTTAACATTTTCAGCGGGCCTTGATGCTGTCAACGATGTAGACAGTGCCGATTATACGGGTTTTAGCCTTTTAGGAGATGATTTGCTTGGAGATCTGTTTGGTTCTTCAGATGGTAAAAAAACAAACAAAAATAAAAAGAAACAAGCGCCAGCAGCATCCACTACAACATCTACAACCAGACGTCCTCGACCTTCTCGCCGTCCAACAAGAAGACCTATTAGAACGTCTACACCAAGAATAAGAACAACACCAGTAAGAGTCGATCGCCCTATTAGTCGCCGACCGTCTACTCGTAGACCAATCAGAAGACCGCTGAATCCTAACAGACGTCCAACAACTACTTCTTCTCAAGAAATTACTACAACTTCAACAACAACAGTTGCTTCTACTCCTGCCCCTATTGTTAGCACAGAGACTAAAGTTTCTGACAATAACTACCCATTCGGATCCGTGGAACGATTGCCTCTGATTGAACCTGTATCTGAAACTACTGAACAATCTGCGCCTGTTGAAACTACTACAAAAAGCGTTACTAGTTTAGAGGATGTTGGCCTACAATTATCATTAGCACATATCACTGATCAATTATCCGTAATGCCTGTCACGCCTCTGGCACCAACTATTAATAAAGACACAAATATTAATAAAGATACAAATATTAATAAAGACACAAATATAAATAAAGACACAAATGTTAAAACAACGAACCAGGAACTAGTAACATTTGAAAAAATTGAAACGATTACACCTAAAATTTCGACAACAACCCCAACTGAGTCAACTTCAGAAACTATAGTAAGCGATGATATGGTTCAAATCGTTCAAACTTTAGATTCACAATCTGAAGAACACGCTGCTGATCAAGAAGCAGGTACTGAAGAAGGTAGAGGTCACGGATCTAATAAATATATTGTTTTAAATAATTATTATGAAGGGCTATCACTACCTAAAAAGAAACATCGGGGTGAAAATTTTAATTTGCATGATTTAGACGTTTTAGATTTAACCGGAATAGGTGAGAGTGTTGGACATGAACTTGGAATATTTGGAAGAAATAAAAGGCAAAACAAACATGTCAAGCATCATAGGCCACAAATGAATGAAAATAATGACGATCACGATTATTATGACGATGTTCTTGGATTAGAAGCGTTAGGTGATAGTATAGGATTGCGAAGGAGACAAAATAAAATGATGCGAGGAATCTGGAGTAATGTATGACACAAAGATATTGTAGGGTATTTTAATTAGACTATTTATTTATTTATTGTAATATAAAAATAAAATGGTTGTAAATAGTAAATTATTTAAAGCATTATTTATTTTATTAAATGTCTCTTATAAATAAATAAATGTTGTTATTTTCCCTGAGCCTGATGTCCTGATTCCACACTCGCTTCTTTAAATAGTATTAAAATAAAGTTAAATATTTAATAGAAATACGAGTAGAGGGAGCTATTTTCTAGTAAACTGAGCCTTAATTATTATATTTTGCTATCTCAGTACTAAATTTAATTTAATTTACCATAAAATACTTTTACAAACGTTCTTCAGATACATTATATTAAGATAAGACATACATTTAGAAACATGTAACAGTGGGCAACTTAAAAAACATGGTTCAATAAAATACTTTTAAATGAATTAATATCAATAATGAGGAAGAACTCGTTAAATTGTGTTTCTAGAGCGAAACAAAACACATCCTGAAAATTCCGATCTTCTGTGATTCATAAGTTACCTCAAAATGACATAAATACTAATAGGTAAGAATTACTTCGAAACACGTACATAATACACTTTCAATCGTTTAAATTATCCTATTAAACATCCTAAAACGCATTCAGTCCACGTTTCCGATGTCATTTAAAGTCACTACTTTCTCTCGTCAGTACATTAAAATTTAAAACTTGTTTGTAATGTTCATTGACCGTGCAGCTAAAATAAGTATCGGAACTTTGTTACTGGACAGCAGTTAAATAGTTGGAGTAGAAATGCCTCAGCAGCTATTTAAACTCGAGAGCCAAGCGAAACTGTTGTAATGGTAATTAAAGCGTGAAATTTCTTGAGCGAAATGTTATCCTTAACGTTTTCCTGTTTATTTATCACGCTAGGCTTTCTTAATTTCGGAGATACAAGACATAGTAAGTATAATAATTCAGGTATTTAAAGATTATATAAAAATATAATAAATTATATCCCACTCTTAATTTTCTTCTATTTTAGATCAGATAATTAATGATGTAGACAGAGCTTACGAAGTGATCAATGTAAAGATTCCTCAAGTTATTTGGGATCAGGCACTGGACCCTACCCCGGTACTTAAATCACCAGTAACTATTACTGTACCAGTTCATGTACAGGAAGAAGAGGAAAATGAATTGGAAGATGAAATAGAGAATGACGTAACACAAGTTAGTAATGCGACTGTTTCCAATGATCAAGTTACTCAAAACATTATTCAAGAACCTATTCTATCTAGTACAGCTTCTCCTGCAAGTCCTGCCGTAACACAAGCTCCAGTATTACAAGAAGTAGTCTCTGAAGAGCCTGTTCAAGAAGTAAGTGGCCAAGTTATTAGATTCCCTTGCTCTTGCGTAAGAGGACAATGTGGATGTTGTACTGGGGCCATATTAGAACGATTACGAATGAATGCTTGTGGCAACATTTCTTTCGTACCAGAAGACTTTGTGTTTGATGTCAGGCTGAGTGTCAATAATAATACAGTTGTGAGGCGACGAGTTTCAGGTAAAATGATCTTGTTTTAACTCTTAACTTACTTCGGTATATGTAACCATAATTTTAATTATTTATATAATCGTAATAATTATGTTACAGCAAGTGATCCTCCGCCCATTTGTTTCAACCCTAGAAGAGCACCATTCATCCGTGTTTGCGCCGAACTCTCAAATATCCGTATTCGCAATGGAAACGCATTTGCTTGTTTAGATATTGAGGCTGACATTGCTGGTTTTCCCATATATTCTGCGTCATTTAGATGCTTTGGGTAAGAATCTTACACTTATTAAAATATAACTGTTTTGCATTAAAAACACACTTGATGTTCTTCTCAAGAAGTACAAGCAATTAAGATACAACCCTGCAGCCTAGGTGGTAGATTCTGCCTGCGAAGCGAGGTTCCCGATAGCCTCCCGAGGTCCCTGCGAGGTCCCTGTCGCTACAGATATTAATTTATGTGATACATTAATATTATTACTCGGGTCAGGCTGGTTATAATGTTTTAAATATACAAATACTCGTGCAATGGATACCACCTGCAAGACAGGGTATTTTCATCATTTTCAAAAGTAATTTATTATTTATTTTCATTTCTTCGTTTATCTACTTGTCTGTTAATCTGTTTGTTCGATCATCACGCAAGAAATGCTTTACAGTGCTGACATTAAGACGATCTTAAACGTTTGAAAGTGTAACTGCCATTACTCACGTTAAAATAATTCATGCATATTGGGGAGTTACGGCATTACAGCATGGTAGTTGTTCGCGATAGGAAAATTGGACATTCGATTATTCTATTACGGTTTTAATAATGACGTTATTAGAAAAATTTAGTTTTTAAATATTTTCATAAAGGCTAAGATAAAACAATATCTTACATCACTTATTATGTTGTTTGTCAACTAGTTTATAAATTAATGTTAAATCAATAAAATTATTCGCTGAAATAATATTTTCAATTATTTGCAGTCTTGGAAGCTCTGGAGTTCAAACTGGCTTGAAACCTAAGCCGGTGTCATCTGGTCCATCACCGGTCAACCTCTTTGGCAGTGGCAATACTAATAACGAAGGGGGTTTCCTAGAGAATGCTGGTGCCATTCTAGGTGGTAACGGTGAAGGTCTTTTCGGAAGACCTGGAGGACTGTTTGGAGGAGCTGCGCAGGAGCAAGGGCCTTTAGGTGTTTTGGGCGATGCTGTTGGTGACCTTTTTGATGGAAGAAGTACAGACTAATTTTATTTATTTATTGTAATATATTTAATATTTATAAAAATATTTATTTTCGTTAAACTTGAACATTGTTTTTTTTTACCTTGAATATTATATACACCGACATTACACAAACAATACCCATACAACTGCTAAAAACTCGAATTATTTCTTCACAAATAAAAAAACTATGAAAGACTGCACCATACGTAAAATGGTTTTAAATGAAGATACATAAGATTGACATACTTAGTATAATACCAGTGATACATTGCTGGCCGATTAATTTTGAATCGTGTGTGAAAGTTACTAAGTTGACGATTACGAGATTTCGCTTCCACCGTTGAACCGGCTTGGATCTCATGTCGTGAACTGGAACGTCGGTATTCCTCATGCGATCGGCGCACGCGCAGCTTCGCGAAGGACTTTACTGTATAAAACATGAAAGGATTTTGGGACTGTTTTACGGTAGTGACATTTTACCTAGTTTTGTTTCAAAATGACCTAATCGGTAAGTGATCGCTTTTTTTGCTACCTATACTTCTAATACAATAATGTTTTGATAATTTTATGTTCTTTTTGTTTTAGTTGCATCTGAATATAACGCAAGTGATATTCGATTACTAAATATACAGAAATATCTGGAAGTGCCGGATAGTTCTCTATTGCTTCTTAATACATTAAGATTTCGGCGTAATGTCACTAATGCACATCTAGCACGGCAAAATCAAGAACAGGCGGGAGATAACAATAGAAGATGTACATGCTCCCTGGGGATCTGTAAATGCTGCACAGGATATGTAATGGATTTATTAAAACAAAAAGCGTGTATGAAGATCGCATACCATCCAGGAGACTTTGCTTTTGATGTGGCAATGTCTTTGAATGACAGAGTCCTGTATGAAAATTCCATCTCAGGTAAAATATTATCAAAATTACCGATAAAAGTTATTGAAATGTCTTAATTGAGAAAAATAACCCTCACTCTTTAACTTCAGGTAAAAATCCCAGGCCAATTTGCATAAGCCCACCGAGAATATCAAATTTAAAAGTGTGCGCCAAATTTTACAACGTTTTCTTTCCTGGAAGAAACTTTCACTTTTGTTTAGCTATGACGGGAAATTGGAGATCTGTTGAACTCTTTAACTTTGCTTTTGATTGCCTAAGGTAAGAAAATTATTTAATTCCATTTAGTTTTTAATAGGTATTTCGCTGTTGTTTTGTTTTAGTTAATCATGTAAATGTGTTCTTGTACTTATTCAAAAAATCGAAGACGAAATCCAAGCCCCTGGTTGAAGTCACTAAAAAATCACTGTTTATTAACCCAAATAATGAGATAATTTGGACCATTTCAAGCGAAACTTTCTAGGTAGAAAATGAATCCAATGTTCTGTCATATCCCAATGTTTGTCTCATTACTTATGTATGCTATGCTAGCAAAGTATTATGGAGAAAGCCCCGCTAGGTTTACTAAGCAACCTTACCGATATTTGTACACAAACAGTGTTTATTGACGTAGTCAGAAACTTTGCCAATAGTAGGTAACAAATTTTAATCCAGCGTTTAGAACGTTTCCCTTTGATTACCTACTTATCAAAGCATAATGCATATTAAAGTTGTGTTGTTATTGCATCAACTAAGAGCATAATATTGCTACGTAAAGGACATGTGTAATAAAAATTGAGGTTGTACAGTCATAACATTTGTCAACTTTAAGGCATGCATGTTTGCAAGATAAAAGGGTGTCAGAATTGCCTGTAAGGATTTTCGTAGACGTTCTGAATTAGTTTTATTTTACCATGATCACCAATATCAACCAGTATGTTTAATCTTATGAATGTATATCGACGGCGCAGGGTGTACGATAAAACTCAAAAGAGTTTATGTTTACACCCTATTATTATGTTACTTTCATTATTGTCAATGAAATAAATAAATAAATAATAAATTTCCACTATCTATTTCAGAATGGGTGCAAATGGCATAGCAATGGTAAAACCTGATGAAGGGGGTGGACTCCCAGTAGCCAACCCTCAGGGAGGCGTGGACGCTGTGATCGATGCTGGAGAAGACGATATTGAAGAATATGATGAAAATAATGTTGTCCGGTCCTTACTTGATATACTTGATTTAGAAAAATGATGTGAACTGTGTTATGCATTTAATAATTTATGGCCATATAATTTATGAAAATAATTTAACGTTACTTTTAATAAGTAATAAAAATTATGTTAAGTTAATAAAATAATATGTTGGTAGTTAACATTGAAGTATAATGACATAGACCAGACATCTCGAACAAAATAATGTGTCCCGCCCGGGAGGTTCGATTTTCAAAATTGAGCCCCGTTTCTCCTTTCAAAATCGAACGAATCCATTGAGGATTGAAGCCACGTGGCGCCAATGCATTGGGACATACATGGTGTTCGGGGTGTCTTTTCTATACGCTAGTAATAGTACCTACTTCAATGGTAGTTAAGACATTTTAATTGATTTAGTATTATCTACTAAGTATAACAATAAAAAGTATAACAATAAAATTTAAAAGTCAATGTTTACCTTAACTAAATAAAATTATGTTAAAATACCTAATTTGTTTGTCTTTCTTTTGTTAAAAGTTGAGACTAAATAAGCAATCCAACCACCTAAAATTATGTGGTCACCGTCGCCCGTGGTCCTCAGTCCAAAGGCATCCCCGATTCGTCTAATACGATAGATAAATAGATACGAGAGACCGCATAATTACCTCCTGTCCCGCCAACTCTGCTAACGAAGCATAAAAAATCATTTCACCATCAGTTTTAGAAGAAGGAGGTAGCTAGCTGGGTAAAATGCTCAGTCACCACGCATGAAAACTGTTGGGATTGAATGATAGAGAATCCAGCAACCTTCAACAGAGGGATCTAACGTCACCTAACGCCATAGCCTCGTACGGTATTCAGTATGGTGCACCAGGGAACCAAGATTGAATGAAGTCCATTACATCCAAAAATTTGATTAGGGTAGAGCGAGATTGTCTTTGGTGGACTCCTCTTTAGGTACCTCTTTTCTCCTAAATTGTATTGCGGTTATATGAGAGCAAAAGTTTTAGGTGATGCGAGATCTTGAATGTGCAAACTCTTTAATAAAAACTGCCACTGTTGGCGCTCCTGGCCACTTAGGCACCTAGAGCGATCATTTCCTCACGCTTTACCAGGTTTACCGCTGGTCTACAGGGTTCCAGGCCCTAACGCTGCGTGTATCTAAAAATACCTCGTAATATCGATATCATTCAAGTATTATATGTATTTTCAAGCTCTCTAATCATAACTACTTTTATATTTACTCATGCATTAAATACTTTAATTAGGTTTTAGCTATTAGTTTAATACTATTACAATACTTTCTGCTCCAAACTGTCATTAAATGCGTGTAATGAATTTCTAGCACTGACAGTATCTAACATTTCTTTTCCATTATGAAATAAATCATTTTAAAGTAAATCAGATCGAGACACGAAGATGGATATTTAATGGCCAGTGGTGATGCGCCCGTTGCGATGCGCAGGAGTTTCTCTCTAGAAAGTCCCGCAAGTCAGTTGCGCTCACGCACGGCACATCTTGCATACAAATACAAGTCAGTCCTTTATGTGTTTGTGTGATTCTAACTGATGTACAGCCATTTGAATAGCGTCCCTTGAGACAATAGCTATCGAATTAACGCTTCGGAAAATGAATCGGCTGACGGCAGCTGCGTTTTTGTTATGGGTTCTCTGCGTACCTCTTACTACGGGTGAGATATATAAATTTTTCTTTTATTTAAGTTCGTTCTCACATAATAAATTTGAAGATAAATGGAATAACTTTCATATCTACAACTATTTTCATACAATAAATTGTTTAGTACCTACTGTAATTTTATTCATAGTTTTTACTAGATACCTATGTATTAAGTGTGTATTAATTATTCTCCAGATGTTATTATTTTTGGGCATATCACTATAAATTCCCTTTTCCTTTCATAATTTTCAGAAGCTTCTAAGTCGCTGAAGAAATACCGAACTGGTCTTAGTCTTTATAATGATGCAATGGACGTCACAGATTTTTCTGTTTATTACGATTTGAAAACAAATGAGGTAATTATGAATTTTATTTATAGTTATATTTTTATTATTTTGCTTATACCCTATTAATTAACTAACTAGTAACTACCCTATTAATTAATAATTTAACTTTTTCAACGGAAAATATTCAATTTCCTAAATTAACTGTACGAATAAATCGTGAAAATATTTGGCATAATAAGTACCATTAAGGAATCAAACAATGCGATTCGGTAACTTTGTTTGAAAGGGAAATTGGAGCCGCATTTCTTACTACACGATATCTTCTGTGTTTTTAATTGGTGTTCTAATTGTGCCCGTATAACTTCAAACGTTACACAATGTTGGTCGAAAACCAAGAAATATAATTTTTTAATTATTTAAAATTGTATTTTAAACCAAGCTCTTAAAATTTTATCTTTGTGCTGTTGACCGCTGATGCCCTCGTCTGCAGTCAACCCTGAGAGTAATATCAGGTCACTATTATAATAAAAATGCATTGCCATTGGAACTAAGGCAACACGCAAAATTTTAATTCCATAGGATGAGAGAAGTAGTTCTAATACTTCTAATAAGTAATTCAGCTTGCAAGATTTCATATTATTCATACTATGTATTTTGTTTAGAACGGTCTCCTGCGTTTTTTGCTAAATTCTTGGAAAATTTATAGGTTGATTTTGTGTAACCGGGATATTGTTTTATGAGAGCTATTTTAAAATGGGTTTGCGATCTGTATCCGGTGATTAGAAGGCAACAGTTGGTCCGAGAGAACATTTTCGTGATTTCTGGCCGGAGCAAACATTTCGTGTAAGAGAATGATTCTGCTAGTGGCTAGAGTCCAATCCACTCTCGTCTCTAGACAGTAGGTGGAAACTTTTAATTACATAAGTACTAACAAAGTAATGAGCAAGTTAAATAAAAGCTTATAAATAGTTCAAGTTACTAATAAACGTATTACTAATAAACCAAAAAAATCGAAGGGTTCAGAACAAAGTTAGCTGCTTTTACACAACACATATGTAACGATTTCAGACAATACGGAAAATGATGCCAAGACCTTGGTACCGGCCGGGGTGGTTCCTGCGACTGCCCTTCAGAGGCGGGCCATGCTCCTGTGAAGACTTGCAGTGCAAGTGCTGTACTGGGGTACGGATCCAGGCGTTCAACTTTGACAGGCAAAGTGAGTATAAACATATGAGTAGATGATAACGTGCATAAAACAAGAAAAAGCGACTAGTGGACTACAACTAGTTTTATAAAGTGTCCAACCCATAAAGTATTCCAAATTTTTCCATGAAGTGGATAGTTAAAATCCTCATTTTTGAAAGCTCCTTCGCACTAGCGGGTAACCACGTCGCTAACTGCTATTCGATATTAAGTAATTATGTATCAGCTTACATTGTACGCATTAAATTGCGTGAATTTTGTGGCTGTTTGAATCAGCTCCCAAGGGACTCGTCGTGTTTCAACTGGGAGCTTAAGAACCAGTGGTTTCTATATTTTCCTTCTATCTTGGCCGGCGGCGCGGCGCATCGCTGTTGATATCCATAGGCTACGGTTACCACTTACATACTTTACATCATAGCAACCAGTGCCGGATTTATTATATTTTGATGAGTGTAGGCCAATTTATTTCCGCCGCCCCATGTACCTTTCTAAAATAATAATTTTCCATTGATAGTAAGGAAGGCACTGAATTAGTCATTAATTAGTCATTAGTCACTAAGAAAGTGCGTAAAAAACAAGAATTACAATTTTTTACGGCACTTTTTAATAGCAAAATCATCTATAATATCATCTTTTAAAATCTGACGCCCCTAGGCCGCAGCCTATAATGCCTATTGACAAATCCAGGACTGATTGGAACTAATTGTATCTGTACCTAGTCGTTACATTAGATATCCATCTAATTTATAGAGCTGGCAACCGGCCGTGGCAATGCGCGTAAATTACATAGCGGCTGTCCCCACGATCGCTCTAGAAATTCTAGAATGGATCACGAACAATCTAACTGCAATTACACGATCCAATCTCTGTTGGATAATGTAGTGCAGAACATTGATTTTTTTATCGATACTATTTTATCGATATTCTAAAATGGAGCTTTGAGTTTTTGTTATTTGTACTTATGTAAAATTTGAGTTCGGTTACCGTATTTTTATTTTTTGGTGATCTATAAAACACTGTAGATACAAGACAATCCTACTATGTGAAGGTAGTGAGTTTGGTTACCGACTACGTGACCACTGATTTGAATGATGCTCATTATCATTTTTCTCCCTTTGCAAATAAGTTGTGCAATGCAATGCAAGACATTTTAATGAACTAGAATATAGCTTTGTAGTATAGAACAGAAATGTCTGATTAATTATTTTCACTATTTAGGATAATGTACTAAGTCCTCAAAAGGCAGTGATAGCCTAGCGGTTAGAACGTTGGTCTCCCGAACGACGGAACACGAGTTCAAATCCTGGCACGCACCTCTAATTTTCTAATATTATGTGCATATTACAAGTTAATTATCACTTGCTTCGGTGAAGAAAAACATCGTGAGGAAACCTGCACACCGGAGAGTTCTTCATAATGTTCTCAAAGGCGTGTGAAGTCTACCAATCCGCACTTGGCCAGCGTGGTAGACTATGGCCTATACCCCTCACATTGTGAGAGGAGACCCCGAGCCCAGCAGTGGGACAATTATTGGTTGTTGCTTTGCTTTACTAAGTCCTTAATAATAAAGTTAGATAGATATGGTAATCTTTTTGATTTTGTGTTTTCAGCCTGCGTAACACTGAATTATGAACCTGTGGATTCGCTCATTAAAATGGACGTGAAAATGAATAACAAGAACGTTTATCAAAACACATTTTCAAGTAAGTGAAAACGTTTCATAAATCAATAGAATTAACTTGTAATCAATACAATGAAATTTGGAACAAGTTATCATAATTTTACGTACCTACTTATATAAAATTCATGTCGGGGATTGGGATATTACCTTATTTGTTCTTTCGTGGAGCAAACAAACAGTACTTACCTAGCTACCTACTATCTCAATTTAGGAACTTAGCAATACGTAAAATTCCAAGTTCATAGACAATTGGTAGTTTTCATTCAGCTTAATCCTGACTGCCAAGGCAAGGGATGGCTTCAAAAGTTCAGACTCCTTAACGGTGAATAGTAGGTACCTACCACGGGCGTAGCCAGGACAGGGTTTTGGGGGTACAAACCCCCTCCGAAAAGTCAAGATATTAATATGTACTATTTACCCCATACATTTTATCTTAGCCAGCCAGCCAACCAAAGATCTCATGAAACATACTTAATAAAGACTGCTCGAAAAAGGACTCCCTTTACGAGCAAAACTCTCCAAATTCTCAATTTTCTTATAAATAATAAGGGTTATTTTATGTAAATACTTTTAGTCTTTCTATTTTCTTGAACCCCCTTCGAAACTAAAACCTGGCTACGCCCGTGGTTCCTACAGTCACAACATTTTTTCTAGTATAAAAGCCGCAATAAACGTGATTTCTGTTTTGTAAGCTATCACTTTTATGTCTATTTCAGCTCGTAACCCTCCACCGCTGTGCGTGCCTGTCCCAGTACCATATTTGCCGCCTGGCCTCGTTGATATGTGTGTCCGACTGTTCGATATCAGCATCGTCGAGCAGAAGCTACATGTCTGCATGGATATGGACACTAGACTTGACAAAGCTCCTGTAATAGTAAGTGTTAATAACATTTAAGTGTCAGTAAATAGCCGATGAAAGAGCAAAAGAACCGCCAACGCATACGATGGTAAAAGGTCGCCTTTTTCTCAAATTTCTCTAAGAAAGGTAGCCAGATGACGATGAATACCTAATCCTACCACCATGAATCCTGATTAGGTTGCAGGACTTTAATGGTATAGAGAAGTGGTAGATCCAGGATTCTTGTTTTGGCTCGAACCGATTTTGTTTTGATTTGGACCAGCTGAGAGGAGAGGGCTTCATCATTTATAGATCATCTCACTCTAGCACGAGCTAAAGCTCTACCAACAAATGTCGGATTTTTTTATACGGAATTAATTGTCCAGCTTTCTTCCATCTTAACTCAAAGGAAAACGTTGAAACATGAGCTCTATACTATCTTCCGTTGAACTCGATGATTATCGAGCCGGAATGTATTGACGTATAATTTTTGTAATATGCGAAGATATTGAGCTGAGGCCTCCCGTGGTGTATAAGGAATTTATACCTTCACACAACGCTCCATGGTGTTGAGCTCGGTCATAGAATAAAAATATACGAGTATATATATACAACCTGAGATATACAACCTTGTTAAAGATTTCAAAATATACCCGACCGCAACATTTTTCTGGGGTAGGTATATATTCATGTTGGATATTCTATTTTGCTGTATACCCATTTCAATGTCTTTCTTGCCGCAGTAACGATGTCATAATAATTCGATAATGCAACAAAACTTCGTCATAAATGTCGACGGAACCCCGCTTCGCGGAGTCCCGATTTCCCCGTAAAAAAATTATACGGACCTAAACTAACTTAACCCATTCCGTTTTGAATTCTTATAGCTCCTCGCGACCATTCATCTTTTTTTGCCAATATTAACTTGCGCCATGACGTCACAAATGTTAGGTAAAGCTACGCTTTAATTAAATGATTTTTGCTTTTTGGAATTTGAAAATATACGCGATGACAACACGGTCTCTGACGTCACGAGCGTCGTTTGAAGGTATAAATACGTTAAACGTCCTCCCAACCAACATAGAAACTGAATCACAAATGCGCCAGAATATCAATGACATATATATATGTATATCAATGCGGGGAAATGCTGCCAGCGTTCTGGGTACAATACCTAATTTGGGAATTTTGGGTGACATTTATTTCTTGTAAATATACTTATTTAATATAGTAGGTACTAATTTAGTTATAAGATCTACATGTCATTTTATTTAGACATCACTACATTAGTTTAATTTATTTTAATTTTAACTTTATTTAATACTTAAATTGTAATGTAATAGGTATAAAATATACATTGTTTCAATGACATTGGTTTAATTAATTAATATTTTCCTCGCAGATCCTTCATTTCGACTGTATGGATATGGGACCAGGTGGTGTGGGTCTGTCGAAGCCTGGTGGCGGCCAAACAAACATAGCTGCTGATGAAAGTCCGACCACAACAGAACAGCCTCAACTCGATAGCGACGTCTTCGATCCAGTCACGGAAAATATAGAAACAACGGAAAAATCGCCTTTTAAACTTAGTATTAAATATATTTAATTATTTACCGACTTTTCCTACGATAAATCACAAACAACCGGAATCATACTTACCGGAACTTACTAGCGCCATCGAAATATTGAATCTGAATTTGGTGGCTGTGCAAATGTGGTCGAAGCAGTATGGCGTGACGGTTAATCCCCTGAAGTGTCAGGCGATTGTGGTGGGAAGTCCAAGATTACTTTCTAGAATTGACACGGTTAATTTACCAGGCATATTTTACAACAAAGTTTTAATTCCGTGGTGCGATGCTGTGAAAAATCTTGGCCTTCTCATCGATAGTCGTATGATCTGGCTTACACATGTCACGGAAATAAGCCGTAAAGTAAATGCCTCTCTACAGTGTCTTTATAAACTGAAAAATTTTCTTCCCTTTAAAACTAAATTGTTGCTTGTATACAGTATTGTCTTGCCTATTATAGATTATGCCGACGTCTGCTACCCAGACCTTACAGAAGTGCTTCTTGATAAACTAGATCGCCTACTCAATAACTGCATCCGATTTATCTTCAATCTACGAAAATATGATCATGTTTCCAGCTATCGCAGCCAGCTAAAATGGCTTACTATTCGACATAGGCGTAATTCTAGGATTCTTTTGGTTCTGTATTCAATTTTGCATGATCCAACTTCTCCTTCATACCTCAAGGAAAATTTTCAGTTCATCTGCTCCACTAGTGACAGGGAACTACGTTCATCTCGAAATCTAAAGTTTCATTTCCCACCACATAAAAGTGGTTTTTTCCACAATTCCTTTACATTTCAGGCTATACAGCTTTGGAACGCCCTGCCAAATGCCATCAGACAAGCTCCAACTAAATTGACGTTCAAGAGATTACTTCGAGAACATTACCTTAAGTTATCTGCCTCGGATTAAGCATCAACGTACGTTTTATATGTGTTGGCATTACATATTTATGTAAACGTATATTCGTAGGATATTATATATATGTATATATTATATATATTTATATATATTATATATATTTATATATATTATTTATTTATATTATTTATATATATATGAATGTAATGGTATGTATTTATATATTTTATATAATGTCTACATACAGTATTGGACGTAAGATATGTAATATAAAAATTAGATTTTTTTTTGACTGTTAATACCGACAGTTTGCGCCTATCTAACATTTTCACCAGCACCCAGGGCTGACTGGTAGAGAATGCCATTAGGCATTAAGTTTTTGCCCTTGTATACCCTAGATTTAGGTGTTGCAAAAATAAATAAATAAATAAATCATTCCCCAAATATGTATAAGTTACTATATGCGGAATCAAATATTGTCTATTAACTGAAACTCCCTAAAATAAGTTTAAATTAAGCTCATGAAACTTGTTGCGTTAGATCACAGTTGTATGATTCTTTACTTCAAATACGGGTAACATAATATAATTTTTAAATGAAATAAGAAAGTTTTAATCTTATGCATTTGATTGTGGTGGCGAAGAAACCAAAAATTGTTTAATAAGTATTCAAAGTCAAAGATTAAGTTTTATACCTACCCAATTATTATTTTTAGTATAACCGAAGTCAAAATATGGTAGCGATGACGATTTACTAGTGCCACTCCTAGCTCTATATGGTGGCTGCTGTAGATAAAAATTTCGTTTCTTTAATAAAATTTTCTATGCTCTTTCAATTCATCCATCCCTTGATCAGTCCGGTCCAGTGTCTCCAACTCTCTCTGTCAAAATTACGGTATTGCTAGTTAAAAAATACGGCAGATTCAAGAAAATTACGGTAGACATAAAATAAAAATGACGGTAAAAATATCGACGATGGAAAGGCAAAATGTATTATCCGCCATTTAGTAAAATGACCAGGAGAGACGATTAAAGTTTTAGAAAATTCATAACTTTTAAAGTATTGAAGATATCTCTATGAAATTTAAGTGAATAGTAATAAAATTTATTACAAATGCATACATGTAATAAAAAATAGCATATGTCTAATATTTGTATTAATTTATGGAGTTTATACAAAATACCAAAAAATCTCAGATAGGTAAAATCAGTTTATATCCAAATATTATATCCAAAAAATTTCAAGCAAAGTGTTTTATATCCAAAATATAATATAAATATTTTCTAGTAAATTGTTTTATATCCAAATAAATGTGATATTGCTATCGAGTAAAATGACTTAAAAACACATCCAATCATGACCAGAGAGAGGTAAACGCTTTTATGTAACTTCTTCATATCTATGCAAACCTGGAAAAACAGTTCTACAGACATCATTGTATTCGAACAAAGAGGGCCAAGTGGTTTAACCATACACTTAAATATAATTTAGGCCACAAACTAAACTTTCCATAACTTAATAAAATCCTGAAAATTGTAAAAAAAATAAAATCATCCATCCAATCCATCCATCAGCCTTTGAAGGTCCACTGCTGGACATAGGCCTCCCCTAACTTGCGCCACTCTGACCGGTCCTGAGCCTTCTGAATCCAGCAGATGCCAGCTGTCTTCTTCAGGTCGTCAGTCCACCTGGTCGGAGGGCGTCCTATGCTCCTTTTTCCGAGATGTGGGCACCATTCGAAGACCTTTCTTCCCCAACGATTATCGGTCCTTCGCACTATGTGGCCAGCCCATTGCCACTTCAGCCGTCTAATTGTTTGAGCTATGTTGGTTACTCTTGTTCGTCTACGGATCTTATTTCTGATGCGATCACCTTGAGAAATACCGAGCATAGCCCTTTCCATAGCCTACTGCGCTACTCTGAGCTTATGGATTAGGCCAATAGTAAAGCACCACGTCTCGGATCCGTATATCATCACTGGCAACACACACTGCTCGAACACCTTCGACTTCAGGCTCTGAGGTAGTGTTTTGGACGATAAGATATGACGCAGTTTCCCGAACGCAGCCCGGGTTGTATTCTACGAGTGACTTCTTTCTCAAAGTTAGACTTACCCATCTGGATCACTTGTCCCAGGTAATTGTATTCGTCTACAACTTCGAGAGCAGCGCCGTCAATAACAACCGGTACGGGTGTGACATGGACATTCGACATAACCTTCGTCTTGTCCATGTTCATCTTAAGACCCATCCGTTGTGAGGCGCTGTTCAAGTCCCCGAGCATTATACCAAGTTCTTCCAGGGAGCCCGCCCGGATGACTATATAATCGGCATATCGTAGGTGTGTGATTGATAAATAAAAAAAGAGGTGTCAAGGGACACCCGGATGGAACGAAGTTCCTTTCGATTTATATATTGTTTTGTTGTACAGCGCCATCTCTGTAAAACTCTCTGAATCACTTCAAAAAAAGTGTCGTCATTCGTAAGAATCAAAAAGTGTCGTAATTTTCCGTCTAGCCCCCTTTCACAACGCGCGATAAAGAACTTCGTTCCAATAACGCGTTTAGGAGGTTGAGTTGAGGAGAGATGTAGGTTCTCTCTGCGTATTCTACCGTCTGTATAATGGGGAATGTTCTGAAGAACTGTTTGGCTTACTACCTGCAGTTCATTTTCTTCACCGCACACAGCGTACCAGGTTCCATCAACACTATCTGGATACTTGGCGTTCATCCACAGTCCGGTTCTCACGTCATTTTCTACCTCGCACGTGTAAACTGTAGAACAAACTACCTGCATCGGTGTTCCCTCTAAGCTATGACATAGGGTCCTTCAAGAAGCGGGTCTATCGTCATCTTCTTGGCCGGCAACGCGTTGGTGACGCCCCTGGTGTTGCTAATGTCCATGGGCGGCGGTGATCACTTACCATCAGGTAAAGCATAAAAAAAAATAACGCTTCACACTCATAGCCCCACACTAGGATTCCCTGTGTCGTGGGTGCCATGGACAACACACAAGACAAGGACATTCACGCCCAGACCAGGAACAGAAATTCAAACTCATCATTCAAATTTCCGCCTCGCTGGGAATCGAACCCAGAACCCTTGGCGCGGCGATCCGGCATGGTGACCATTGCGCCACACGGGTCGTCAAATACCCACGGGACTTCAATACTTCTATATACCGGTACTCGATCCGGCACCGCTGGGGAGAATTTAGTACTGTCCAGGTCTCGATAGAATCAAAGGCTTTCTCATAGTCCACATAGGCAACACATAGCGGCTGATTACCTCGGTCTTCTGTATAATCTGCCGCAGTGTGTGTATGTGGTCTATAGTACTGTAGCCTTTTCGGAATCCTGCTTGTTCGGGAGGCTGAAAGTCATCAAGCCTGCGTGCAATGCGATTTGTGAGCAGCCTCGGAAACAGCTTATAAACGTGGCTCAGAAGTGCAATGGGCCTGTAGTTCTTCAAAAGGGCTTTATCGCCCTTCTTGAAGAACAGCGTCACCACACTTCTGCCCCACGCTTCCGGGGTAGTTCCAGTGTTGATGACGGAATCGAATAGTTTTTGGAGCGCCACTAGAAGGGGGTTTCCTTCAGCTCTTAGAAGCTCGGTTGTGATTCCGTCATCTCCCGGTGTCTTATTGTTCCTAAGTTATTTGAGAGCCTCTCTAAACTCATACAGGCTAACGTCCGGGATATCTTCTGTGTAGTGTTGGGTCGGTTTAGCTCGCTTGTCGCTCTCCTCGCGAGGAGATGGAGCTTGAGAGGAGGCATACAACCGTCCGTAGTATCTCTCAGTTTCGTACTTCAGTGCCGAACTCGGTCTTCAACCTCGTAAGCTGACCTTGCCCAGTAGATAGATCCTTGGCGAACACTTTTGTGCCCTGGCGCTAAACAATAACTTATCTAAAATACTTAAATAATGGTGAATCGCGAGGTTTGACAACGGCACGAAGTGCGCGTAACCATCCTCTCCGACACAAGAAGGGTGACTGAAGCGCCTGTGCATCAGCCCGTACTTAAATATTACCATCTGACTTACTCGCAATTTGCTTTAATTTGTATGGTTTAACCATAATTTTTTGTATGCAATAAAAAATTGTAAAGTAGTTTAATGCCAAAAATTAAACTAGTACAGTCAGTTTAAATGCACATGTTATTTGTGAAAAAAACAAGTAAATTTGTTTTATTGTATTAAAATAGGATCTAGAAAGAACAGCAAAACGACTCAACGCATAATGTTACCTTACTTTGGATAGGTAAAATGTATTATCTTGGAAACAATAGCATTTTAGAATACAGTAAAATGTATTAACTTACAATGACTAACATTTAAAATCGGAGTAAAATGTTTTAATTCTATTGATGAACAAAAATCAAGTTGGGTATAATGTATCAATTACAAAAATGATAATATTATAATTTGGTAAATTGTTTTAACATTTAAATTTAGTTAAAGTCAAGCAAGGCAAAGTAACATAAGGTAAAATTTTTAGTTGAGATGTGTTTTAATGACAAAATCCACTATTTACTGTGGAGTTAAAACACAAAAAAATATGAAAAACTTCAAAAACACTGGTGTATTAACGACCATAAAAGTCTTCAGATCGAGCTGAAACTAGGACCATCCGAAAGAGAAAATTCTCCCGATTCCAACGATGTATATAACTCGATATCGCCTAAAATGGCGGTTAATACATTATGCCTTTCCACCGTCGATATGGCTACGTTTTATTATGATAAAATTGTTCATTTTACAATAACAGTAGAAATATTCATTTTTTAATCTCCCAAGTTGCTTGAGAGCGTAGCAAGACGACTTGCAACTTGTAGGCCTTTTATCATATTTTTATTTTGAAAAACCCTATTTGGCAGTTATTATAGATGCAAGATAAAAAAATTGAAGTTGCGTTTTAGTTTTTAACGGAAAGGCAGGGTTATTAAAAGTTTTTTTTTTTATTTCGTTGAAATTTGACAGCAAGCGACATGTACGAGGAGATCACAATTCACAGAGTACTTTGTTATAAATAAACTGGAGGCATAGATTACTGGACGAGATAAAAAAAGGAGATCACTTTGATATAAATGTATTGTGAATTACCCCGCTGAATTATATTTTTGTGAAGTGAATACGAAGAAACTAGGGTATAAGGTCCAAGTACAGCCGCATTAATGAAATTACGGTAGATTTTGGCGCCGTAATGACATGTCTACGGTAGGTGGTAGTTTTAGAAAAAATACGGCAGATCTACCGTAATTACGGTGTAGTTGGAGACACTGGTCCGGTCGGGAGCCTACTCTACTGGTATTCTATTAAGTGTTGACGAGCCCTGCTGTATATCCTCATTATCCTCATACAAGCCACAGAGTACCTACATAATCATAATACAATCAATTATTAATCTGTAGGCTTGGCATTTGGCAACGTTGTTACACCTTGTAACTTATACGGCATTCACCGTATTCACCAAAAATTGAAACGAACGTATTACGAACGTATTTATGTGTATTTTGTAACTTTGTTTCTATTCTGTATCGTCTATAGCTCTATTCTACAGTAGAATCAATAATTCAGCGGACCACTTTGACAAATAGTGTTGCTATCCATTACAGAAAATTAATAGTGAGGGGTAAATGTCGATATTTCAGTGTCGATGCTTGATTCACCGAGAAAGTGAGCAGTGAAAAAACGTTTTGTGTAGGCGTGCAATGGAAACCTTTAGTTACGTTGATAAAATAGTGTTCGATTAATGTGTATATTTTAATAAATGAATAATAATTCATAATAAATGAATTATGAATTATGTGTTTGTACTTCTAATCTAATTAAAATATCTTCCGTTTAATGATTCGATGCCAGCTAAAATAAATAAAGATAAGTTGTATTTAAATTCAATAAAATTCAGTCTCATTTTTATTACGAAAAATGCATTAAGATTGAGTTAATTTGATTTTAAAAGTCACGCAAAATATCGATAAGAACATTTTAATAATGTCGATAAGAACAGCAATGCCTATGTCCTGGCAACATTTGTGCATTTGAGTTGTCAATGTGGTCCGTGATCCGTCGACTATAATATCTTATCTATAGTCTGTTGTTATACTCTGTGACTGTATCGATAGTCTATGGTGCACCCGCCACCCGGTGGGGCGAAGTTTATTCTAGTTTTAGATTTAGGGATTGAAATGAATTGAAATAAAATCATTGATAGGATAATATATATCAATTTACAGTCTTGATACATTAGGTAAACTATATATCTGTGCAATATATGCGTGCCACTTAGAAAAATGGGTGATAATGAGGAATTTTATGATGGTGACGGGTTAGTAAACATGCATGCAAATCTTCGCATCTCCTTATTTTATTAGTAAGACGGCTATATTTCTATGAATTATATACATCGTATCGCACTACTGAATTAGGGGCTTACAAAGTAGTTAATTCTCATTTTTCTATGTATAAAGAATTTTCATTTGCATGACTTATTTAGCGCTAAATATAACGCAGAACAAAGATTTCTGCGGCTGAACTCTTTCTGTCTGCGCTGGCTCTGAACATTGAAGCCTATTGGCGCCAATTCATTGAGACATCAATCGTGTTCGCAGTTTCGGTTCAATACTCTAGTACTAAAACATCAATGAGCTAAACAAAACATTTTGCTACTGCTTAATCAAGAAAAATTATAATGTGTAGACTATTTTATTGCTAAGAACTTTTTAATTTTCTAAGTTATTTTAATAAGGCTTCCTTTGGTAGTTTACAGCACTTAATACAATTCTTCATACATTCATTCTTATTATATTTGGGTCTACGAATAAAATAGATAAAAACAACTGTTTATCAGGCTCCTCTAGGGTGTACCAATTAAGAGAGAATAAGGCAATAATTCATTAGACTGGAAGCTCATCTTTGAATGCTTACAAGTGTATAGATTACTTTACACATGGCAAGAAATAGTTGTGTAGGATTGCTCCAAAACCGTATTAGGAGAGTGTATAATTAAGCTGTATATGTTAGGCTCAGTATTTACAAGAGCGCTGTCAAGTGTAACTCATCTATTATGTATATTATTCATGACGTATAACTTTACAGGACCATGGAGTCATTGGTCAGCCCTCCAGAGGTCACATATAACTGGGTTGATATTACTTCTGATTTCTTTACTCATATTAAAGGTAACATAAAAATTAATAATATAACCTTATGTATAAAGTGTTTGAACATTGATTATTAATTTGAATAACTATCATAGTAGCATGTGGAGAGTTATAATCTGTTTTTAAATGACTCTCATTTGGTAAATAATTTTTACATTACTTTTTATTTAAAGCATTAATAAGCATTGATAAATTTATTCTTTATTTTTTTATTTTTTTACTGCCATATTTTTATATTTCAATAGAAAGAATTAATTGTTGTTTACTAAGTAGTTTGTCTATAAATCCAAATGAGTGGTGATCACTATAAGACACTATGTTATGTCTAAATCGTTTAAATTTGATATCACGTTTGAACTTTTTTTGCTTGTTCTATCTTTTCAGATCTACAACTTGGTGAATTGTTGCATGATGGACACCTGTTTGGATTATTTGAGGCCATGTCGGCTATTGAAATGATGGACCCTAAAATGGATGCTGGGATGCTGTGCAATAGAGGAAATCCCAGGCCTCTTAATTTTCAAAAATCTGTTGCAGTAAATATTGTCTCATATGGCCCTTTTTACTAGAGTAGCACTGACATACAAAAATAAGATGATAATAAACAATACCACATTAATTTCGACAATTTTTTGTGTTCATTCAATATTCAATCTTCAAATAAATATTCAATTTTATAGTAGTATTCACAATGGAAATTTAGTCTGTTTCAATAGATTGCAATCCTTGATCAAATTGTATGTCGAGTGTCTGAATGTCAATGCTTATCTATACTAATATTATAAAGAGGAAAGATTTGATTGTTTGCATTGAATAGGCTCCGAAACTACCAAACCGATTTGAATTTCTTTCACTGTTGGGAAGCTACATTATCCCTGGGTGACATAGGCTATATTATATTTTTTTTTACTATTTTTCCCGAAGCGAAGCAAGGGCGATTTCCTAGTTTATAAATAAATATGATTAACAAAATATTGTTTACATTTCAGTGCGGGAAATTGAAGATCAACAATCTTGAACCCAGTGAGATTATTGGTATAATAGATGCAACTCTGGCTTGCCTGGTGACATGGCTGGAGGGCCACTCCCTAGCTCAAACAGTTTTTACGAATCTGTACCTACATCAGCCACATTCTATTGGAAACAAAACATTGAAGTCGTTTTGTATAGCTGTATATAAACTGTTAGACACCATACGGGATTGTATTCACAAGTAAGTATCTATTTTATTTTATTATATAATAGTACTTTGTTGAAATCATATTGCAGAACTGAAGAAGTGATTTTTAGTTAGCACTTTGAATACTTTTACTGAAAAACAAATATTTACATAAAATAGAAAATTTTCCTGCTTTACTTGTCTTGGGAGATATTGTCTTATTGTTTAGCAATTATTTTGTATTGCATTAATATGTGATACATCTTGCAATGAAACCCTAATGATATTTTGTCATTTTCAGAGCACAAGTATTTGAAGAAGAAGACTTTCTACCAATGGGGTATGGTTATCGATTGGGCTCAAACCCGCATTCGGGTAACACATTTGATGTAAGTCTAGAACTCTCAGAACCACGGTGTATTGGCATGCTGAGAGAACAGGAAGAGGAATTGAATAAAACGGCCAAACAGCATGAAGATGAGGTAAGCATTTGTGAGTTGAGTCATTCAATCTTTGTTTTTTCTTTAGTTTTAAACTGAAACATATATCTTGTCGTTTTGGAGACAAAACAAATGCAGCATCTTTTGTGAAACATTTTGCCATCATAGGCGGATGAGTATACCCATGGGCATACCTAGCATCTGGTCTAAGGGGGACCAAATAAAAAAATATTATATTTGGGCTGGGATAGAGGGAGAAAATTACCCTTATTTTGGTCCAGGGGGCAATTCAGATTCCCTGTTAACTCATAAGAAATAATAACTTTTATGGACAAAAGTGTACTCTGGTAAGCAAGCATAAAAAATCTAGGTGACAGCTGATATGTGTAATTAGCTGTCATCTGGATTTTTTATGCTTGCTTACCAGAGTACACTTTCATGGATTTTGATAATAGCTTAGTAGAAAAGTATTTTTGCTTCCAGGGCAACAATGCATGGGCAGGCTTGGCAGCCCGTATCCGGTTCACGAGAATGTTCTACCAGGCTCTGCTGTTGATCACCAAGCGTGACTCCAACTCGAGCGCAGATTGTGTGGCGCTGCTAAATGGCTGCTCGGAAACTATGAAGGTCATCCTCAAGACTGCATGCCTTGGAACTCAGCCGGAGGAGAACTGTAAGTTTTGTACGGCATAAAGTTGGGAATAAAATAGTGCTTTCATGGAGAAGTGGTGCAAGGAACTTAAGTAGGAAGTGGAAGGAATGTCAAAATAAAACTAACTGTGGATGGAATTTTATTTCATGTCATTAGCACATCTTTTGAAACTAATAAAATTATGATGGCTCATTTTGAGTGTCATTGGTAGTGCTGTTGTTATTTCCTTGCCCTTAATTATATCCATCTATATATATAATAATTTTCTATATACGCCATCGTTCTACCCGCATCTTGATAATTAAAATTTTATTAAATTAAATTAAATTAAAATTTATTAAAATTTCAGCCGATGCACCGAACCCGATGGGGTTTGAACCGATGATCAACCAGCGCCTGCTACCGCCGACGTTCCCGCGGTACACCCGCATCAAGCCGCGGGGCGAAGCCCTACAGTACTTCGACGAGCTGGTGGCAAGACTGCGCCACGCCTGGAAGATTACGTCTTGCACCAACTTCCATACTGCGCTGGTGGGTATAAATGATTTAATAATATACTCCATTCTAAAACTTCACTGCTTAAAGGTATTGCGAGGTTACTCTCCACAACATTAATTAATTTGGTGTATGTCCATATAAGAAGTATTACATCACTACATAATAAAATATGTGATCCAACTACAGGAATGCAGCTACGGCCATTGAACTATTATTAATTATTATTATTATTTAACCTGATGTTTGCACAATGAACTGCAGCCAATTGGCTACATTATACTGTTATTATCATTATAAAATCATACCTTACGTATATTGGTAGCATTTAATAACACAAACATTCTGTAATATCAATAATTTCAGAAGGTTTTAGAATCATGCCCTACATACCAAATTCTTTTGCCGACTATACATACTTCAACGGCTCTACAATTTTGAGCATAAAACATTCCTTTCCAGGATTTCTTCATGGAGTTCAGTCGTCAGCGAGCGTGCATCCTATCGCGCTCTGCTCTCCAGCTGCTATACCTGTGTCCGTCCCCGGCCGCTACGGCCACGATGGCCCACGGTCCGGGGTGCAGGCAGCATGTGTTTGTGGAGATACTGCGGGAGTCTATCAAGAGCTTTGTTAACCCACCCGTGCTGTCGTCCAAGGCTGGTCCTACTTCGCCGCCGGTATGTTTTTAGTGTGTATATGTAATTGTAAGTATATTTGTAAGTGCTTTCTTAATTCGCTGTTTTCAACAGTGGACGTCTAAAGGTTGATGGATAGATGGATATTAGAGATTAGAATAGAATACTCTTTATTGTACACACCAAATAAGTTACTACATTAGAAGTTAATATAAATAGCATGTAGTACAAAAGGCGGTCTTATCGCTTTAGAGCGATCTCTTCCAGACAACCTTTGGGCAGAGGACATAGACATAAGTGTGAAAAGGGTAGATTGTCTACTTTAAAAATGAACATGCCTCCAAACATTATTGTTACAACCTGTTCATAGAAATATTTATTTCTCTTTACGTAATACAACTTTAAGGGGAATTGTTTATTAATAATAATAATAAATAAATAATAAATAACGCTTCACACTCATAGCCCCACACTAGGATTCCCTGTGTCGTGGGTGCCATGGACAACACACAAGACAAGGACATTCACACCCAGACCAAGAACAGAAATTCAAACTCATCATTCAAATTTCCGCCTCGCTGGGAATCGAACCCAGGACCCTTGGCGCGGCGATCCGGCATGGTAACCATTGCGCCACACGGGTCGTCACATACAAAATGTTTTCTAAATATTGCCACTTCCATGTTGTGATAATAATAATATAACGCGCTCTAACGTTAATTTTTAAAGTAATCTATATTTTTATAGTAGTAGTAACAGGATAATTTAAATAACTCACCATCCACAGAATTTTTAGAGCCTGCGCTTTAAAAATTCTATGGATGGTGAGTTATTCGCAAAAAAACTGTTTTTTGTGACCTTAATAATATTAATAATATTTGTGAACTAAAAATTTTTATATTATAAAATTTTTAGTCAGTACGATGTTAGAGACCTCGCAGAAAGAAAGAGTTCAGCCGTACTGACTTCATCGTTCTGCGTTTCGCGTTCTTATTTTTAGAGCACTATCCACAGAATTTTTAGAGCACGGGCTCTAAAATCCAACTAACAACTAAAAATTCCAACTTTTTAATTGCTCTCCTGTAAAGTTAGCTCAGTGTCGCTTAGTCAGTGTAATCTTTCAAGCGTCGACATATTTTTATGATTTGTTAAATTCACAGAAAGTTCAAATTACTCTTAACAGAGGTTTCGTAATTATAATTACAATATCAGTAGGTAACGTGAGCTAAGTACAGTACGTCCCCAGGCGCGTGAGTTCGTGGAGAACTTCCTGAGCCGGTGCGTGCGTCCGTTCGCGGTGCTGCTGCAGGTGTGCGGCCACAACCGCGCGCGGCAGCGGGACAAGCTCGCGTTGCTGCTCGACGAGTTCGCGCCGCTGCAGGAAGAGGTACTGTGATGTAACTTGCATAAGACAGAGATAGTGACACGAACATTCAGTCGTTGCTGACGTGTGACTGAGACAATACGCCGCGTACCGAGCATTGCCGAATTATGTTACTGCATCGAATTACAATTAATCGAATCGACATTTCATCGAAATCACAATTAATCGAATCAACATTTTATCGAAAACACAATTAATGCAATTAACATTTTATCGGAAACAATTAATCGAATGACATTTCATCAAATAACATTTCATCGAATGACAATACATATATCGAATCACAATAATTGGCCGAATCCAGAAATGACAAAAAGGTACTGTTGTATCGGTCAAATGTGACTTAATCTACTCTAGTAACGCCGTAATAAGACTACGTCACAGATGTCGACAGAACCCCGCTTGGAGAGGTTCCTATTTTTCTCGTGAATAAAATCAGAACCATAACCCAACTGATTTCGCCATAGATGACTGGCGTCAAACAGATCATGTAGTCCCTATTTTCATGAAATGACATTCGATGAAATGTAATTCGATTAATTGTCATGTGATTAAATGTTTGTTCTACGTTTTGTTATTCGACGAAATGTTTTTTCAATGTATTGCATTCGTGCGAATTGTAATTCGATGAAATATTTTCGATGATTTTTCCGCAGACGGCTTATATTATACGTATGTAAGTAAATCCTATTAATAAGATATTATAAATGTGAAAGTTTGTGAAGATATTTGGATGTTTGGTCCTCAATCACGCCACAAAACCAATTTGGCTGAAATTTGGAATGGAGATAACCTATACCCTGGATTAACACATAGGCTACTTTTATCCCGGAAACGTTCAGTTTTCCCGCGGGATTTATAAAAAATAGTAATATAAGATATAACCGAGGTGAGTTGTCCGGGTCCCCAGGCGGAGAGTGTGGATGCGGTGGCGGGGGGCGTGGTGGGCGCGGGCGGTGCGGGGGGCGCGGGGGGCGCGCGCGCGTCCTTCGGCACGTGGCTGCTGTACCACGTGCTGCGCGTCATGATCGCGTACCTACTGTCCGGACTCGAGCTCGAGCTGTACAGCGTGCACGAGTACCATTATATATTCTGGTTAGTTGCGGTTATTATACTAAACGCCAATGATATTAAACTATACATACATTATGCCCTTACAAATCAACCAAAAAATCTGTTCCGACCGAGCTACAACATACACACGTTTATCTTTTGTTTCACTACACCAATCACTAACACTACACAATCAGCTAGACGGCCTCACTCAGAGGCAGCTATCAACTGTCTGAATTAAAATCGCTACACTTGTCTAAATTCGACTGACATAATTTCAGCGCCATCTTGGCATATCTTGTATATAATATCATTGGTGACTATTAAGGTTCTATCTATGAAATAAAATTGAATCCTAAAATTAGTCAACATCCCAATTCATTCTGTCAAAGTGTGGGGTGTCATGTTTATTGTGCTTGCTACACATTTTATTTCATTGTCTTTTCTTGTATACATTATTTGAACCAGCGCTAGTGACACTTGCGGAGTGATATGAGCTAAAGCTTCACTTGAGCTAAAGTCCGGTTTATACGTCGTTTTAAGTAGTTAATTAACGTGTAAAGTAGTTAACAGACGCTATTTCATTTTTGATACTATATAATTTTGTCCGTTTGATTTTGCAGTTTAACCTTTTTCTAACGTTTTTGGAGTTTAACTCTTTTAGAATCGATTTTCATATTTAAACCTGCGGTATGAAAAATTTATGACGAGTAAAATCAAACTTTCTCAGTTACGTTATGCGTTAAATTTGTAATTCGTAACACAGAATCTAGATGGCGTTGTTACTGATTTGAAGATTGCAAACTAGATGGCGTTAAACTCCAGTCATGCGTCAGAACTGATACACACAACTTTTTCATTGCGCCAGGTATCTCTACGAGTTTCTGTACGGCTGGTTGGTATCGGCGTTGGGTCGTGCGGAGGGCCTCGCAGGAGAAGCAGTGAAGCGCTCGGACTCCAAACGCAGCGGCGCCCGCAAACAGAAGCGCCGCACGAAGCCCTACGCGAGGGAGGGGCTCATGTGCCAGGTGTTGCAGAATATGTGCGGGGGGTATTACAAGGTCTGTCATGTTATTACGTTATTTAAGCTGGCATGTTCATATTCACTATAAAGGAATTTAATTAAACATGTTCCTCGGAGATCAGTGTATTGGGCAAAGTCTGCTTACGCTGAAGACTGAGCCGGACTCAGTTAGCATAGTTAGCGAAAATACCATAGTACCATAGATACCCTAGTTACTGTAGTTGCCAAAACCCATATTAATATATACTCGTAATAATAAATTTTTGTTCTCTGTAATTCTCTGCTATTTAGGTTTTGTGGAAGAATTTTTCCTTTAGCAATAAGACCGCCGATTGTTTTGCATAAATCATCTTAAATATACCCTGTGAACAATAAAGAATACTTTGTATTATCTATACTAATATTATAAATAGGAAAGATTTGATTGTTTGTTTGCATTGAATAGGCTCCGAAACAACCGAACCGATTTGAAAAATTCTTTCACTGTTGGGAAGCTACGCTATCCCCGGGTGACATAGGCTATATTATATTTTTTTTACTATTTTTCCCGAAGCGAAGCGAGGGCGATTTATTATAATAAAAACCGTATTGTTGTAACAGGCTCTCGTGGCGTTCAAGCTGCAAGGCAAGATCCAGCAACCGCTGTCTAAGTTCGACAACGAGGCGGTCCGCTACAAGCACCGGTTCGCGCCCCTCTCGGTGCTGACGCCCCCGCAAGTGCACTATCACGAGTTCTGTGAGATGACGCAACCCCTCCAGTGAGTTTTACTTTTATATAGTACTAGTAAACACCCGGCGTGTGCTACAAAAAAAAATTGTATGATCACAACATTGAAGTATTATTACTAACGCGAACGCCATGTATGTCCCAATGTATTGGTGCCACGTGACTTCAATCTTCAATGGATTCGTTCTATTTTGAAAGGAGAACGGGGGCTCAATTTTGTAAATCGAACCTCTCGAGCGGGACACACATTTTGTTCGAGATGTCTGTTCTATGATATTATACTTCAGTGGATCACAATGCAAAGGTTAAAACGTTATTATTATCTCGTTATTATATCGGTTGTCTGTTCGCCTAGGATGGCTTCAACCCATTCATGGCCCACTACTGGGCACGGGTATCTTCCTTGAGGAGGCCTAGAGCATACTCCACCACGCTGCTCCAGTGCGGATTGGTGGAGAGATTAGTGGCCAACCTGAGTGTCGAAAGTTTTCAAACCGCCCGAGGGCCTCCGACATGGCTTAACGACTGTTATCTTATGATTACAAGCGGGACCGACGGCTTTACGTGCCCTCCGAAGCACGGAAATGCTCAAGAATTTTTGCCACTAGCGGTCACCCATCCAACTATCGACCGCGCCCACTGTTGCTTAACTTTGTCGATCGATTGGGATCGAAGCAAGCCGCCGGGCTATGAGCGCTTCGCCAAAGATGATTGGGACATAATATTATAAACTAATTTCGTTTATTCCACTCTTCCAACTATTTTGAAATAACCCTTTATAATTATGTGATGCTACCTGTTGCAGATATGAGAACCCGGTGATACTGTACTTGGGTGGATGTAAGCATTTCCAGCAGGCGCGCAATTTGCTCGAAACCATCACAACACCTGACCAAGAGGTAAATATTTAGGTATACGAGGGAGTATGTTAGAGACATTATCCATAGACTACACATACAACAGATGGCATAGTAAGATGACATAAGTAAAACTATCACAGACTGACGGTACTTAGTATTTTTTAGGGTTCGGAGGGAAAAAAACGAAAAACGGAACCCTTGTGATCTCGTGTGTCTGGGCGACCGTCGTTCACAGCCAATTTACTGTGAAACTACTGGATCAAATAAGTTGAAAGGAAAATTTAGTATGGAGAAATGTACTGACTTATGTTATCTGAATAAATTACACATACTAACTTTAGTCAATGTTAATAGTAGGAAATACGAGATTTTCAACAAAATTAGTTTGAATTTAGGTTATGGTAAACTCGCAGTAATATGGACTCTATGCAGGCGTATTAAAGTCATTTATTCATTAAAAGTTTATTTATTTTTGTATTGTTTCAGGTGACTGATCTCCTAAAAGTAGCCAAAACAAATTTCGTAGTTCTGAAGCTGTTAGCGGGCGGACACAAGAGAGATTCTACCACGCCGCCGGAGTTTGACTTCTCTGTACACAGGCACTTCCCCATCATCAAACTAGTCTGAATAATATTTATATCGATGCTATGTCAATAGTTATAAGACGTTTTGTAAACATTTTAGAATTTGAATATAATTATTATGTATTTAGAGGAATACTATATTTTTACATGGTTTTATTTAGCTCATTCTGTTTGTGTGGGTCTAATCTTAATTAGGCCTTCTTCCTCGTACTTTAAGGGAGGGAATTTAGCTCGTTCTGTTTGTGTGGGTCTAATCTTAATTAGGCCTTCTTCCTCGTACTTTAAGGGAGGGAATTTAGCTCGTTCTGTTTGTGTGGGTCTAATCTTAATTAGGCCTTCTTCCTCGTACTTTAAGGGAGGGAATTTAGCGCGTTCTGTTTGTGTGGGTCTAATCTTAATTAGGCCTTCTTCCTCGTACTTTAAGGGAGGGAATTTAGCTCGTTCTGTTTGTGTGGGTCTAATCTTAATTAGGCCTTCTTCCTCGTACTTTAAGGGAGGGAATTTAGCTCGTTCTGTTTGTGTGGGTCTAATCTTAATTAGGCCTTCTTCCTCGTACTTTAAGGGAGGGAATTTAGCTCGTTCTGTTTGTGTGGGTCTAATCTTAATTAGGCCTTCTTCCTCGTACTTTAAGAGGGAATTTTTTGACAGTTAACGGTTCCTTACATTGACACTACAAAAAGGTGTATTTACCTTTTAAATTATTAAGAACATGGCAATAGTTATGAAAAAAAATTTATGGCAATTTAAGTATTTCTGAATAGTTAAGCTGGCCATACATGATCAAGTTTGCAGCGGACTTGATGCACTATCCAGTTTGCATGAGCTGTCTTTTATACATAGATAGCCTTAGCCATACACCGTCAAGTTTACTGGATGCCGCATCAAGTCCGCTACAAACTTGACCAGTAAACTTGATCATGTATGGCCAGCTTAGGGTAGATTGGGGTCAAAGGCGCTTTATCCATCCTTGATTAATTGTAAGCCTCCCAAGTCCGTCGTTTATGTAAATAACCGACAAACGAATCCACATGATTGTAAGTGGTCAACCAACACATGGATATCAGTAAGATCAATCGCATCGCCGACGTATGTCGACACAGTTACCGAAACGCGTAAGAACATATTTTATGGTCAATTTTAGAATGGTTGGCGGGTAAAATACCCTATTTTTCCCCACATGAGTACCGTCGGATAATACTGGGTGTGCCATAGCCTCATCCACTGTTTATTTAGGCCTGACTTCTTACGCTACATACATTGTGAGGCCTATGAAGCTTCACACTGCATCGCGTGCGTTTATCGAACACTTACAAGAAATGTGTGTATTATTTTTATACTGAAGTATACCAATACTTTCAAATCTCTCAAGGGGTTGGTAATAAAGTTTGAATAAAATATATATTATTATAATAAAACACGTTATTTATGTATGTTTATAATGACCGTATAACAAAATAGTCTGATACATTTTTCTATCTTAAACAGGTCAAGGTATTTCTTATATAAATAACGTTACAATAAATATCTAGTAATAATATAATGTATATTATAATGGACATGAGAAGCACAAAATAAATTTATTAACCACATAATGAATAAATACATTTAAATAATAATTGTAGGCTGTACTACCGCTTAGATATCCCACGGCATTGGCAATAGTCTCTATCTTTTGTTTAAAAGATTTATGATTGAACATATTTTTCCGTAAAAACCTCATCAGTTTAAATAATTTATGTAAGCAAGTATTGCATCTTTTTACATTCATTTACATTAATGCAGTAGGAACCATTAATAAATTATTTATAATAATGTCGAAATTCATTAAAAGAATATTCATTAAAAGTCCGGCGTGTGAGATCATACAGAGAAGCTCACAATTACAATTACCAAGCAAACAAAATGACTGCGTGTAATAAATAAATATGGCTTCAAATTAGTTGCTCCCATTCAAGTACTATTACTAGCGTATAGAACCGACACCGCGAACATCATGTATGTCCCAATGCATTGGCGCCACGTGGCTTCAATCTTCAATGGATTCGTTCGATTTTGAAAGGAGAACCGGGGCTCAATTTTGAAAATGGAACCTCCCGGGTGGACACATATTTTGTTCGAGATGTCTGTTCTATGACATTATACTTCAATGCGTGTAACAAAACAATAGGTATGGATCACAGACATGTATACCTAGAATAGATGCCGCATGTTCATACATTTCACGTGTAACAGAAAGGATTTTAAATCCTATTTGAGCGCCGTGTCATTTAGTTGGCGTTTTACTGCTATTGGCAATAGATGTCAACTGAAATAACGAAAAATGCCTAATTGTAACGTTTTAAACTGTAGGAATTCTACAAATACAGTTAGCAGAGGTAAAGGAAATATTTCTTTTCATCGTTAAGTAATTTATTTATAAAATTGTGTAGTAATTTATTTTAAAATAATTTTTTTCATATTTATTGCATTTCTACCACGTTTTACAACGAAAAGCACTAACTTACTGTGTACTGCATACTACTCAATACATTGCTGATTTTGGTAGCAAAATGTATACGGCTTGTTTACTGGAACACGCAATGAAAGTAAAACAATCGTTACTATAAATCGTCGCTTAGCTTCGTAGTACGGTGAATATTGTCGTGTTTCTGTAAAATATAGCATATAGTGTTGTTCATTTACTCCGTGTGGTCTCGATGTTAATCGATTTTGAAAACCAATGAATAATAATATTTACATAGAGACAGTTTTTAACAGGCAAATTATTTTTCATTACAATATTAATGTTTCTGTATAGTGATTTTATTCATGATAACATTATAATTAAAGGTTTTCAAGTGACCCCAATATTAAAGCAAAATGAATTATAGCGACGGGGCATAGATATTGGTTTCCAACAAAACATAGCCGTATATGTTCTATTCATTTCAATGATGACTGTTTTACGGATTCGAAAAAGAAACGAAGGCTGATTTCAAGCGCAATACCGAATATTGATGTACATACTGTTTTTTTATTTTGAATTTTTAGTTAGAAAAAAATATTCGTTTAACTTTAGGTAAGTTTAAATGTGTCCATATGATGTTTTGATTTTCATAAAAGAAATGTTTATAAATATTTTTTTTTAATTTTCATTTATTTAATTTCTTGAAAGCAAATAATAAACAATCATAATATTTATGATCTCTTTATTTATCTTTACATTTTTGAAGCTTGTGTTTATAATTAACAAATAATCAAGTTAAATAAAACACAAAACTATTTATTCGGTCATATTCAAGCACTATACTATATTATTATGTACAACCAACCAAAGGCATTTTTTATGTTTTACATATTCTACGCGTACAAACAATCATACGATTTTCTATTTACCTAATTATTATCGGTAATCGATTTTGAGAATCATTAATCGTTGTCGAGAATCGGTAACGAATCAGTTTCGAATTGATATCGCTAGGATGGGGAATTTCAGCACTAAATATTCTTGTGACAGCACAATGTGTCAAAAAAAAGTGACACGCTTGGTTTTCATACAATTACGAGGTACATGCGTCGTCTATTCTTGATATATGTCTGTGGTATGGATTCATATTAGTTTCCCCACAGTTGATTACTCTTCCTCGTCTGTTTCCGCATCTGAAACGTCGGTGTAACAGTCTTGCTCCGCTGGGTTTACCTTCAACAATTCCGTAGCGGTCACAGGAACTGTTATAAAAACGGATATTATGATTAATTATCGTTAAATTAAAAAGATAAGATCGGAACCTTACTTAAAAAGTTAATGGCTACAACTTTTGTACTAAACATTTTTCTGTAAATTGAATACTTTGCCAAATAAACATGAAAACAAAAATCATGTTTTTTTCTAAGTGAGATTGAAAATTATTTTAAATAAGCGGGTATTTCGCCTATGATTATTCGTTATCAGCGTCTCGAGATATATAGGTATATCAAAATTCAGATCAATCGGGGGTATGAGCTAAAAGGAAGTTTATACCAAAATTATTATGGATCTGCAAAATGGCAAAAACAGATTTTGAATTCAGGGGCTCGTTTGCGAAATATTTAGTTTTAAAGTGACAATTTTGCTTAAAGTTAGTCAATTGTCCCCTCCCCCGCCAGCTAAACGGTTGGAGATAGACTGGTTAAAAAAATTCACCAGTAAGGTTAAATTATGATGAATTTACAAGCAAAACTATCAGATAAACTTACACATTTGGAACCCTTTTGGCACGCCAAAAAAAGGGTTATTGACACGCACTTGGCCGGTTTATTTAAGTCTGGTAAACATAAAACAAATGAAACCTTCGCAGTGCTGCTCGCTGACGCCGAAGTCTTGGAGAGGTGTGGGGGTGACGGGCCTTATCCCTGTCTCGTCCTGGCTGTCGTCAGCTCTGCCCTCGTCATCCGAGTCGAATGTTATTTCTACCTCGTCGCATTCATCCACATGTTCCGCCTGTAATAGGTATTGTAGAAGGGAAATAGTTTACAGTAGTGTTAAGTTAGGTTAAAGAGCACAGAATGGATAAGTATGTATAGTATTAGAGTTATTATTGGTAAATAATTCAAGGGCAGTTGATATTATTGGACGGATATGACACGACGAAAAAAAGGAAGAAACCAGAAGAAACGATAAGGATTCCGTTTTGACCACGAAACCCTAAACAGATGTGCCCAAGAGCTTCATCACCATTTTCTTCTCGTATAATAACAACGCACCTTTTCGAAAAGGTGATAGAATAAAAAAAATACGTACATAGATAATAAATGAAAAAAAAATTCAATTATTACCAATTAATGACCCAAGAATAAATATTTCATCCATCGTAAATATTTGACCCGAGCGGAATCGAACCCAGGACACCGCTTTGTAGGCAGACTCACTGTCACTATCAAGTTACCGACTAAGCTACAGGATCGTCCAATATTAAGATACTTACCGGTATATCAAAAGATTGTTGTCTATTCTTAAAATCCTGCAGGGATCTAAACTTTCTTTCATGTGCCGTCGGAGTATGTGTCGATTCTCCTGCTTGGACATTGCCTCCCGCGTCTGAATTTAGGGTCAGTGCAGATGTGCGTCGTTTCCGAATGCCAGATCCAGATGATTCCGCCATTATTTATTATCTGGTAGGTAAAAGTTAGGTTTCATTTTTCAATAGATATCGATTGCCGACAATTCGAAGCTAAGTACCTAAGTGAGATAAAGCCGTAAATATGCAGGTCTTTTTGAAAACATTTTGAAGATTTTTATGAGTCTCATGTATTCTTTTTGTCTTTTTTAAACAACTCTTTCCACAAAGCTTCAAAACATATTATGTTTGCATGAAGATTGGACTCAGATCTTCATTATTATTGGGCTATGCTATTACCGCATGCGTCAGTCGTGTCATAACTAAAGATAATAGAATAATCCGAAGATAATGTGGCTTCTCTCGATCGATAAGTTACTAGGTGAGTGGTCGTGGTTGTGCCCTTGATTTAACTCCAATACGGGGATGTTGACTAATTTGTCCAGTTTTATTTTATTAACCGACTTCAAAAAAGGAGGAGGTTCTCAATTCGACTGTATTTTTTTTTTTTTTTTTTTTTATGTTTGTTACCTCAGAACTTTGGACTGGGTGAACCGATTTGGATGATTTTTGTTTTAATTGAAAGCTGGTGCTTGTTGTGTGGTCCCACATAAATTTGAACGAGATCTGACAATGGCATCCATGTGAAAAGTACAATGTACTTCATTTGAAGTCGGTTAATTTTTTGTTAAAATGTTACATTATGGATGGATAGAACCCTAAATACTGTTCATGATTTTTTTTTAAATGATTAATAATCTTAAATAAAAGAAAAACAACAGTTTTATTTTCTCTAAACATAGCTAAGAACACTCGATTATCTAAGTCACTTATCAAACAAAAAAAAACTAGATTAAAATCGGTTCATCCGTTTGGAAGCTACGATGCCACAGAAAAACATACAGATAGACACGGCAAACTTTTAAGGCCCCTCATTTTTCGTCGGGGGTTAAAAATATTCTAAGACGGCCGGCTATATAATAATAATCCATATGGTTGTAAATATTATAATTCATTCATTCATTAAAATTGTTGTTGGTATTATTATTTATTTAAGCCTGGCTGGGTCTAGTTACCAACGTCTTGCTTGAGTCAGGCGCCAAAGGAATCGTCGCTTTTCAGCTGAGGGGTTTAGTGCCAGATTTTTCTTCTCTTTCATAGCTTGGCTGGCAACGTATCGGCCATGCCTGTGGTTGCTGATGTCCATGTGCGACAATGACCTTCATATGGTTCGTATCTATGTTCGTTTGTTGTCTATTTACATAAAAAATATAACGGATTTTATAAAATTCCTACTTTAGAACTTAAAGCAATAGGGAAAAGCTGATATAGTTTCACTGCAAAACAAAAGGATACGGTCCCTCCATTCATTTCATCCATTTAGTTAAGGAAACGAAACCAACCTTCCATGCTTAATATGTTTCACTTACATTTTTATGGAAATAGCCGGCAAACGAGCTGACAATCCACCTGATGGTAAATGGCTATCATCGGCCATGGACATCAGCAACACCAAAGGTATCCCTGATGCGTTGCCGGCCAAGAAAGAAGAAAAAGAAAGAAGGAACTGGCTCTCAATCCCTCAGCCGGAACACGACGAGTCGTTTGGCGGCTGACTCATGCTCAAGGGTGGCAGATATCCAGGTGAATCCCATGGAGAAATAATAGTAGATAGTAATAATGGTATTAATCATTTTAAATCAATATTACCAATATAATCGCTCCGAGGGACCCTACCACCAGCGGGCTGGATTTATTAACCGACTTCAAAAAAGGAGGAGGTTCTCAATTCGACTGTATTTTTTTTTTTTTTTTTTTTTTTATGTTTGTTACCTCAGAACTTTGGACTGGGTGAACCGATTTGGATGATTTTTGTTTTAATTGAAAGCTGGTGCTTGTTGTGTGGTCCCACATAAATTTGAACGAGATCTGACAATGGCATCCATGTGAAAAGTACAATGTACTTCATTTGAAGTCGGTTAATTTTTTGTTAAAATGTTACATTATGGATGGATAGAACCCTAAATACTGTTCATGATTTTTTTTTAAATGATTAATAATCTTAAATAAAAGAAAAACAACAGTTTTATTTTCTCTAAACATAGCTAAGAACACTCGATTATCTAAGTCACTTATCAAACAAAAAAAAACTAGATTAAAATCGGTTCATCCGTTTGGAAGCTACGATGCCACAGAAAAACATACAGATAGACACGGCAAACTTTTAAGGCCCCTCATTTTTCGTCGGGGGTTAAAAATATTCTAAGACGGCCGGCTATATAATAATAATCCATATGGTTGTAAATATTATAATTCATTCATTCATTAAAATTGTTGTTGGTATTATTATTTATTTAAGCCTGGCTGGGTCTAGTTACCAACGTCTTGCTTGAGTCAGGCGCCAAAGGAATCGTCGCTTTTCAGCTGAGGGGTTTAGTGCCAGATTTTTCTTCTCTTTCATAGCTTGGCTGGCAACGTATCGGCCATGCCTGTGGTTGCTGATGTCCATGTGCGACAATGACCTTCATATGGTTCGTATCTATGTTCGTTTGTTGTCTATTTACATAAAAAATATAACGGATTTTATAAAATTCCTACTTTAGAACTTAAAGCAATAGGGAAAAGCTGATATAGTTTCACTGCAAAACAAAAGGATACGGTCCCTCCATTCATTTCATCCATTTAGTTAAGGAAACGAAACCAACCTTCCATGCTTAATATGTTTCACTTACATTTTTATGGAAATAGCCGGCAAACGAGCTGACAATCCACCTGATGGTAAATGGCTATCATCGGCCATGGACATCAGCAACACCAAAGGTATCCCTGATGCGTTGCCGGCCAAGAAAGAAGAAAAAGAAAGAAGGAACTGGCTCTCAATCCCTCAGCCGGAACACGACGAGTCGTTTGGCGGCTGACTCATGCTCAAGGGTGGCAGATATCCAGGTGAATCCCATGGAGAAATAATAGTAGATAGTAATAATGGTATTAATCATTTTAAATCAATATTACCAATATAATCGCTCCGAGGGACCCTACCACCAGCGGGCTGGATTTAGTCGCCTCTTACAACACCCATCTGGCGTGGGATTGAGGTTAGTATTCTAAGCCGCTCCAATACAGTAAAATACTTCTGAACAACTAAGGACTTAATGGCCCCAGGTTGGAATTCGCTAAGCTTTATAGGCTAGGTACATTGCAATCGGTTGCTGGTGCGATGTTCATACACAACTTTAGTGACATCACAGAAAAGCTGATTGTAGGCTTCAAACAATAATGTACTTATTAATTATATATCGTCCGAAGCAGGAATAATAGACGCTGTGATAGCCTGATTCATTCCTAAAATCCCCACCAAGAAGTCCACATTGGTAAGCTAACGCTGTTGATTACAGTAGGTATGCTAATGCTATGGATCATGGATTTCCAATTTGAAATTCATTTTGTTAATATTGGTGTAGTACGATAGTCCTGAACAACATGAGTTACCTACATGACATTGCCACGTTGACAAGTTGAATGTAGATCAATGGTTACGTCTGTTAGCCTCTCCTATTACCTTCAACCAATGATATTCAGGTATTATATATTTTTAAATATCATTGCTTCAACCTTCAAAGTGCTTCAAACCCCAAAGCACGGGTAGACCGAACCAAACACCTATAGAAAGTATCATGCATGGTTGGCTAAAGATATCCTAAAAAATCTATCAATTTTGGCAAAAGACTTGATAGTTAAGATTTCCGAAATTTAGGAACAATTTCTTCAAGGTTACCTTAGTGACTTTTTGTAAAAAGACCATCGACGAGCCATCTAAGGTATGAACGTCGCAAATGGACTTAGTTTCAGTAAAATGAAGAAGGTAACCTCCAACATGAGGGAGTTCTTTGTAGCTTCGTCCGTTGTTCAGAAGGATGCACCGCTTAGTAGGCTTGGGCTTAATGACGGATGGATGGATGGATGGATGGTTCTTGTTAATTTTAAGATACTCAATTGAGGTTAATGGTGATGACAGGCAATGTTTAAGCCTTAAAAATAAAGTTACGAATGTCTTTGAAGCACATTAATATAATACTTACCACTGTGTGTGGAGTCTCAAGTCCTAATGTTTGGAGGTGATGTGCGGTCCAGCTTATAATTCGGGGAGTACGTCCTAAATTAATTAACTGTGCTTATTCTCTACGTAACACAAATTGCTGAACCCCTGACGAGAGTCGACTAACCAGATCGGGCATCGCACGTCGGTGGAAGCCTTAGAACGGTAATAATTCTGCGGTATTTTTTTCAGCGATTACAAACATTTTCATGAAATGTATTTTTTATGTAAATAGCCAAACAAGACGAATTGTTTAGAGAAATACACGTAGTTATGGTTGCCTATGGGCATGGGCTTATACCCATGCCCAATCCTGATTCATTGTCATGTGCATTGTGCATCGGCACAAGAATGCCAATAAAGAGAGAAAATGTATCTACACAATTCCTGTAACTAATTCAAAATTGGTTTGTTTGTTTATGCAATATAAGTATGGCTTTTGGAAAGTAAATTATCGTAATGTTTATGTACTTTGTGTAAATTTTCATAAACTATTTAATTTTTTTCTGACATTTTTGTTCTTGTGGGATAGAGATAAAGATTAAAAATTTATATTTCGCTTTAAATTTATTAAGCAATAACTCAAGAGGATTAATATTTATATTTTAGGTAAAGTTGCCTCATTTTTGGTCGAAAACGCGTTGGTAATCCATTTGATATCAAAGGACGTCCATAGGCCGTTTAGTAACTCAGATCACACTCACCTGTGACCTATGATATTTAAATATCATTGCCTGTAACACAGTAATCATTTTTGTAACTTATCCTTGCTTATCTGTAGACTATTCACATAAAAATGATAATATTTAACATAATTTATAATTCATGTTCATTCTACATGAACAGGTGTTTATCCCCTGTTACTTCTAAGGATTCACCACCTACATTAATATCAATTTTTATCACGAAAAATAACAATTGTAATTATAACATCTACTTAACTCTAAATACACGTTTAAACGTAGGACGTAGAACGCCCACTACTGAGCACGTGGCTCTCCGCTTGAGGCCCAGAGCATACTCCACCACGTTGCTCAAGTATAGATTGATGAAGGGTTTGGCCAAACCCATTGTTGAAAGTTTTTCATGCCACACGAGGGCCTCCGGCATAGCTTAAGGGTAACCTACCCATATCCTAGATGTATAATACAATTTTCAAATCAATTTTACCCAAAAAAATTTATAACAAAGCCAAGGATAGATACTATCTGCGTTCATTTTTTCTCGATAGAAAAACCTTACGTCTTTTTTATTTCAGAACATACCTAATACTTTATTATAATAAAAAATTTATTACCAAATCAAGCGTGCTTTTTATGATAACATCTGGGACCAACGGCTTTACGTGCCGTCCGAAGCACGGAAACGCTCAAGAAAGGGGTTTGAAGTTTGAACATTTATGTGTGGAATCTACAAGTCCGCCATTTTGAAAAAAACTTGTTTTGGCGCGGCGGCCAGTGATGGGCCAGTGATGAAACAGTGATTAGGTACATTAAAAAATTATTCAGTGATGAAATGTCGTAAGTGATATAATACCTACTTTCTGAGATACCTTGAGATACCTGAAGATACTGAATACTTTTTGATTGTAATCACTTACTCCGTCGATTGATACATGATAGGTACCTACACAGAACATCTAATAATTAGTTAGAAAGGAATTGTGGGCAAGGTAGGCGCGCCAATACTGTGATCAAATGCGCACATCGCACAAAAACACGCGATTGCGCTGTTTAGTGACTCGCAAACTCCAACGGAGAAAAGTACTGCAAAATACTGCGACTTAATTACGTAAAAATGCCTTCATGTGCGGTAATTGGAAAAAACTTTGTTTCGGAGGCCATGATGAAATATGAGTCTGTCGACGGAGTAAGTAATTTCAATCAAAAAGTATAAAAGTATATAATGAATAAGTATACCTTGCGAAAATAAATACCGATAAAAATTTATCGACAATCAATCCCTAGCTACAGAGTCACGCCTACTTCATGCACACATAACAATCCTCGTGCGTATTTGTTCATTTTCGTTAGTAGTGTTTATTGAAACGGCGACAGCGGTTCCCATACAAATTACGTGCTATGCCCCTTCTAACTAATTATTAGATGTTCTGTGGGTACCTACACCACTGGCCTGGGCCGCCGAAACAATATTTTTTCAAAATGGCAGACTTGTAGGTGCTTATATGTATGTAAAATGTATGTATGCTAGTATGCCAAATCAAATCAAATGTTTTTATCATTTTCAAAATTGGTTTGGTTTCCAAACATTATTTGAAAGGCATGCAAGCTACGCCAATGCTTCAACAACAACGCACTAGTGTGAGAGGGCCCTTCTCCCGGGCCCTTTCAAAGCAGCAAGAAACTACCGGGGTTTCTTTTTTCCTGCTCACAGTTACAGATAGCACTTATTACCTACTACAACTAGGTACCATGGCCTTTTTGCTCCTACCGGTCACCCATCGACTACCGACCGCGTCCGCTGTTGCATAACTTTGTGTTAGGGTTTAGAATTAACAATAAACTATTTGATTAATACTAGGAACAAAGACGCCATTATTTTTTGTAATTCGCCGAACTCCATGGCGCCGGCATCAGTCAACACACCTTAGTTGGCTGGTTTCGGGTTTCGGGTGAAATATTACTGTGAGAAAGAACAATGAACAAGGGATTGATGTTGGTCGGTCTGGAGAGCGGCCCTGCGGCCCAGGGGCATTCTATCTTAGACTGGGAAACGAGTAATACGGGTGTTTTGTAATCATTCTAAATTGTAGAAATAGTTTAAGTCAAAAATAGTTTAAGCAAGAAATAATTGTAAAATACCTTATTTTAAAAGATGTGTAGAGGAGTTTCTTTCGCCATTTCTTCTCCTCTTGAATGAGACACCTTTGTGAAATGGCGATTTAAGCACAGAAGAATAAATGAGTGAAAATATCCCAGTGCTTTTATTCTACAACACTAGTCGTCTGGAGTCGAGTTTATATCTCAGAAGTGCAAGAACCAAGAAAAACGTAAGTAAAGCCCACTTAAACATATTTAAATATATAAAAAAAACAAGAACATGTTTTTTTAAAACGTGTATGATTTGTGTATAGATTGTGATGGTCATACGAGTTGTAGATGAAATCAAAATGTCTGTAGTAATTTTGTTATTTTGTTACAAACACAGATACAAACAATACAGACTATTAAACAAAACATTAAAATTATTTAATGAATATTTATCATTGGACAGCGTTTATGTACTCTAACATCTAATTCTGTAGCCTTGTTGGTAGCGACCACAGAGATGTTCTGTGTTAGCGACCTTGCCTGCGAAGTGATGGATCCCGGGTTCGATTCCCGGCCGGGGCAGATATTTATGTGACACATAAATATTTTTACTCGAGTGCAAGGTGTTATTGTGATGTGTTATATGTGTTGCCATGCCACCTGCGACACAGGTAAAACTTAGTGCTTGTTTATTAGACAATTGAGTCAGTTGGAAAAAAAAGCCCTCACTTAAGGAGATGACTATTTTTTAAAGTAGAGATATTTACAGTTTGTAAATCAAAGAAAGATTTTCTTCTTGTTTCTTGTTTTTGTTTTTAAGTTTTGGGCAATATAAGCAGCGATGATATTTTTTATTTATTTACATAAGCGGCTTCTAGAAAATATTTACATGACTAAGTAGATATTAAGGGCATTCCTTGCGTAGTCCTGTTTATTTCTGTTCGAAAGTTCGTTATTTTTGAAACATACCATTCACAATTATGTACATACATATATCAGATCACTAATGCCATTTGTTTTTCTGTTTGCCTCTTAATGCAAACGTTCCAGCTAATGTTCGAAGCAGATCGACAGATCTGGGACCAGGTCACCAAAGAGCGAGATAATTCTGGTCCCAGTATTTCGTTATGCAGAAGAGACTGAGTTCAACGTGAAGAACTAGCTGACGTACACGTCAAGGAACAATGAGCACCAGCAATCAGCGCAGAACGCAGTTGACCGGACTATTGGACTAATATTGAGAGTTGCAAAATCTACGCTGGACAATATTAACAAGGTCATGTAATTCTCTCCATTTTAAATGAATGCAAGCAAAGATTAGTGACTGAGCTGTTGATCGTGAAAAAGTTACTTTTTCTGGAGCCAAGCCTGTCTAGTATGACGTCATTCTTATTACAAAAAAGAGCATTGCATCCAGAACTAAAATATTATCTGAATTACGAGTATATCTGCTTAGGATAACATGAAATAAGTCTAATTAAGTTTGACAGATTCGACTCATAGAATATTTTAGATACATGCTAACAAACTAACGAGCAAACCGCAAAAGTTTGAGTTAAACTCGAGTGGAGTTGTTTCCGCACGTTGATCATCTCCGATCGAGGGATAAATTACCTTTTCTTTTAAGACCGTACACTTCATATGAGTTTACCTGTACTATTTAAGTAAAGTATTATTATTTCTTTTTAAATTCTAGCCTCAGTAGTTTCGCAGCAAATTGGCTGCGGCAGAGGAAAAGACGAACAGACGCACGACTATTAAGGTGGCGGTTCGCGCCGCGACAGAGACAAGCGACCGAGACCAGCAGGGTAATTCACGTAACTTAAGAAGTTCGATTGCAGTGCAGTTGCAGCGACGTTCCGATCAAAATGACACTTTCCGTATTCTCTTGCGCTGTCAAACACGCTCACGTCACGCGAGCGCGTCTCAAGCGCGCTCACGTCACAAAAAGGTATTCTGATAATGCGCGTCAAGATAGCGTGTTCCCGATCGCAGTTTGATTGGTATTCTCATAAACTTTTGAAGTTTGAAGTCTCATAAAGTTTGACAGGCGTGCAGGAGAAGTGAAGTTCACATGCAGTTTGCGTGCAGTTGGCGTGCAGTTGACGCGCAGTCAAAAAATTATGACAATACGGTTTAGACGCCAAACTTCAACTTGATTGTAGCGTCACTCCAACTTGATTGCAGCGTCACTGCAACTTAATCGATGCGTCTTAAAGTTACGTGAATTAGGGTACAGAGACCGAGACAGGAGACCGCTATCGTCACTTGACCATATGCAATGAATAGGCATCAGTTCGCGAACGAGACCGAGACAGGAGACAGAGACGCGAGACCGGAGACCGCGCGACAGTCGCTGCCGTGGACTAGTAGTGACTTAGTGTACGTTAAACATCGATAGTTTCGATTTTCGATAGTTATCGATAGTTGACCTAAAAACTATCGATAGTATCGATACTATCGATAGTTTTCTTTCAATGGGTAACTTAGATTAAAACACAGTGGCGGCCTTAGGGGGTGGCGAACGGGGCAACCGCCCGGGGCCTCGCGCTTGCAGGGGCCTCGCGCTGTCATCCGAGTTAAAAAAAAAACTTTATAAAGCAAAACAAAAATATAATTGCATAACTACGAACGGAATACTATGAAATATAGTCTTCGATCAGGTGTATTATAGATTGATGTATACAGTAAAATAACAATAAAAATACATAACAATGTTTATTTTTTGTTATTTGTCTGTATATATAACAAAACCGAAACCTTTACAATATGCACCTATGTCGTACCTCTAGTATTCATTTTAATTTATCTCTGGTTTTCTGTCGTGATTGTAATAGGTTTTTTTGTGAATCTTACGTATTAAAATTACAAAAGCGTGTTTAATGTATGTGCGCATTAAAAGTAATAAAATGATTATTTACGTGATCATGATTCTGGAAGAAAATTTGAATCGGGCAGTTTGAAAAGAAAACTAGCTCTCAAAGGAAAAGGGTAATACGAGCGAGTTCAAGGTCAAATTAAAGGTGTTAAAAAAACTGAATTATTATTAATTACTACTGAAATACTAAGTGGACAGACTGTGGGCGACTACAAGTATTAAAAACGGTGACTTGAAAATACTTTGTGTAGTTTGTATCTATTGAAATTTTGACAACTCATATTATTTTCAAAATTTTGCATATATTTAATCTGACTACGTTTTGCGGGATACCTCCCAATTTCGTGCGTAAAATAAAATTATTCAATGTAACTTAACATTGAGTTCAGTGTTTTTTCATGGTAGGGGGCATTGCTCCCTAAACCTCCCTTTTAAATTTTAATGCTAGTTGACAGTAATTTTTTCACACTCAGAAGTGAATTTTCTTTTTCTAGTTTTTATGAACGAATATTCATTATCTCCAGTTAAGATATTTTTTCGCAAATAGATAATTTCCCTGCTTGGCCGAGTATACATATAACCTACCTTTAAGAGTCGCCCCTTTTTTTATTATGCTTGAACATGACCTACGTGAGTCCGCGTTTTAATATCTGAAAAATGTTGATCGGGAAACCTTAAAAAACCTAACACAGACTAAAAGTGACATCGCAATCCAATTCTCATTAATACACTTGGCGTGCGGGGTTCGAAAAAGCATGTGCACATGCAGTAGTAATGTGGGCGATTATCGCGGCATTAGGTACTCCTGGCGTTCACCCATGCTTGGAATGCACTGTCCGCTTTCTATCAGGTGATGGAGTCATTGTAGTTGGCCAAAATAAAAATAAAAACTCTCAGATCAAATCTAAACACATACATTTTTGTAGATTGATTGGATAGAGGCACGCAAGCTTGAAGGCTCCGACTTACATCAACTGAAGAAGAAATTTAATGCTACCTACTGGTCCTCAAAGAAGCAAATCGCCAAGGGAAAGTTCAAGCACATACACAGAACCGGCAAGAGACTGCTGAGCTATCCGTGTGGTAGCCGAGCGTTTTGGTCTCTAGCAAAGCCATTCAAGGCAATTTCTGTGCATCGTCCCTTCCTCCTTTGCGCAGAGCAGATAATACCCTGGCCCATACCGCAAAACAGAAAGCCGAGATACTGGGCACACTCTGCGTCGAATTCGACTGTTGATGACGGGGGTAACACACCGCCTACCGTCCCGCAGTGTGGTGAGCTGATGCCTGACGTACATTTTACTCAGTGTCGTGCGTCAAGCTCTTTTTTCCCTTGACATCAACAAGTCGAATGGGCCAGATGGTATACCTGCTGTTGTGCTAAATCGTGCGCTCCGGAGTTGACCCCGGTTTTAACGCGTCTATTCCAACTCTTCTACTCTGCCGGCATCGTGCCGTCTTCATGGAAGGTAGCTTTGATTCACACTATTCCCAAAAAAGGAGACAGGTCAAATCCATCCAATTACAGACCAATTGCCATAACATCTCTGCTCTCCAAGCTAATGGAGCGAATAATAAACACCCAACTGCTCCGGTATCTAGAAGATCGCCAGCTGATTAGTGACCGTCAATACGGTTTCCGCCACGGAAGATCAGCTGGCGATCTTTTAGTATACCTTACTCATTGCTGGGCAGAAGCAATTGAGAGCAAGGGAGAAGCATTGGCTGTAAGTTTGGATGTTGCAAAGGCCTTCGATAGGTTGTGGCATAAGGCATTACTGTCTAAGCTGCCTTCCTACGGAGTACCCGAGAAATTGTGCAAATAGATTGCCAGTTTTTTATCGGAGCGGAGCATCAAGGTTGATGGAACATGCTCGAATACGAAGCCCATAAATGCTGGCGTCCCACAAGACTCTGTACTTTCACCGACACTGTTCATCATGCATATCAATGATATGCTGGACATCGGGGATATCCATTGCTATGCTGATGACAGTACCGGTGACGCCCGTTATACAGATCTATCTCGGGTGCAGATTGATGAGAAGAGGATAAAACTTGTGTCTGAAGTCGAGACATCTCTGGAGCGGGTCTCGGAATGGGGCAGACTAAATTTAGTCCAGTTCAACCCCGAGAAGACACAAGTTTGCGCGTTAACCGCTAAAAAAACCCCATTTGCCATAGCACCACAGTTTCAGAACATTCCTCTTAACATCTCTAAAAGCATTGGGATCCTTGGTGTCGACATTTCGAAACTGGGAGTGCTCAATAGAGCTAAGCAGTACTTCATGCCTAAGCACAGGTAAATGCTCTATAAGGCGCAAATTCGACCACACATGGAGTACTGCTCCCACCTTTGGGCCGGAGCTCCAGCTGGCCAAGTGGATCCGTTCAACCGAATTCAACGGCGAGCTATTCGTCTTGTCGACGATCCCAAGCTTACAGACGGATTAGAATCGCTTGAGTTGAGGAGAGATGTTGGCTCTCTCTGCATATTCTACCGTCTGTATAATGGGGAATGTTCTGAAGAACTGTTTGGCTTAATACCTGCAGGTAATTTTCGTCACCGCCCATCACGTACCAGGTTCCACCAACACTACCTGGATACATGGCATTCGTCCACTGTTCGGTTTTCACGTCATTTTCTACCTCGCACGTGTAAACTGTGGAACAAACTACCTGCATCGGTGTTCCTTCTAAGCTATACCATGGGGTCCTTCAAGAAGCGGGTCTATCGTCATTTTCTTGGCTGGAAACGCGTTGGTGTCGCCCCTGGTGTTGTTTATGTCCATGGGCGACGGTGATCACTTACCATCAGGTGACCCGTCTGCTCGTTTGCATGCTTTAAGCATAAAAAAACTATTTTTACGGAACGGACAAGGGCTTCGCAAGGATCTGCCGCCCTGGGCCTCGCATTGACTAAGGCCGCCACTGTTAAAACACATTATATTATACATATTAATCAAAAAATATAATTTCAATATGAACTTAATCAAACATTTCAATCAAAATATTGTATATTTTGTTTTAAAAACAACAACATATTTAGTTTTTTCGTCTTAAGCCTGTTTCGGCGTTCATTTAGGATCTAACCATTATAATTTTCGGTAATTCCCCTGAAACGAAACAATACTATACTCGAATGAATGAACAGTCTCCGAATGTTCTACAGTTCTACGCAATAGTCATCAGTGTTGCCAGTGCTAGTGCTAGTGGAAAAGATTTTTTCATTTAGTGGTAGGACATGACATTCAACTACTAAGAATATTTCACAAAATTACTCTCGTCAGAGAGAATGTTTGAATTTGAAACTAGCGCACAATTCTTGGTTGCGTAGGGAACACTACAGAACTCACGTAGTGAACAGAAACTATTTCCGGGTCTTCTCCGGAAATATAATAGTTTTGACTACTAATGAAATAATTTTGATTATGAACCTTAAATATATAATACAAGTGAGTCGAGTTTGATTTGATTCTAAACGTTTGTTTCTAATGAATGTAGTAAAAACAAAAGGGAGAAACCGAATGAAGCTAGAGCTCCTATCATCAATTATCATGGTTTGTGCTGGCTTATCACGCGAAAGAAAATGCTGCAAAACTACCCATACAAAAAATTGGAACTAAAGAAATTTATTCCTTAATCTATGATCGTAGATGAATCCGATTTTTCTAAAGACGATCATCTTTAACAAAGTCAATTAGTTAAATTCAAATTAAATTCAATTCAAAATAATTTATTCATGTAAATATCACTGATACGCTTAAGTAAGTCATTTTATTTTTATTAGTATAAAATAAAATAATATTTTTTTGTGGTTTTCTGCCTTTTGTGGTGAAGTTCAGTTGGATTGTAAAAATAAAGTTGGTAACACTGATAGTTATTAGTTCCCGTAATTCCCCACGTCGTCGCTTAGGTAACAATACCGCGTAAGTCGAAAATTGGTCAATTGACGTTTTATACTTCATTGGATAGATTTTGTCGGCGTGCATCCAATGATGTTAGAAATTTTTTAAAATTATCCAGTCCCAGCACGTTATTTAAATAGTTCTGGCACCGCGCAAATTGATTGTTGTGTCACAACCGCGTAAGTCGTCAGTCCGCCATACTATTGTGGGCAAGTAGCAACTTGCCACTGAAGTCAGTTCAAACGAGGCATCAACATCACGCCACATCGTATGATCGATGACGTCGCAACGGTCGGTGACGTAGTCACAGTAGACACCGGCTTAGCTCCGCCCACTGCGTAATGGCCGCACGCGCATCTATTGTTCTACGGCGGCCGGCCATCTTAGATTGACCCCTTCTACGATCCGAGCGGCGTGAGTCGGCGCGATGGAGTTGTAATTATTATTTATTGTTCTCAACTATAAATAGCGCGTAAGAGTAAATTGTATTTGAATTGCTCGTGTACACTGCCACAATAAACAAGTTACGATTGTCTCGACGCATTTCACTGATTCCCTCGCATAACCGCTACACTGGTGACCACCGACGACGCACCATGGAAGATAAGGAGGCCAAGCAAGCTTTGGGAGAATCCTGCCGAATTGGAGTCAAGATACCATCTTTCAACCCGGAAGACCCAGAGATGTGGTTCGCTCAGCTGGAGGGACAATTCGTGTTATCCGGCATAACGGCCGACTCCACGAAATTCTATCACGTGCTGGCGCAGCTGGAGCCACAACATGCAGCGGAAGTTCGGGACCTGGTAGTTACGCCACCAGCTGCAAATAAATATGAGACGCTGAAGAAGGAACTGGTGCGAAGACTGTCCGCGTCCCAGGAGAGGAAAATCAAGCAGCTGCTGATGCACGAGGAAATGGGAGACAGAAAGCCGACACAGTTCCTGCGACACCTGCAACATCTGGCTGGAAACAACGTGCCGTCGGAATTCATTCGAACAATGTGGGCAAGTCGACTACCCACACACCTGCAGACCTGCATCGCGGCGCAACAAGCGAAGATGTCACTAGAAGACCTCGCCGAGCTGGCAGACCGGGTTAATGACGTCGTGCCAACGACCATGCTAGTAAGCAAGCCAGGGACAGTAGAAACGACAGTGCCGACATCGAACAACACTATTGAAATGTTGACTCGGTCAGTGGCAGAGCTTACTAGCAGACTGGATCGCATGAGCATGGAGCTGCGCAGACGTCCACGTTCACAGTCTAGAAGTCCCAGAAGGAGAAAACGTTCCCGTTCTCGTCCCCGAAACCACTCATACTGCTTTTACCATTACCGGTTTGGCGAACAAGCACGTAAATGCACTCAACCATGCACGTACCAGAAAGAGGGAAACTTTCCAGGCAGCCATTAGTGGCGGTTAACGACTGCCTATCAACAACGAGCCGCCTGTTCATTACGGACCGCAAAACGAAGGTGCAATATCTTATAGATACGGGTTCAGACCTGTGCGTCTTCCCACGATCCGCCGTTCAGGAGCCACGAACAAAAACCAAGTACGAGTTATTCGCAGCCAACGGGACGGTCATAGCTACGTATGGTTACCTACCCTTGACGATCGACTTAGGACTTCGCCGTGCCTTCACTTGGCGCTTCATCGTTGCAGACGTAGCGAAGCCGATCATCGGCGTCGACTTTCTAGGTCATTATAACCTACTTGTCGACTGCCGGAACCAACGTCTGATTGATGGCATTACAGCACTTACAGTTGCCGCACCATGTCAGACGTCAACAGAGGCAATATCTTCTGTCAGGACAACCATCGACGACTCAAAGTACCATCGACTACTGAGAGAGTACCCGGAAGTCACCCGCCCAGCTGGTAAACCAAAGACTGTCAAACACTCCACGGTACACTACATACGTACTACCCCAGGTCCACCGGTATCCAGCCGTCCACGTCGCTTAGACCCAGAGCGTTTGAAGATCGCGAAACAAGAGTTTGAGGACATGCTTCAAAATGGCACAGCACGCAGATCCGACAGCCCATGGTCTTCACCCCTGCACCTAGCTCGCAAGAAAACCGACGGCTGGCGACCGTGTGGAGATTATCGAGCTTTGAACGCACGCACGATACCAGACAGGTATCCGGTCAAGCACCTGCAAGATTTTACGCACCAACTGGCCGGTAGATCTGTCTTCTCAACCATAGATTTGGTTAAAGCGTATAACCAGATACCAGTATCTGACAGTGACGTATCCAAAACAGCTATCACCACACCATTTGGCTTGTACGAATTCCCGTTCATGACGTTCGGACTTCGTAATGCCGCGCAGACATTCCAGCGCTTCATGGACGAGGTACTTCGAGGACTGGACTTCTGTTTTGGATACATAGATGACATATTGGTGTACAGCTCAAGCGACAGTCAGCACATGCAACATCTGAAACAACTGTTTGAGAGACTAGCAGAATACGGTATACTGATAAACACAAGCAAGTGTGTATTTGGCCAACCAGAGGTTGACTTCCTCGGATACAAAGTATCCGCAACAGGTATCCAACCATTGCACAACAAAGTTCAAGCTATCCAGGAGTTTCCACCACCAAAGAACATTAAGGAACTTAGGCGATTCCTTGGGATGCTGAATTTTTATCGCCGACTGATACCCAACGCCGCTACTATTCAAGCTCCACTCAACGAGTTACTTGCCGGACCCAAGACCAAAGGCTCACAGGCGATCAACATGACACCTGCACTATTAGAAGCCTTTGACCGCTGCAAGAATAGTCTGTCGGAAGCAACGATCTTGGTGCATCCAAACTCTCAAGCTGAATTAGCTATATATACCGATGCATCAGATTCGGCGATTGGAGCGGTACTTCAGCAACGCCAAAATAATGAGTGGAAACCCCTAGCATTCTTCTCAAGGAAGCTAAGTCCTAGCCAAAGGAAATACAGCCCGTATGATAGGGAACTTCTAGCAATCTACGAGGCTATAAAACACTTTCGCTTTATGGTCGAAGCACGACCATTTTCGATCATGACGGATCACAAGCCACTGACGTACGCATTTGCGACGCACCGTGAGAACTGCACACCAAGGCAATTCCGTTACCTGGATTTCATCAGCCAATTTACCACGGACATCAAATACGTCGCCGGTAAAGACAATGTTGTTGCTGACGCGCTATCACGAGTGGATGAAATCACCAAAGCGATAGATTACCATTCGTTAGCCAGAGAGCAAGCTACGGATGATGAGCTACACAATCTTCTCCAGACCGGATGCGCTCTGAAATTAGAAAAGCGTAAAACGCCAGAAGGAGACCTGGAAGTATACTGTGACGCCTCTGGGCCAGTACCACGACCTTACGTTACTCCTTCGTTCCGCAAACAAATCTTTGACGCACTACATAACTTGAGTCACGCAGGAGCGAAGGCAACGGTCAAGCTAGTGTCGCAACGTTTTGTCTGGCCAGGCGTTAGACGTGACTGTCGACAATGGGCTAAACAATGCGAGCACTGTCAACGCTCAAAAGTCTCACGTCACACGTCGGCACCACTATCCACCTTCACGCCACCATCAGCTCGCTTTCAACATATCCACCTGGACCTTATTGGACCCTTACCTCTGTGTTCTGGATACAAGTACTGCCTCACGATAGTCGACCGCTTCACTCGTTGGCCTGAGGCGTACCCACTCCAAGACATCACTGCCGAGACCTGTGCCAATGCCCTAGTTAGCGGGTGGATTTCGCGCTTTGGTTGTCCAGAGCACATCACAACCGATCGAGGCAGACAATTCATGTCGCACACCTTCAAGGAACTGGCCACACTGATCAGCGCGACACACCATACCACTACGGCATACCACCCAGCTGCCAATGGTCTCGTAGAAAGACTCCACCGCCAATTGAAGTCCGCCATCACTTGCCATGCTTCTTCAAATTGGTTAGAAGTACTACCTTGGGTACTACTCGGTATCCGCAGCGCCTGGAAAGAGGACTTACAAACGTCCGCAGCAGAATTAGTCTATGGCGAACAACTCCGTCTACCTGGACAATTCTTCTCTTCTTTGCCCGGAGATGAAATGGACATGACGAGCATCACCAACAGACTTCGCTCCCATGTCAGCAAGTTGAGACCGCAACCAACATCCAGTCACAGCAGTACCAGCAGAGTTTTCTACATGCCCAAAGACCTGCAAACTACGAGTCATGTCTTCGTCCGCGTGGGTCCCGCAAAAAGACCACTAGAGGCACCGTACTCAGGCCCCTACAAGGTCTTGAGGCGCGATGTAAAAACATTTGACATCGAGATCAAAGGCGTGTCACAACGTATCTCTGTAGACCGCTTGAAGCCTGCATACATCGCAAAGGACAGCCTGGAGAGGACTACGGAACCAAAGACGGGAGAAAGTCAAACCACGATCAAGAAAACAAGAAGTGGGCGCACTGTGAGATTCCCCGACTACTATCGCCCGTAGTAACGGTCTCAGCGGGGGAGTAGTGTAGGCAAGTAGCAACTTGCCACTGAAGTCAGTTCAAACGAGGCATCAACATCACGCCACATCGTATGATCGATGACGTCGCAACGGTCGGTGACGTAGTCACAGTAGACACCGGCTTAGCTCCGCCCACTGCGTAATGGCCGCACGCGCATCTATTGTTCTACGGCGGCCGGCCATCTTAGATTGACCCCTTCTACGATCCGAGCGGCGTGAGTCGGCGCGATGGAGTTGTAATTATTATTTATTGTTCTCAACTATAAATAGCGCGTAAGAGTAAATTGTATTTGAATTGCTCGTGTACACTGCCACAATAAACAAGTTACGATTGTCTCGACGCATTTCACTGATTCCCTCGCATAACCGCTACACTATCTTACGTTGGTGTGTGACCGCGCAGCAATTTTATTGTTTTTTGTGTATATGATACGGTTTTATCAGATAATTAGACACTTGTGATGCACCAAAAAGGTAAGCAAACTCGATTATTCATTAAGTTGTAGTATAGTAGAGTGTATTTACTGTTATTTTAGGGATATTTTATACTTCAATACATCGGCGGTTTTTTCAGTGTAATGTTCATTGAATTAGGCGGTATTGTAAACTATTTTATTTAGACTAACGTTGTATTCCGTAAACATTTTACTTTAGGTGTATAGTTTTTATTATATCTTATAAATAACTTACTTTTTATAAGTAAAAAGGCATAATTATTAATTAATAATGATATTTTACTCATTACCAAACGAATTTATATGTATAAATTTACATTTTTTCAAGTAAATATAATATTAGGTATTTTTTTAGCTTATAAAAATGACCGAGCACCTTGATGATAGCGCTTGCATCATGAATGAAGAGGAGAAAGACGTGGAGACTCAAGTTAAAGTCACGACTTTACTTGATTTTAAAAAAAAGGCGGGAAGCGTTGCTGGCACAAAAAAATATTCTCTTAAAAAGGAAAAATAGCGAAAAGCTGGGACAGGTAACACTAAATAAACATAATAAACTTTACCCCAAATCAATTGATTATCTTTCTGATTCAATTGAAGAAACTATTATGGAGGACTTACATCAAGCAGTTGGTAGTATCAATGTTGAATCTGCCAGCTTTGATGACGAAAAAATTGCACAAGCTGATACAATTACATTCACCGGCAAGGGTATATTTTTTCAAGATAAAGTAGAAATTAACGAAATAATGGAGAAGGAGGCAGTTATACAAGGAGTTTACAAGAAAATGTGAATTGGAATCTGTAGAATGTCTTAGTCGCAGGATTTTTGATAACATCTTTTTAAAGCTTAATTTAAGCCTCTATCACCCGAAAAAAGACCGGTGTGATGTATGCTGTGGTCATGAAGCAGGTAATATTACTGACGCAGAAATAGCACTACATAGAGAAAAAAAAGAAAAAGCTAGAAAGGAAAAAGAGAGAGATAAAGATTTAGCCAAATTATTTACGCAAGATGTTCAAGCTGGTAAATTAGCTCCTAATCTTCAGGCAAGTGCTTAACGATGTATAATTTGTCTACTCACGAGGCTGCATGTTACTGGTTTGATGAATCTAATGCTTCACTGGAAGCTTCTGTTTTTGCATCTTGTATAGTTGATCAATTGCAAAGTATATTAAGTAGGAAATTGTTACCTATAATACTATTTTCCGATGGTTGCTGTGCAGAATCGAAATGGTATCTTGAGTAATGCCCTTTTACGTTTAGAGATAGAAAAGCAAGTTTTAATAACACAAAAATATCTTGAAAAAGGGCATACTCAGATGGAATGCGATTCTGTGCATAGTGCCATCGAATGTAAAGTAAAAGGAAGAGAAATCTACTTACCTTCTCAGTATGCAAATATAACAAAGTCAGCTAGAACTAAGTCAATGCCATACGACAGTCTTTATCTAGATTATAATTTTTTTACTGATTTTAGAAATACATTAATTTACAAAACAATTCGGCCGGGCAAGAAAACTAATGATCCCACTGTGACTGATTTAAAGGTTTTAGCTTACAAACCAGATGGTACGATTTGGTATAAATTAAATTTTGATGATTCTTTGCAACTCTTGCCTCAAAGGCCAATAAAATTGAGCAATGATGTGACGCCCTTAAGCGTTCTGCCTAAATTGTATGATGCGAAACTACCAATTTCCCAGCGAAAATACAAAGATCTGCAAGATTTAAAAGCGGTGTTACCATCTAACTGCTATAAATTTTACGATGAATTACCATTTAAAGATTGATTTACATTGATAAATGATTAAGACTGATAAATAATTAATAACAATAAAATTGTGATGATTAGAAACAGAATTAATTATAATATAATAATTTCTTTAAGTTTTATGTAAACATTATTATTGTAACGTGTTTTTCATGAGTCTTGAGTCTTGATTTTGATAGAAACTATATTTTTGATGTTTTTCTATAGTATTTCTTGAAAGGTTTAGTATTTTTGTTGAAATAGTTTTAATATGTTTACTATTTTATATGCTATAGAAGCTGGATTACTACCAAAACTACTTACTTTAAGTAATGTGATATTTCACCATAACCATTCTAATGACACTACTCTAACTCCTTGAAATAATTTTTTACAGTGCGTAAGTACTATATTTTGTTGAAACTGAATAACATGTAAGGTAAAAGCATTGTAATATTTTCTAATATTTTTCCTAATAGCATTATGCAAGCATTGAAAAATATTTTTGTTATCTAATTGTAATAAATAAAAAGTTAAAATACCGCAGAAGTCTTTAATTTGTTGAACTAATACCGCTTAAGTCAATTTCATACTTATACACTATTAAAAACACATATTTTTACTTATAACATCATAATTGATCCTATTATATACCTATCTATGTATTTAGTACACATGTTTGAAGTATTTAAAAGATATAAATCAGTTTTTTGTCTCTCCTGAAAACTTGTCAAATTTAACTTCCGCGGTATTGTTACCTAAGCGACGACGTGTAAGAAATTAAGTATGACGTTATCTTTATAGGTGAGAAATAGTAATAAAATTAACTATCGATAGCACAAAATAGCAATCGATAGTATCGATAGTCAAAAACTATCGATACTATCGATAGTCTATCGATGTTTAACGTACACTAAGTAGTGTCTCGGTCTCGTCGTGTCGCGCTCGAATTAAACGTGTTTATTGATTGAAAATGACTTCGTTTCCTGACGACGACTGTGAGAAATTGATTGAACTCATTAGACAGCACCCTCCGATATACAATACTCAACTGGAGTCCTACAGAGACGAAAATTTAAAGAAAAATATTTGGAAAAACATAGCTGAAACCATAAATAAAACCTTCTTCTTCCTCCAATGGAAGTTCTAATTAGACAATGTAAATTAATGGCACAGTACAACATAAGTAACTCCATCGACAGACTCTGAAATTGAATGAATTGTAGCTTTGGTCGCGGTCTCGGTCTCGACCCACAGTAGATGCTAAAGAGACCGAGACACTTGTCGCGGTCTCCTGTCTCGGTCTCTGGTCTCGGTCGCTTGTCTCTGTCGCGGCGCGAACCGCCAGCTTTAGGGTTTCGTCGTTTTGTTGTATTTTCGTACGTAAAACTAAAAAAAAGACTCATTTAACACTAGAAAAACGGACAGGGGTCAAATGACCCATTTTGAAATTTCGACGCCGATTATTCTGCTATTTTTTTCAAATAATGACTTGATATATTGACTTTTAATAAAATAGTGTTAAGATGAGGTGACTGGCGCTTTTGGATTGTTGTCATAGGTTCGATGTTATTTATGATCATAATAGTTAATTATGTACATACTGAAGAAGAATAAAACAAAAGAAGACAACGTCCATCGGGTCAACTAGTTTTAAATATTAAACTTAACTATGAACTACACTAAAAGAGCATGCAGGAATTCTAAACACTGCATTTATTTGTCAAGTGGTTTGAATGCGTGACTGCGAGCGAAATTCAAAACTTTCGAATCGAACATAATAGGGCAATAATTTATTTTGTTTATGTGACATGTAAGCTTGTAAGTGGATATAAATAACTTAGACTTATTTTAATGAACGTATGTACCGACTGTACAAAAATATAAACTCTAGTAGTTGTTTCCGGAGAGACTCGTGTACTTAGTGGGTTAGTTAATTTAATAATAATAAAAAAGAGTTATATATGTTTTTCCTACGAATTTTAGAACAGAAAAGGTGGTGAACAATTATTTTAAATTCTTTATAACTCAATAAACTGACTTATACTCGTAGGTAAATAGAAAGAAATAATTCAGCAACATTTGCTCATTTTATATTAGGAATTTGTAATAAAGCTGATAAAGTTCGATGTTTGATGGTTGAATGAGGAAATATTTTCATGATAGCGTTGGTACTGGTGGTGGCAAAATTGTGCACGATTATCCTATCGTACAAGCTTGCAGTAAGTGGTCATCTATTTATATGATATACCTATCAAGCACCGATTGCTTATTTTCTGTTTGATGATTTATAGCGAGCAAAGTTGCCAACTCGGTATCAAGTTCTCGGGCTAAACAGAGTTTTAAAAAGGGCTAGATTCGTCCAATACATTGGAAATAGGGGCTATTGTTTAATTAATAGAGGTGAGCGTAAAAAAAAAGGGTCTTAAGACGCTCTACAAGTATGATAATGGTCATTATTTCGATATCTTTGCATGAAAAGGTTCGTGGAAAACCTGAATTTATCCTTTTTTATTTGAAGGGCTGAAAAATCGTAAAAAGGGCTAGATCTAGTCCCGAAAGGGCTAAATTGACAACTCTGAGAGAGGAGTTAAATTACTCTTTGTAAATTATTATAATGAATCTCGGACACGTACCCATTCGATGTTACTGCTTGATTCAAGGTCAAATACAATAATATTTTCGTACTAAGTTATTGCTCTACTTAAATCCGCCGTCATTCGTTTCGGGAAAGCCAGCATCTATACCAGAAAATAATGTTTAAACGAGATTCTTAAACTGTGATCCAACTGAAATAAAAGTAAGTTTAAGTCACTCTTAGCTACCGTGATTACCTATTGGTATGAAATATATTTTACGACCTATTTTGATATCTACAAAATATACACAAAAAAAAGTATACCATAAAATAATTTCGTAATTATTATGAACTTTATTGAACTGATAAATACACCAGAAATAGTTTTATAATTCAAATAAGTATTTCACATTCTGGACTACCACGTCAGTCACAGAGGGTTAATGCTGATCAGTTATAGTTTTAATATTAATACGTGAACGGAAATCCTTTACGACAATTAAATTGGAATGTTGACACTTACTAAAAAATTAATTAAATTGATGTTTAAAAGTATTAAGGGAAACATTCAAAAACCTATAATATTATCCTTTTGTCGTACCTAATCAGTCCCAATTACGTGGACGGAGAAGTGTGAAGTTTGGCACAGTTAAATTCATTATCAGTTGATTATCAGCCTCAATTCGAGTTGAATTTGACACGTACCGCGTACAGTTAAACTCGAGTTTTGACCGCAGAAGGGTTTCATTTACTTAAAATAAAAGCAATGTATAGATTTAGGTAAGCGACAAGGCTGCCCGTTGTATTTTGATTATCGACTAATAGTGTAAATTTTATAAATTTCTGTTTTGATGTGTGCAATCAACATTTTAAACAACACAATAAATAACAGTTACTTACAAGTTAGACTTAGTCACAAGTAAAAGTTAAGCTTATATTAAATTAAGGCCTACTTTAACAGCAGGACAATAGTAGAATTTTAATCTTAGAGAATCCCTCGTCTTTGTGTGGAGGGACTAGCAGATTTATAATTAACAAACATTTTTAATGAGATATTAAATAAATTAAAATAATGTTGATTAGTTAAGCCAGCGATGGGCAAAGCAAAAGGTTGACAACTTTGTATAGTTAAAGCAATTAAATCGTGTTCAGAGAATCGCTTTGAAAAGTTTGAAAGTGTACCGACTTAACTAGATACTTATTTGTCAGTTGAGATAAACATGATGTAACCACATTGTATACCTGGGTGTCATGCACTGTTAACATGTAACTATAGAGATATTTCTGATTAATTTTCAGATTACGAGTCAGTTTTGTTTTGATCGAATGAGACCATGGATGCGTACGACGTATGTAATTGCTTTAGAAGTACACTAGCGCTGTGCACGCGGCTTTGCCTGCATTTTCCAGGATAATAAGTAGGTACATCCGTTCTGTAAGTTCTGTATGAAAGATTAACAAAAGTCCGTACAAACCTTCACATTTATATCATATAGTAAGAATAGGATGATGATTGATGAACATGTTTTCTGTGATAGAGATTAATTCTTTGAGAACTTATGTGAAAAATTCACATACTATAATAATTATTCTATGAGATCTAGAGGTAAATTATTGTTACTGGTTTGCTTCTTATGTTCATTAAACAGTTTCGATTTTATTTAATGTAACTTATATAATTTATTGTTAAATTAATGAGATCGATGAAAACACATGATTGAACACAATTTATTCAACAGTAGAACCTACTTCAGTATATTTAACAGTAGTCACTCAGTTTTTATTTGTATGATATTAGTATAATCTTAATGTTTCATTCTTTTCCATCAGCAAGTATTGTACATCGAATCGATATATCGATGCGCCAGTTCAGATAGTGTGGATAATGCTCCGACATAAGTAATCGATCGTCTTATGTTGGACAGTGAAGGAAATTATTAATCGAAGTTTCGCAATAGTATCTCGTCGGTCACGCATTGTACCGAATCAATCGGTGCTTTTCTTGATACGTCGGATGCTAGTGCGGATGACACAGTGCCGTATGCCATAAGTAATCGATCGTCTTATGGTGGCCAGTGGTATCAACTCGTTGAGTTGGTGTATTGATGATTGAACTTGGTGCTTATGGTCCATGCTGATACATCAAAGCCCAGCAACGTAGCCCTACTGCATACCATCGGCCAGTAGTGTGCTCTGTTAAAGTTAGTGATTTGCTGATTGAATGTCGACTCGATCGTTCGAACTTTAATGTATAACAGCTGGAATGCTAAACTAATATCATACAACAACTATACTCAAAATTATCTAAGAAGCCATTAATGATAGATGCCATTTATTAATATGAACCAACCTTGTACGGACGTCTTTGAGCAAAATGGAATAATCATTTAATTGACATGAACAGTTGGATACTTACGAACAAAAGATTTTGCCAAAATTTGTTTAAAATCCCTATTCGTTTTCATTGACGTTATTTATAAATCATCTAGTAAAAATCCCATCACATCATAATTTATGCAAAATTGAATAAAACAATGAAGCGTCGAATCAATGTTATATGAAGATGCCAAAATCTACACTGACGTTAAGTGATGTGTCGGCTTGAAACCACTTATAAAATCAATCATAATCGATACATTACTATAATCGAAACTTAAAATAAAAATGAATTTATTTTATTTCTTTCTTTGTGTTTAACAATTAAACAAATTAATTTCTTCTCTTCTTTATGAACATGACCAAAAGTGTTTATTACGATAATATCTAATTGCAGGTATTTGAAATAATTAGAATAGGGTTAAAATATTTATTATTCAACCGAAACCCAAATTTTATACGCTGGATGAGGCGCGGACGAATTAGCAGTGAGATTTTAGAAAAAAATATTTTATTATATTCGTAAATACATAATTATTGAGCGTATAGGTATGCTAAGTAAGTAATTAGATCAATGGAGGCAGTATCATTCCAGTTACTTGTGAATATCTAAATGTTTCGGTTTTTAGAATTTACAATTTAATTATTGAATCGATTAGAAAGTCTTACATTTTTGAATTGATTTGTTGCAAAAAATGGTTCTTTCGTGAACCGATTTTTTTTGTTCATCTCTAGTGTCACTGCGATGACAAACGATAAATATGGCTTCTTGGTTCGTGGCGAGTATAATGCAACAGTTAATACCTCAGTATCATTAGTAAAAGATGAAGGATATTGTTATTGATGTTTGACATTTACATTGATTTTATGTTTTATCTTAAAAAGAATTTCAATAGGCACAAATATTTAAGTTTTATATTTAATTAATTTTTCATATTGATAAGAAGTAAATGTATATAAGTACTAATTCGATCAAGAGACTTTTCATAGAAGCTCCACACCGTTTGTGTCGGTTAGTGGCGAAGGTTTGCTTAGGAAGCTCCACACCGCCTGTCGGTCAGTGGTGATAAAAGATTTATATTTGAGTACCTACCTTACGAAATATTGTTAACTGTCTAGTAAAAACAATTGCTTAGTCAATGAAGTCAAGTGTCTAGTCAAATTGTCTATTGGTTTTCAATTATTTACTGTACCTGAATTGTAAACAATTTGCAAAATTCTTTATTTAGCTTGACTACCTATTTCGAACATAATAATGTTTTGTTTTTGTTTGGTTACGATATAAAAACAATGTATTGGAATATAGACATATAAGCAATAAGTAGGTATCATAATGTAAAAAAAGACTCAATTAATGATTTTGAAATCTTGCTGTAAGTATAATTGTTTTGACAAGTTGTAGTATTGAAGTAGTTGTTACATACTTGTATGAATAGGTATTACCGACCAACATGCCGATTGTTAGGGTTACCACCTGGTGTCGTATGCGGGGACGCATACGTTGTCAGGATGGTCGATTGTTAGGGTTTAGAATTAACAATAAACTATTTGATTAATACTAGGAACAAAGACGCCATTATTTTTTGTAATTCGCCGAACTCCATGGCACCGGCATCAGTCAACACACCTTAGTTGGCTGGTTTCGGGTTTCGGGTGAAATATTACTGTGAGAAAGAACAATGAACAAGGGATTGATGTTGGTCGGTCTGGAGAGCGGCCCTGCGGCCCAGGGGCATTCTATCTTAGACTGGGAAACGAGTAATACGGGTGTTTTGTAATCATTCTAAATTGTAGAAATAGTTTAAGTCAAAAATAGTTTAAGCAAGAAATAATTGTAAAATACCTTATTTTAAAAGATGTGTAGAGGAGTTTCTTTCGCCATTTCTTCTCCTCTTGAATGAGACACCTTTGTGAAATGGCGATTTAAGCACAGAAGAATAAATGAGTGAAAATATCCCAGTGCTTTTATTCTACAACACTAGTCGTCTGGAGTCGAGTTTATATTTGTCAATTAGGGAAAATACCAAAACCACGTGACCCATTTATCCTACCTTTTAGCCCCCTCCCCCCCTTCGTGACCATCCGTAGTATATGAAAAGACCCCCTCCCTCGCCCCCTTGTTTTCACGTGGTAATTCATAAATACGGTTTTCAATATTTTTTTTGCAAATTTTTCAGTGTTCTCATCTGTGAACTCGAAAAGGCACGAAATTTTCCTAGAGAATATTGACTACGTGACAAAAACCTAAACCCCCCCCCCTTCCCTCTGTGACCAAGTCTGGTCACAAGACACAAGACCCCCTCCCCCCCTAAATGGGTCACGTGGTTTTGGTATGTTCCCTAGTCCCTACCTTATAATTAAGCCGCCGGGCTATGAGCCCTTCATCATTGTTCTACGTTAGAAATCCATTTCTATGTCACGGACACCTCTAAACAGTTCCGTGCCCAGCTTGGACTCACAGATTCAAACGGCCTTATTTGTATCTATGTATTAGATATTAGATACCTACTTGAGCTCTGTCAATACATGTTAGGTACGACCATAACATAAAAACATAAGCCAATTAACATCTGTTTATGGTTTATTATGTAGAACAGTGTTTTCCAAAGTATATATTATGATTCGTCTATTTAGTCTCTTTAACGTAACCTTGTATTTATGTAAGTCTCTTCGGGAAACCTATCGCTGTGTGGTCATAACAGTGAAGGAATATATTGTACTACGTATAATAATATTAGTTCATTGGGTCATAGGGGCCGTCCATTAATCACGTGATCTTTTTTTAGCATTTTTTAACCCCCCCCTCCCCATTGGTGATATGTAGTGAGGTTTAAGACTACCCCCCCCCCCCCTCCCCCAACATCACGTGTATTTTTCCTTTCTTATACTCTGCAAAAAGGTCTTTATACAGATCACCTACTTTCGACATTGTTTTAATCCAAAACATGCCGAGCCGGGCAGTCGGTGGCGGCGCGTGAGGCCTTCGTTCGTTGCCTGGCAACGGCAAGTCAAAGTCACACTACACGCTGCTTTTCTATTTAAAAATCGCGCGTTTGACGAAAAAATAAATACACGTGATATCTTACTACACCCCCCCTCCCCCCTCGTGATATTTTCGTGATTTTTGTCAAACCCCTCCCCCCCCTTTCAAGCCTCACGTGATTAATGGACGGCCCCATAAGAAATCGATTGAAATTTCATCCTCACGTTACCTGTAGGCTAGGTACCCTGAAAAAAATTCAATATTTTATTCTACGATTTTGGAGTTTTAATAAATATGTAGGTATCCATGCCAAATTACATTTTTCTGACCCTTTGCGCTATGCCTCGGATAGACGGACGGACATGACGAAACTATAAAGGTTCCGATTTTACTTCCGAACCCTAAAAAGCAATTAAGAATAAGTTTTACATTTAATGCAAAAACTAATTTCTGTGTACCTATTTTAATGTATTTTTTTCTGACTTCAATAAAAATGGTTGTCTGTAAAGTCGGTTTATGGACGGTAGTTCAACGTGACAACGTCATGACAAAACATTGATGAAATTATTGCATACTTTTATAGATAAGAAACTTTTATCTTTATACTACAACGCCACCTAGAACTCCAGAACTAAACTATTTTTTCAGCAAGTTCCTTTCTGACTTCATTGTGTATATAGTTTTGTTCATAGATGGCGCTTTATCCATTGTTCGCTCGCTCGCGGAACGTTACAATGAGTCATGCTTTTTCGTGCGTGCGTTCATCGTTTTATTAGACGTCATCACGTCAAAAGAAGATTCTCAATTCGACTGTATTTTTTATGTGTGTTACCTCATAACTTTTTACTGGGTGTACCAATTTTGATGATTCTTTTATATTAGAAAGCTGGTGTTTATCATGTGATCTCATTTAAGTTTTTGAGTTATCCCTAATTTTGCAGTCGGTTATTTTTTAAAAGACATCAAATTAACCGAAATTAATATTTCAATAATAATTAGTGCCAGTATTGTTTACTAAATAATATTCGTCTAAAAAAACGAACTTATTATATCAACCAATGATATTGTACGTATATAAAGAGGTAGATATGCCAAGTGGGCGCTGAAATTAAGACAGTCAAATTAAGTCAGGTGTAGCGATTTCATTATGAAAGTTGACAGCTACCTTTGAGTGATTCAGTCTAAAGTTGTCATCAAAAATTGAACCTCGCAATGTATGAACATAACATATCTATAGTAAAATATCTTTGATATCAACAAGTAAGCCATACGAGAGCATAAGTAAGTTATACTTAATAATAAACCTAGTTAGAGTAGTGGGTGATATTGAAACACCATTTCCCTTACGCTACTGACCTGCATCCTAAGTACCTGTTGTCCTTCTGTTTGTCGTATAAAAGCAAGTTCTCAAAGGATTATTATTCAATACATTGCATACGTTTAAAAAAGATATAAATAAAAAAGTGATATTATATTAAGTATAATGACCAATATGAAGGCGTTTCTTTTCTTGTGTCTCGTCATCGCTGTAAGCGTGTTAGATGCCCACGTAAGTAAAGACGTATTTTTAACAGACTTCAAAAAAAGGAGGAGGTTATCAATTCGACTGTATTTTTTATGTTTTTTATGTACCTCAGAACTTTCGACTGGGTGAACCGATTTTGATGATTCTTTTTATTATCGAAAGCCAGTGCTTGTCATGTAGTCCCACTTAAATTTGAGCGAGATCTGACAATGGAATCCATGAGAAAACCATAAGTCTTTTTGCATTAAGTATCTATGTGCGCGACAAAATATGGACGAATAACTCAATATCACCCCAATCGATTTCGATGATTCTTTTTTATTGTTAGGTATTGGAAAGGATGTACTTCATTTGAAGTCGGTTCTTTTGTTAAGATTTTAGTTAATAATTTAAAAAGCATATCGAATAAAAATATTTTCCAACCAAAGTTGTTTATGAGACAGACGTTACCTATTTAGGGAACAGTGATAAGATAACGCAAATTAAACAAACAAACCAAACACCTATGATAAACAAAAACATCATAAGGGCAATTTGTGATAAATCAATATTTAATTAAAAATATCAAAAGAGCGTGTTTCTTGTATATCTTGTAAGATAATTAATAATTTAAAGTTATGCTAGATACATACCTACATGAACATATTTATGTCTATTCATGTCACTACAAAAACTTTATTTTGGCCACCGCATGTTGACACTGAAAGTCAAAATAAAGACAGACCAAGTGCATGTCAGGTTCGGTAAAAACGGTTATAAATTAATAATCTTAAATTAAAATTAAAAAAAAAATGGTTGTCTCTAAAGTCGGTTTACGGACGGTAGTTTAACGTGACAACGTCATGTCAAAACATTGATGAAGTAGTGCTCGAATATAATATTATCTCTGGAAATTAAGTTATAGCCTGGGAATACACGTCCGATTTTTCTCTCCGATTGTCTGATCAGATAGTCTGATCAGACAATCGGAAGGCCCTCGTGCCATACATTTGTTTGAATACACAATACACGTCCGATCAGATTGTAGGATCGGACGTCCGAGTCGGAAACAGCGCCAAGACGTCTACGATTTTATGGCCGATCCGATTGTCTGAAGGTGCGGTCTGCATACTTTTCTACAGAGACCAATACACGTCCGATTCCTCCTTCCGACTTGCCAGTTTACTCTCTAGCGTGACAGTGAACGCACGCGTCGCATTGTTATGTCATTTTAGTAGTTAAGTAGATAAGTAATTTAGTACATAAGTAAATAAGTAATTTAGAAATTTTTCTGTTAAGTAGGTGGGCGGGGCTTATCACGGGCACATTTTACTTAAAATTTAATTAAAATTTACTAAAATGGTTAAGTAATTAAGTAGGTCACGAGGAAGTCGTAAACTTCTTTGCGTTGTTGATCATTAGTTTTTAGGAAACCAAAGGACATGCAAGATTTATTTTAATTTAAGATATTATTATGAATATTTTAATTTATTTTTATTATTTTAATGTTTAATTCTTAAAATGTATAATAATTTCTACCAATACTCATACTCCATACATTGTGCCTTATTTTATTCCTATATGGTATCTATCCCTTTTTTCATTTTAATTTTTACCCACGATGGACGGAACGAAACGAAGGCGGTATATGCATTAGGGGTTAGAGGTTGTTTGTTTGTTAGTTTGTATGTATGTATATTACCGTTTTTATGAAAACTACTGGGCCGATTTCATTGCATCCAAAAGGTATCACTAAAGAGCGGGCTTATAATTATATGTTTTATGGCAGTAGGCCACCAGAGGGCGCTGCAGTAGCCTGATACGGGGGGTTTTTCAAAATTTTTATTTTTATGCTCTGCTATCTGTACCTACACGCTGCTAACTATTCCAATTTTTAACCGACTTCAAAAAAAGGTGGAGGTTCTCAATTCGACTGTATTTTTAGGGTTCCGCACAAAAAAACGAAAAACGGAACCCTTATAGGATCACTCGTGCGGGGAAAGGGAGGGAGGGGCTTATTTCCGAAACTATCGACGCTAGAAAGTTCTCGCTCGAAAGCTGGTGCTTTTCATGTGGTGGGACCACATGACAAGCACCTTAAATTTGAGCGAGATCTGACGAGTAGTTTTTGATTCATCCCTTATATTGAAGTAAGTTATTTTGTTGTCCAGAATGATTCAAGTACAAAAGTACGTTAAAAGAGCTTATACCTACTCATTCTATAACAATCAAAAAACTTTTCGGGGTATCTCAGTAGTTTTGGATGTTTAAGTAGAAATTACTCTCGGTAAGTCTTGTCAGAATGATACACTGAAATTGAATATTGAATCGAATAGCGACGTTATTTTTTCTTTCGCGCTAACACGAGCAAATATGCAATAAGTAACCATAATTTTCATTCGCCATCCATCTTTTCTTTTTGGCAAGAGTGGCAAGCAAGCACTTACCGCTCTCACAGCTCGAGAACGACTGTGTTCAGAAAAAGTCTGACGCAAAAATCGGACGTGTATCGAGTAAATACGATCAGATAGTCTGATCAGACAATCGGAAACAAAATCGGACGTGTATTCCCAGGGATAAGGAAACATACCAAAACCACGTGACCCATTTTTTCCAACTTTTTACCCCCCTCCCCCCCTTCGTATACAGATACACAGACACACAGATGCACAGACACGTCAAACGTATAACACCCCTCTTTTTTCGTCGGGGGTTAAAAAGTATCATTGAAGTTGTTTTAAAGTAGTATTTTGATATTATTGTTAAAGGTTAATTTAATTTTAAATAAACCTATAATTTATTCCAGAATGTGCATTTATCACAAGCACAAAAAGAAAAGGTGAATAAATATACAGCCGAGTGTGCAATGGAAAGTGGCGTGAAGCCGGAAATATTAGCTGACGCCAAAAAAGGTCATATCCATGAAGACGAAGCACTGAAGAAATTCACTCTATGCTTCTTTCAAAAATCTGGAATCCTCACTTCTGACGCCAAGTTGAACACTGATGTGGCTCTGGCAAAACTTCCTCAAGGCATAGACAAGACAGCAGCTATGAAAGTTTTGGATGAATGTAAGACAAAAACCGGCAAAGATCACGCAGACACAGCGTTCCAAATATTCAAATGTTATCACCAAGGTTCCAAGCAGCACATATTGTTCTGAATTTAAAAAGTGGACTGAAAAAGTTATCTGTATTTTATTGTTAGTGTTATATTTATTTTCTGTTTAAATAAAATATTAAATTGAATTTGAATTCATGTTTGTTTTTACGGAAGTCGCTTTATTTTTCACATAAGAACATTATTCCTTTCCTATTCGGATAAGGTACGGTGTGTTAGATAAAATTTGTTAGGTATTATTTTTTCTAATTTTAGAATAATGCTGGAAATTTAAACAATGTCTTTATATGAATTTAAAATGACAATATAGTGCTTAGGTACTGACTCTGAAGCTTAAAAATCATGAGGACAACTCTGCACACTTGAGATTTCAAAATAAATATGATATGTATGTATTTTCTGTATACAAGCATCTGTGATTCTTTCATAACCCGGATCTCCCCTGTTGATAACCTAAGGCCTAGGGAGATAAATTAAAAGTGCACTAATATTTACTAGGTAATTTTTAGTTATATTCTTACTTACCAAACAGTTGACACGTAATTATTGATAAGTTGAAACGTGGTTGAGACGCATTTTTAATTTTATTTTTGCAATAATGTCGGGCGTTATTCCTGTCATATTATGCATAATTCTTTCAATGAATTTTTGCTGGGGAGAAAAGGTAAGGAAAATTAAGAAAAGGCGAGAAATTATACTTCTTTGGCGTAACTAATTTAAGATTTTTTTTTGCATTAGAACAAATAATATAACAACGAGTTATTTCGGCACATGCTACAAATAATTATACCTACTTGAATAGTTTTTCCAAACGCGTCAAATGGAGTATACAAATTAATCAGAAATCTACATATTATATTATTTTAAGTATGTATATGCAATGATATATATGATAAAGTAGAAAAGATCAATATCAATGAAAAAATACATTAAATTAATAGACCAGTGCCCTGTTTAATAAACTTTACAAATTGTAAATTGTAATTGTAAATTACAGGCTACAAATCTACAAGTTTCTGTTTAATAAAGAATACAACTTACAAGTTTACCATGGTGGAAAATAGACAAAATTGTAAAATTATTGTAAAGTTATTAAACAGCACTTGTCATAAAACTTAAAAAATATGTCACTTATTTACAAAATTGTCGAATTGTAACGTTTATTAAAAACAGGTCACTGGGGCTAAAGCCTTTGAAAACGGTAAAAAGTTAAAAAAATAGTAGGATGAAAAGAATATAACAAAAATGAAAGGAATAAAATGAATGAAAAAAGTGTAAATAAGAAAGTTGTCGATCTTTTTATTACCTACAACTTTGCCATTTAACTTTTTTCCATAGGATTTGTAGTTTTGCCGGAAATCTAGATAAACCGTTTTTTTACCCTTAAAAATTCACCCTCCACTTCTTTCTTTTTCCCGAACTCAGATCGCGCGTAAATTATTTTTCCTTTCATTTTTGGTATATTCTCTTCCTTTTCCAATGGGTTTTATCCTACTATTATTATTTTTTGGGATTCAAAAATTATCGACCCTGGTCTATAGTCAATAAAACATTACACATAATAAACAGCTCTTAAATTTTAGGATGAGATTTACATTCCGAAAGAGAAAAGTGAGGCTATAAGAAACGCACTAGCCGCATGTGCCCAGAATGTCAACGGTGAGGTAAAGGATATAATGGAACAAATATATAAATGGGAGATTAAATCGGAAGATCAAATCAAGCAATTTTTATCTTGTTTCTTTAAAAGTCAAGAAGACATTGGTGCCAAATTCGTACCAGGAAATGTGTTGAATATGCTTGGAGACTTTAATAAAAAAGACGAAGTCATGAAGGTTCTTCAAGACTGCGGCAAAAAATCAACTGGAAGCAACTCTTCGGACAAATTATTTTCTTACATAGAATGTTACATTAAAAATACGCTGGTTATAATTAAAATATAATTTGTAAAATTTGAGACAGAAATTTTTTAAATACACTGGTATCATTTTTTTTCAAGTTTATTTTTTCCTTATATCCTCCTTTTATACAATGTCTATAAATATTCTAAAAGAATATAAAGTCGAAGGCACCATTGGGTGAATTATAGTCTACTAAAAGTAGATTTTAGATATAGGTGAATTAACTTGACGAATAAAGTCGACGACACCGCGGCACCGGTCCCTGATTTACAGCTCTCTCTCATGCCAGAAACACCGCAGAGGAAGAGGCATGTCGGTATTACGGTGCGCCGCTTGCCCTATCCTCTGCGGCCGAGGTGTGGTCGGTGGAGGAACTACAGACCTGATCCTCCACCGGGTACCAGTCATCTGGTATCCATGGCCTCCTAGTAGCAGACTCAGGGGGAGTTTGGTACAGTACTGGTGGAGGCCGAGGAGGGAGGCGCACCTTACCATCTGGTGCGCCCATCGTGGAGGGCCTTCGGGCTTTCGCGATGGAGCCGCTTGTGGGCGGCTGCCGCTGGCGGGGTCGCGGATGTGTGCGAAAGCGTTCCCGTAACCCCGTCACAAGGCGGCGAGGAGGAAGATGGGGGGGGGGGGGGTTTTAGTGGGTATACAGTGGGTCTCATTAGCCTATACGGGAGTCCCACATAACCACTCGGGTGCCCCCTGCGCCCGAGTGGTATGCGTAATGCATTTTCCCCCCCGAAAAAAAAAAAAACCTATTATGTTATAGTACAGTCCTATGAATCCATTTTATAGTCCAGTGCTATGAAAAATTAATTCTGATTAATTCTAGTACTCTAGTTTAAACGTAATTAAGTATGTAATGATAATCACACTAATTAACTATTTGCCTCACGTTTTTATTATACGAGTACACGCCATCTCAAGAAATAAAAATAATTAACCCTCAATGACTAAAATCTAAGAGTGGAATTAACAATTGTGTCTATTCTATCATTAAATTACATCATTTCGTAATAAAAAAATTCAAAATGTCTTTTACATGAATTATAAGAAATAAGTAATTTGCTTGTTTAAAAGTTGTTTATAGGTAAACTCGATTTTAAAAATCTCAACGTATTCGTATGTGTAGTAGTAATAGTAAAACTCTCAATAAATAAAAGCTAACACTGGCCTTTTTTTTTTTTTTCCGGGGGGGAAAATGCATTACGCATACCACCCGGACGCAGGGGGCACTCGAGTGGTTATGTGGGACTCCCGTATAGGCTAATGAGACCCACGGTATACCCACTAAAAACCCCCCCATCTTTCTCCTCGCCGCCTTGTGACAGGGTTACGGGAACGTTTTCGCACACATCCGCGACCCCGTCGGCGGCAGCCGCCCACAAGCGGCTCCATCGCGAAAGCCCGAAGGCCCTCCACGATGGGCGCACCAGATGGTAAGGTGCGCCTCCCTCCTCGGCCTCCACCAGTACTGTAGCAGACTCCCCCTGAGTCCGCTACTAGGAGGCCATGGGTACCAGATCACTGGTACCCGGTGGAAGATCAGGTCTGTGGTTCTTCCACCGACCACATCTCGGCCGCAGAGGATAGGGCAACCGGCGCACCGTAATACCGACATGCCTCTTCCTCTGCGGCCCCACCAGTGCCGTTTCGACGGAACGGCCCCGCCAGCTCGCAGGGGGTAGGGAGAGTGGCGCACCGTAATACCAACACGCCTCTCCCCCTGTGATCCCTCCACGGCCCCAGAAGATAGGGAGAACGGCGCACCGTAATACCGACACTCCTCTTCTTCTGCGGTCCCACCTCCAAGCGCGTCCGCAGCGGGCTTCTTCAGCCCGCTGGGAGCGCCCTCCTCGGGCCAGCCGGCGGCCCAAACTGGCCGGCCCTGGTTACCTCTTGGCTTCACCGTGGGTGACCAGTCCACGGTTATTAAGCCCCCCCGCCACGGCAAGGCGGGCAACCCCCGGGGGGGAGCTAACACTGGCCTTTACTCAAGTAATACTAAAAGTCTTTAAAAGATTTCAGAAGATGATATTATAGATGATTTTGCTATTAAAAAGTGTCGTTAAAACTTGTAATTCTTATTTTTTTACGCACTTTCTTAGTGGCTAATTCAGTGCCTTCCTTACTATGAATGGAAAATTATTATTTTAGAAAGGTACAATTGGCGGTGGAAATAAATTGGCCTATACTGATGAAAAATATAAATCTAGCACTGGTTGCCAGATGAAAAAATCAAAAGTCCGAAGAAAAGCCTTATTTCCATTGAAAAATCCTAAGGTTTCTTTACAGCTTGAGAATTTTCTCCGAAATCGACTAACGGTGTCTTCACTTCGAGCTATACCTACTTATAATATAATTTGAAGAGTTTAACATGTGGGGCATTTTATAAACCAATGATTAAAGAAAAAACCTTACTTAAAATTAATTTTTACTACGTTAAACGTGCTTTAAAATTAATTAAAGCTATTTTTTTCTCTATTTATTATTGTATGGTTGCCTAATTAAATCCGGCCGCAAATAAGGGTTAATAGCTGTTTAAGATATCCAGCTGCAGGATTAGTGCGCGTAGTTAATTTTGATAGGCAACCTGGTAATTATATTATATTCTCCTAATTATAAATATGCATAAAAATTTGGTCTTCAGCAAAAAAAATGGTTGTCTGTAAAGTCGGTTTACGGACGGTAGTTTAACGTGACGACGTCATGACAAAACATTGATGAAGTAGTGCTCGAATATAATATTATCTCTAGAAATTAATTTATAATTAGAAACTTTTATCTTTATACTACAACGCCATCTAGAACTCCTGAACTAAACTATTTTTTCAGCAAGTTTCTTTTTGACTTAATTGTGTATATAGTTTTGTTCATAGATGGTGCTTTCTCCATTGTTCGCTCGCTCGCGTAACGCGACAAACGAGTCATCATTTTTCATGCGTGCGCCCGGCATCGATTTAATAGACGTTATCACGTCAAAAACAGATGAGTGCACTAATCCTGCGGCCGGATCTTAGGCTATAAGATAAGTAATATCATGGACCAGCGAAAACTCTATGAGCATTAATGTTTGCACAAAGTTCCTTTGACGTTTGTAGGGGAAAAAAAGAAGAAAATATTTAAATTTTAAAGTGGCGTAACGAAATTGCGGTGAAGATGCGTGCAAAGCCGCAAAGTACAATAGTTGCTAGTTAAATAACAATTCGCATAAGTTTACCGTTCACATCAAATAAAAAAGGTGTCTAGCCGTATGTATATCGTCCCCGTAGTTCGAAAAGTCACTAAGTCGAAAAAGGGCCAAAATGAGTTATCAATGTCACTAAAACCACATTTTTTTTCTCTAAATATCTGTCTAACCATCTATGTTCTAAGTGCGTTCGTTTCCGATTTACGCAATGTGAAAATTAAGTAAATGTATGCTTTGGATCCCACAGCGAAATGAGAGAAATAACTAAATTTTCTTAATTATTTTATACTTATCGAAACTTTACGTAGGTTGGAACTAAAACGATTTAATTACTTTTTCTATTAAATTTTCAATGCATACGCAGGCTTTTAGGTAGACTATAATCACTAAAATGATTTAGTGAGTTATTAAATTCAGCACTTTGCTAAAATACTCGAAAGCGAAAATCAACTAACTCCAAATAGTGACTTCTCACTCCTTACTGTTAAATGATTTTGTAAAATACTACCAAAGTGAAAAATCATTATTTCAACATAATGATTTCTTCTCTAATAAAAATGGATTAAAAGACCTATTGTGAATAATACTTAAAATGTTTTAGTTATTATTTTTATACCTTCGACGAGCATCCTTACATTTAGGTACATATCGCTTGCGAGTTAGTGATTTTGTCGCGGCTAAAGAGACGAGCGCGGCGCGTGGTGACTTTAATTCTCGGCACTGACCACTTGCGTTTTTGAGTATTATTTTGTGCACTTTGTAAAAATTAGTCGTGCAAAGTTTATTATTGATTTATTAAATCTAAACGAAAAAGCTACTGCAGAGGTAAGTGATTTTTGGAATCATACTTTATATTTATCTCTTGGTCTTATGAGGGATCGACGAGAACTATGTGTGCAGACTTCAACCTCTATGAGGGAATACCGGTGGCTTAATGAACAGATCTCCAAGTGCAGGCGACGCGATCTGCGAAAACACAACGCAAATCGTGTAAAAAACACTATTGAGTGAAACCAGGGCTCATAATCTAACATTTTAACAAAAAATTAACCGACTTCAAATGAAGTACATTGTACTTTTGATATGGATACCATTGTCAGATCTCACTCAAATTTATGTGGGACTACGCGACAAGTACCAGCTTTCAATTAAAAAAAGAATCATTAAAATCGGTTGGCGCGATATTGAGTTATTCGTCGATTTATCGCGCACATACTTAATGCAAATTTAAGACTTATATGATTTTGACATGGATGCCATTGTCAGATCTCGTTCAAATTTTTGTGGGACCACACGGCAAGCACCAGCTTTCGATTAAAAAAAAATCATCCAAATCGGTTCACCCAGTCCAAAGTTCTGAGGTAACAAACATAAAAAAAATACAGTCGAATTGAGAACCTCCTCCTTTTTTTGAAGTCGGTTAAAAAGTGTTCACCAGGGATATGTCTATTGGGCAAAGTCAGCTTACGAGGTTGAAGACCGAGTCCAGCACCATTTCCAGCACCGACGTCAGCCTGTATGAGATTAGAGAGGCTCTCAAACAGGTTAAAAACAACAAAGCACCGGGAGATGACGGAATCACAACCGAGCTTCTGAGAGCTGGAGTGAAACCCCTTCTAGTGGCTCTCCAAAAACTGTTCGATTCCGTCATCAACACTGCAACTACCCTGGAAGCGTGGAGCAGAAGTGTGGTGACGCTGTTCTTTAAGAAGGGCGATAAAGCCCTTTTGAAGAACTACAGGCCCAATGCACTTCTGAGCCACGTTTATAAGCTGTTTTCGAGGGTCCTCACAGATCGCATTGCACGCAGGCTTCACGACTTCCAGCCTCCCGAATAAGCAGGATTCCGAAAAGGCTACAGCACCATAGACCATATTATACACACACTGCGGCAGGTTATACAAAAGACCGAGGAGTATAATTTGCCGTTATGTGTTGCCTATGTGGACTATGAGAAAGCCTATCGAGTCTATCGAGACCTGGGTGGAACTAAATTCTCTCCAGCGGTGCCAGATCGACTACCGGTATATCGAGGTGTTGAAATGTTTGTACTCATCTGCCACTATGTCCGTCAGAGTACACGACACAGCAACGAACCCCATCCAATTGCAGAGAGGTGTCAGACAAGGGGATGTCATATCCCCAAAACTGTTCACCGCTGCGTTAAAAGACATGTTCAAGCTGATGGAGTGGAAACGACGTGACATTAACATAAACAGCGAATACATCACACACCTGCGATATGCCGATAATATAGTCATCCTGGCGGGTTCCCTAGAAGAACTTAGTACAATGCTTGGGGACTTCAACAGCGCCTTACAACGGGTGGGTCTTGTCCATGACAAGACGAAAATCATGTCGAATGTCCATGTCACCCCCGTACCGGTTATTGTGACGGCGCTGCTCTCGAAGTTGTAGAATACAATTACCTGGGACAAGTGATCCAGATGGGTAAGTCTAACTTCGAGATAGAAGTCACTCGTAGAATCCAACTCGGATGGGCTGCGTTCGGGAAACTGCTGTCATATCTTGTCGTCCAAAACACTACCTCAGTGCCTGAAGTCGAAGATATTCGAGCAATGTGTGTTGCCAGTGATGACATACTTATCCGAGACGTGGTGCTTTACTATTGGCCTAATCCACAAGTTCAAAGTAGCGCAGTGGGCTATGGAGAGGGCTATGCTCGGTATTTCTCTACGTGATTATCTACGTGATTTATCAGAAATGAGGAGATCCGTAGACGAACAAGGGTAACCGACATAGCTCAAAGAATTAGCCGGCTGAAGTGGCAATGGGCTGGCCACATAGTGCGAAGGACCGATAACCGTTGGGGAAGAAAGGTCCTCGAATAGCGCCCACGTCTCGGAAAAAGGAGCATAGGACGCCCTCCGACCAGGTGGACTGACGACCTGAAGAAGACAGCGGGCATCCGCTGGATTCAGAAGGCTCAGAACCGGTCAGAGTTGCGCAAGTTAGGGGAGGCCTATGTCCAGCAGTGGACCTCCAAGGGCTGATGGATGGATGGATACTTTATATTTTAGTTTAGTATTTTGATGTTGTCTTCTGGAGGTGAAAATTATGTAGGTACCTACATTATTTAAGAATACAGATAAATATCTAATAATATTATTTTATAGGAATTTGCTCCTTTGAAGACTTCACGAGATCTGTTATAGAAAGTAATTATTAAGTATGGTGCCTATTATTTGGGTAGTAGGTACTAAACTTTGTTTTTGTCGCTTCGATTGTTTGTTTTTTTGTGTCGTTTATTTTTAATGCTTAAGTTATCTTAAAGTAATGGTTACACTTGGTTACATTAAAAGTTATATATTTATTATATAATTATTACATAATTATATTATATTTATTATTATCAAAACAAATCTTACCACCCAAACTTCGAATCTTAAGATACTAGGTATTATTTACAATGCACATTTCGTACGTCTAGCACTAAGTTCCAATTTACATAACTAGAGGTGGTTTTCTTAAAAATAATTTAGAACAGAGTGAAAGATCACTAACTAAGGGCGAAAATTAACTAACTCCTAACTAACTCAGACATTCTATTGAGAACAAATAATTAATTTGCGTTTTTTAAGGTATTTTATATTTTCTCATTAACTAGTCGATTTTCACTTGTTTCAGGTAGTATAATATTAATTTGATTTAAGTTCCTTCAAAATAAAACTAAAAACATAGAGACATGTTATGACATATTAAAGTTATGGCGATTTATATATTTCAAAACTTTAACCCTCAATATCTCAAAACACGTTTTTTGCACTTAATGACTTTTCGCTCTACGGGGACGATATAAACTCAATGTAAAATTTTTAACAATGTTGTAGACGCTCGGAAGCCGTGTAAAAAGAACTTACGATACTTATTTTTTAACAAGATGTACTCCAAAGGATTTTTATTACTTACCGCTATTGTCTGCGTCACTGTGGCTGAAGATAAAACGGTAGGTAATTTTTGAGAACCATAGTTATCATCACTATCATCATCATCATCATTATCATCATCTGTTTCATCGCAACTCATGATTGCTCCCCAGCTGGACTCGGATCTCCTCTCAGAATGTCATAAACTGCCAAGTGCGCTTCCCAATCAGATACTCTGGATTTTTATATATTTTATACTCAATTTTTATATATTTTATACTCAATTTTTATATATTTTATACTCAATTTTTATATATTTTATACTCAATACATTTAATAGTTTAGTTGATGTTCCACGCGGTTTGTCACGAAACTTCATTTTTCGTCAAAAACTGATTAGACTGTACCTAAATGTCAATTAGGTCCAGTGGATTAGTGATTCAACTATAGATTAGGTTGTCATTTATCCTGGATGATGTATCTATGCTACTTGCTTGCAGATAGCAATAAAAATATCACCACAACAAGTATTGGAGCTTCGTAGCGGTGCAAAGGATTGTGCCGAAAAAACAGGTGTTGATCCGGGAATCTTGATCAAAGTAATCAACTGGAAATTTGATGAAGATGAAGCAAGCAAAGCATTTGTGTACTGCCTGTCAACCAACACTGGTTACGTTGATACAAATGGTAATGTCAATGTTTCAAAATTGCTCGAAACTGAGCTCGTGAAAGGAAAACAAGAGGATTACATCAAGAAATTGAACGAATGTACTAATATAAAGAAAGAAAACAAAATCGATACCGTATTTGAATTTGGAAATTGTTTTTATGGATTTGTTGAAGTAATTGTTGTCAAACCGAGTTCTTAAATATCTCGGATTATGTTAAGTCAGATTTATTGCCAACTGTTGAAATGATAAATTAACTATTAGCTATTAACTAAGTATTCGCTTTTGTTTAATAGAAAACTGAAGAACAAAATATTTTATATTAAAATATCTAAAAAATTATATACCTACTTTATCAATGACTGTTATTTGTATTGAAAAAAATGTATTAAATTGTAGTTTTAAGTTTTGCTGTAAATTTACTCCAATATATTTTTTTTATTTAATTTCCGTTTAGATTTTTTTAATAGCACCATTATTACACTACTACATTTACTATTGTAACCTTTGAATAATAATTCCACGAGTTTATTCTACCGTACTGAATACATGTTTTCTTTTTCTATCCGTATTCTTTACTAGCCATCTTCCACCACCTCTTCAATAAAAACAAGTTAAATTTAAAAAACAAGTTAGTCTTAATCGATTTATATACCTACAATACAGAACACAGACGTATATAAGGCTCATCGAATTTATCTACTTCTAATATAGAACATTTTTAAATACCTACCTACTTACTTTTAAAATATATGTAGTAAGTACCTTAGTAGGTACATTGAAACTCAACCTTCATTATAGTTCAATATTCAGTTAAAAATAATCTTCACTATACCACTATATTCTCTGTTGGTCTTTAAAAAACACCAAACCCAGGCCCTTAGAATGAGAATAAACCCCAGGCCGATTAAAAGCATCGACTCAGCGGTTAGACCGAAAAGATATTGTGTCTCTATCTCTCTACGATATATAAGATAGTTCCCAAGTAATATAGTCTTAAAAAGTATCTAATAATAAAGTCGAAATGATAGAATACATGGTAGTGAAAAAGATAAAAAAATAAAGAAAACAAAACAAAAGTTAACTGCTACAGCCAGTCGCGTAAAGGCGTGCCAATTTTTAAAGAATGGTAATAAGAACATTATTTTATAAAAATTTCGTAACGGCCATACTCAAATGTTTTTCAGTGTAGTCAAAGACCTCTTCTTAATATATAATATCTTTGAGTGTAGTGCTCAGAAAAGCTCGTAAGATTTTTTTTTTATGTAAATCATGTTACGCTCAATGAATTCAAATTAAGCGGTTACCTACCTATTGCAACATTGTTTGTACCTGCGTCATTCAGTAGGTAAGGTAATTAAATTACAATTAGCATGAATTTAACCAAATTATTGAAAAAAGAGGTCTTCTTCTTAACAATATTGTAATGACCGCTTTGAAGTCATGTAAGACGTTAAGATCTTAAAACATTTTAAATAATTTACTCTTAAACATTGAAATATAATGTCATAGAACAGACATCTCGAACAAAATGTGTGTCCCGCCCAGGAGGTCGATTTGCAAAATTGAGCCTCCGTTCTCCTTTCAAAATTGAACGAATCCATTGAAGATTGAAGCCACGTGGTGCCAATGCATTGGGAGTTGGGACATACATGGTGTTCGCGGTGTCGGTTCTATACGCTAGTAATAATACTTCAATGCTCTTAAAGGATTTTTTTAACCGCTATTACTTATTTAGGTCGCTGTAGCGGAAAATAAAACGGTAGGTGATTTTTAGAAATACATTTACAACAATACATTTACAATTTTTTATTTTTATTGTTTATAACTTTGCAATTTTTACAAGCGGAACTTGAATTTTTTCAAAAATCATCTACTTGTCATTCCGAATCGATTGACACCTCGTTCATAATTTTCCAAGAGTGCTGAAAATTGACCAAAAAAGCACTTGTTGATTGGACTATAGTGATTTTGTCCAATCGAATTCTAAAGCCATCTTCAAAAATATTCAGTGGATGTACCTACGAAAACTACTGGCTTAAACATATTACAGATTCATAATGCTTATAATACCTAAGAAATTAATTAATATCCTCGTAATTATGATCATTAAATAAAATTATGTTATAAAAATTTATGTAAATTACTTTGCTTTAGGCGTCACACTCACTAGAATAATAAATAAATAACATACACGGGGCATCGTAACTTATTGTCACAAAATTTTAAAGATTTGTAACAACTATTTGTTCATGCAGTTGCCTTTTTTTATTCAAAACTACATATTTTACTAAGGACGTATTAAATATTGGCAACGACAAAGTTCGGACTTCATTTACTTCCGATTATATTAAAACTTAACTACTTTTTAGGGTTCCGAACCGAAGTCAAAACCTTATAGTTTCGTCATCTCCATCCGTCCGTCCTTCCCACAGAACAACTAATTATTAGATGTTCTGTGGTCCTTCCGCAGCATAGCACAGGGACCCTTAGTGCTAGAAAGTTGTTATTTGATATGGATATACATAATTAAACTTAAAAATCATAGAATACGGATGTTGACACTAATTATAAATTAATATAAATTTATGTCTAAAATATTAGTGGTAACATTTAAAGGCCTAAAATATGATTCTTTTATTGAAATCAATCACAATAAATTAAATATCATTTATTTGAAATGTTAAAAATTGTACTCACTGTCACGTGACCTCAAACGCCATTTTGAGAATATGACGTCATTGGAACAATTTTATATGGAAATTCAACAAACTTAGTAGACAGATAGTATTGAATATAGTTTAGTGACGTCACGTGACGTTTTTGGTGGGAAATTTGAAAACGATTTTTATTTATCAATTTTTGTTTTTAAATTGAAGATTATTATTTTTATAATATTTTTTTCGTGAATATTGAGGTTCTATCTATAGAATAAAATTGAATCCTAAAATTAGTCAACATCCCTATTAAATATTTTATTTTTTATGTCAAATGACATAAATGACAGGGCTTGTTGCAAGGATCAATATCTACATATAATACCCACCACCCCTTACCTCCGAAACTACTGACGTTAGAATTTTGAAAAAGATACAAAGAATAGTTTTTTACTTAAATATTACAGGAAAACCTACAAGAACTCTATGGTCTTAAAAAACGGCAAAAATAAATAAAATACAAAAATAATGATAATCAACGTACGGAACCCTCTCCAAGTGTGTTTAGCTCGCACTTGTCAAGTTTATTGTTTTATTATCTTAATTATAATCAGTGTTTATAGTTACGGCACCAGTAAAATTTTTTTGGATATTCAGTTAATGGATCACGCTGTATGCAATGGTCATGTTTTAGGGCTCCGAAGTAAAATCGGAACCCTTATAATTTCGTCATGTCTGTCCGTCTGTCCGTCTGCTCGAAGCAAACCGCGACCCTTAGTGCTAGAAAGCTGTAATTTGGCATGGATATACATATTTATTAAAACTCCAGAATCGTAGAATAAAATATTTAAAAACTTTTTGTTCAGGGTACCTCTACTACAGGTAACGTGAGGATAAATTTTTATCGTCGCGTACTCTTCAGTATGAGTTATCGTTAAAAAGGTCTTTCAAAAATATCATGGGTCTCCTAAGACCATTTTTGGATTTAGAGGTCCGTTTTCGAAATAGTGCTAATTTTAAAACGGCTAAACGGTTGAAGTTGGACAAGTGAAAAATTCTCAAAAATAGGTTATAATGATGAATTTAGAGGGACTACTATCACGGCTATGTTAGCATAAGTAGTTAATGTGCAATAGTCGATAAACTTACTACTTCGGAACCCTACATTGCGCGTGGCCTGACACACACTTGCCCGGTTTTATTATATTACAATATTTCACATTACTATTTTTTTGCTTTTGCGTATAAATACAAAAGTTATTAATTGCAACGTTTAGAATACAGACGTCATTTTGATATTCCGAAATGTTGTTAATTGTAAGTTTATTAACTTGTGTTTTGTCCACGGTTTGGTGTGAAGACGAAAAGGTAGGTTTTCAGTTTATCAAGCCGATTAATTTATATTTAATAATTTCGATTTTATTAATGTTACGTGAAATGCTTTTTTTGAATAATTAATAATGCAGAAATTGGCGAGAAATAAGCTGACGATCCAATCCAGCTGATGGTAAGTGGCTATCGTCGCCCATGAACATAATCGACACTAAAGGCATCACTGATGCGTTGCCGGCCACAAAAGAGAGAAGAAAAAGAAGGGAAGTTTATCTGTGGCCCCAACTTAATTGACATTTGGGGCCAGCTAAGACCCTAATAAATACTTCTATAATGATTTTCAGTTAACACTATTGGTACCTACTGAGGTGATTCTGAAAATGCGAGAAAATGCTGTTACTTGCGGTAAAGAGTACGACGTAGATCCAAGTGCACTGCTGAAGCTTGTAAGCTGGACCTTACCAAACGACATGCAACATAAACAATTCATCTATTGTGTTGTCTTCAATTCTGGATATGTACACGAAGATGGCCATTTTAATGTAGAAAATATGTCTGCGTTGGTACCTGTTAATGACACGCCACAAGACGTCTTGGAGTATTTCAAGAATTGCAATAAAATTACAAAGGAAAATAAATTGGATACCACATTCGAAATGGGTATGTGTAGTGTCTATGCATATCGGGCAGTCTGTGGCTAGCTGCGAGTGAGAGCGGATGTGCGCTATGCGTATTCATACTTCACCTATTACAGAGTAAAGCGTGTGTATTATTGACCCTCCGAACACTACAAGTGGCGACGACGGTAAAAAATAATAAGTAATTACAAAAAAATTTGTTGGAAAAAAGAAGGATTAATGCCCTTGCTTGCATACGCTTGGGCAGGCAAATTCGTTACGAAAATATTCTATCATGTACGTATTCAAGTAAGTAAAGTGTATAATTACATTACAACCACATAATTTATATGTGGGTACGCCTGACTGCGTGTACCTAAATAACAATTATTTAAGTATTAACGTTTTAAGAACTTGGCAACGAAAGTACCACTGCCAGATTTGTACACAAAATGGTTGTCTAAACATCAAAACTAATTAAATATTTTGAAGGCCACGTAAGTCACCTTGTTACAAATGGTCATGCATCAAGTAATTACTTCAAATATACCATGAATTTATTGCAACTGGTTACGATATTGCTGTCGGTAATATTATATATAGTGGAAGAGTAATTTATTTCGTTTCTTATTTCAAATAAAGCTATCGAATCACAATAACAATATCCTAAGTTTTGTTTGTATTTGTTGGATAATTAATAAAAGCGTGAAACTTCACGTTACCCTTGGAATGACTTGGAAAGAAACGATTGAGAATCTACCCCACGTATTAATATAATGCTGTGGTTAATATTTTCATAATTCAAATACCGTTCTGCAATGAATCCAAAGATTTTATATTGATAATTATTATCTAAACAAGTTTCAGATGTAATTTTGCTTATTACCTGGCAGTTTAACAGAAATATTATTATGTTCACGCCACCACAGTTTACTTGAAGATCACGCCTATATAATCATTCTAATGAAGAACCTGGAAAATAGCTACGAACAGTGTGTTACGGATATGAACATAATGTGTAAAAAGTTTATTATACATTACAACCCTTATTACGTAGTAGGTAATATTGAAGCATCAATTGGTTAATATTTTAATGCTAAAGCCAATATTAAATCAATATATTTAATATTAAATTAATATGTTATCTACGTCAATCGATAGCTACGTCAAGGTTCACGCAGATTGTTGGGTCTATCCCACTAGTCCCATTACAAGGTCCGTTGGTTGGACACGCAAACCTTTATACGGCTCGTAAGGAGCATGCAAATGTACTCTTTGTACAAAAAGGCCGCAAAGGCACGCAAATTTAAACAAGGTTCGTAAGGAGAATGCTACTGTACCTTGTGAAAAAAAAGCCACGCATACTAAAAGTTCACGCATATTTATAAATTAAATTAAAATCTAAGGCTATGCAGCCACGTTGCTGTTACTTAAGTAAAAAGCCACGCATACAAGGACTGCAGAAATATTTATATACCCGCTCGCTTGCCCGTGTCGGCCAGTAGACGGCAAAAAAAATATAGCGAATTGACCATGTCATGTCATGGATGACATTGCATCGCAGTCTAAATTGCCCGTGTCCAACAGGACGTGACATGGCGCTGCCACGCCACATGCCCGTGTCGACCTGTAGTTGAAATCGTCCTCGCGGCGCCCCGCGGTCGAACAACGGTAAATATACTCGTCTTTATCGCTCTAGGGCATAGTTTGTATTTTTTATCTCGTTTCTACATTAAATCTGCCGCCATTTTGGCCCAGTCGTATATTGAAGGCCATAGGAAGAAATTACTAAACCAAAACTTGTCATTGAGTCACTTGAGTTGGTGCTTATGTGCGTGTTTTTTGTGTTGGTGCTCTCAGTGTTTTAGGTGAATATTCAGTGATTTCCTTGTTAAATTGTGTTGATAATATTGTGTTTATCACGGTAAGTAAATAACTAACACGTAGATATAAAAATTCCAGCATGAAGCATAAGATTTGACTTTTTTTCGATACCTGCAATACGGCAGATACATTTTGGCGCAAAACATCGAAATGATTGCCTTCAATTTCATTTATCTCAGAAACGGTGAATACTATCCCTATAATTTTTTAACATTGAGTAGCCAGTTTCATAATGAACATAAAACTATCAACAGTTGATAAGCTTTTCATAACAAATTGACATTCGAGTGCCACTTAAGTGCGAGCCGCGCCACACGCTGCTGACGTAATAAGCGCGGGGCAGAGGGGGCGGTAGTATTATTTATCGCCGGGCATCGGGTTACACCACGATAAGAGAGGCCGGACAGAGGCGGGGGGTCGTTAAATCGCGCTGGGCAAGCAAGCGGATAATAGATAAATATTCTAAGGCTATACAGTCATATTACTGTTACATAAGTAAAAGCCACGCATACTAAAAGTTCACGCATATTTATAAATTAAATTATAATCTAAGGCTATGCAGCCACGTTGCTGTTACTTAAGTAAAAAGCCACGCATACAAGGACTTCATAAATATTTATATAATAAATAAATATTCTAAGGCTATACAGTCATATTACTGTTACATAAGTAAAAGCCACGCATACTAAAAGTTCACGCATATTTATAAATTAAATTAAAACCTAAGGCTATGCAGCCACGTTGCTGTTACTTAAGTAAAAAGCCACGCATACAAGGACTTCAGAAATATTTACATAATAAATAAATATTCTAAGGCTATACAGTCATATTACTGTTACATAAGTAAAAGCCACGCATACTAAAAGTTCACGCATATTTATAAATTAAATTAAAACCTAAGGCTATGCAGCCACGTTGCTGTTACTTAAGTAAAAAGCCACGCATACAAGGACTGCAGAAATATTTATATAATAGATAAATATTCTAAGGCTATACAGTCATATTACTGTTACATAAGTAAAAGCCATGCATACTAAAAGTTCACGCATATTTATAAATTAAATTATAATCTAAGGCTATGCAGCCACGTTGCTGTTACTTAAGTAAAAAGCCACGCATACAAGGACTTCAGAAATATTTATATAATAAATAAATATCCTAAGGCTATACAGTCATATTACTGTTACATAAGTAAAAGCCACGCATACTAAAAGTTCACGCATATTTATAAATTAAATTAAAATCTAAGGCTATGCAGCCACGTTGCTGTTACTTGAGTAAAAAGCCACGCATACAAGGACTTCAGAAATATTTATATAATAAATAAATATTCTAAAGCTATACAATCATATTACTGTTACATAAGTAAAAGCCATGCATATTAGAAGTTCACGCATATTGTAAATTAAATTAATCTAAGGCTATGCAGCCACGTTGCTGTTACTTAAGTAAAAAGCCACGCATACAAGGAGTTCAGAAATATTTATATAATAGATAAATATTCTAAGGCTACACAGCCATGTTACGGTTTTATAAACAAAAGCCACGCATACACGGTGACCGCAAAGATTTATAATTCGATGTTTTAAGGCTACGCAGTCATGTTACTGTTACATTAAACTGTTAAAAAGCCATGCATGCACGGTAGCTGCATATATTTACAAATTAATGTTTTAGAGCTATGCCGTTATGAAGATCATTGAAAGCCAAACATGTATGTTGGATATGAGTCATGTGACACATATTCGAGATGTCTGATGGAAATGGTTCTATCATAATCGGCCGGCCGCATTTCACTGGTATGAAATCGTGGGATGAAATAACACATTGCAGGTTTTCAGAAAGCTACCCCAATCACAATGAATCACAAATATCAAGTACAGAAATGATGCAAGTATTATGTAAGGAATCAAAAGTAAGACAACAATTTATTGGTGTGGTATATTTTATTCCATTAATGTATTAACATTCCATAACTTGTTTTGAAGTAAATTTGATTCCTTTAACCTTCGCAACTGACCATGTATTAAATGTACAATGACATACTACCATCATTGGCGATTCATTATTTGATAATAATCGTTACAGACGTTATAATATATTCACATATTTGAGCCAGATTATGACAAAGTAGTACAAGTAGTTATGAGTTCATGGTAACAGATTCAACTTTTGTGATAATTATATTCATTTTTATTACCATATAATATAATCCATAATAATTTATTGGATGTTTTATTATTCTTATTGAAATAATATAACGGTTCATCCATACAGAAATAAGCACTTGCAAATTCAGAAGATTTTTATTTTCATCTAATATCTTTACTTGCAATGTAAATGGTAATCCTTTTGAGCAGCCGAAAAATAAAGGAAAATATGTGAAGATTATGATTTTGTCTCCATAGTAAAGAGACAACGAGGCACTGACTTCTGCAGAGAAGTTCTGCAGAAAAGAGCGCAGGCTGTTTTCGTGTAAAATCGACATCAACACTTTTACTAGCGTCAAGTGACGGCTAGTGACCAAAAGGTTATTTTTATCAGTTTCCATACTTTTCCACGACAGTATTCAATAAGGATACCAAGGGCAAGGTTACCTACTGTAATTATTGAGTATACGTTAACAAATTGGTTTGATTTCATTATGCCTGACTCTGCGAAGCGGATACTAAAGAAAGGTTGAATGACAGTGCAGAGAAGTAAGTTTAGAGATTTTTCTCTAAAAAGCAATGCAGTCCGCGGCTCGTTGTATATTTCTGTATTACAGATCTATCAAGTTTGCAGTGACGTTGATATTGAGGAACCTAGAAGCACTAGATCTCCATCAAGACGTTGGAGTGGCCACATCACTAAGCCGAGTGTAGGTACGTGCAAGTGTGAGTGACCGTGCACGCAGGAGTACTAACTCACAAAGCATTCTCATAGAGAGTGCTTGATAACGATTGAAAACTCCCCTGGGAAGCAAAGGTAATCTGAATTCGTTTCCTTGGTGAATAATAAGGGTAGGTGACGTAAATTCCCAGAGAATCATAGCTTAAGTTTGTTTGTTTTTGGTAATTAATGCATAATAATTAATGAGACAATAAATGGGTCAGCTGTGATCATAGTATCACAAGCAATTACTTTTTTAAGATTATAAAGGTTCTTTTGCTACAATTTAAACGTCCCTGTAACCTTAACAGTGTAAATACTGGTAGAATTAAATAGTTTAATAATAAATGAATTGCTGGCCAATGGTTTGAATTTCTTAGTGACACGAGATGAAAAAATAATATCATATATGAAAATTGTTTCAAGTTGAGTTCTCATAATGCGCGGAGCGAGTTGTTTGAACTGTAGACATTATATTGACATCATGAATTATGTCTAGTTAAATGAATCAAAATTCTCAAGATTTACGTTTGAAAATTTCGAACTACCTTATAGACTTGAAATATTTTTATTTGCCATCCTTGTTCTTTTCGCTATACTTTGCATAACTTTGATAAAGATAGGAACAGACTATGAAGCACAGTGACATTAAATGTGGCGCGATGCTTGAGCGCATTTATTAAGTGCTCTCAAATTTCGCGATGGTTACAAAACACTTATTAAGGCCGATTTGGGCCGCTTCACATTTCAGAGGCGTCATGTATTTGTCGAGCACCTATAAACAGGATCATGATACTGAATGATACGAGATGGAGACTGGGACTCGAGAAAGAAAGTTGTAGTGAAGTTGGAGGTGTATCTGTGTATGGGTGACGCATATTGAACACATAATTATGATTCACTCAATGGATATGCATATCGGCTGGGAGAGCCGTGGCAATAGAGGGATTTACTAGAGTTTTTTTTTTCAGAACTTATGTTGTTACTTTTAATATTTGAAGTAGACGACTGTGGTACGTGGCTTGGGTTAATCTATTATCAAGGCTACATTTGTTGTCAGTTAAAAATACAATTATGATCTACAAGAGTTGTATTTAGTGAAATGCAAGAAGATCTTCATTTGACTTATTATGCTAGTAAGATAATTTTTTTTATGAAACTTCCAATCACTTCAAATAAAATAGCTTTCACTCTATATATAAACCGTTAGACGGTAGTGTGAGAGACAGGAGTTGACATGTCTACAATTCAATTAGAGAAAAGAGGAGAACAATATGTGGACAGTATAAAGGGAGTTACAGATCCTAAATTGGGTACAGAAAAATATATCGATGAAAATAAGTAACTGAGGCTAACAGATTGATACCAAACTTTAACCCTGCCCTCACATAGCGGTGTGAGTATTTGATGGTGAAAGCGATGTACAGAAACGGGAAACACATGTTACACAACAAAGAAAATAAACGTTGGATATCAAAAAAATTATTATTTTCAGATCTATATCGATATTGCAATAAAATAATAATAATATAAAATTCCATTAAAATTGACGGAAATGCTATACTATATATTTAAAACTCATACTAAAAGCATTCTTATGAAAGGGTATTACAACTTACGATGAATGATTATTTTAATGACAAGACTGCTTGGACATGAGTTTTAAAATATAGATTGTAAGTAGTTAATAAGTGCTATTTGTAACTGTGAGTAGGAAAAAAACACCCCGGTAGTTTCTTGCTGCTTCTTCTCCCGGGCCCTTCTCACAGTAGGGCCTTGTTGAAGCATTGGCGTAGCTTGCATGACTTACAAAAAGTGTTTGTAAACCAAACCAATGAAAATAATTGAATTTTATACAATAAAGAAGGGATGTAGTGTCTATGCATATCGGGCAGTCTGTGGCTAGCTGCGAGTGAGAGCGGATGTGCGCTATGCGTATTCATACTTCACCTATTACAGAGTAAAGCGTGTGTATTATTGACCCTCCGAACACTACAGTATGTGTATGCACAAACGCTATCAACTTCTCAGGTCAGATAAGACATCAAAAATTAAATATTTCTCTACGGGCTTTGGTTGAAGTAGCCAACCTACTGTTCTGTTGTGTGCTTAAATAGATTGTTTTTTAGAATACATTTAATTATTTTTTATTTTATTTATTACCCACGACGTAACAAAGAACACTTTGGGGCAGGAGGTTTTGTGTTTGTTTATGCAAACGAGTTTTCCAATTTATTTCCAAAACGGCTTGACCCCACGAAGGCCATTCGGATAAACTTCCCTTTAACCCATACCTCCCATTGATCTGAATTTAGGTATACCTATGTATTTCGATGCGCTCATAATAAACGAATATCATTAGGCAAAATACCCGCATATTTAATTTTAAAGGTTCCTCTGAAAAACATGACTTTTTTGTTTTTCACGTTTATTTGACATTAAAATCAATGATTTTACAGAAAAATGTTACTTACAAAAGTTTTTTTGATGGGCTACAAATTTTATTGGAATTTTTTTTCTGTAAAATCAGTATTTTGCCAAATAAATGTCAAAAATTAAAAATAATGTTTTTTCAAGGTGACCTTGAAAATGAAATATGCGGGTATTTTGCCTACGATATTCATTATCAGCGCGTCGAAATACATAGGTAATTCAGATCAATCGGAGGTATGGGCTAAAAGGAAAGCCATCTACTGTGAGTGGAGTGGAGAGAAGCAGCAAAAAACTATCGAGGTGTTTTTTTCCTACTCACATTTGCGCGTTTACCACTAAAAGGATATGATAGGATACTGCACTCAACTTTAGTAAAAGTGTTAGGATTCTGGAGATATCTCGACGTATGTGCAACATCAACGCAATTCGAAAGCCAAGTTGGCCTTTAAAAAGCTTGGCTTCTTGAACCAGGTGAAACAGGTAGTTCACTGCAAGGCACTTGCTCATGCATTATAAATCTTAATATACATAATATTATGTATATAAATTACGGAACACGTTGTTTGTTAAACGACTTCAAAAAACGGAGGAGGTTCTCAAATCGACTGTATTTTTTTTATGTTTGTTACCTCAGAACTTTGGACTGGGTGAACCGATTTTGATGATTCTTTTTTTAATCGAAAGCTGGTGCTTGTCGTAGTTGTGGTCCCACATAAATTTGAGCGAGATCTGACAATGTCATCCATGTCAAAAGCATATAAGTCTTTTTGCATTAAGTATGTGCGCGATAAATGGACGAATAACTCAATATCACGCCAACCGATTTCGATGATTTTTAACCAGCTTCAAAAAAAGGAGGAGGTTCTCAATTCGACTGTATTTTTATTTTTTTTTATTTTTTTATGTTTGTTACCTCAGAACTATGGACTGGGTGAACCGATTTGGATGATTCTTTTTTTAATCAAAAGCTGGTGCTTGTCGTGTGGTCCCACATAAATTTGAACGAGATCTGACAATGGCATCCATGTCAAAATCATATAAGTCTTAAATTTGCATTAAGTATGTGCTCGATAAATGGACGAATAACTCAATATCGCGCCAACCGATTTCGATGATTCTTTTTTTTATGGAAAGCTGCTGCTTGTCGTGTAGTCCCATTGAAGTACTATTACTTCGTATAGAACAGACACCCCGAACATCGAGTCGGGGAAATGCATTGCAGCCACGGTGGCTTACTTCATTCACTCACTCACTTGTCACTCGCCTGCGCTCATTGCGGCCGCATGTCAAAATTGTTTATTAACAAACTGAAAAAATGCCGTCTTGCGTGATATGAACCTGTCACAAATTGCACGTAAAAAAACAAAAAAGAAAATGGTATTACTTTTCATCAGTAAGAAAACAATATATTAACTTAAATCAACTAAAACGAATTTATTTCAATTATTGTGCAATGTTCCCGCCATTTTTGAATGAAATGCAAGTAAATTGACTTGAATGGAATTGAATTGAATTGAAAAAATCATGAGGCGGGCTTACACACTTGGCAAGCCGTAAGCGTGTTAATGTGTGATTGCGGTAGTAGTACCACTGTTTCTTTTTTAGACAAATGTACTAATATTTGTACAAGTAATAATTTAAACTGAATAAAAAGACAACGGATAAGCCGTCTTATTTAAATATAGTTCATCAGAATATACAAGGCTTAACCGGCAAAGAATTAGAATTAGAATTATTTACTAAACAAAGCAATATTAATGTATTATGTATTACAGAGCATTGGATACTAAACATACAAGGTCATGTTAGTTTGAATAATTATAGATTGTCAAGTGCGTTCTTTAGAAGGACTGCTATACATGGGGGATCTCTAATATTAGTGCAAGATAATATTTCTTCTAAAGACCGAAAAGACATTGTTAGTTTATCTATTGAACGCACTATAGAGCTAGCCTGTGTGGAACTGGAGCGGTTTATTATAGTCTGTGTATATAGGCCCCCCTCTGGCGACTTTAGTATTTTCGAAGATACACTGGAGGATGTACTTAAACGGTTAGGCTCTAAAAAAGGATTAGTGATATGTGGCGACTTCAACGTAGACATTTTATTAGATAGTACCATGGCTACTAGGCTATTAAGTTTGTTTAAATGCTTCAATTTAAATCCATTATTCAATGAGCCGACCAGAATTACTGAAACTACAGCTACGTGTTTAGATAATATCTTTTGCAATTGTGAGATTTTAAATAAAGAGATATTCATTAAGTTGAGGTCAGACCACTGCGGACAAAAAATTTCTTTGTATAATTCTGTCAATAAGAAAAAACAATTAATAATGTGTAGACCAATAACTAAAAATAAGATTTCAACTTTTAAAGAAAAAATTCATTCAAAAATGCAAACGCAGTTATCGTTACAACAAAGAGATCCAATCAAACTATATAACACATTGTCTACTAACATAAATAACGAATTTAATCGAATATTCAAGCTTAGGTACATAGATATAGCCAAAAATAGTAAATTTAGTGATTGGGCTACTGTAGGTATTTATAAAAGTAGAAACAAAATGTATGACCTCTATGCCGAGAAAAAATACAATTTTTCTCCAACTTTCCACGAGCATGTGAGAAATTATTCTAAAATCTTTAAAATCGTTTGCATTCAGGCGAAATCAATGTATATAAAGGACAAAATTATTAACTCGGATGACAAAATAAAAACGATTTGGAATATAATTAGTAATGAGAACGGTAACGCAAAGTCCTGTGATTTCAGTTACGAATTGTTGATTAATAAAAATATAATCACTGCTGATAAAGACGTGGCAAGCGAGTTTGAAAATCATTTCTGTAACATTCCTATAACGTTAACCCGTTCACTAGCTTCTTCACCGGCGGAAGCACTTTCTATATTAAAAAATCATGTTAATGAATGTAACATTTTATTTGAATTTAAACATATAACCACTAGAGACTTAATTAAAGCATTTCAGTCTCTGAAGGTAAAGAATACAGGTGACTTGTGGGGCATCTCGGTAAAAATAATACAGTATATTATAGATATCATAGCTCCATATTTGGTCGTAGTTTTTAATAAATGTATAGATCTCGGTATCTTTCCAGATCTTATGAAATGCAGCAAAATCATTCCACTTTTTAAAACAGGTGAAAAAACTGATGTTAATAACTATAGACCAGTTTCTGTTTTACCAACTCTTAGTAAGATCTTCGAAAAGATAATATTGAATCAAATGTTAACCCATTTCAATAATAATAAATTATTACATCCTGAGCAATACGGTTTCACGAAAGGCCGGAGTACAACCGATGCCGGGGCTAGGCTTTTAAAGCATATATTTGAAGCATGGGAAGCATCACAAAATGCCATAGGTGTATTTTGTGACTTATCTAAGGCATTTGATTGTGTTGAGCACGAAACATTGCTGCTTAAACTTGGCCACTATGGTATAAAAAACAAGGCCCTTAGCTTGATCGCGTCTTATTTGAGTGATAGAATACAAAAAGTAAGCATAAACGATATTAAGTCATCGGGGTCACCGGCTGTGATGGGTGTACCGCAGGGCTCTATATTGGGTCCGTTTCTTTTTCTGGTATATATTAATGATTTACCACATTATGTAAAGAACCAAGCGGATATTGTACTATTTGCTGATGATACATCATTAATATTTAAGTGTGAAAGGAATAAAGTAAATTTCGACGACGTAAATAGTGCTCTTTCGCATGTGTCGCGTTGGTTCACTATCAATAACTTACTTTTAAATGCAAAAAAAACTAAATGTATAGAGTTTGTGCTACCTAATGTTAAAAAAGTCAGCAAATCTCTTAAACTAAATAATGAAACATTGCATATGGAGGAATCAACGGTCTTTTTAGGGGTGACCTTAGATAGTAAACTTCAATGGGGCCCACATATAACAAATCTCGCGACAAAACTTGGTAGGGCTGCTTATGCTGTTAGGAGAATAAGGCAGTATACTGACGTCGAAACTGCTAGGATAGTTTATTTTGCTTATTTCCACAGTGTTATGTCATATGCCATCTTGCTGTGGGGCAAAGCAGCCAATATAGAACAAATTTTCATTCTCCAAAAAAGGGCTGTTAGGGCTATCTATAAACTTAAGTCTCGGGAATCTTTGCGTGAAAAGTTTAAGGTAATAGGTATACTTACAGTAGCTTCCCAGTATATCTTCAATAATGTAGTTTTTATAAGGAAGAATATAAACGCGTATAAACAAAATTTTGATATTAATAATCGCCAAACAAAAAGAATGTATCAATTAATTACGCCTTCGTTCCGCCTAAGTAAAGTGCAACGATCTTTCATAGGGCTTGGTGTACATTTCTATAATAAAATCCCAAAAATAATACGTGACTTGCCAATAGAATCTTTCAAAAAACGTGTAAAAACACAATTGTTAGGCAAGGGATATTATAGTGTAAACGAGTATTTAAATGACAAAGACGCATGGAAATGATTAGCTCTGCAACCAGTTCCACTCAGAATAGTAAACATTTGTATGATAATATCTTTTTTGTAATATTTTTTTTAAAAGATGTGCTGAGGAGTTTCTTTAGGCTTTTCTTCTCCTCCATGTCAAAGCACCTTCCGAAAAGCCAAAAAATGACGTGCAGTGTATCAATGATACCTATATGAATAAAATATTTTGACTTTGACTTTTGACTTTGAAATGGACAAATAAATAAGCCCGATAAGAATGACTATAGTACCTACTCTTTGGTAAATAATAAATTATGTGTATTACATTACTCTGTGAATTCAATTAAACATTAAATCAAACATTTGGAAGACCTAAAGATTTAGAGTCGTTGACTGTTTGTCGTGGTTCGGCAAGTGTCTTATACAAAGTTACTCTATTGCAAGTGTGTAAATCGCCATCTAGAGTTTGAAAAAAGAACGCGTCATCGCGGTTTCGGGACACACATTTTGTTCGAGATGTCTGTTCTATGTCATTATACTTCAATGTGTAGTCCCACAATGGTATCCAATATATAAAAATGGAGCGTCAGAATATACGTGAACTTAACTCATTATTCTGGCAGCTTCAAGGTGTCTGTAAAGCAAAATGGCCCACGGAATGTGTCTGGGAGTATTGACAACTTATTTCTAACTATATTATCTAGAACATACGTGAAAATCAGCCATGAGAAAATACGTGAACTTAGCATTGAAGTATAATGACATAGAACAGACATCTCGAACAAAATGTGTGTCCCGAAACCGCGATGACGCGTTCTTTTTTCAAACTCTAGAAGCCGATTTACACACTTGCCATAGAGTAACTTTGTATACGACACTTGCCGAACCATGACAAACAGTCAACGACTCCAAACTTTTACAAGCTCTTCCAAATGTTTCATTTAATGTTTAATTGAATTTACTGATTAAAGTAATACACTTTATTTATTATTTACCACAGAGTAGGTACATTAGTCATTCTTATCGGGCTTATTATTTGAGTAAGGCCGACAATGAGTATTTTAATAGTTTGTATTTTAAATTCTTTAAATATCAATTTAATTAATACCGGTATTCCTATAATATTTTGATTACTTTTACATGGTAAAAATTTAAGGAAAATTTATTAAAAGCAATTTATCACAAAACATTCAACACAAAAGAGACAATAAGAATTATTGGAACCTTTTACAAACCAGATTTTCTTTAAATATCAATTTAATTAATACCGGTATTTCTATAATATTTGGATTACTTTTACATGGTGAAAATTTAAGGAAAATTTATTAAAAGCAATCTAATTTATCACAAAACAATTAACACAAATCGACATATACGTCTTATTGCCATAATTACTACGCATATTTAACGTGCAAAACAAAATTAAAAATAAAAGCGTGCAAAAGCGTTTGAACGATTTTCAATCGTTTACCATTGATTCGTGTCGAAAAACCAACATCACAATATATTGGTCACATCACAAGCGTCGGCAAGCCTAAGCAAGTCTATTTAGTCCATTAACACGCTTACGGCTTGTCAAGTGTGTAAATCCGCTTCATAATTTTTTCATTCCACAGAGTACTTAATTTCATTCAAAATGGCGGGAACATTGCACAATAATTTAATGAAATTCGTTTATTTGATTTAAGTTAATATTTTGTTTTCTTACCGATGATAAGTAATACCGTTATCTTTTTTGTTTCTTGTCGTGCGATTGTGACACGTTGTTATTAAGCACGACGGCGCATTGTTTCAGTGTTTTGCTAAAAAAATTTGACATGCGGCCGCCATGAGCGCAGGTGAGTGACAAGCGAGTGAGTGAATGAAGTGAGCCACCCTGGCCACAATGAATGCACCCGACTCAATGTTCGGGGTGTCTGTTCTATACGAAGTAATAGTACTTCAATGGAACTTAGTAATGATTTTTGTACCTTGATCACCTGATACATGGAAATTGGCCGTTTTTCCAAGCTAGCAAGTAGGCATACGATCATAGTACATACTAACACTACTCAATCGTCCACATTTCATCCGTCAGAAAATATTGTGATGTCTGGCGGCCCTGGGCTCTCCACCTATAGGTACTTAACCGATTTTAATCTTTGCACACCGTGTGCACTGTGCAGTTTGATCCAACTTGAAAGATAGGATAGCTAACATCTCAATTTTATATAAAGTGGCAATATTATTTTATGATAAGCATAATTTCCGCGTGCGAAGCTGAGGGCAACAGCTACTATTATTTATTTATGTAGGGTTTAGGTATGTACATCGGTCTCTAAAGTAAGTTTCTTTTTTTTATATTATTGTTATAATTGCTGTCATTAAGGCACTAAATAATTAATACAATAAATATTTCTTAAGGTGTTATATAAAAAAATATTTATTAAAAAAGTCTTGTATTGTATGTAGATTATTAACTAAAACCTATATAAAGTAAAACGATTGGTGGAATACTCACTTATTCATTGAATCAAGCTGATCTAATCACTTCAGTGTCACGTATAAGGGACGATTCTTTTAAATACAAAATGTTGCTTTATTTAACAATTTTATGTGGCATTTTCTGCACTGCTTGGAGTCAAGAAGATAAGGTAAGAAAGAGTTTTTAATATTGTTGTGTTGTTCTGAATTTGTAAAGTCATAGAATACTAACCGCCCCGTACCCACTTCGCTGGGCATCAAACATTTTTAATTGTGATGAATTAAAAATTATTAAAAAAACAAAAAACCCGACTGCATAAAATAGTGAGCTCTTTTTAATATAATAGTGAATATTTTTATTTTTTGATACTTCAATTATGGCATCTCACAGCCACCATATTTGTTTTTTTTTTTAATTTCACTTATCTAGGAACACTTGGGTTATAAAGACAAATCTAACAATATCTTAATTATATAAATCCGTTCAGCGGTTTGGAAGATACTAGGCAATAAAGAATATTACACACATACGTACAAGATACGCGTGAAAAACATAACCCTTCCTTGGAAGTTGGGTAAAAACATGGTAAAAAATATAATATTAAATTAATCACAATCAAATATAAAGCCTACGTCATTAGCGATTATGCACGATTATTGTAACTTTCTATTGCTGAAATAATGTTTTGAATTAGTCTAGTAGTTTTTTAAGTTTATCCATTACAAACAAACAAACAATCAAACAAAAAAATCACGGCCATGTTAGCATAAGTAGTTAATGAGCAATAATCGATAAACTTATTATTTCGGACAGAACCCTACATTGCGCGTGGCCTGACACGCACTTGCCCGGGTTTCAGCAGTTGATTCGGTCGATTCATACACGCACTTGGCCGTTTTTTAAACCGTTAAAAGCATTTTTTTCCATTTTCAGGCAACTGTTGTGATACCTAAGGAAGAAGTTAAAGCGATTCTGAAAGCTGCTCAAGACTGTGGAAAAGAGCATGGAGTAGATCCAAACGATCTCCAGAAAGTCCTGATGTGGACATACCCAAACGACGAACCCCATAAGAAATTCCTATATTGTATTTTTCTCAATACCGAATACATCCATGAAGAAGGACATTTCAATATCGAGAAAGTGTTACAGACGATGCTCGAGACAGGAACACAAGAGGATTATAAAAATAATATAGAGGGTTGTAATAAACTAACGAAGGAAAATAAATACGAAACTTCATACGAAGTTTTTGGGTGTTTCCATAAGCACTATATACCAAAAATGGAAGAGTAAATTGCTGAAGTCTGAATGAATTACTTTCCGATGTTAATTTAGGGCTAATATTTTTGTTCGCACGATAGCAAAAAGGTTTTGGGTGGCCATTAGAATATTATTTGATCAATAAATTGTAAAATGTACATTGTTTTTAAATAAACCTGGCTTATTGTTTTATGTGCTGTTTTTGTTAATTTTTAATGCCTGATAAACACAGAGAGTTGATATTATAGGTGGTCCAGAAACTAAAGTGTTACTTTAGCTAGGGATCGAACCCAGGACCATAATACCTATATATAATTTTATAAGTGATATCAGCAGCAGTAAATATTATATAGTGATATTATGGACCGTTTAGAGTGGCGCAAGTTAAGGGAGGCCTATGTCCAGCAGTGGACCTCCAAGGGCTGAAGGATGGATGGAAGTGATATCAGCAAATATCACAATAAGGCAGATCGTCAATGTAAGGTACCTACACCAGAAAATACCTGAAATAGTAATTAAGATATCTATTATATATATAAAAGAGGACGTGTGTGTCCCTATATTTCACTTTGCAGCCAATACTGCACGTCGCAAGCGCATAGTGTGTATATATCGCAATAAGTACGAGGCTCAAATCTCAGATAAGGGTGGTTGCAAGTTGATACCTATAAGGGTGTAGAAGATACGGGGTTGAAACGTGTTGAAACGCCTACGGTTAAATGGCATGCAATATTTCCGAGCCGCACGTTGCTGGTAGATGACAAGGCTGGTACATAGGACCCACGCAAAATTATGATTTTGTTATCTGTCGACCGTCGCTTGAATGCATTCATTCTCTCTGTACTTTTCTTATAAAAATTAAATGTGTGTGTGGGCTAACGAAGGGGATGGGTAGGGGATGAGAGGTGAGGGGAGCGGAAGGGGAGGGGAGGGGGAAGGGATCGTAGGGGGAGGGGAGGGGTAGGAGAGGAGAGGGGAGGGGGTGGGGAGCGGAAGGTGAGGGGGAAGGGGAGGGGAAGGTAAGGAGAGGGGAGGGGACGGAACGGGACAGGAAGCGGGACAGGGACCGGGAAAGGGGGAGGGCACTTTAATAACCTGTTATAGCACCAAAAATTTTTTTTAAATTATTGTTTGCCTGTCTGTTTCTCTGTCCGGGCATCACATGAAAACCTTTAAACTGATTTCGACGGAAATTAGTTTAGTTGTTCCTTACACTTTGGGTCATGTTTTAGAAAACTTTTCTTCTCGAAAAAAATTAAAAGTTTTCCCCGGAAACAAGATAAAACTTTGTATGGAAAATTTTTAAATATCAAATTTTTCCTTTAAATTTGAAAAAAACGTTCCTCCTTTAATTGATGGAATGCATGTTTTCGAGTTTTTCAAATTTTTCATGAAAAAGAAAAAACAAATTATATAATGTTAATGTTGTATATTTCTCAAAACCCGCTCCCGCCCGGAGGAATGATTTGTTATTGTATCGTAGGTTTCAGGATATAAATTCCTAAATATAAGTAGTTCAATATAAATTAACCTGTTTTTAAATTTTCTTCCGTAAGTGGTACAAATGTGATAAGCATAATTTCCGCGTGCGAAGCTGCGGGCAACACAGCTAGTGTTAACATATTGAATCCGGGTAGGATTCTGATTGAGTCATTGGACGCCTACACAAGAAGTTTTTTCACCGCTCACTTTCTCGGTGAATCAAGTGTTGACACAAAAATATCGACACTTACCCCTTAGGTACTATTAATTTTCTGCAATAGGTAGATTTAACTAGCAACATTCTATTTGTCAAAGATGCTTTCTACTTTATTGCTGGCCCCATGCATTTTGTTTTGAACTACATATCCGTCTAGTTTAGTCCATGGATTTAAGATATTATTGTATCTGGATCACTATTGGGATCACTGACTTTGTAGAGGTACCAGATGATCGACGACGTCATATCAGAACATTATCAGAAGGACCATTTTTGTATTATGTCCATGTTATCTATAGTCCGAGGATATAGCATTCGATTGTGATTTTTATAATGATATAAAAACATCTCAGATTAGTAACATGTATTATTATAATATAGATGTACCGTAATTGTGTACCATAATTTTCAATTTACTCTTAATGCAATAAATTAAATTTGGTTATTTTGAAGAAATTCTAATTAAATGTATTATTTCAATATTATAATAAAATTCTTGCCACCAGAAAAATTACCAATATACATTTTGAAGAACCATACCAAAAAAGGACACAATTTTTCTAAATAAGTGTAGACAACCTACAATTGTGGAGGACAACCTCAATCCGGCCTGTGATTGGTCGAATAGTCCTTCGTTTATGACGTCATCAATCTTCAGGTACCTCTACAAAATTACTTATCGTTTTATCCAGTTAGAATAATACATCCATGGAGGAAACTGTCAGTGTGACAGTTGACAGACTGAGTGAGAGTCAAGTGTCAACTGTCAAAACAAAAATTAGGTATTTATAATTAAATACATGCCATGGGGAATGGGGAAGTATTTATATTCAAAGTTGCTGTTGTTTGTTTTGATTTTCTGGTTTGATTTTTTACTTTAAAACTTTCCGACTTTCTATATAATTTTTCGATTTAGTTACACGAAATAGCGTCAAGTTTAATATAATAAGTAAGTAAAGTACCCAATATACTTGTTTATAAATCTTTTAATCATAAAGTGTATAGTATAAACCTACAGGTCTATGCTTATAGGTATCTCCAATATTTATTTTGAAAGAAAACATCTATTCCAACTTCCAAGCACAAGAAAAATGAACAAACCAAACTTAAAATAATTCGTTAAACACCTAAAATTATGCCTTTCTAAACTTTGACATTACACACCTGCGATATGCCGATGATATAGTAATCCTGGCGGGTTCCCTGGAAGAACTTTGTATAATGCTCGGGGACTTGAATAGCGCCTCACAACGGTTGGGTGAAGGGTAAGATGAACATGGACAAGATGAAAATCATGTCGAATGTCCATGTCACCCCCGTACCGGTTGTTGTTGACGGCGCTGCTCTCGAAGTTGTAGACGAATACGATTACCTGGGGCAAGTGATCCAGATGGGTAATTCCAAGTTCGAGAAAGAAGTCACTCGTAGAATCCAACTCGGATGGGCCGCGTTCGGGAAACTGCGTCATATCTTGTCGTCCAAAACACTACCTCAGTGCCTGAAGTCAAAGGTGTTCGAGGAGTGTGTGTTGCCAGTGATGACATACGGATCCGAGACGTGCTTTACTATTGGCCTAATCCACAAGTTCAGAGTAGCGCAGTGGGCTCTGGAGAGGGCTATGCTCGGTATTTCTCTATGTGATTGCATCACAAATGAGGAGACCGTAGACAAACAAGGGTAACCGACATAGCTCAAAGAATTAGCCGCAGTGAAGTGGCAATAGGCTGGCCACATAGTACGAAGGACCTTTGAGGAAGAAAGGTCCTCAAATGGTGCCCACATCTTGGAAAATGGAGCATAGGACGCTCCCTGACCAGGTGGACTGACGACTGAATAAAATAAGTTGTCCAACTATCGGACGAATTAAACAGCGAGTCTTATTAGGATGGAGTACATGCCCAAGGGGCTCCTTGAAAATGTCACATGACAGAAATCAAAAAATAGTCACGTAACAATTATAATTTACGGACAACTATTTTATTTATCCGTTTACCGGATGTCCAGATTCAGCCTTAATGAATACTGATAAATTAAATTAATAAATTTCAGATGGCGCGACTATTCCTTATGTTTAGCCTATTGGAGGAAGCATACGCTCAAGATTTACGTGCATTACGCAGAAAAGCCCGAAGAGTTCGTAACTTACGTAAGGTACTTGGTAATGAAGATTACATTCAACAATATAGACTTAGTAAAGACCTTATTCATAATTTGCAAGAAGAATTGTGTTTGTCGGTGCAATCTAGGAGTAGAAGGGGATTAAAGAAAAAAATTAAGGTAAGGAACTAGAACTCTTTGATATAATAGCCTGTTAGTAATTAAAACCTGAACCTAAATTGAAGTGCTAATAGACAAGCGGCTTGCGTCGATCCTAAGTGATCGACAAAGTAAGCAACAGCAGGTGCGGTCGGTAGTTGGATGGGTGACCGCTAGTGGCAAAAAATTCTTGTACCATTCCGTGCTTCCGAGGGCACGTAAAGCCGTCGGTCCCGTTAACAGCTGTTAAGCCATGTCGGAGGCCCTCTGGCGGTTTGAAAACTTCCGACACTCGGGTTGGCCACTAACCCCTCCACCAATCCGCACTGGAGCAGCGTGGTGGAGTATGCTCTAGGCCTCCTCAAGAGGAGAGACCTGTGCCTAGTAGTGGGCCATTAATGGGTTGAAGCCAATTAAAACCTATAATAGAGTATTTATAGCTGATATATTCAAGAATTTGTTTGAGGGTGGATGATCTAGCAATCCTAGCATCCCAAATAATATTTACCCACATAAATATGTATAATATATATGTGAAGATGGCGCATAATACAGACTGTCAACACTGATCTGTCATTGTCTTCAGAAAAATATTTAGCATAGTGGAACACACTGTAGTATATAATATTTTGATGTAGGTTTTATAAAGACCTTTTCTTTTAAGTTGCTCAATTTTTGGGTAACATAAAAATTATGAAATGCGTGCATGTAGACCCTGTGTATCAGCAATTTATTAATTTCAGATATTGTGCACGTTGTCATTCTTGGCAACGGGCAGTTACCAACGTGTGGTGGGAAACAATATCCACAACTATGTTTCACAACCATCTATGTCACGGTCTCTTCATGATGTTGTCAATGCTTTATGTGCTCCTAACATTCTGAAGAAATATATGAGATTTCCTCAAAATTATGATGAAAGGGCCGTTTTAAAAAAGAGGTAAGATTTAGTTCAAAAAATTAATGTATAAAAATAAATGTATTAAAATATAAAGTTACACATTGATTGCAAAGAGAAAACAGTGACTAATTTAGTTACTGTTGCAAATTGTGTGCCAGATTTAATTGTGACCAGGCCTGGCGCACTCCGCACTTATGTTATCGTGTCGTGACGTGTCGGGCCAAATTCAGAAAGGCTGCCACACCGCCCACACCGTGTCATACATTCTTAATCTGTCACATATGTCATTACAAAAAAGAAGACAACCTAGACGTTGTCAGAAAGGATAAGAGTTATGATTCGAAAGAGAGGTAACGTTTAGATTTCAACGTCAGCTGTTGACGATTAGCGCTGTGCGATCTGAATTACACTTTATTGTGTTGGAGCAAGAGTCGCTATTTATTTATAATATGATTTTGCAGAGTGACTCTTCTGTACCAATAGGTACTAATAAGTATTCTGGTTATAAGTGGTTTGATTAAATTATGTTTTAAATATGACCTATGCTGAAAAATACTACAAGTACAACATAACTGTAACAGTACAGTTTAAGAAGCAGTCTTATAACTCAATAATGTTTTTTACTGAATAAGTTTAGGGAAATCGCCGAAGGAAAACTAAAAATAAAAGTTGGTAGTGTGTGCAGTTACGTGTATATAATTACAGTGGATGATGATTTTCCAAGAAATTGTAGTTTGAACTAAACATGCACAAATGTTCTGTTTCAGGTTTTATGAAGAGTTCAAGATCCCTGACTGCATTGGATGTGTAGACTGCACCTTTGTCTCAATGATAAGACCAAAACAAAATGAGGAAGAATATTATTGTAGCAGAAGTCATTATGCCAGGAACATTCAATTGGTTAGAGTAGTAGAACAAAATAAGAGGCTTAAAGCCAGTATAAAAACTTCCAAGGCTTTGTTTTTTGGCTTCAACCCATTAACGGCCCACTACTTTGCACGCGTCTCGCCTCTTGAGGAGGCCTAGAGCATACACCACCACGCTGTTTCAGTGCGGATTGGTGGACAGGTTAGTGGCCAACCCGAGTGTCGGAAGTTTTCCCCGCCCGAGGGCCTCCGACGTGGCTTAACGACTGTTATCTTATGATAACATCCCGGAAAAACGCTCAAAAATTTTTTTGCTACTAGCGGTCACCCATCCAACTACCGACAGCACCCGCTGTTGCTTAACTTTGTCGATCACTTAGAATCGAAACCGCCGGGCTATGAGCGCTTCGTATTAGCAACTACTTCCTCCTCCTATCCGTTTTGTGTGTGATGGACTTTTCGTTATGATAAGAGATCAGTGCCCTGCAGTGGATCAATGACTGATGCCAACTGCTATTGCCAGCGGGCGTCATTTATTCTGAGGCACAGAAAAGCTTAATCGAATTTTTGGTACTAGTTGTCTTCCAATTAACCACCCGTAGTTGCTTCAGTTCATGATATCGCTCACCCAGTAATACAACGGCACATCTAAGTTTGTCATATTTTACAGAAACGAATTTCAAAAATTTTATAAAATGTTTAAATTTAATTTATGGGTTCTGTTTACGTTTTTTACAGATTGTATGGGTTTGGTTACTAGTATAGACATTAATACATATTTACCACTATGTAGATTAGGCACTTTTAAACACGTATACCATATAAAATCAATTTTCCATTTTTTGTAGATGTGCCATTATATTACTAGGTGAGCGATATATTTTACTGGCATATTTCATGTGATGGTATGCTATGAGTATCCAAAAAAAACTTCATTTTGCTATATATTTATCTTTTACAATGTTTAATTATATTTTTTACTATAATTATATGTTACAGGTAGTAGACGCAGATCTAAATATATTACACGTTGATGTGACACATGGAGCCGCCTACCAAGATTGTGATATATTCGAAAATTCAGATATTAAAAAACATTTGGAACAACTGACGAGTTCCAATGAATCTGTTTATTTACTAGGTTTGTAATTTATTCTTTAAGTTTTCAATTTAACATTTTTATTGGACTGATATAATCCTGTAAAGCCGTCGGTCCCGGTTGTTATCATATTATGATAACAGTCGTTAAGCCATGTCGGAGGCCCTCGGGCGGTTTGAAAACTTCCAACACTCAGGTTGGCCACTAACCCCTCCACCAACCCGCACTGGAGCAGCGTGGTGGAGTATGCTCTAGGCCTCCTCAAGAGGAGAGACCCGTGTCCAGTAGCGAGCCATTAATGGGTTGAAGCCAGCCAAGCCAATCCTGGAAAGGAATGTTTTTGGATTATATAATAGCACCCGCTTATTACTGGTCTTCCGAAATTGTAGTTGATATTACAAATAACGGTTAATTCCACATACATTATGGTAGCTGGCCAAGTGGGTTAAAATTCCTTCCTTCATGTAAGAGTTAAATCCAACAATACCAAGCTGTAAAGATTCGCTTCGATTGAAGAATGACGAGTTTTATACCCGACTGCCAAGGAAGGGTTATATTTTTCGCGCGTATCTTGGATGTATGTTTGTTTGTATGTGTGCTTGTAATATTCTTTATTACCTCGGATCGTCTAAACCGCTGAACGCATCTGTATAATTAAGATATCGTTAGATTCGTCTTGATAATCCAAGTGTAAACTTTCTGTAGATAAGTGGCTGTGAGATGTTTCAAGTGTAATAACTAAAAATAAGTCGAATAATGCAATATGGGTATCAAATTAAAGAGCACACCATAAGGATTTCAAAAAGGTATCTCATGATAGGTTTCTTGACAGCAGGCTTTTTTTAATTTTTAAATTTATGCTATAATAGTTTATGGAAATAACGGGCAAACAAGTTTAAGATCCACCAATACAAAATGCATCACTAATGCGTTGCCAAGAAAGAGAGAAGAAAAAGAAAGAAATTTACTGTATACCCCAAACAAATTTTTACAGAGCATAACATTTTGCATCATTCTTCTTAACCACAGTTCTTAACACTTTAATTGCCAAAGCTAAAATTGGAGTTATCTGATGGTAGCCCATAATTATAACGAATTATGTAACACTAAAACGTTTATTCTTATTCTAAGACTAAAACTATGCCATGATCCTGATGGCCAAGCCCACTTTACGATAACTCAGTCCTTTCTCTAGAGGCCCATAACATAACACATTTGCGATAGCGCTTCGGCCCAAGCAATAAGCTCCATACATAACTCTTTCAACACTTCACGCGACGTCGAGTGAAGGGCCAACTGAGTGTTGGGAACACGCGACGTCGCGTGATTGGCAATTAACGTGTTAAATGTTTTCTTCTTTTTATAGGTGATTCAGGATATCACCAGCGGCCTTACTTAATGACTCCAGTGCCAAATGCAATAGATGACACCCCGGACGCACATTACAATAGCCTTCATTCTAAAGCATACTACAGTATGGAAAAGGTTATAAACACCCTAAAAGGACGATTCAGATGTTTGTTAGGAAACAAAGCCTTACACTATGATCCTATTATGGTAGGAAAGATAGTGATAGCGTGCTCTGTGCTACATAATATGTGTAATCGAGCCGGATTGCCTGCACCTTCGCTGAGTGACCAAGACCTTTCAAGTGAAGCAGAACTTCAGTCCTATCGAAATTCTGTTGAGGAGGATGATTCCACGGAATTGGAATCAGGAAAAGCTGCCAGAACGGAACTTATTAATAATCTATGGAGAAGCCTTTACAGTGAGACCTCCTGATTTACAGACTATTTTCTGGACCTTTTAAGAGGCCTAAAATCCTCGGATACCATTTATGGATTCATCTTAGAAGATTCTGGTACGCCGCGTTAAGACCATACCAGTATTTCATTTTATTACACATTTTAATGTTCATGTTAATGTTTAAAGTAAAATATTACGATTAAAAAATTTATTATGTAATATATGATTTTGAATTTAGAACCTTTCGACAGTAACATAAAAAACATTTTACAGCATTGAAATATAATGACATAGAACAGACATCTCGAACAAAATGTGTGTCCTGCCGGGAGGTTCTATTTTCAAAATTGAGACCCCGTTCTCCTTTCAAAATCAAACGAATCCATTGAAGATTGAAGCCACGTGGTGCCAATGCATTGGACATACATGGTGTTCGCGGTGTCGGTTCTATATGCTAGTAATAATACTTCAATGTTTTACAGTAATTTTTTAGAAACCCAGCCAGCTATCTCCCAACAACTCCTGTTGTTGAATGTTGCGTTTGTTATTTGATGATCCAATAAACAGAAGAATTCAACATGAATTAATGATGATGCATGAAAAAGCTACATCCGCGCAATCTATGTTTTGAAGTCAGAATGAATGAATGAATGAATTTTATTTGTAAAAACGCAAATCAACAATTCATTACTATTGTTCACTGCTCCTGTCAAAGATATTAGGTAGGTATTATCATCAACCTGAATCTCATGGAATGCCCAGATTAGTAGGTAAAGTTAGTTACAGGGTTCACTTCCATTCGTTTCACTCCAATTATCACTTGCTTCGGTGAAGGAAAACATCGCGAGGAAACTTGCACACCGGAGAGTTCTCCATAAAGTTCTGGTGGTATGTGAAGTCTACCAATCTGCACTTGGCCAGCGTGGTAGACTATGGCCTGTACCCCTCACATTGTGAGAGGAGACCCCGAGCCCAGCAGTGGGACAATTATGGATTGTTGCTGTACACTTTCTGTGCACCTACATAATATTATGTGTACATGGTTAGCACACGGTCTTTCTACCATACCGCTGTCCAGTCTCAGATCTGCTGTAAGAAGTTTCATAAGAAAAAAGCAGTACCTACTCATTGAAGTATAATGTCATAGAACAGACATCTCGAACAAAATGTGTGTCCCGCCGGGAGGTTCGATTTTCAAAATTGAGCCCCGGTTCTCCTTTCAAAATCGAACGAATCCATTGAAGATTGAAGCCACGAGGCGCCAATTGATTGGGACATACATTGTGTTCGCGGTGTCGGTTCTCTATAGTAAATTGAAATTATGAAAAATGAAATTTTATTAATTTTAAATGCAGAAATAAAAGTTAATTAGGTAATAATGTGTTTCTCCAAACCATACATTTTAAGAGACAGTTTTGAATTGGTCACTGACTTTCCTATTTATAGTTTGATTGCATGATTGCATTATCATTTTATTATTATCTTTATCCACGTATGCTTAAAATATACAACAAATATTACAAAATTAGATTGATATTGCAATTAAAGAGTCGATACTGTAGGTAATATCTAAAATTAGAACGTAGGTATGTTGATTTTTTAATTATTGAAAATATTAATTTGTACGCTTGAATACACGGCAATCACTCTCTATTAGTGATGGAAATAAAACAAATTGATAAGAAAATAAAAGTTAAGACTACGGCGTTTATTGATAAACTACTTACGAACGTTTAGGTAAAGCAACTACGACTATGGAATAATAAAACGTAAACATAAGAAATTCTCTGCGTTACGCATTGAAGTAGGAATTATTACTAGCGTATAGAACAGACACCACGAACACCATGTATGTCCCAATGCATTGGCGCCACGTGGCTTCAATCTTTAATGGATTCGTTTGATTTTGAAAGGAGAACCGGGACTCAATTTTGAAAATCGAACCTCCGGGCGTGACACATATTTTGTTCGAGATGTCTGTTCTATGACATTATACTTCAATGGCGTTACCTGGAAAACACATCATATGGATAGAATAATACACATAGGTAGGTACTCAATTCAAAGTTTATTTCAGATTTTCATAGATCCATTTATCATTAAGATAGATTCAAAATTAACAATTCATCTTGAACCGTGAAAACGGATGAACTATTCAGCTGTTTTTTTTTAAATAGCAGATGTAGAACACTAAGGGCTGCAATCTCAACCAAACTATTCAAGATATTGAAATACCGTCGTAGCAAAAGATTTTCAATATCGTGAATATTTACTGAAGGTAGGTAAATGGTAGGTATAGGTATTAAAACTGAAGGTCTGGAGTCCAAGGCATGGGATACTGCTTTAGGGTCCAGCTGAATTGTTGAGATAATAATTTGATATGCTGTCGTAGCAAAAGTTATTCAGTGTGATGAGAAATTAAGATAAGTAGATAGGTAAGTATTACTTATAAAAAATAAGTATATTATTTGTATGTAAAATGAGGTTGGAAATTTTGTTTTAAAGTTCTTGTTTACCTTATATATATTATACAATCATAGATATAATTATTATGAAAACAATACTTTTTCTTCCATTTCGATATGATACGTATTTACAAGGCAGTGTTGCCCACACTGCCCACCGATGCCAATTTACTCATTTACAAGGTTCCAAAGTTAGGGGTTTATCCCCCAAATAGAGGGTAAATATATATGAGATGGGATTTTTTAAGGGTCCTTTGTTTTGGCGCATTTCATATTTTTTATTTATTGAGATAGGCTCTAGAACAAACTAGCAAATCAAAGGAGACTGGGACTTATGGGCTATCGTATCGCCGAAACAAGTAAAGTTAGAATTTAATATTAAGGTCATAATATGTATTTACTATTTTTAAGTATAATATATCAGATTAATCTGCAATCTAGAAGATAATCCAAAATTGAGTATTTTTGACCTTACAAAATAAATCGATATTGAAATAGGAATTGATTTATTTGTAAGTATTTATAAGACCAATAAATTAATCAAATGGCAATGAATGAATAAACGAAACTTAAAATATTATCACCATATTTTATAATAAAATTTATTTCACTTATTGTTCGTTCGTTCGTTCGTAGAAATACATGCATAATTTATTAGGTAATACAGATAATATATTATATTATTTTTGATTATTATCTTATCATTAAATAGTTATCTTCACAGCAATGACGCATACTTATGCTGGATAAAGGTTTATTATTTTTGGTGTCCCTTTTTATCACATCACACCATTTTTTTCTTACTTTTTCACCTCTTGGCACACAAATAGATAAAGATGTTTCCAAGCTTTTGTGATACCGTCAAAAAGTGACTATCGATGCCATCACAGCACCACACCAGTGACACGAAAGGCATCACTTAAACTGCACACTAGGCTGAGACTCATTGCACACGCAGTAGGATTCGCTTAGACATCACTATAACACCCATGACCCGAGTACAAATATTTATCTGTCGCATAAATATCTGCCCCGGCTGGAAATCGAACTCGGGTCCTCTTGCTTCGCAGGTAGTGTTAACCATTGAACCAACTATAGGCTACAGGGTCGTTGTAAGGCGAGGAGATAGGAAACAAGAAGGAAAGAACTAGCTCTCAAGCTACCAGCAGAGAAACCGACGAGTCGTTTGGCGGCTAACACAAGTAAGACGGCTTCAATATAATGACATGGGTCCCTTAGGAAGTAGGTCTATAGCTTTCTTCTCGAAAACCAGACCAAGTGCCAAACGGTAACTTAGAGCTTAAATCGGATGATAACAAGGTTTAACCATGTTCGAAAGTGACTGATATTGACTATTTACAAGGTGGATTTTAAGCCGATACGTGCATCATACTGTTGCGATAAATTTAGTTAGATACTCATTCTTATTGAATGACGTTTCATGGACATTTTATAAAGCGTAAAGCGTGAATAAATTGCTACATAATAGTTAAAATCATAAATAGATTAACAGTACCTACAAGCACCTATTTTGCAATGCACTTTCACTCGGAAAATTTGATCCTACAAAAATATTTAAGTAACATATTTTAATTGTCCCCAGTCTACTCAAATTATGGAAAGTTATTTATATTTAACTTTAATATTATTTAATATTTATATATTAAAATTATTTCCAGGAAGACGCGTAACTTTGATATATAAGCATGCAATACCGTGAATTCAAAGTCATTTCCAGTGTGCATATCACCGAGAGTTCAATCTATTAAAATGAAAACTTTTAATAACAAACTTGTTAATGTGTTTTTGTGTGCTACTTTCTGTTTTGCGTGGAGTACCCAAGATAAGGTAAATTGTTGGTATCAACTTATTAATAGCCCACTACTGAGCATGGGTCTCTCCTCTTGAAGAGACCTAGAGCATACTTCACCACGCTGCTCCAGTGCAGATTGGTAGAGGGGTTAGTGGCCAACCCAAGTGTTGGAATTTTTAATGCCGTCCGAGGGCAACGGGAGGGCATGCGGGAGCGCATGGCTTAACGCCTGTTATCCGAAGCTCTGAAGCACGGAAACACTCAACAAAAATTCGTCACATCCTTCGAAAAAAGTATTTGACAAATACTGCACAAAACCTTATTTCAAAACTCTGTGTGTGTAAATGGAGACTCCAAAACAAGACAGCTAGTACAATAAGGTAACTCTAGAAGTTAAAGTCATTCAGATAGTTAAAAGTGCCAAGGGGATTTAATTTAAAGCAAAACTGATTTTATTTTTTACTGCTGTTGACTGCCATTTAAAATATATTTAGGTTTTGGGCTTTTATTTAGGTGTAGTAGGTAGTCGGTTGTGAGAAGAACTTCACCATAGTTCGTTGTTCACCACAGTGAACTACATGCCAACTTCTGGTTTGTACTCAACGATGGTTGATGCCTTTTACATACCATTATGATTTTTGCATAAACAAACAAGCTGGATTAGCTTTAAGATAAATGTTTTAACAGACAGAGTTGCTCCACAAAGTACATTAAGATGCCTGTACAAGTGAAACATTTGGTTAAATAATTGTTTTATTTTCCAGATAAATGTAAGAGTCCATACACCTGAAGTCTTGGAACTGAAGCAACAAGCGGTAAAATGTGAACAAGAAACTGGAATTCCAGCTTCGCATTTGAAGAAACTTATCGAAAAAACTTTGCCCAATGACCAGGCCAATAACAATTTTTTCTATTGCGTCGCATTTGGCACTGGTCTTATTGATAAAGATGGTCATCTCCTTGATAAGATGAAAATCTTCACAGTTGTGGACGGCAAGCCAGAAGACTACGCTAACGCCCTTAAAGAATGTAACAAAATCACCAAGGAGAACGGCGTGCAAACGTTGCTTGCAACAGCCGACTGTATTCACAGGGATTACAAATTTGTACCTGTCGTCGCCAAACAATAGTCCTATCATAGGATACAATTATCCATCACTAATTGATCGACGGATAAAGCGAAGAATTTGGTGCTCTTAAAAATGTTTTATTTTAATTAGTGAACTAGTACTTATTATGTTGAATAGAATTTAATGACAAACTTATTTTTATTTACGTTCTATTATTATTTAATAATCATGCTAACGATAATCAGGCCACGAGAGCCAAAACAACCAAACTGGAACTGGTCATGGAAAATAACATGGTACAAGGTACAAAGGTATAAGAATACAACGAGTCGTTGAGTGGGCTTCGCAAAAAGATCGTTCGTGTTAGTAACGTAATGTCATAAAATGTGTGTCTATTTCTTAACCAGATTTATTAAGCTTGCACTGTTTGTTTATTTGTATGTTTGAGTCAAATCTTGCAAGCTGAATTAGAACTACATACTTCCTTTCATCCCAAGAAGTTGAAATTTTGCCTTTATGGTTAGAAATAAGTACTTATTAAGCTTAAAAATATTAAGTGTTTATGGAAAATCATTTCCTAAGGGTGGTAAATAAGACTAGATTTGTTTAAAATCCGCGGATTTTAAGCAAGCACTGAACGAAGTTAGTATATTAGTTCAGTGGAAGTGAGCCCTACGAAAATTGAGATGATGACAATGATGACATGTAGATTCGCGTACAGATTATGAATACGAGCTGAAATCGTAATTGAATTTAATTAAATCAGGTAAGGACAGAGTTGGGATGGGAGTCATAAAATACATAAGTAAAATAAATAAATAATTTCCATTCGGCTTCGTCATAGTCGCTGAAAATAATAGATGCTACGATTTCTAGATACATGCAATTAAATAATATTTCAAGTATACAATGCTCTGTGCATTAAAATGCAGTTAAGTATGATTTATTGACAAATGTTATAAAAACGAAACAATTTTATGACATTATAAACAATTAAAATTAATAATAAATCATTAAATATTTTAATTTGTGCAAAAAATTAACCATTATTTTTGGAAAATTCGTTACCTATACATATATGGAAATAATTACGACCATGCAAATTATTACTACACATTACGTGCATATTGATTGTTGTCCGTGTCTAATAAAAGATCGATTCAAAATGGAAATTTTCCAGAAGTTCATTTAAGTAAAATTTATGTGTGCTCTTTTCTGTTTTGTATGGAGTACCCAAGGCAAGGTAAATAATTAAACATCATAGAGATTTTCTACTTTAGAAAAATTTACCTGTTTTTTGGAACGCCAAATAGGTACTTAGGATTCTTCGCTTCTTTTTGGTGGGAAAGTGTCTTTGATGCTTTAATGTTATTATGAGATTTTTTTATCCACTATAATATTAGCGTTCCATTGCACATCGGTGTAAAATTTATGTTTAATAAACATCGTTTACTTCATGATAATATTCATAATAATTTCATGGGAAAATCACGTAAGACTGTGGTGGTTCAACTCAATTATTTAACTCGATTAGTAATTATTTAGCATGTAAGATATTATTAATTAGTTATTTTCCAGATAAATATTAGTGTCCAAACTCCTGTAGTAATAGAACTGAGGCAACAAGTGGGAACATGTGAACAAGAAACCAAAATTCCCGCTTTGCATTTGAAGAAAATTATCGACAAAATGTTGCCCACCGACCATGCCAATAACGACTTTTTCTATTGCGTCTTATTTGCACTGGTCTTATTGATAAATATGGTCATTTCCTCGATAAGATGACAACCTTTACAGTTGTGGATGGCAAGCCAGAAGTCTACGCTAGTCATTGAAGAATGTAACAAAATTAACAAGGACAACGCCGTGCAAACGTTGCTTACAACAGCTGACTGCGTTCACAAGGATTACCATTTTTTATACCTGCCGTCGCCAAGCAGTAGCAGCACAAAATAACATCTCTCTTTATTTTGTGGTAACGTTCCATCTCATTCAAAGGATAGTTACAGGGACATGGTGAATTGAATGTAACAAATAAATTTAATACCTAGATACTTAATGTTATTATTGACGAGTTTTACCCTAAAAATGTCTATTCCCTTGATGGTCAACTTTCTTGTGTTATTTAATATTGAAAGGTTTTAATTTAATAATACCTATATAATAGTAGGTATAAGCGTACAGCGAAGGATTGGAATAAATTGCCCGCATCGGTGTTTCCGCTTGATTATAATGTGTCTTCAAGGAAAGAGTGAATAGAATAGGCTTTTACTAAGTTAATGCGTTTTATCACCCATGACTACATCGCCACTTACCATCAGATGGGATTGTAGTCAAATATTAACTTGTAAGATAAAAAGTGCAGATAATTAATGTGATTATCTTTATGTCAAATTTTAATAAACATTGTAAAAAAATGGAGCAACACTCTGAAGTAGGGTAAGTCGGGGCAAAATATGACAGATACGATATGACAAATATAAAACAGTACCGACTGCAAAAGTTCCATAACATATTTATGTCGTATTTTGCCCCAAAATCTCTCTTAAAAATAAGAGTGCCCTATCAGAGTTTAAAATTGACGTTTCCTCACATTTCTCCGACAAACTATAAGTAACGCGATAACTACGGTTTGAGTACTAATGAGATAGCCACATGGTCTATCCATGTGGTTTATTCCTGAAATCTCCACAAGCACCTTTGCAAAATAAACCACGTAAAATTCTGCAGTATTTTTTATTCAATTTCTAGGCAATTATCAAACACATACCTAATAATAATACGGGAAGTCGCGCAATATTTGAACAAGTCATTTCATACCAACTGAAAATCATAACCTTCAATAAGTTTTCCCCATAGTAGCTTACAAGATTATGCAAGCGTCATCTATTTCATAGCGGGGGAATTAAGGATAAAAACACGAGAAATTAAAAAATGTATCAGATAGAATTAATAGAAATGAATAGAAATAATAACCATAATAGGATTGTAAAGTATAAAATAAATTGATTTATTTTAACTTTATTTTCTATATTTTTTAAATAACAAAGAAAGTCGTCAGTTTGGCATGGTATAAATGTATTGAAAGCTCCATCTAACAACTTTATTAATATTGGAGAGTTGTTGTTGGATACCTTGGGAGTTGAATTTCGAAAAAGAGGAATACGTGTGTGAAATATTATAAGTTTCTAGCCAAGGGTTTGGCCTGTGCGTTGATACATCAGTCAATCACTCACTCGTTAGAAAATGAAAATTGTTCGGTATGCAATTGCTAGGAACTATGTTAGCACGACCTCCCCTAATATAATTAATATGCTGCATTTAATTACTGCATAAAATGACCGACAGTGGATTGTTTGCACCGCAGCAGTTTCCATATGGGTATTTTGAAATTCTTTAATAGATCTAAATACGTACTAGTATTTAGTGTTTCTATTGTTTTATTCTCGACCCTGTCAACAAACGGAATCAGATTATAAATTTATATTTATAATACTGTTAGGACGATTGTACATAACCTTTAGGAATACAAAATAATTACTTTATGATCATTCGGTTATTAGTAGGTACATACTATTCAAAAGATTTGAAATCCTGAGATTTTATTATTTCTATATATTTAAGAAAAGCAGTAGAAATATCCACAGAATAGTATTTGCCTACCAATTCAACATCTTATCCGTAAGAAAAAGACGCTTACGTATAATACATTTTATATTAAAGTATAATAAATAACAAACACACACAAAAATATTAATAATTTTTCCAAACTAAAAATGCTTAGTGCGGCGACTAATGCTCATTTTGATAATAGTTGAATAGTTATTATCAAATCAATTTGTTTAGGAGAAAATGAAAATGGAAATTCCTAGGTTGCGCTACCTAATCCTGACCTTTTTATTATTATTTACCTGATTATCATATTATTTTTAGTTTCTTTTCATAATTATTAATTTAATATCCATTCAAGTTTTTGAGATGTAGTTAGATACTCTGATAAAAAATATATTTGGTCTAAACAGCCTAGTCAAAAACGTCTTGTTTAGAAGTTTTAAGGCGTTAGTTTTAAGGCGTAAATTAGTTAAATAATTGAGATTGACAATGTTAGTGTCATACAGGGTAGAAAAAAAGACGGTAGTTGGAGGAAAAGTACCCTGAATGTTAATGGTGCCAAATTTTACTGAAAGGAAACATTCCTTTATTTCTAAAACTAAGTAAAACTGCATTAAAAGACTTTTGAAAATTCAACTGCTTGAGCTGTGTATTGAACCGGTGAAATGTGAAAAATATGTACTGTATTTTTATGATGCCAACCACAGATGCCAACCGAAATGGGTCATTCATAAGGATCAATTTTTGTCAAACAACATAGTATTTTAAATTAAGGGAATACCAAGAAAAATTAGTAAGTTGAAAAAGATTCCTGTAAAGTTTCTACTTAATTTTCCTTTTAATAAAATTTTCCATCATCAATATTCAGGGTAATTTTCCTACAATTACCTTTTTTTCGCCCATTAATATACGTATAATGAGGGAATTAAAAGTAGGCCTTGAATTCACTCTTAAATTTCACATAATATTTTACATGCCTTAACTTATCACCATTACAACTTAACTAAGTAAAGCAAGTTATATTTTCGATAATAAATACTTATACGCTACTTTTACTTAATACATGTACCTAAATATATTTTCAATTATTAAAATTATCAGTTATATAAAAATCAACCAAATCTATAATAATTATTAGATACATTATGAGATGAGATGATGATGATAATGAGAGTATGAGATAACAAGATACAAACAACAACGTAACATATGAGGATATAAATTTCATATTCCTAGTTAGTAGTTACCTACATACGAATTACAGGAAAAAGAAGATTAATGAATTATAAATATGTAAGCATACAAAGGGAAGAAATAACTAGTGATGAGAGATGAAGTGTAGAAATTGTAGAAATGTTCAGATAAGAATAAGATCTCATTATACTATAAGAGACAAATGTACCAAAATTATTTATAATTTAAAAAGTCAAAGAAATAGAGTAGGTCTACAGTTTAGTAGATATCGCACCTTCAGTGGAAAAAAGGGATAAGATGAAAATTGCAATTTTACAGGAGAGCAATAAAACTGTTCAAATATCAATAAGTAATCAAAGGAATTTACATTAAGATTTCTTGCACAAAATCGTCAAGATTTAATGATAAAATTTTGAAAAAAATTGAGCTTAAGCAGCTTTTGTCCCTCTTTCCAATCATATTAATAACTAAAATTCAACGTAAGAGGACTTATGCTTTTTTCCACTGAGGGTGCAATATTATATGGCAAACTTACAAAGTAAACATTTGTTTTATACTATAGGCCAGGGATGGCGAACCAATGGCACGCGTGCCACGTACTGATTACGAGTTTAAAGAAAAAAGTATAAATTATGATTATGATGTAGCTTAATACCTATGAATCTTTGAAAAGCAAACGCGCGCGAGCGTTCGGGTCCGGTGCGCGGGGTGGAGCCGGGGCGTAGTTGCTATGCTAGCGCGGGGAATGCGGCGGTGGCGCGGGGCGCGGGAACGCAGCGCGGGGGCTTGACTTGAGTAAATAATAACAAACGAGGCGCAGTGCCCGCGCAAATTGTTTGTTTACGCAAAAAATAGTTGAATTTCATTGTGAAAGTGAACTTTAAAGTTTATTTAAGTTATTATTTGCTGTAATTTAATATGGCTAGTTCAGCAAAGAAACTAAAAGTGCAAAATAGCAAGGATACTAGAGAATTTCAGACTTGGTGGACTGATAAATTCGGCGTGATTAATAAAGGTGACAAAGCAGTGTGTGTTTTATGTTCTGGCACCATGGTATGTAGAACATCTTCCGTTAAACGGCATTTTGAAACAAATCACAAATCAATTTGTCAAAAAAGCGAAGCAGAGCAAAAGGAATTAATTGCGAGTGCTTTGAAAGACAGAAACAAACAGTCAACATCAATAAATAAATTTGTTGGCAAAAATAGGTCATACAAGTGCGGCAAGTTACACGGCTGCAAATGTCATTGCTCGGCATAGTAAACCCTTTCAAGAAGGCGAGTTTTTAAAGGAAGCCTGGTTAGCATGCGCGCCTTCTCTTTTTGCTGATTTCGAGAATAAAAATAAGATAATTCAGCGCATCAAAGATACTCCTTTGTCCAGAAACACAATAAAGGAAAGAATCTTAAAATTGGCTGAAAATGTTACAGAGCAACAAAAGCTTGACATTCACTCTGCTTCATTTATATCGCTATGCCTCGACGAAAGCACTGACGTCACAAAATCTGCACGTTTAGCTGTTTTTGCTCGATACTGCGTAGGAAACGTCATTAAGGAGGAATTAATTGCGATAAAATCGTTACCAACAACTACAAAGGGCGCAGATATTTGTACGGCAGTTAAAAATTCGATAGTTGAAAAAGAAATTGATATAAAAAAAGTTGTTTCTGTAACAACTGATGGTGCTCCGAGTATGGTGGGTAAAAAAATTGGTTTCATAAGTTTATTTCAAACTGAAGTAGGTCATTCGATTCTTGAATTCCACTGCATCACCAACAAGCCTTATGCGCTAAGAGCGGTTTAACATCTCTTGATAATGTTATGGCAGTAGTTACGAAAATAGTCAACCTCATCTCTGCTCAGGCTTTAAACAAGCGAAAGTTCGACGCTTTGTTGGATGAAGTCAACTCCGTGTATAATGGCTTACTCATGTATAATAATGTTCGGTGGCTGAGTCGTGGGTCTGTACTTGAAAGATTTGTTGAATGCTTGGAAGAAATCAGACTGTTTCTGCAAAATGAGGGAAAAATTGAACAATACCCACAGCTTTTGGACGTCATGTGGCTTTCAAAATTGATGTTTTTTACAGACATATGCCAACACTTAAATACGTTAAATGTGAAGCTTCAAGGCACAAACAAAACAATAATCGTCATGATCGATCTCATTCGCGCCTTTGAGGCTAAACTGCAAGTTTTCAGAAACGATATTATCGCAAAAAACTACAAGTATTTTCCATACTTGAAAAAATATATCAATGAATCTGATATACATGAGACAACAAATGCAGAAAATATTACTGAGGAATTTATCTCTGTGATTGATTCTTCAATTAAGGAATTTTCAACAAGATTTTCTCAGTTCAAAGAATTATCAGAAACGGTCAAGTTTATTATGTACCCAGATGTAACGACCTTTCATACACTGAACTTCTCCCAGTTCGATTGGTTGGAAATTGAAGATTTTGAAATGCAGCTGATTGATTTCCAATCTAGTTCAATTTGGATACAAAAATTCATAGACATGAGAAAAGAATTAGAGTTAATTGAAACAGAAAGATTGACCAGTAATATAAGTAAAGATGCCAATAATAAAATTTTAGAAACCTGGAATGCGTTGCCAGAAACATTTAATTGTTTAAAGAAGCTGGCTCACGCTATTCTAACTGTATTTTCATCAACATATGCCTGCGAGTCATTGTTTTCAGAGATGAATAACATCAAAGACTCTGTTAGAAATAGACTGACTGATGAATCAAGTTCAGCATGCATTCTGCTAAAAGTAACATCGTACAACCCCAATATAAGTCAATTATCGTCCAATCTGCAACAACAGAAGTCGCACTAATTTTTAATTGCTCTTGTAATTGTATTTTTGGTAAATATAGAGCTTTGAGTTGATATTGTTTTTTTACATTATTTTTCCACTGATCACAAAGTCAAGAATATTTGATGGCACGGCTGCGACGTCATTAAATATTATTCCAGAAAATTGGCACGTATACGCATAAAGGTTCGCCATCCCTGCTATAGGCTGTACTCGCTAGAAGGGTATTTTGTTAATCTATGTCCTAATCTAGTTGAAATGACGTCACTAACAACGTGTTTCTATTATATCTGATTCTGACGTTAAAGTACTAACACTAGATCTCGGCGCGTTAAAATGTACCCTTTCGTTACTTCGAGCATTTGTTTGACGTAATTCAACATCATCGCTGTTTTCGTCATGGTCATAGTCTATTACAAATTCTTCTACGCCGACCCTTCGTGTTTCCTCTAGGGAATTCTGCGATTCTGCTATAGATTCTAGAGACGAATCGCTCAGGACGATATTCCGTGAATTGAAAAAGAGTCTTTCATGAAGTTGGTAGTAATTAGAGCTATTTTTCTTCTTGATCAAATTATAGTTTTCATCCAGTGGAACAAAATAGGTTTTAATGTAACCGGCCCCTTTGACATAGGTTTCTCCACGGTATGTTGTGAGAATGCCGCATTCGTCTAAAATTATGGCTGTATTTTCGGTGACCTAAAAACCAATTAAATTACAGCTGAATCATTGGGAACTTAGGCAATTTTTCACGGCAAGGCACCTATTCCAGAACTTTTGTTTTTCTACCCATAAAAACTTTATAAACAAAAAAAAGAGCCAAATCGATACAATCGTTTTCACGGTTTCTGGTTATCAGCAAATAGTTCTGTTTTATTGATATAAGATTATATTACTTGTATTCTACCCGTTTCTCCAGTCGAGTCCATCCTAGAAGCCATGTTGACAGCATTACCCCATATGTCATACAACGGTTTTAAAGACCCCACTACTCCAGCTGCTACTTCTCCGTTTGATATACCTGAAATGGTTTATTTTGTAAATGTGTGTAACACTAACAGCATAATATTTATTACAAGTGAGGAGATTATTGAAGTAAGGTAAATATTACAAGTAAGCTTTAAATAATATGATGTATAACAAATCAGGCCATACAATAAGTACTTTTGATGGCATAGTTAAGAAGTATACTAATTACAAAATGAAGAACTGTGAGCACCTATACGAAGATTGAGTCCTTCGAAACTTTGAAATGATCCGCGATTGAAGTTTTGTAATTGCAGCATCATGGCCGCTGCAAATTCAATCATTGTAACAACTATGGCTCTGTTGTAAGTTGTATTTTGCTTCTTGTCAACAAATGAGCCATAAGAATCAATTGAATCACGTCTAAACGGATCTAACCCACACGCTGCCATATATGTCCAGCCAGCCATTTTGATTTTCTCCACCTTATACACTGAGGCACCAGTTAATAAAAGCTAAAAAGTAACAAAAGTTGGGTTAGCATATGCTGTATGTATTTGAAAACTTGCATTAAAAATAAAATTTATATATACCCGATCAAAATCAGAAATAACTTCGTCCAAAATTCTCAAAACAACTTTGTCACTTAAATCTGCGTCGTTTTCAACACCTAACTTATAGTCGGTCAATGAAGCAAACATTACGGCTACATTGTCGTATTTTTCATAATATAGTTCGTCAACTGATCTGTTCAAATCTAAGTAGATCTGCACTGAAATTAAATGATTTATTTTCATTAAATGCACCAGAATAAAATTAAAAATTAAATTAAAATTAAAATTAATTCAGTCTTACCAACGTGAGCAGGTAAGATGTTTTCCAAAAGCATGTTATTAACTTTCAACATTGTCTCTGCCTCCTGTTGCTCCTCACTGAGTTGTATTTGCCATAAATTATCCAATCTGTTCCTATATTCAGTTGTTCTATCGATCCAGTAAAGTGTAATGGTTATAAATACTACAGAAAGCGTATGAGAAACTCGAGGGTCCAATCCAATATTCCACGTTAAGTCGACAGCAAACAGGTTCGATTTGATTTCCCATACAATCCACAAGTAGAAAATAGTCATGCCTCCCGCAACGATCCATTTGAAAATGAAAAATACTCTGCTGAAGAGAAAGTTCAATAGCAAGGCCAAACTCCAACACTGCGTGACGTGCTATAAAACAAGAGAGTAATTAGTAAATCGGTACAATTGACAAAATAGTAATAAAAACTGAAAACGTGATTACCCACGAAGAAACACAGTTCGAAAAAACTGTATCTGCAGTTTGTCCTACATAAACTTCTGTGCAGGAAATAACATTTAGTACTGAAGTTACTGCTAGTGCTAAGCTTATTAGGAGATATAGCACAGTCCTAACTGTAGCTGATTTTATTATTTCCACAGATACGTCGTAAATTGCACGCAGGATACGGTGTCTTGGCTCATTGATGCCTTTAAACTTCGTCCAGACAAATTGGAACCAGGTGAAGGGTTGCAATAAAATCAGCCCAAGTATCAACAGCCCGTAAAATATCCAAACGAACCATTTAAAACCACTGAGCCTGAAATATGTAATAGGTAAGTGGTTTTCTTAATTATACTTTTTTAAGTTGCCATATGTAGATTTATAACTTAACTACTTTATGTGTTTACTATTTGATTCAACTGAACAGCAAAATTTAATGGGAAATATTTTTATTGCTATTTATTGTTTCAGTCATTTTACTTTTTGGGCAGTTGTAAAAATACAATAGTTGGGCAGTAATCTTACTTTCAAATTCATAAGTAATTAATAACAAATGATTTTACCAGTGGGTTGTCAATCCGTTTATGATGAATATCAATAATGATATGATGAGACAACATGCTATGTAGTACTTAAAAAGAGGGTCTGCTAGCATAAGAAAATTTTTCTCCAGAGGTATGTTTTTGTACATCAATGTAAATCTGTTTAGTTTTGAATCCTTTCTGAAATGTTCTCTGAAAAAAGATGTAGGTAGTTTAATTAAGAATGACTACAATATTTTCTAAGTGTGAAAATATGAAAGTTTGGTTCTGCAAACTTATTGACATCACAGGTTATAATTATTTCATTGTTTTAGAGATTAGGTGCTTAAATACGATAGTTCTTTTTTTCTGACTTACGTTATAGGTATTAACTATTAATTTATTAGATTATTCGATTAAGAATAAATTATTATCTTTCAATATTCTTAATATTGGATTTTAAGGAGATTTCCTAAGCTATTTTTCATAACTTACTTGCCATTAGTCATATCCTCGATTTCTTTGGCCATCTGCGCGTCCGCCGCCTTCAACATTTGCTGATACTCCACTAGATTCTCGTCCATGAACGAGGTGGTTCTCCGCAAGGTTGACGAGCTTCTCTGTTCCGATCGCTACTAGAAATACAGATAATATTGTATCTTTTAAGAGAACTTATGTCTTGATAATCCTGATCGTGGTGTGAGTGGATGGCAATGGGATTTTTTTATATCATTGCTTCTAGTTCCTTCCTGTTGGTTTTCTGGGTTCTGTGAGTCTATTTTTTATGTCTGTACAAATAATTAACAAGCCATCACCGAATCGATATATTAGTGCATAGATGAGCTTGTAAGATTGAATAAACACTAGTTCTCTCATTTTACAGGGTTCTCCCATGAGTTTCGTCTAAGAGAAAGGTTTCCTAACAGAAGGGTGAGATATAATTAAAAGAAATACTCCACTTACTCTGCCACGGGAACGCGAATTTATAATTTTGTTGAAACCGACGGATGCACGACGAAAAGGCTTGAATTCAGTGAGTGGCTGCAAAGAAATCACTATTGGTTAGGAACACAAAAACACTGAACAATGAAAATTAAAATTTAGCAAATGCAAAACTAGTCTAGCTAACCTTACTGTGTTCTCTGTATCCTAGAAAGTTCATAGTATGTATATCAATATTAATATTTTACACTAGAAGTACACTTGTTTGTCATTGGTGGCCACAGCTAGTAAGTTGAATCTTTTTAAAATTTTTGATAAAACTATTCCAAATTGCTCTACAAAAATAGGCAATGTAGGTAAGTACATAGTAACAAAATAAATGTGACCTTCGTTTTAAATAAAATCAAAAATGAATATTCTATAATAGTGGTAGAAACTGGTTAAAATGTTAAAATGGTATTATTGATATCTATGGGCTCGTCTGCTCGACATAAAAAAATTTTAAGTACTTACCCTTGGCGGCAAGGAAATCAGAAATGTTTCCAATTTGTTTTTCATAATAAACGGATCATTTTGAGATTCAAAATTGGGTTCTATAATATACTCCCGAGCATAATCCAATATCAGTTCAAGCGTTTGTTTCGTAACGTGGACTTTTCTGAAACACGATTAATTTTCATAATTAACGATTTGTTTTTCAAACCAGTTTTGTAATTTGATTGGCTCCGCCAGTATCGTGATGAATTCTGGATATAGCAGAAATTTTATTTTATTTCTTTTCTTTAATTACTTAATTAAATGCAATTAAATTGTTGAGTCTCATTAAGGTAGTCAGAAACTTATTAAAAATATCAGTAGGTACCTACTACTCGTATACAGTGACTGCAATCGTTATCACAAGATTACATTCTAAAGATTTATTTTTTTCAATTACACTGCAGAGCTGCGCTAGCGGTAACATATCTCATTGTTATTTTGTTTGCAGATAAAAATCAGCCTCTGACACGAATTTATGCGTTACTTTTACTGCGTTGTTATATTTTACACTAAACTTTGGTATACAAATATTATAAAAAATAAGGAGGTAAAAACATAAAAAGCTTTATTTTATATCAGTAAAATTATGCTATTTACGTAGAATTTTAGAACGATTAGCAAAACGAACATAATTTGGGACTTGTTGGATAAAAATAGAGGAAAGGTTGTGTGTGTGTGAAAGAGAGAGAGAGAGAGAGAGAGAGAAAGAGAGATCCAAGAAATAAATAGAGATAGTGTTTAATTAGTAATATTCACAAAACTAATAGGCAGGTACACCATGAAACAAAATAATGATAAAATAAATCAAGCATTTAAATAATTATCTTGATTTATTTAACTTGGTAGGTAGGTACACATTTAATACTTAATGACGCATTTAACTTACCCAGCTTTTCCCGTAGATTCCATTTTATTAGCAATCGTTACATCTTTTGACCAAATGTCAAATTGCCATTTTCGTATGCCTATTAAACCGCTCAGAATTTTACCTGAATGTACTCCAATCCTCATATCTATATTAAGTGATCGCTTCTCCCTGAAAAGAGCAATATTTTCTATACTCATGTGAAATTGGTTATATTTTCGAATATGGTAAGACTGCTAAGTCATTTTATTGAGTTTAAGTTAGAAGGAATCCTTTATAAGATAAATGATACTGGATCCAAACTGATTGAATGTTAAGTTCAATTAATTTAGTAGTGAATTAAATACTTTTTATATAGTATAAAGCTCTATTTAAAGTCGTTTTTTTACATAATATAAGTTAATGCATGACTACAATCCCACGTGATGATAAGTGGAGATTTGGTCCTGGATGTGAGCTTACTAACTTATTAAAAGCCTGTTCAGTCTTTTCTTGAAGTGTCATAGTCGGGTGGGAACGCGATATTATAATACATATACAGACCGAACATCCTTGATGATGTAAATCATTTCCAATCCCAAGTCAACGCAGTTCTTTGCGTGCTGGGCTGTAGGTTTTGGAACTCCACTCACACAGTAATAACAGTCGCCCAAGAACTTTATTCTCAGCACATCATGTTCCTAGAATAATTTTAGGGTTATTGTTACATAAATAGTTAGATCAGTGATTTTAGTTGACGTTGATGCGCCATCTTTACAAATTATCTTCAAACTGTTGTATGGGAAAAGTGGAAAATCGACTTTATCAATGGACTGAATGTGCCTTATAATGCATTCTTTAGTGGTCTCAAACCACCTTCGGATTATTGCCTTTCACGTGAAACCATATCGGTTGGATGGTTTCAGAGTCTACAAACCTAGATCTGCATAAACGTTTTTTATAAATATAATATATAGATAAATCCATCTGTTCTGTCTGTCTACAACCCATTAGTAATCCACTGCAGGGTTAGTCCTCCTCAAAACGAGAGTTACTTGGCTTTAGTCCATCACGTTCTTCATTTGTAGTTTGAACATTTCTATAGTTATCTATTGAAATGTTTACTGTTACGAATATCCTACCGGGAATCGTACCCGAGACCCCTTGCTCAATAGGAAGCGTACTGCGTAGTACCAACTTGTTTTACTTTTTACTTTACCGGTTTACTTTTAACTAACCTCAGAAGCCTCATCGAACCTTCCAAATAGTTCGTTGAGTAACTCGACCATACGCATTGGCGAGAGAGTCGTCGATATCTTGGTATAGTTCACCACATCGGCATAGAGTATGCTAACGTTGTCGTGTTCTTCTACATACAGCTGACTGGAACAAAAATAATTTATTAAGGAAAATATCATCAATATTTATGAAAAATTCAATTTTCATATCGCTGTGATAAATTTTATTTTATTTTTAAGGGGTTCATAAAATACTAGAATAAAACAGGAGGGGTCAAAAAGTCGGTCAAAAATTCGAATTCAATTCAAAACCATTTAATTAATCAATACTAATTCACCTCGATCAGTAGACTTAAATCACCTGGGTGCATAGGTGAATAAAGTACACTAAAAGTAGACTTAAAACACCTGGGTGAATTAACTCAGGTGAATAAAGTCGACGGCACCACTGATACACTTATGCACGTATGTTTGTAATTTTTATTCTAGCACCATTTCCTTTCGGCCTTTTGTCGTGGGGAAGAGATGGCAAAATAAAAGAAGCATCAGTACAATAAGTAAAATACTCACTTAAAAGACTTGATATTGTGGCTGTGACTTTGTGTCTGTATATCCAAAAACATAGCTCTGATGTCCTGTCGAACTCTCGATACTATGTGCTCGGGAAGAATACTCAACATGAGTCGTTCCTAAAATAGAATTTGGTTTTAAAGAGAATTTAATAATATGCAGTATGACAGACGCAATTCATATATGTTAAATAAATTACCTCCTGATCCTTCACAAACTTCAACCTCAAAGTGCTTTCAACACACGCTCGTCTATCCAGAAATGACCTCCGTGTCACAATTTCGTTCATGAGCCTAAAGTATATACCCATGAGATTAACTCCAATCAAGTATATGACGTCAGAAGCTACCTGTAACAATAGATATTATTCATCATGTGAATTAGCACATAATATACAGTAGATGCGAAGTTACAAATATGTATATTTTAACGTTTACCCTTTCAGTAGACTCTTTGAAATTGTTATTTGTTGCCCATTAGTGTACTAACACTTACAATGTATGTGATCTATCACTTACAAGCCTCTTTTTACAATGAAAGACTTTGAATGCATTGTCCACTCTGGTCAAATGCAGACCGGGTATTTTGGAGAATATTATGGGAGTCTTTCAAATATCTGCGTTTTCTAACGATAATAATATTTTTTGTAGTTAGTAAAAACAAATGTTAGTACGAATATTTTGATATGCGTATTTTAATTACAAATTATGAAACCAGGACGCCATGCCGAAACTTTTTAGGGTTTGTGGTAACCAATCGATATTGCATATTAAAAAATTGCGGATTTTTAATTCAGTTTTAAATCAGTGAAATTACAAATCAGCGTCACTGTTTCTGTCTTGTAAAAGCCGTAAAGGATAATTTTATCATTCATGCTAGAAGGCTAGCTTATAACGGATAACAATAAATTAAAAAAGTTATCTCATATTATCGCAACAATCCCGTGCAGTGCTGTCAGTTGTCACCTTATCTCATAATTACCTGCATTTTTACTCATATGCAACTGTAATTACGATACTAGGTACTGTAACTCGATTTATTTTCTAAGTGTGTTACATTGTAACGTCTCATTCTTTACATATAGAAAATATATGTACAAAATGTACCTATAAATTAGATTGTTACTTCGTGTGTCATAAAAATTACCTATATTCTATGTATTTTTTTTTTTCATTTCCAATTATGGTATTCACTTGTAGTAGGTAACTCTGACAAAAATAGTCTAGCGATACCCCGTCTCTTTATCTCAATATTATTTTTTATGGAAATATTCGGCAAACGAGCTGACGATCCACCTGATGGGAAGTGGCTATCGTCGCCCATGGACGTTAGCGACACCCACGGCATCACTGATGCGTTGCAAGCCAAGAAAGAGAGAAAAAAGAAGAAATTTAATAAAGAAGTGGATCTCAAGCCCCTAGCCAGAACACGATCAATCGTTTGGTGACTGACTCAAGCAAGACCTACAGACTATACAATCATATTTACTAAGTTTTCAAACCTTGAAATGATTCACTCACCACAACTGACATTTGAGGATAATCTACATAGGTGAAGAAGGCGAATACAAAGATGTATATCACACTGACGAGGACGCCAAGTAATATGGCTAGGAGATTATTTCTCATCGGTAAGAAAATATAAGTGGAGAGTAGCGCCATTGTAGAGTAGGCTGGCCTGAGTGGCGTGCCTTCTGAAGCACTGTAGATTGCTACTGCGATATCTAGAAAAAAGGAAAGGGCACATTTACTCAACTCAGTGACTAAATCGCGTATACTCTGCTGTATTACCTATTACGAGCTATTATTTCTTCTGTGGTATTACCCAAAAAAGCGCTCATAGCCCAACGACTTGCGTCGATCCTAAGTGATCGACAAAGTTAAAGCAACAGCAGGCGCGATCGGTAGTTGGATGGATGACCGCTAGTGGCAATAAATTCTTGAGCGTTTCCGTGCTTCGGAGGGCACGTAAAGCCATCGGTCCCGGTTGTTATCATAAGATAACAGTCGTTAAGCCATGTCAAAGGCCCTCGGGTGGTTTGAAAAACTTCCGACACTCGGGTTGGCCACTAACCCCTCCCCCAATCCGCACTGGAGCAGCGTGGTGGAGTATGCTCTAGACCTCCTTAAGAGGAGAGATCCGTGCCCAGTAGTGGGCCATTAATGGGTTGAAGCAATTACCCAAAAAAGCTAGGTAAGGGACATTGCATACGGCCACTTTTTGTAGCGATTCAGCCGGGCGAATATTAATTAGTATGAGACCTTTAAACCGTGCTTAGGCTTTGTTCAGACTTATAATTATCTGAACGAAAATAATGGTTCGCTATTAACTTTAGCAGTTTAATATGATTTTTTATATTTTTCTGACTATCAAAATAATATATTCTAACAAAAATTATATGACTTAACTATAAATATATGAAGCAAATCATCTAGTAATTTGAATGTCGTCTGAGTAAAGGCTAAAAAAACTAAGTGCGCTTTATACATATATTCGCGTTTGGCAATAGCGTCACAAACATCGCGAGCATTTTCCGTTTGAATCGCTGTGCTAATTATAACAAACTCATAAACATTGTCATAATATGAAAGCATTTTAACAAAGTTTAGTATCTCACTGAAATCTCATTTATTTGTTAAATTCATACCTGTAAACACAAGGTCGGCGGTAATGACAAAACTGAATAATACAGGTATCCAAAACCAACGTTTCTTCAACGGCTCGTACAAACATTTGGAAAGAAATATTGCAGGTATCCCTATCCTCAATATGTACATCCCCATTGATAGGTAAGTAGACCCCCATTGAATTTCCTGTAAAATGCATTGAATTACAAAAAGTGAAATTAAAATTGATTAAAGTAATAAAATAAAATAAAATATAGGAAATAAAGGAAATCATGCTTTTATTACAAACTAGGAAATCGCCCTCGCTTCGCTTCGGGAAAAATAGTAAAAAAAATATATAGCCTATGTCAACCGGGGAAAGTGTAGCTTCCCAACAGTGAAATAATTTTTCAAATCGGTTCGGTAAATTCGGAGCCTATTCAATGCAAACAAACAATCAAATCTTTCCTCTTTATAATATTAGTATAGATAGATAAAAGAATAGCTTCTGTTATGTTAATATTTAACCGACGTTATGTTATTTACCTACAACATATTATATAATACGTACGTCTATAAATGTACCTACCTGGAATCTTTTATAAAAATATTTTGCTTTAGATCTAATATCCAGATTAAAAAAGGATGAAGTGATTTAAATTTTAAAATCTATTGTCCAGCCAGAATGAATTTTCTTTCAACGCCCCACTGAGTGGCAAGTAATTTGCCAGATTTCAATAGTGCACTTAAGGGGATGTAAAACTCTAGGGTGTCTGGAGATAGCTCTTGGCGATAACAGCTACTTTTGTTAATAGTAATCAAGATAATGTAATCTAAATAATTTTTTTATCTATTTGATAAAAGTCATGCTTGCTGTATCGTTAAAATAATACAAAGTTCGGTATTATGGAAAACGATCTGACGAGACACCTGTTGGTAAGTGGTCACCGACTACCGTCCCCATGGACGTCAGCAACTATGCAACAACATAGGCATCACAGATGCGTTGCCGGTCATGCATTTTTCCTAAAAATTCAACTTTAAGCTGCTCTCCTGTAAAGTTAGCACAATCAATGTCGCTTAGTCAATTTTTCCTTTCATGCGTCGATATGATTATTATGATTTATTCAGTAGTTACGAATACAGAAGTTCAAACTCACATTTTAATAGATTCATAAAAAAATTACATACAATTTTTTAAGAAACTCATCTTAACATTTTTCAAATTAGGCTATAATTTCAAGGCTATTAAGGCACACTTCCTGTAGAAGAAGATTGTTGATGTGTTTTATAACTTACCTCATGATATGTGCTGACAACGACTGTAATGATATGTATTGTCGTAAAACATATTAAGAGCGAGAGATAAATATATATGAGCGTTTCTCTCAGCTTGTCATCGTATTTTCTGTACAAGCCCTCTAGATCTTTTTGATAGAATTGATCCTGTAATGATATAATATATGTGAGACTTAATAATAGAAATTTTGTACAAAGGTAATGCTTATTTCTATCAGAAATCTCTTCCAGCAAACCTAGGAATGGAGGGGTGATGTAGAACTTGATTAGCGTGCACATTGTTTCTTACATACTAAAAATTATAATACATATAAACATACACATATACTTATAATTTATTTATTATTATTTTGTTTATTATGTCTTCTACCGATTTATATCAGATCAATCGAGCGCAGAAATTAACAATTTTAACATTCTCTTACCACGTACTAAGATTCAGTGTAGCGGAGTGTAAACGCCAAATAAATGGCCAAATAACTATGACGGAAACAAATACGCCCTGGTTGGTTTTACAATTACATTAATATACTGAAAACATGAACAAACCCTCAAATACTTCCAGTTCCACTGTTTGCCTCCGGATTCTTCTAACTCCTTGCTTCTGAACTCGTGTAGAGAAGACAGCATGCTTGTAGCTCTATTGGAGTTCATTGAGTACCTCGCGAGGAGCTCCAAAGCCCCTACTTGGAGCACGACGGAGCCCGTAGTCCGCGACAGTGCGCGTTCCTCCTTAGATACAATATAAGGTATTTATTTATCTAAGAATGCCAATATAATACACACTATGAATAGTACAGAGTTATAGATACAAGATTACAAAGCTGAGTGCATTACAGTTATAGATATTATTATTATAGGTATGATTATATTATTTGTTTCGGTAATGGTGAGTCCAGGTCCAGATTAATTACTTAAAATTATTAAGTTTATAACACGTCCACTTTGCTTATCCGACTGCCAGGCGTTATGTTTTTCGCGCGTATCTTGTATATATAATATAATAGGTATTTATGTTTGTATGCATGCATGTAATATTCTTTATTACCTCGTATCTTCCATCTCTTTCTCGTATCTTTATCTTTATTACCTCGTATCTTAATCTCTTGTAGATAAACCTTAGAATATCTGATCAAGACCTAAGTTAGAATAACCGTTTATTGCTTCCAGATTACTGATTTGATAACGGTAGTAAGCTTCCGCCTAACATACCACTTCTATGGTGAGTTATTGTCGTGCAATTCAAAGTATTTAAGATACCTTATACGTCATTAAAATGCGTTTAGTAGATAAAGTAACAAATGAGTTCAATGAACTTGGCGAGGTTCAATTATTATCCATTGTAAGAAGTATGATTTATCACAGAACTTCAGCATCTAACTCCTCAATCGTGATAAAGCAGGTGTGATGATGTTTTTGATTTCTGACTATATCGTTGCGTTTTTTAATGCAGGTTCTCTTACCACCAAATCAAAAAGGTGAAAGACTATTTCATATATTTGCTAGGTTAGTAAGACGGTAATTATAAATCTTTTATATTTAAGCAGTATATATCAGTATAGAAATTACAGCACGCACCTGAATCGACATTTTCAATGAATTACGAAGTATCGAGATTCGAGATATTCAGGAATCTTCTGTTTTCTAATTAACCCTGGTCTGCCGTCTGACATGTGTTTTTTTAATGACAATGTCAAATAACAACAAAAACTCTTTCAATAAACCTCATCGTGCCTCATACAGAAGAATGGATTAAATATAAACAAATATCTAAAATATCGGTTTCCGTAGTAGTAAATGAGTTCCGTAGTACCTAGTCCATAAACTTAATTCGGAACCCTACACGCACTTGCCCCGTAGACTTAAATATCATACATATATAGGTCTAAGACTTGCCCAGTTTTTTATTGTTTCCTATCAATTTCATTCCATCATGGTTACGACGATTCAGTCAAAATCAATGGTAATGACTCATAATTATTAACTGACAATATAAACTATTCATATTCATTGTTTATCTTCATTCCACCATGATTCATTTACTTATTTCAGTACAGTCTCTAATCTTACATAAAAAACATTCGTCAAATAGGTACACTGTAAAGATATTAGTGTGGGTACTTACATCAGTTATAAAAATTTAAAATAATTGTATTATGCCGAATTGTGTTATATTATACTACCAATTGATTTCACGTAGGATTAATTTATGATTACTATCTGTATACTAAAATTTATCATTTCCTAGAAGTGATTGATACTTTCAAATAATTTTCATAGTTTTGTGATAGTAATATAATTTACTTGGAGCATCGTTCAATAGTTGAAATGTTAAAGTTAATATAGAACATAATTGGACCAATAAATTGTTGGCCAGCAAAGCATCGGGGAAGCCCATGGTATGACGTGGTTTTATCAGTTTGCTCGCATTTATTTACGGTTATTTACATATGAATATAGATAAATTATGACTCATGTAGATAAGCAACTAAACTGGAAGTTTAAGTATAAGCGTAAAGTAACTTTAAAAATGCATCTCCTCAATCCTCAAACGTGATAATCATCGATATGAAATATAATTTACGTTATGAGAGACTGGTTTCAAAATTCCATTTAGCAGCACTATATTCCAGTAGTAATCATAATCATAATATTTATTTGCTGAATTTAGGTAGGTACAGATATGTTACAATTCATTAAATTTCAATTCCGCTAAATTCTGCCTATTGGCGTGCAAATATTACTACTATAAAATATCATGGACTGCATACTCGATGGCTACTTCCGTAGCAATCCCTAAATATCATTAAATATTTTCATACGATTTATTAAAAAATAGAGTGGGTCCTGTTACGTTTATGGGGTAAATACAAAAAAAAACGCTTGATAAAATCGAGTGATCATTAATTTGGGAATGTAAGAATTATGTATAACATAATAAATCAGAATGAGGAGAAGTAACTGCGAATATTGCCCTTTCGGCTTATGCTTACCGTACTTATCCAAAGAAATCCCCATAACTCAGTACTGAGTGACTATAAAATTGACTTACCATTTTTAACGGGAAACAAGAAACATAATTCACGAGTATACAAAATATTTGACACACAGCGCACGGTTCACTAAACACTATACACGGGTGGTAACTATGGTATTGATGGTCAACTGAACTGAAGTATCGTGGTCTTTGTCCTGACGATAATACTGATACCGATAAGCGCTACGGACGAAGGAATTAGTAGATTGTGCAAATAATTGTCGAATCATCCAATGTGTGTTTATGTGTGTATAATAAGTAGGTATATTTATTTTATTTGTGCACACTTCTGTGAGTAACCCTGGAATATACATATTTTAATTAAACTTCCGATTGAGATAAGCTATTGCGTTATTCGGAAGGGCTTAGTCAATTTGGTTTTCAATGACAAAACAAACTGGCTATAGAATTTGATAAGATAACAGCCTTATATGTTGCATATTATATTGGCTCACAAAGCATGAGCTACGGAGTTGCTGCTTGAGCCTAAGGATGTCTTTGAAGTCAAAGGTATATTTATTTTATTTATTATCTGTTTCAGTAGCAAGTACCATATTTTGTTAGTATAATTATATGAATCTTAAAGTATTTGTTTATGTCATATAGGTAAGATATTTTATGTCCTACTCCCAGGTACCTATATGTATACAGAGTTGACGAACTGTAAAACATATCATTCTTAAGAGTCTGACCAAAGCCACGAAGATTTTGGTTAAATGTCAAGATTTATAAATCTTGGTATTTATGCCTATATTTATAAGTCTTGGTGCTAAGTGTGACCATATCGTGATAATCGAGTCAAACAAATCTTCGTTTCCCATGGAATAGTTAAACTGTTAATTCGTTAAAATTATTAAGTAATTCCTCGCAATGTTGTGTTCTCCAAAGTTAAACTTAATACACTGATGATTTGAAAATTATAGAGATGCGTTTGATTTCTGCATTCTGACCAATGATGTTTAAATAAATATAGATACGTTATGCCCTTACAAAGCAACCGAAAAATCTGTTGCAATGTCCGCAAGGCACGCTTTATTGCTTTATCGCACGTCTTTATCGCTCTCGCGTCAAAACTACATCGCTATCTCTTTCTTCACCTGAATAAGAGTTCCCAATCGGGAACTTTTTGAGTCATACAACGCGCGCGCTTCTGACATATCTGCCTCTTTTTAATATATAATATCATTGATTCTGACCCAGACCCCGCTGAGCGGAAAATTAACGACCACTACGCTATCACTAATCTTACTAAAGCTCTTATTAAACATCGTATTTAATATTAAGTGAAAAATTAAAAAAGTTTTTATGGATGTTTGTTACTGTTTGACATATGTATAAATTAATGTTAACAAAACTTTTTAAAATGTAACGTTGTATTAGTTTGTGTGTTCTCCTCAGCAAGCCCTTTCATTTGATATCCATACTGTGGTAGTGCAGAAAAAATAACTAGTCCGCCATCTTGGATAATCCGCCATATTGGAATTAGAATGACGTTACATAGCCAGGCATGCATTGTCATCCAAAATAAGCGTGTATACCAGCTCAATCGGTTAAATATAACTGGTTTAAAATTTAGTTGCAGGATTCCATCGGACAAACATACATTGCAAGTTAAATAAAAGCTTGTAAAAAAAGTACTGAACGAATTTTTATGAAATTTAACACAAAAGTAGACCATTTTAAGGAATAAGATAGTGTACTTAGGGTACTGCCGCGGGCAAAGTGCTAGTTATTTAATATCACTTCCACAACACATAGGTTATCCAATTCTCATTGTTCCTTGCTAAGAAATATACTCAACCTAATTTACCTTAATTTTACACCTAATTTGAATGCGTGTGAACTGTTCTGGTAACTAACAATTATACCATTGCGTCTAATTGTTTTACTATTCATTTGCCCGCTACTGTATTGGGTGTAGGCGATCTCACTTCAGCCTACATGGTCATAGTTCATTAAATGAAAAATTTGTAAGCTTCTCAATATGAGAATAGTGGGTGAAATCTGAACTACTCGTATGGGAAAAAGTGAAATTATGGGCTGGGCTCAATACCCTACTTCCTATAGAATTCCTAAGATTTGGTAATCTCAGTTGATCATGATGTGAATGGTATGATGACCTACAGAATAATGAACGATGTTTTTTCCAAGTTAATCCTGAAGATGTTCATGAATTATGATGATTTGTTCCACAACAAGCAAGGCTATGATTTCAGCGTTTGGATATTGTAAAAAAATTGGCAACGTTTGGCGAGTGCCGTTAAAAAAATTATGTAGACCAGTTTCCACGAAAGCGGTGGAAAACAAAAGTGAAGCAAACAAAAGCAGTTTAACGAATATAGCATAGATAATCTAGGATTTTATTCATAGAATATTGAGACAAATTCAATCTTCTAAATTATATTTGCAAAAACAATTGCGCCCTCTGTATAAAACCTTTACAACTATTACAAATATTAAGGTTGTAGCTCTGCTGTGGGTCGTAGAATGAATGATAGGTAGTAAGCTTGAAGAATTATTTAATAGATGTCGCTTTTACGAAGTACTTCTTTGTAGTCCTGCTCTGTAGATGGGCATGGCGACCACAAAATACCCTCGTTTGTCCATAAAAAAAAGTTAATAGAGAGTCAAAATTTCAGATGATGAGGCTAAGTGATAGGTCGAATGAAGCAACAGCGGGCGCGGACGGTAATTGGATGGGTGACCGCTAGTGATAAAAATTTCTTTACCGTGTCCGTGATAGCTAGGGCACGTACATCCGTCAGTCCCATTTATTATTGCAAGATAACAGCTGTTACGTCATATCGGAGGCCTTCGAGCGGGACGGGTGGCATGAAAACTTCCCACATTGAAGTTGGCCACTAACCAATCCACACTGGAGCTGCTTGGTGGAGTATGATCTAGGCCTCTTCGAGAGAACAGAATCGAATTCCGTAGTGGGCCGTAATGTGTTGAGCCAGGCTAATATTTATCATGTGATATATTGTTCCGACCGCTTATTTTTATACGGCTGCCAACCACTTTATCTATTCACACTGGAGCTTAGGCCTTCTCAGCTATCTGAAAAGAACCGAGATCTGTAGTAGGCCATCAGTGGGTTGAATTGAAACTATTTTTTCAACAAATGCATTTGTCTTTAAAAATGTTGTGGGTTTTCGAAAACAATTGTGGGATCTATTTGTGAAATATTAAGTTTCAAAGAATTTTGGTTAGAGCCAAACGCAGGAGGTCTGCCAGGTGATGTAAGTATATATACTACATAAGTAGTAGATGATGATTGATTATTAATATTTCATAAAATATTCTTCCAATATTAGTTGCTCATATTACGAACCGCATAAGTTACAAAAGCGACTGGAGCGTTCAAATAAAACAAAATAATTGTTCTTTATAAAAGTTTTAGGGGTTTGATTCCAATCTAACTTTGTGATAGTTTTCTGCTATCCAGTTTTGCTGACTTTTATATAGAATGCGACGCTTCACGAATTACAGCTCATGATTCCCAGTAACTGGATATAAAGTTCCGAAATTGATAATAAATTGCAGTAACAAGAAATCGTTTTTTGTATCGTGAAACCTCAAATGAATAAAAACCTTTTTTCAATACTTTTAAATAGGTTAATATGATTGAAATTTGTAAGTACATGTTTTTATACTTCCTGTTCCATGATTGAATATGGAAGATATTTTATAGAAACTATTATCTGGGATTTGTCTGTGCGTTTGTTACCCGCTGATCTCAGAAACGGCTTAACCGATTTGACTGTACTTGTTTGAATTGGTTCACAAAGAAATAAAGATAATATCAATTTACGGAATAACGTCACAAAATTGTGAAGGACACTCCTCATTGTACAAAAAAACATAAATTCAAACACAGGAAATAACATATAATATATAATATATTTATAATATATATATATATATATATATCATATAACCTTCATTTTATCTAATAACATTTAGTATAAAATTCATTTTATATTATAATAAATTGTATAATTTATCCTTTTAATTTTTAATATCCGGATGACCGAGCTTTGCTCGGTTTAGTATTGCTTATCAACGCCATCTGCTTTAGCTTTAGTGTAGCTACTCGCCAATAGATGTCAGGAAGAGTCTATTGTAGCCGTTTTTCATTGCCTGAAAACATGGATAAAACGACATTTTTTAAAAATGAATCCTAGCTAGATCGATTTATTGCCCCCGAAATCCCCTGCATACTAAATTTCATGAAAATTGTTGGAGCCGTTTCCGAGATTCAGAAAATATAATTTTCATAAATAATCTAATATTCAAACGTTATACAACCTTAAAAGTTAAAAGGTCTACAGCATACGGCAAACTGCATGAGGCATTCCGCATGCAGCAAGCAAGCAGCAGACATGGTTTCTGTCACGGCTTCAGCGCTACGGATTTACATTGCACTCTAGGGGTACGGAGTCGGTTTTGCATCGATGGGTTTCTGTCACTAACGTTAACGTTATATCCGGCCAAATGGCAATTATCTATACTAATATTATAAAGAGGAAAGATTTGATTATTTGTTTGCATTGAATAGGCTCCGAAATTAACGAACCGATTTGAAAAATTCTTTTACTGTTGGGAAACCACACTATCCCCGGGTGACATAGGCTATGTTATATTTTTTTTACTATTTGTCCCGCAGCAAAGCGAGGGTGATTTCCTAGTATTAAATAATTTTACAAAAATATACAAAACAAAGTAGGTAGACGTTTCTTAATTACATTATACGTTACTTATAGATTTTGAATATTATAGTAACTGAATATTATACTAATTGAATTGAATAATGTTCAAATGTGCATTATTCTGCATTCCGTTTAGGGACGATATGAGGTAATAAATAATATTACACACATACGAGTATATACAAGATACGAGCGAAAAATATAACCCTTCCTAGCTGTCGGGCAAAAATCAGTCTTCGTATGACACCAACGACCTATTGGGTAATTAGTTGATACTGTGCTTACGAAGAGGGAGGCCCCAGTTTCGATTTCCGGTTAAGGCAGACATTTCCATTTGCCGTCACTTTGTTTGCTGGACGTGTTTCGGTTATTTACAAAAAAATAAACTTTTTAAAATGTACTACTAATGTTTTTAATAAAATTTTCTTTTTTGTTCAGCATGTTATTTAACGATTATATGTACATACGGCTTTGGCCAAAAAATACTGGATCATACTTCTATCTGCTTAAACTTACTAATAATATGGCTTAGAAAATTTACTTCATTTTATTTCGGACTGTTAACAAGATGTAAGAATTTGCCAATATCTGCAGTAACTTGGTGTGAGTTTCTTCTAGAATATTGTGTATGCAGTCTTCCTTAATTACACAAGTCTGTTAAAGAATTTTATCGTGAATATACGCCACCAAATAGTTTCGATTGCAATAGATTGTCCTAAATAACTTTAAACCAAATTAAACAGGAAAAGCTCGAGGTTCCGAACTTCGTAAAGCTTGGAAATGTGTTCGTGTTAGTCACTTCTGCTTTTGAGCCGTTCTGTGTAATGAAACGGCTGTTGAGACGTGTGTAAACATCAGTGTTAGTGTCACAACGCTGAATGTAGATTGCCGGATAAGAATACAAAAGTTACTATTTATTTAAGTTATTTTGCTGCGACAAAATGAAAAAAACACAACCCTAAAGTTTAGTAGAAGGTAATTCTGTAGAGCATTTTGGTTGCATTCCCGGCCGGGACATTTATATTTTTTTTATGTGAATAGATGATAATTAATTGATCAGATGGGTTACAAGCGGTCAATATCACTCATGGACATAAGAAATACAAAAATCATCTCAGATGCGTTGTCAACCAAAAATGAAGCGTCATTGAGCCGAATTGGCCATTGCGAGTCCTTTTCACCCATAAACCGATGTGTCTTCAAGTCTTGTAACTTACAAGTAACATGGCCACAAGAGTTCTAAGCAACAGATTAAGCGCTCGTTAGTCTGTCAATTAACTTATCTACTGCCAACAGCAATGAGAATTTCGGCTTAATGCTTATAATTTGGTTAGTGAACAGATCATTAGGTTTAAAAGAAGTAATGATGCAATAACATTGACGAAAGTGTTGTGGAATACGGTTGACTACGCAATTGGGAATGACCTCTTTACCAGCAGGCTGCTCCAACACGCTATTCCAGTGCGGTTTGGATACAGGCCAATCCGTTGGAAGCTCTTCAACCACACAAAGGTCTACGACAAGCCTTAGCGACAAACATCTCACTTAGCTTGATGTTATTTTCAAAGCACACCGCCCACGCACAGCACGATGGTAATCTTTTATGTATACCTAATATCCTTTTGATATCTATGGGATCATTCGCAACCAAAACCCTAAAAATATATTTGACGATTAACTTATTCTAGGAGGATGGTATCTATACTATAATAAAACTCGAAGGGCAAATTTTCTGTACATTTATTATTTATTTATTTATTTATTCTTTTTGTAAGACCTATGAACAGGTTATACATGGGCGGACTTAATGCCTAGTGGCATTCTCTACCAGTCAACCCAGGGTGATGGCGAGAAATTTGTGGCAGGTGGCAAGAAAGAGAACAAGAAGACTAAAATATATGCATATAAATACAAGTTAATAATATAAATATATTATTCATGATATATATAAAATTCTACAACATATATATACGTATATAAATATATATATACAGTAATATTATTATACAAATATTATATATATACTTAAATATATACATACACACAATACATACACATAGATACACAATATTTCTGATGTAGAATATCAATAAAATGATTATACAATAATTTGATTATGTGTGCTATTATATTAATAAATATACAAAACGAAGAAATTTAAAATTACACTGAAGATTTCAGAAGATGTTCGCGAACTAATTTCTTGAAAACATTTTTGGAGGAAGCTTGCCTGATATTTACTGGTAGGGCGTTCCAGAGTAGTGTTGCCTGAAGAGTAAAGGAATATTTATAGAAACAGGTGTTGAATGATGGAATATCCAATTTAAGATTTGCAGAAGATCTGGGTACTCTATCGTGGATAGTGCAGCGATAATGAAATTTCTCTTTTAGGTAGGAAGGAGAGGTGGGATCATTTGAGATAGAGTAAAGTAGCAGGAGAATTCTAGAATCACGCCTTTGACGTATAGAAAGCCATTGAATATTTTTAAAAAATTTCGATTAAGTGCCCCACTTCAATATCGTGTTAGAGCATAAAAATATTTTTTTTTGAATTATTGTCTGTCTGTCTGTTTGTCTGTCCGGGCATCACATGAAAACCCTTGAACGGATTTTGATGAAAATTGGTAAGATTGTTACTAATACTCCGGGTATATTTAAGGATACTTTTTATCCCGGAAAATTAAAAGGTTTCCCTGGGAAATGCGATGAAAATTTGTATGGAAAATTATACATCAACCGATTTCCTTCTTTGCAGTAAATGTTACTTGCTGAAATTGACGAAACATGTGTTTTTCAGTTTTTCAAAATTTTGCAAGAAAAGGAAAAAAAAATAAAATGTGTGCAATTCACACGTGGTAGAAGTGAAACTTTCCAAAACTTTGGTTTCAAGATAATGAGATGAAAAAGCAATAAATCGAATCTTCTACCTTGTTCCTCGCGCCATCTTTGAATACAACTTAGCATTTTTTGGCATCCCCGTGTGGTGCCGGGTCCACTTTGTAGAATAGCACCACTCCTACTTCTTCCTGGGATGTCGTAAAAGGCGACTAATAGGATACTCCAGGAGACGGGCAGCAGCGTCTCCCTGCGGACCAAAACATCTACTGCGGTCACCAACACGCACTGGCCAAGCGTGGTGACTACTGGCTACAACCCCCAAATGATAGCCACAACTAAGCCTCGGCCCCCAGTCCCCGGCAGCCCCGCTATTCCTAGTTACGGTAGCGGCTATGGTAACGGCGGGGCAGGGGGTGCTAAGAATCGCCGGCAGAGATCGGGCTACCAATCTAAAAAACGACTTCTGCACCTGGCAACATACAACACCAGGACACTGAGGACCGACGACAAGGTAAACGAGCTGGAAGAAGAGATAGACAAGTTAAACTGGAGTATTGTGGGTTTATCTGAAGTCCGAAGACAGGGGGAGGACACGATAATACTCAAATCCGGAAACTTGTTCTATCACCGGGAAGGCGAACATCAGTCCCAAGGTGGTGTCGGGTTTCTCGTTCACAAGTCCCTCGTCAACAACATTGTGCAAGTTGGGAGCGTGTCGTCCAGGGTAGCGTACCTTACACTCAGAATATCCAAACGGTATTCGTTGAAGGTTGTACAGGTATATGCGCCGACTTCAACACATCCTGACGATGAGGTTGAGGTTATGTATGAGGACATAAGCAGAGCCATACATACCTCTAAAGCACATTTCAATGTTGTAATGGGGGACTTCAACGCGAGACTGGGCACGCAAAGCGGCGCCGAGATGAAAGTGGGTCCCTACGGAATTGGACGACGGAACCACCGAGGACACTTGCTGGCTAACTTCTTGGAGAAGGAAGGTCTCTTCATGATGAACTCCTTCTTCAGAAAGAAGCCGCAACGCAAGTGGACTTGGATAAGTCCTGATGGTTCCACGAAAAGCGAGATAGACTTCATTCTGGCAGACAAACGGCATATATTTAATGATGTCTCTGTGATCAGCAGGTTTAAAACCGGAAGTGATCACCGACTTGTAAGAGGCACATTAAATATCGACCTGAAGCTGGAACGGTCACGCCTGATGAAGTCTACGCTTCGCCCAACAACTATCCAAATCCAGGGATCCGAAAACTTTCAACTTGAGCTGCAAAACCGTTTTGCGTGCCTAGAATCGTGCACGTCAGTGGACGAGTATAACACCAGGATGGTAACAACTGTCCACGAGGTAGGGTCGAAGTATTTCAAGACCCACCCTAGTGGTAGATCTCAGGTTCTCTCAGAACAAACTCTCGGTCTTATGAGGGATCGACGAGAATTATGTGTGCAGTCTCCAACCTCTATGAGGGAATACCGACGGCTCAATGAACAGATCTCCAAGTGCAGGCGACGCGATTTGCGTAAACACAACGCAAATCGTGTAAAAAACACTATTGAGCAAAACCGGGGCTCAAAAGTGTTCGCCAGGGATCTGTCCATTGGGCAAAGTCAGCTTACGAGGTTGAAGACCGAGTCCGGCACCATGGTTTCGTCGAAACCCGAAGTTCTGAGAGAAACTGAGAGATACTACGGACGGTTGTATACCTCCTCTCAAGCTCCACCTCCTCGCGACGAGAGTGACAAGCGAGCTAAACTGACCCGACACTACACAGAGGATATCCCGGACGTCAGCCTGTATGAGATTAGAGAGGCTCTCAAACAGCTTAAAAACAACAAGGCACCGGGAGATGACGGAATCACAACCGAGCTTCTAAGAGCGGGAGGGAAACCCCTTCTAGTGGCGCTCCAAAAACTGTTCGATTCCGTCATTAATACTGGAACTACCCCGGAAGCGTGGGGCAGAAGTGTGGTGACGCTGTTCTTCAAGAAGGGCGATAAAACCCTTCTGAAGAACTACAGGCCCATTGCACTTCTGAGCCACGTTTATAAGCTGTTTTCGAGGGTCCTCACAAATCGCATTGCACGCAGGCTTGACGACTTCCAGCCTCCCGAACAAGCAGGATTCTGAAAAGGCTACAGCACCATAGACCATATACACACACTGCGGCAGATTATACAAAAGACTGAGGAGTATAATTTGCCGTTGTGTGTTGCCTATGTGGACTATGAGAAAGCCTTTGATTCTATTGAGACCTGGGCGGTACTAAATTCTCTCCAGCGGTGCCGGATCGACTACCGGTATATCGAGGTGTTGAAATGTTGGTACTCATCTGCCACCATGTCCGTCAGAGTACACGACGCGGCAACGAACCCCATCCAACTGCAGAGAGGTGTCAGACAAGGGGATGTCATATCCCCAAAACTGTTCACCGCTGCGTTGGAAGACGTGTTCAAGCTGATGGAGTGGAAAAGACGTGGCATTAACATCAATGGCGAATACATCACACACCTGCGATATGCCGATGATATAGTCATCCTGGCGAGTTCCCTGGAAGAACTTGGTACAATGCTCGGGGACTTGAACAGCGCCTCACAACGGGTGGGTCTTAAGATGAACATGGACAAGACGAAAATCATGTCGAATGTCCATGTCACACCCGTACCGGTTGTTGTTGACGGCGCTGCTCTCGAAGTTGTAGACGAATACAATTACCTGGGACAGGTGATCCAGATGGGTAAGTCCAACTTCGAGAAAGAAGTCACTCGTAGAATCCAACTCGGATGGGCTGCGTTCGGGAAACTGCGTCATATCTTGTCGTCCAAAACACTACCTCAGTGCCTGAAGTCGAAGGTGTTCGAGCAGTGTGTGTTGCCAGTGATGACATACGGATCCGAGACGTGGTGCTTTACTATTGGCTTAATCCACAAGCTCAGGGTAGCGCAGCGGGCTATGGAGAGGGCTATGCTCGGTATTTCTCTACGTGATCGAATCAGAAATGAGGAGATCCGTAGACGAACAAGGGTAACCGACATAGCTCAAAGGATTAGCCGGCTGAAGTGGCAATGGGCTGGCCACATAGTGCGAAGGACCGATAACCGTTGGGGAAGAAAGGTCCTTGAATGGCGCCCACGTCTCGGAAAAAGGAGCATAGGACGCCCCCCGACCAGGTGGACTGACGACCTGAAGAAGACAGCGGGTATCCGCTGGATTCAGAGGGCTCAGGACCGGTCAGAGTGGCGCAAGTTAGGGGAGGCCTATGTCCAGCAGTGGACCTCCAAAGGCTGATGGATGGATGGATGGTGGATTTTTTAAAAGATAACCACGAACATATGAAAAAGAAAACAGTGGTAACTAACGCCATCTCTTAACATAATATGAAGAGTAAAATGAGCAGCTAGCGCCATCTATCTAGCAATAAAACGAATCTTCTATCTTATTCCTCGCACCATCTCTGAATACAACTTAGCATTTTTACTGTTGCGATGTGGTTTTTATTTATTTTAACTGACGAATATTTCTGTCTCATTCTTTCCTGGCTTCATCTGTATTTGTGTCTCTTACTTGTCGTTTTTTCCGTAGCATCCGGTTTGAAATCACAACGATTCTAAAGAAGTTTCACTTCAAAAAAAATACAAATTAATGTGAATATTGCGGTATTTTTCAAAACCCGCTCCTAGAGGAATTGAATTGTAATTGTATCGTGGGTTTCAATATACAAATTACTAATTACTAAATATAAGTAATGCAATATAAATTCACCGTTTTTTTAATTTCCTTCTGTAAGAGGTACAAATAAGGTAAAACATAATTTTCGTATGCGAAGCTGCGGGCAATAGCTACTATCTACTGTATACTTATAGTTTTACTATCATCGAGATTAAATAGAATAGTTACCTCAATAATTACTGAGATGGATAGCTTAATTTTACAAATAGGTTAATTATTTTCTTCCTGAAACGAAAATTCACATCAAAATAACCTGGAACAGCATGGTAGAGTATCATCCAAGCTTCCTTAATTACGATAAGCCCTTCAATGAACCGCTAATGGGTAGAAGCTATTAATATAATGGTATTCATTTTGCATTCCATTACAGGATATTCAATATTTAATTGAAAAGGTGAGTTATGTTACGAATTAAAATCATTTCATCTTTCAAGTTAGAGGCAGGTAATTCAATTATAGCAAACGCACCCGTCCCGGCTGAGCCTCAACAAAAACAGCTTTTGACAGCGTGGCTTTGGAGCTTATGCGAAAATTTATAGAAAATTGCATGAAACACGCGTTGCGCTCATAGGGTGCGCGGGAAACCGACGGGGGGTGTATATTTAGAAAAGCTCAAGCCGCAAGTCGTCAGTCAACGCTAAGCTCGCGAAGGGAACGTGTGTCTCTATTTTCCTTCTCGTTCACGCCGCTATCGCGATCTCGTAATTAATTACACAAAGTTAAACTACACAATTTTTTATCCCGTGTTGTGTGACAAGGACGCTTGGATTTATTCGTGCATGTGCTCCACTCGGACCTGACATTTGAACCCGGCTGACAGTGACCGTTAAATAATAATAATATAATAACGACTGTCGACCCATCCCTGAATGGACTCTTATTGAAAATTGATGGTATTTATATGTGAATAAAAGGTACGTGCTAGCGTAAATAATTGCAATTAAATTTTGTTGGGTTTTATTATTGTTTGATATTTTTTATGATAAAGTAAGTACGATATGAATACGTATCGTATAATATTAACGTTATATCGATTCGGTTGCTCTATTTTATATCAGGAGTTAATTTTAATGATATTAATTAGTTATTGTAAGTAGGTCTGTATGTATGCCACGGTATTTATGCCGATAAATATGTAATATCAGCTAGTGGTATGTATAGAACATGATTTATAGACGTTCGATAAAGTCATTCTGAGTTTTGTTTGTCTTATCAAGTCTTTACTTACTCGCTCTTCGCTAAGTGCTGTTATTGTTTGAGTTTAACGTTTATTTGGAGTTAGGAGTGAAAGTAGCTACGGTTCAAATTTAACAATACCTGACCTTAATGCATTATTTAGCAGATATGGAATAGATGCGTCAAGTGATATGTCGAAGTCAAAATATTTTATTCATATAGGTATCACTGATACACTTATGCACGTAATTTTTTTGGCTATTCGGAAGGTGCTTTGTCATGGAGGAGAAGAAAAGCCTAAAGAAACTCCTCAGCACATATTTAAAAAAATATCACAATAAAGGTAATAATACAAAAGTATTTACTGTTCTGAGCGGAACTGGTTGCAGAGCTGGTCATTTCCATGCGTCTTTGTCATTTAAATATTCGTCTATACTACTCGTATAATATCCTTTGCCTAACAATTGTGTTTTTACACGTTTTTTGAAAGATTCTATTGGCAAGTCACGTATTAATTTTGGGATTTTATTATGGAAATGATAATCTAAAGCATCGTTCGTGAATATTTTAATGAGTGATATGAGTTTAAAATTATTCATATACTGTTGTGATATGTAGGAGGTATACTTATAAATGAACTCAAGAAGAACTCACAAAAAATATTGTGGAAATTATGTGGAACCCATGTAGTAAGTAACAATGACAGTAACAAAATGTAGGCCGTTTGTATTTTGTTATTTATAGCTAGACTTTGTAAGTGAATTCTCGCTCATTAGTGCTCGTGATTTAATTATTTAAATTGCAAATAGTTAAATTACAAATAATAAGTATCTAACCTACTACCTACACTCTATTTAAATTTTTCCTAAAGAAACGCTATTACACTTTTAAATAATTTAATTAGTTTAATTTTAAATAATTTAATTACATTTTAAGTTCATTGAACCTACCAATTTTTATACTTAATAGGTATGATTTTTATAATTAATGAGGTAGGTACAACGAACTTTTTTGCTTAGGGCTACCAGATGAAAAAATCAAAAGTCCAGAGAAAAGGCCTGATTTCCATTAAACAATCTCGAGTTTTTGCAGTTTGAGAATTTTCTCAAAACATTGTAAATTAATACCTATTAATTAAATGTGAATTATCTGTAAATAATAAAACCATGAATATAATTAATGCTGAGGAGTTATATATTATAGGTAATGTTAAAAATATTGAAGACAAAATACACACCACGTGTGTAGCTATAACCTACAGAAACATTTATCGTACATTCATTGTAAAACATCATGCTCTATTAAACGAATGGAAAATATTCGAGGGATTCACAGCCCAACTTCGTCTTGCTTTTCATGATTTATCAAGCATACATTTCATCGTAGTTGTCTCGGAGATGTGTGATGAAATATTTATTTATCGTATCTGTTTCATGTTGAGTTAGATTCCCGGTCAGTGAGCGTGTCCGGCGAAGCGAAATGCGAGGAATTTCCACTTTACCGACATGGGCCAACGAAAAAATTCATCTTGAGATACTTTTACGTATGGTCTACCTAAAGGATGGTGACGAGGGTAAACACTGAAACTAGTGACGCAACCGTTCATGAAAAGCAAAAAAGCCGACAGACTGACAGTTATGTTCAATATCGTAAGCATCTTGCTTTATTTTAGTTTGCATATATAAAGTTTATATATTATTATGCTAGGGCTCATTCCCACTTGGATGATTCGTTATTTGTTTTATATTTGCATCGTCGATACGTCATAAAAATATGAATTCGTAAATGGACGTAAATGTATTTCGCTCAAACTTGAATACCTTTGACGAATCGTTATTTACGGAATTTTCGATGACGGATGTAGGAACGAGACGTAACGATGTTTACTATAAACTCTTTATATTTGGATTGGAGTAGCGATGGAGTAGCGTTTTCAATAGACGGTAAACTTTTTAATTTATCGAGGGACAAGCTTGTTGGACGCGTAAATAGAGCCCAATTCAAACGCTAAATGTCCGCTTTCCTATCTGCTAATAGCTTAATTATACGTGAACGAGCCATCGATTGAGGTTTTTACATTCGAGCGATGATAGATTTTTGATGAATCCATTGATATTTCTCCTGCCATTGATGCCACATAATAGTGCCATGAGCACTATTGTGTTCGTACCGTTTCCGACCTCGTCTTGCTATGCAGACAATGTTGGCCATGTCACACTGATTCCTCTGATTGATCAATCTTGTTGTATTGTCAACGTACGTAAGACTAAGTGCTCACATATTGCATTTTTATTCGGTACTAGCTGACCCGGCGAACTTCGTTTCACCTAACAGTCAAGGAATGTACTTTGTTTTTACTTTTAACTTTTATAGTTTTTGTTTGTTTTACAAATCAGACACCATTACATTGTTTGCAGTAAAATATACTCTATAGCCATTTTCTAAGTGCACTGCTAAATGAACTAGAACTAGTAGCTTTCATCAGATTTTTTTTCTTTTTTAATTTTTTTTAAATATTATAAAAACCTTCCGTAGGGCCTAAGGAATATACACAAAAAAAATTATCCGAATTGGTCGAGCCATTCTCAAGTTATGCGCTTAGCAACATTCATTTTTATTTATATAGATTTATATTATTATTTATATTCCCAGACACGATTTTTTTTTCTAAAGTTATATTTTACCAAGTTGATTCTAAGTAACTGGATGTAGTCTTAGTAAAATGCAATAACTTATTAAAAACTTATTAAACTAAGAAAAAATTACGCCACCGTAATGACCACCGTAGAAGTTTTTATCATGGTATCCCTTGTTCCGAGCATTAAGGTATCTGAACTGAACAAGTGTTAAAAATGATATGGGATATCGATAAACGGTATATTTATCTATGAAAATATACCATTACATTTATTTTGACTACCATTTTGCATGCACAAATAGATCCAAGACTCAATAAATTTTGAGATACATCTTTTCATCATGCCTCTATTAAAGGCATTCGACAAAAAATTACAGCATACTAGAACCAGGCAGACTGAGCGAAAACTTCAGGCCAAATCATATACGAAAAATTCTTTTATATAAATTCCTAGATTCAAGAGCCTTTCACAGAGTTTCTGAAGCAAAAAATCCTTAGATGTCCCTCTACATTACATCACTCGCGTGACTACATCACTATGAAATTATTCCTATTATACATATATTCACATTATTCATAATACAGGCTTCTCCAAATTAAACACGCAATTTTAATACGCCAGAGTGCTATTGAGTTTAACACTCGCATGACTTATTTTTCAATTACATATGTTGTAGTAATGTAATTGCTATAAAGAGGTAAATTAACGAATTGAGAATGTTTATGCAAACCTCTAACGTTGGGAACCGCAATATGAAAAATCTAGTATAAATAAAAAAAAAATAAAAAAAAAACCCGTATGCCATCAAAAAAGCTATCATGATATACCTTTTTGAGATCTTTATGGTAAGCTCTTCATTTTGATACCTATATTGTATTATTCTATTTATTTTTATTTTTTGAAACTTCAAACAATTGCATTTTTTATACTTTTTTTTATTTTACTTATCTAAGAACATTTGGGTTACCAAGAGGAATTTAACGATATCTCAATCATAATATAAATCCGTTCAGCGGTTTGGAAGATATGAGGTCATAAAGAATATTACATACAAGATATGCTCGAAAAACCTGGCAAAATCTTGGCAGTCAGTTAAAAATTTAGTGACCAAAATCATTTCATTTTTCGAATGAGTTGTTGTTGGCCAAATTATACATCTTCAAAATACCGCCTATTAGAAAAGTTGTTCCGTTATTGGTCTTTCGAAGATAGTCACTTGAAACTAAATTGGAATACCTAATACCAACCGTTACCAAACAGTCAAGGCCAGCATTCCAAAGACAGGTGAAACTATTCATCCTTTTACAGCGCATAATAAACGAGGATGAATGGAAAGAAGTTATTTTGTTATAAATTTAATTGACGCATAGAAGTTGGTTTGATATTACAGCCAATTAGTCCATCGGTTTCTTTGATGGCTGGCGGTTGTAAACGGTAAATTGATACGACTGGACCGCCCTGAAATGGGCTCTGTGTTTCACCAGTCACCGCACTCCGACAGTTTATGTACGACAATACTGTTTTGATCGAATCGTTCCGTTCATTGATAACGAAGTATTAAGAGCGTCTTAAGTAAGTACTATAGTGTTGAAAGCTGAGAAGATATGCAAATATTTATATGATACAATGTACAATGATACAATAACACACAATGGTAAATCATTTTACTTATCGGATTACACATTGATTATATTATAATTATATGTTTATTCCAATTATTTTGACTGATAACTGTGTATATATAATTTATTATGTTTAGTCGGGATCACGATCTATTTACATTTAAAACATTAAATAATAAAATTATTGTCAAAATAAGGACGAATTTGCATACAAAAATACACTGAAATACCTAAGGAGATAATTCTCAAAATTATCAAGACTATCGCCTTAACACAATCACTAAAATCGCTCCTTAGTAAAGAATCACCATATTAATTCTGTACTAAAGAGCGGTTTAAGCATCCGTTAGTGACTCTGAGTTGGGGCGTAAATTTTATCGATTAAATTGTATGAACACGTCTTTAATGGATGTATGGATATGTTCATAATATGACAAGACAACTGAATTCATGGCTAAGGCTCGCATAATCGACTGCATCTTAATATTAGATGAACAATTGAACAACAACTTAATATTAGATAACATCGAATTGCAGGATATTATGTAATATTCCACTATGTGTGTGGCTTGCAACTTCATTCGGTTCCGATCATTAATTCAGTGAATTTAATTATAATAAAGTTTAAAAAATAGGGGTGCTCCTATACTTCGAAGGGTACCTACGGGATATTAATTAATAACGCTTATATTCCTCATACATATTTCTATGTACTTACCATTTATATTAGGTTGTATGCGTAGCGTCCAAAGCTTTGTAATGCCCAATTTCAAACAATTAGAACAACGTAAACTTCACTTCACGGTCGAAATAATTATGTTAATTACTTGAGCTGGTGTATTGTAAAGCAAATAAACACATTAACAATAAAATTTATTAAAGTTAATACAGTAATTTAAAAATGTTACTAGTTACTTTTAGAAAGTATCCAGACAAAAGCTTGAACGTTTCTTTTGTTTTAACACTTTATTTGTACCGAACTATTTTCATTAAATGTTTGCAAGACTTCGCAGTTTTCCTTCAGTCTGGAATGTACAGTTATTGGGAGAAAAACCGATGTCTTACTTGTTGGTCAGTTCAACATTGTGAACATAATTAAACTTGGAAAGGACAACATTCCTTACTAAAGTTGAAAGTTACGTTTGAAGGATAAAGAAAGAACTTACGCTTCAAATAATAAGGTTTACTCGTATTTGTTAAAATATATTCTACATGGTGGATTCGATTTTATGATAACCTTATATTTAACCTTATGTTTAACCCAATGATATTATATGTATACAAGATATGCCAAGATGGCGCTGAAATTATGTCAGTCGAATTTAGACAAGTGTAGCGATTTTAATTCAGACAGTTGATAGCTGCCTCTGAGTGAGGCCGTCTAGCTGTCTTTTTCACTATTATGGTTTTAGTAGTGCCATCCCTTTTACATAATTTACCAATGTAATAGTGATTGATGTAGTGAAACAAAAGATAAACGTGTGTGTGTTGTAGCTCGGTCGTAACAGATTTTTTGGTTGATTTGTAAGGGCATAACGTATCTATAGTTTAATATCATTGTGTTTAACCTTATATTTTGGTATTATTATTACTTACTAAGTGTTTTTAAAATAATGTTCAAATTCGGTCGAAATATCAGCATTTAAAATATACAGCCTGATATTCGTATCATAAGAATAATAAATAAATAAACGCTTACACACTTATCTCCCGCAGTAATTTTTTACCTGTGTCGTGAGTGGCATGGACGACACATATAACACATCACAATGACACACATGACCTGAGTACAACTACCCAAGTACCCTCGTTAAGCAGGTATGGTCGCTACCAACTAGGCTACAGAGAAGAATAAGAAGAAAAGAGAAGATAAAGAAGAAAGAATAACTTCTCCGTTTCAAGATAATGAGATGAATGTAAAATTTCGGGAAGATGATAATTATAGGTTTTAGTAATAATCATAGTGATGCAAAGTAATTATTTTACATTTTATTCGTATTTATTACATAAATTTATTCAGACTCAGAGTTTACATTTTCGATAAATAATACAAAAAGCTTATGGTAACTAAAGTATGAAATAAATACTTTGGTCTTAATATGGTCAATATATCTTTGGAATACTGCGTAAATTACTGTTTTCGATTTTGTTGTTGACACAGTGCGACTGTTGCAACGCCCTCTCTTAACATAATATGAAGAGTAAAATGAGCAGCTAGCGCCATCTATCTAGCGATAAAACTAATGTTCTATCTTGTTCCTCGCGCCATCTATGAATACAACTTAGCACTTTTACTGTCGCGATCATGACGCTTTTTCGTTTCATCAACTTTCAAATCACATCGTGGCTAAAGAAACTTACACACTTACACTTTAAAAATCTTAAAGAATAAGTTAAAACAGAACTTCAAGTCGAAATGGAAGTTTCTACTAATCGTACAATCGTCTACCTTAAACGCGAACTTTCGTTTTAATACTCGGATCCGAAGAATCGTGAAAGAATCACATTTTTATTCCATTATCGGTAACGAAACGACGGTTGACCTAACGCAGTTCCCGAGTAATCCTCATTCAGCGAAAATACTTTAAAAGTTTCCCATCGAACTTACTTCTTACATTCATAAACATTTTATTTTCCAACTTTCACTGCTGCACACTTAATATTTCACACTTAAGAGATCTCGCATTTTAGTAGTAATCTAAGCCCTTGAGTGATTGCTTTTGGTCAATATTTTGGAAAAGTTTTGGATGTATTCACCAGTTTGACAATATGTTATGAAGACGACGAATTATTAGGAAATACAGTTGTTGAATATTAAACAAGCAACACTTTACGTAAGGAAACCAAGGATCCATTTATTACTGCTATGCAAAACTGTATCCGATCTAAAAAAAAGAAAATCAGTTAATCGCACTCGATTAAAGACATCTAAGGCAGTTAAACCATACCACCATGCAAACTAATAACATTATGACTATACACGAGTACTTAGTTTTATTTTAAAACGTAATGCTGAATGAAATAAACCATATCGAATTGTAATCATTGCAAATGGCAACATTCATCACTCAACACATGGGACTCAATATTTCATTAAATAATGTTCGCGATGAAAGAAATTGCAGTAGTAATGGACCTATTCACATTGTAAATCGATCCTCTGATTGGATTGCTGAAACTAGAAAATGTTAGCAAAATGAAGAACTATTTCATATGGCATATGTGGAACTCCGATGAATAAATAATCTTGAATACGTTCTGCATTTCCAGGTTATTATAGTGAGTAATAAAATCATTTGCATTCTAGCCTATGTAGGTTAGTCCGAGGCGCTACTTTGAAATAGTAAAGCAGCGATTTTCTTTACAAGTGACAGGTAGACGTTTAAGACTTCATGCAATCGGTCCCATAAATTGGATAATTTGGAATTACAAATGAAACGGTTCGAAAATATTAAATTCTTTGAATGAAATGAAAGAAGTAGGTATTTCCTTTGGTTGATTAAAGATTTATGAACTTTTATTGATGTCAACTTTTCGTTTAAAATATGAATGGAATAAGTAAAATACTTACAATTATTGAGTAGACTGTTTCTCTGCTAACCATGAGCTAATTCGCTTTTTGACTTGCTCTAACAATTAATTACATTTAAAATGTTCTCAATAATGTTGATAATATTGTAATTTGTTTTTTCCTTGTTTTATTTTAGCATGTTAACAACAGGCACTACAACTAAGAGCGTAAATTGCATCCTCAGTGGAAAAAAGTATAAATCATGCTACTTTGAATTTTAATTGTTACTATGATTGGATTTTTTTATTTTTTTCAAATTTTTGTCATTAACCTTTATGGTTTTGTGCAAGAAATGGTAATGTAAATTCCTTTGATTATTTACTGATATTTTAACATTTTTTGCTCTCCTGTAAAATAGCAATTTACATCTTATGCCTTTTTTCCACTGAGGGTACGATATTAAAATTATATTTAAGGCGTATTCAAAGCATGTACGAGTATAGCCGCGGACCCATATTAATCTAATATGAGTCAGATCTTTATATGCACTAGCTCTATTATATTGTTGAACCGAGTTTATTCAATCTCGTTTTTATGTAGTGGAATTGAACAAATTAAATCTAAACAATATTTTCTTCTTTACCTCATAATAGGCTATTAAACATTCTATATTCAATTTAAACTCCACTTTTGAGTAGGTAATGAAACACCTACGTAAATATTGTTTGATTATATTCTATATTTAAAATCATCACAAAGCGCTGTTATCCCAGTTTTGTCGATAGTAAGCGTTCAAAGTTAAGCAACTGCGGGCGCGTTCGATAATTGAATTGGTGACTGCTAGTGGAAAAGTTATCGAGTATTTTCGTGCTTCGGAGGGCACGTTAAACCGTCGTGCGTAGGTCCTTGCTTATTTCGTTAAAGATCAATCTGTAACCCAAACCGGAGACTTTCGGGTGGAATAAATATATGAGTAAATATATGACGTAGAAATTGGACACCAACGATTTATTTCAAAGGTTGTGTCCGTACAAGCCTCTCCAAATTGGAGCAGCGTGATTGAGTATGAGTAGCTCTGGGCCTCTTCAGAGGGAGAGTGCCCTGAAATGGGCCATTATTGGTATTAATGGGTTGAAGCCAACTATTCAAGTTCCGACCACGCCTTTGGTTACCTAACCTAGGTGGTCGTTACAAACTTGTATTAGAGGTTTTTAATCAACGTCGTTGAAATTGATTTAGTAAGCATTAATGATAATTAATTTATAGATTTTCTCATTTGGACCACAACAATGTTTTTCCGAGACACAATTGAATATACTCCGAATATCCCTTTACCGCCCAGAAGGCCGGTAACGACGCCGATACATCAGGGTTAAGGGTGTGCGATCAATATTCAATATCCGGTTAGAATTCGCCTCTTCCGAAGTCCGGGTAAGCCGGATATACTCAGCACTTTGCCGTTTTTCCGTATTGTTTCTTTCATTATTGTGTAGTAAAATGTTTCGTGACACGAAATAACTTTTCACTAATTTTCTATAACTGCATGTTAGATTAGAAGAGATTAATTTAAATACATTTGGTCCTTCATGTGAATATTCAACTTTTTTATTTGAATAATTAGCAAGAGTGGACGGTTCATTTAACAGTAAGTGGTCTGCAACATAGAGGGCAACAACACGTTGTAGTCCAAGATGGAAAGGTGTGAATGTGAAGTAAAGAAAAGAGCAAATAAGATATGAGAGGCAAGGAAGAAGGAAAGAAAGAAGGAAAGTAAGCAGCAAAGATAGAGGGAAGGAAACAAATAAATTTTAAGTTAATGAACAAAAGACTGAGTGCGTTTGGCTTCTACCTACTTAACAGCATGAACTGTTTACACTCCTAAATGCCTATATTTCGTCCAAAACAAGATTTGGGTTAACGAGTAACCTTATCGCAACTGTTTGATTAAAACTAAATTGACTGTTATTTGACGAGGCCACGGTCAGTTCTAAATATTCTACATGAAAATTTCCGTAGCGAATAACACGAAACCTAAATAAATTACGGTCCGATGGACTATCCGACTATTTACATAAGCGGTGTACGAAACGTGTAAATAAAATGTAGCGTTTTGTGCTATACGTCATATAGTGTACTATGTAGTTATGTAATGTTTATGTTTAAAATGCTTAACCCTATATAAATCAGCGTGAACTTGGTATATATTTTGAATGTTTTAAAGTATACAAACCGTAGCAGTTGTAGATAGAAATAAGAGTAGATAGATGTAAGAGTAGATAGATGTAAGAGTAGGTAGAAGAGTAGATAAAAGTAAGAGTATACAGAAGTAATACGAGTAGTACGTAGTAGCAGTAGTGGGTAGTATTAACGATAGTCTTTAGTTATGGAAACGTGTAACTTATATAATGACGATATTAAGAGGCGCTCAAAACATGCCACTTAAATTGGTCCAATTGGACCACTGCTCAGTACATTTTAATCAATCGCACGTAGTTAGTAATAGAGATATATGCCGCTACTTATAACTCATATACATATGTACAAAACATTTGTTTGAAATGTTTCGATAGGCCTGTTCTTCCTTTTCAAAACATTGAATTGAATTTGAAGTAGTAATCTGATCATTATAAAGTGTAGTAACTACCGTTGGTAACAATATTATTATCAGTCACATGTACTATTATTAGATATTTATTGGTAACTTTCAAATAATAATTTTAAATGACAAATCTGTTGTCTATGTAGGACTTAATATTGAATATGATTTTCGGGTAACAATTTAGAAAAACTAAATTTGTTCAACGATCAGAAATACATTTTTAAACAAAACATTGAGTAAGAGCATGCGTAAAAGGGGAGTGAAAGTATTAAGTACCAATATGACGCTATTATAAAATAAAGCCCTGTGATGCTTGTAAAGTAGCAAATAATCCGTTTCAAAATTGATGTTGAACTTTCGTGCTCTACATTAAGTACACACACTCCCAAACTTCGCAAACACTATTATCAGAAAATTTTCATCGCGTTATCTGATACACAGCTTTACGTTCACATAGTCTTATATTAATACAGAAAGTTTATTTGCCTACAAAAAGGTTGAAGGCACTTAATTAATTAAGACCTATTACACTTACAAAACAAAGTTTGCTACAACTTAGACTTACGTTACTATGAGTTAATTATGAACAACTTATTTGTTATGTTATTCTAGGCAGGTGATATTTTTTTTCGGAATTCAAATTCGAAATCATTCGATCACTTGGTTATTTTTTGCCGATGCCGTGACTTGCCTGCTTCAGCCGTCGCTCGGACTTAAATGGAGATTTCTGTACCCTCTTTTAACATAATGTATTTATGCATTAAGAGATTAGTCCGGAAATACTTATTGAAAAGTTCCATCAGCTCATAAATCTATTGGTTTAAATTTATTTTTATACGTATATTTATTATGTATTATATCTGTGTTTGAGTATAAGATTGAATCATTTTACACAATATTATATTACTTTTGTTACCTTAGATACTTTAAAAAAACAAAATTTACTGACATAGGCATGCTGGCAAAGTCTTGACTTCAACACTTTAAGAAAGTTTTCCTTTATTATTTAAATTTTATAGATTTCAAAATTTTAAGACGTGTACAGGATTCGAACCCAAGTGATCCAAGACGGTAACCGATTTCAAACCACAAGGCTATTTGTTATCACATATCATTAGCTAAATTTATGTCCCGTTTGCTCCAGAATTACGACCGTGTATAGTGTTATCTATTCACAGACTCGTTAGTACGCTCCGACGATAAATCTGAATCGAATTCCGCGTTCAATTACAGTCGATACGATCGAATCGCTGACATGCGCGCCCATGGCCCACCGGAACTTAATGATTTCGTTTAATTATTTCAAATCTGCTATAGACCGATTGAACGAAAGTTTTTACGACCGAATTTGAATTGTAAATACTTTAGTGATCACATGAGATACCTGCGTCGAGTTTATGATCAACATCGAAGAGTTCGTTGTCCTTGTGATCGCATCTCGCGGCCCGTCCAACCGCGTAGCAGGTGCTCTGTGTACACCTGCCGATGCCGTCCCGCCAACTTACCATAAAATGCGATACGAACTACCCTGACTGAAACAATATTCTCTCTCGCTCATCCCCTCACGCTAGACAGAGACGAAACCACAATCACGACCGACATTAACTCAATATACGGCGGACGGAACGCGGCCGATGGAATATCAGTTTTTACTGGCGCAAAAACTATCGGAATTCCAAGTCTGGGTTAGCTGCCGAGCCGTAATCACCCGCTTGGGACTTACTTTTAAAACAATATCTTCGCTTTATTTCATCGCAGGCGTAATTTATGGCGTGTTCCAATCTCTATTGCCGTAGGTTTTGATTTTTCGCTCGCCTGCCGTGCCGGTCGCATTAATCGCGTTCCAGCTTTTGTTTTTCTTCCGTCTAGTGCTTGTCTTAAGCGTCTACGGTTGTTTGCTTAGAAGACAGGATTGGATTATGCTGGCATTTTCGCCTCTGTCCTTATTTCAAACATCGACGGAATTGAATGATTTCGTTTCCAGCGGTTAAGCAAAAAATGTATTGTTGTGATGAAATGGGAAATAGCGCTACTTTGATAATACCATTGTTGTGTTAAATTAACAGGTCGAACGGATCGCGATATCAAAACATCAAATCAATAAAGGTATACTGACTCTTTCATTCACGGATAACGGTTTCAATGGAAATGGAAAGGTGTTTTTAATGGATTATTTATTTCGCCTTAATGTATATGGTCAACATTTATACCATCAGAAGTGTAACAGAATGTCATCATTGTTTATGCTGTCAATAATTGAAATTGAGGAATTCAAGACGCATTTTTTGATAAAAGGAACGTAGGTACGCGCCACGACTAAGTTTTTAAAAGTCACGCCCCGCTCCGTTGAACAATACGTCTTAATTAAAACCTTTGCCGTCAGTCATGTACCTACCGGCGTGCACAACTGCACACCGTATATAATTATTTCGTTATAAAACGTGGCATAAGACATTGAATCAATAACGACTGGTTAAACTTAGACAAAGAACTTGGTAGATGGAACTTTATAAATAACTGGAGCGAAATTAGACTTTATGTCGTAAGAAGATTAAAGAAGGACCGCCGCGCCGTAGACCAATGGTTTGATTAAATCCCTGATCAATGTTTAGTTACGCGCGTACAGGCCGAAGTTAGTTTGCTAACAGCTAGTGGCATAAGCCTTCTTTTGCTGGCATACTCGGGGAAAAATGTGGCATGTTTATCAGAGCTTTTGGCTGTTTTAGTTATCGTTAATTAGAAACAGTCAAGCTTTGAAATATTTATATAGATTTTACTTTTTTATTGTATTTGTATAGATTGTATCACCAAATATAATGTTCTGTGATTTTTTTGTGGTATTAAATGTAGGTAGATCATAGACATAGAATGTACCTGCTGTAGTTACTATAATAATTTATTATCCATACATAACAAACCTGTAGGTATGAGCGGGATAGTAGATCCTTAATAAACTGATGGGGTAGTTACCAAAAGAAACCGATAATTTCAGTGTCCCTTTACACGTAAACTCGATAACGACCGAGTACAAATCACAATCAATTCTGATGGCGCACTTTTATTTGGTCGTGAACTCGCGGATATTTATGGGATAATTATATCGGGTAATTACAGTAGGATAAATGAGGGAGTCGCTAGTTTGAAGTAAATTTACCGCGGTCCGTCACGCTAACAATAGGCCGGCCTGTGCGTCGCGTCGCAAAGATCTCGATTTTCGTTTTGTTCTCACCACGTTCTTGGCGGTCTAGACGTAATATTTCCAGGAGAACAATAATAGTAATGGACGTATCACATAATTCCAAGTTCCTACTTCGTGATTCGATTTATTGCCATGTAGTCGGATTCATATCTCTGGCTGGAGGACATGATTTCGAAGTGATTGCAAACTGCGGTTGTTTATGATCGCACACGAATCACGGTAAGCCTCGCAGGACATCGAAATCGCTCTCTCGATTGACTTATCTCGTGACTGGCCCCAGATCACTCTGCAGGCTTTTAGCTATTTATCGTATCGATTAAAGTTATCTTAGACGACAAACGGAAAATCGTTACATGAAACGATTAGAGAAAGTTATGTCTGAATCCCGAGCTTAAAGCTGAATCGATTTCGCTTTGCTTGTGTAACTATGTATCTAATAAGTCCCAATTCTGATAGCCGTTTAACTGAAACTCTCGTTACCCAGAATATTCAAATTAAACCTCTTTTTAAACAAAGTATTAACCAAAACACATTTCCAATTCCAGTAACAAAAAGGCGAGTTGCAGAGCTTTTAATATTCACGTAGCGACCGCGCGCGGTAGGTGTATTTAATTTGAATTATACCGAACTGACTGACAGAATGTCTAAGCGGCATTCTAAGAAAAACAATAAGTATCGGAAGAGAAAAGTATCAAATAAAAGAGAGGGCTTTATTTCGTGCGTATAATTATATTAAAATGACGTACCTTTTATTCGCAAAATCATCGCAAATAAAAGATGTTTGAGTCAGTCTTGATTAAAAAGAAGCGATTTTGGACAGGATGACTGATGCGCACGTGATATTGTGGAATATTATTGTTTATTAATACGAACGGATATTGTAACTTCGTGATGGGAAGGGTCTGTACTTTTCACGCATACAAATCAGGGTGCCTATTTAAAATCGAATAAAATATCTATTTAATGGTGACTGCGAAGCGGGGACTGATTTATACCGGCGTATTGAATGTAATCGCCTACACTTTGTCGCTTTGAGGAACAAGAGTACGGAACAAATAACTCGGTTGGGTCTGGTTGTTCGCGTTTCGATAAATTTCCTTAGCCCACGTTTGCGTTTGCTAGAAGCGTAATTATCTCGAATTAAGCGAGTCATTACAGCAGTGTAGCTAACGAAGTAGCTGAGTCTGACGAGGCAGCCTCATATCTTGAAGGTTCAGTTTCGCCCTCGAAAACAGCCCCGAACATTGCAATCATTAACGCTACACTGTCGTTAACAGAAGACTATTTGGGTACATTTAATTACGGCCTCCTTGGTAACGAACATTTCAAACGTAGTTCACTAATCGTTCGTAAGATTCATATCCAAGGATCTTTCTGGAAGTTTGAGTTTGTGTTCATTGTAAGGAATCTTACCAGATTAGAAGGATCTCAACTAACCAGTTGAGATGAGCGTAATGCACTGTCACTGGCGCGTGTCGCCACTCCCACGTTTAAGAGTTGCACCTTGCACCGTCACTAATCCAGTCCTGTGCGTTAATCTAAATATAGCACCACATCTAGTGAGATGATTGCGCCTAGAACGGGTTTGCGGTCTGTTTGGCGTTTGTGCGGTTACGACTTTTTTCGTATCGCACCTGCGGTCACCAGTTATCGGCCCGCATCGTCTCGTTCTCCATAACTTACTTTGTTTGTTTTCTTCTCGAACTCGTCTGGAACGCCTTCCATGTTGATAACATCAACGTGACATCCATTATGACCCGGACAACTAATGAAAACGTTATTTCTTTTCGCTGGAAAAAGGAATCTCAGGACATTTATCTTTCTTAACATTAACGCGCTAAAATCGCGTCGTTATTCTGTCGCCATAAATCATTAACATCAAAACGGCTCCTCCTGACGATGTCGGCTTTCATCGGACGCTTTCAATCTAGCCTCCTTTATTTCATTACAATAATTCACTCGCCTGCTATTCACTCACTTTTCGGTAAACAGTATAAGAAATTGGCAATAAATTTCGATGAAAATGTATCGGAGAAACCGAAGCAACAATAGAGGCGGACTGAGATGTCATTTTATGAAGATGTTCACTTGGATGTTTTGTTAAGCGTAACAATAGTTTTGTTTAGCTGCAAGCCCACGCTACCCACGCCCAAGCTAATGGTCAGGATTGTATAAAGATGTACAAAAATGAATGGCTCACTTTATAAAGGGCCAATAATATGTTCCCACTCGGCTGCGTACGGGCCATTGTTAGGAATTTTTTCAGGGTACTGCATTATGGGGTAGGTGTCAATCGCGGCGGGTCGGCAGGTGTACGGTGTACCGACCAGCGTTCGAGCGAGAAACAAAAATGCTCATAATTTTATACTGCAGCTGCCCGTCAGTTCGAACCGACCGAACCGCATCGTCCTTTTGTAGTACTGGATTCCAGAAAAGTTTTAACCGACAGTCATTATTTTTAATTCGTGGTCGGCTACGCTCCACGTTAGTTGTAATTAGATGGTATTTTCTGACGCAACGCCGTATTAGCTCACTTGTATCTACGATACGTTGAGACGTTCGATGATGAGCATACACAATGGATAATAATGTGCTCTGTTATTTGGTTTTTGAAACCTATCTAACGTGATGTTGAAAGGCGGCTTTATTATGCTGGTAATATTCATACTTAATGAAATATGAGAACTGACGTCGATGTACTTACCTACATTTCGAAATATTCATACTTGACTCTTTGATTCATGTCGTAAGAGAATCTAATATCGTAGTGACAGCCGCCGAGTAGTTCCGTAATCAATTCCACGTACAATTAATCAAAAGCAGACACTCCGATAATATTAATTTCAAGCCGGCACCGAAAGTTAACGGTGTTGTGCCCGCTGCGCTTAATTCGAGTCGATTTTCATATTGAAATCGTTGCGTTCAATATTAACATTAAGAAAAATCCTTGGAGGCACGCTCGACGCCCATCACTAATCTCCTTTGAATAAAACATAAGATGCCTCGATAGCGTACTATTAGGGTTAAGGCACATAATACAGCTTTCTATTAAGGAACAATACGGGTTGAGTTTCGCTAAGTCGTGCTGGTAACGTTGTAATCTCTTCGCACGCGCGTCTAATGTTCGAAGCTTCCGCCGTGCACTTAATTAAATCCTAATAAAAAGATTCCATGCACGACAGTGTGTACTTACGTCGAGGGGAATGGAAAATGTAGATTTTTGCCGCATTAGAAGTGGCAATGAGCACTCAGCAAGTTTAACTAATTAGAAGAAACACTGTAAATTGTGTTTCGTGGTTTGCTCACGAAATGGTAAGGTAAATGGTAGTAAATCTGAACCGCGGTAACGGTAAATGAATAGAATTCTTTGGATATTTGAAGCGAGATATCTAAAAGGAAAAAGTAATTTAAAGACAGAATCTTTATGAAAGAGTTTTAATGAAGCCTCGTTTAGTAGCAACTGTTTTGATACTAAGTAAATTGCCTCTGCAGACTATTTAAAATCTTCTAAAGGCCATTCCTTTTTTGTTGTTTGCTTGAAAGATTAAACTGCAGAACTGGTATTTTATGACGTGAATTATTACATTGTCTATGAATACAATGGATTGTTAAAATGTTGCCTGAAGGCTTCTTTATTTCTTTGTTTTATAGCATTGATACAACATCGAATTCCCGTTATTAGGAATCCGTACTTTAAATAAGAGGAGTCTTTTCTGTTTACTGATCAAAATTAAAAACTTCTGTGTAGATTTTTCTGATTTGTATTTTTTCCGAAATTTGAAGTTCAAAGATAGGATAGTCAATTATGGATATTTTTTTCAATAAAAATATGTTTTACGCCGGCACTTTATATATTAAAATATGCGTTACCTAAACTTTTATGTGGACAAAATCCTTACACAATTTTGTGGACATATTACCTATTAATAATGGATACGTAAGTATAATATTCGAATTACGTTAAATCTCTCCTAGTCTCGCGCGATTATATTGATCCCGCAGCTTTACGCTTCTATTACACGTTTAAGACAATATTGGATATAATATTGTTTGTTCGTACGTATCTCGAATTAATGAGATACATCACGGCGCATATTAAACTGAGAATTAATTCGGTATTACTTTTACATTTCATACGTATCCTAGTCTTATTTATTGCAGGTTATCTCAACTGGTTAAGCATTAGGATTTTAAATGGGGTTATTATTCATAATGTAGACATAATTTTAATAATCGTTTCAATAAAGCTTCCTACGTAAAGATATTTTGGTATTTTTATGATAATTTCATAATCTTTCCCTGATAAAACTTTAAGAACCTTTACATAATATTGAAGATATTTTAGAAAAATACTTATACATACATACACAGACACATGTAGATAACATAGTATAACAAAGATTTTTCGAATATTTGTCTTAGTTCTTTATTAAAGCTTTTTGTTAGAAGCTATGAATATAAATATCAGTTTTGAATAGAAAGCTTTAGTTTTAATAGTTGTGATGATATTGAGTCGTTTAATTACGAATCGTAACGTCGCCGCGTCGTGGTCGTGACGTTAAAGCAATCTTATTTCATGACTCCAGTCTGGTCTACGACGATCAATTTGCTTTATCTTCCAATAGCTCTTATCGCCGAATAAAATATTTACAGCACAATAAAAGTCGTCCCCCAAAATAATAAGCCCTATAACTTGATAATGGAAGTTTGTGACAATGGGGCGATAAGGTTCGTTAATACTTTTAGCCCTTTGAATATGTCATATACTTAATTTGATTCTGATATGAGGTGATTCTTAAACACGGGTTTGCTATTAGTTTGTGGTCTTTGGTTTTTACATTTCTTTTTAATCTTTGTAGCATTTGATAGTTAATAGGATGACTAAATAAATACGTAGGTTTGTTGAGAATCCCAGAGAAAGGAAAGAGACACGACGTGACGAGGGAAGAGGCGACTATTACTGTCCCGTAATAGTAAAATTTAATAAGAGTGATTTATAATTATCTGATCGGTAGTGTTTTTAGGTAATTCATGGTGGTATTTCTGCCAAGCCAGTCTCGGGTTTGATTCCCGGCAGACATAATACAGAATGATTAAAGCTTGTTTTCTGTCTGTCTTTGTGATTTTTTGTTTGGTTATTATAATTCTAGTCCGGGGGTTGAATGTGCTATTTATTTTTGTGACAATAGTTGCAATAGTTACATAATGTATACCAACCGGTCAATAAACGGACTAATCTCGAACTTTATTGTCATCATTTTACGGGTAGTTATTTTGTTCACAATCGTTTCAATACTCATTTAACATGCTATGTCGTTCGGCGCCTCATATTTATATTCTCTATGCACCGAGCGAACCATCACCGAGTATAAAATATAGAAAAGACCTCGACCACAGTGCGTGCAATAGTTTTGATGTTATTTGGTTTTTGCTAGTCTATCCAAATCATTGTATTTCTGTATATAATAAATAGATCGTGAAATAAAAACAATTCAGTTACTATAAGCAAAATTTAGCAAGTAATCACAATTAATCTTCTGTGAATAAAATAAAAAAAACAATTTTATTATTATTGTTATTAAAATTAACGTACTGAAAAATACACACCTAATTACCCACTTCAGAAGGGTTATAAAAATTTCAAACACAATAAAGAATGTAACATAAATTATTCCTTTGATTTTTAAGTAAATAAAATAGGAAAAAAAGAAAGAAAGAACGCAAATAGGAGATTTAGAATACCAATAATGCAGCAATAGTTGTTCGGTACTCTGTCTATTTTTTAGTATTCTACTGTAAAAATTTAACCCTCTTTAAAAGATCTGGGTAAATATACTTTTACATGCATAAATATCGTATCTACTAATACTGTAACATAAGTTTATTTTAAGTTCAATATGACAAAACTGCATGTACTTACATTGAGTATGAGTATTAATTAGTAAAATAGCCTACGAAAGTTGTTTTTCTTTTTCTTATCAAAAAAAATTTTTTTTTGATATAATTTTATTTATCCGCTCCCGCTTCCGCTTCCACGTATCACTATGCACGCCGCTAGCTAGAAGGCAGGCCTCGTCACGACTGCTTGTGGGCGCGGCTGGACTGAGGGTGGCCTGCAATACACTAATGCGCTTTGTTTGCCCACTGTTTCCTGTTTCGCGAACTCTCAAACGTAGATTCGAAATTGTAAATATGAAAACGTTTCTAAATTTATGGTATCTACGAACTTTTATGTCGATGTCATTTGAAGAAGGCATAGAGGATGGGTTCAGGTACTATAAATTATTAAATGTGGCAATATTTGTGTTTCGTTTATCATAGTAATAGGTACAGTAATTTTTAAAGTATTTTTTATTTTAGGATAAAATGGATACATTGTTCAGAAGATGACCTAAGAAATAGGTTATTTTCATTCATTTCAATCGTTGCTCCTAAATTTCAATATTTCAATGTATTTTTTATTCATTGAATTCAAAAGAAAGTTCGCGTAAATTTTATCGTTTGAATGTTTGAAAGAATATTCAAAATATCCTTGGCAACTGTTTGTTGAGTAAAATATAATTAAGTTCGGAAACAAATAAGGGAAAAAGCAGTAACTGTACCGGACAAAGCCTTAATTCGGGCCAATTTAAAAAGTTTCGAAAAAACTGCGTAAAAGAAAATATTTATCATTCAAACTGGCCATTATTCAGAAACATAAAATTAAGTATTATATCCATTTCATCCATCCAAAGTGGTTTTGAGAACAAATAGAAGCAGAAGATAATGTATTCTAACGTTGAGAAATTATTACGAATAAATTTAGAACAAGACCCTTTGAATTGCCTGAGTAAATTACATGCACGCGTAAAGTGTGGAGTAGGTACATACAGGTCATGCGAAATACGTAAAACTGTAGAGGGGCTTTTTAACTTAAGGGTTATTGACGGCTGAAAGGGTTATATTTAGGATTTTGAACATACAACAACAACTGAACCCAAAGAATCATTTACGTGTCATTCTACCATCTTGTTCCATCCCATTTTCTCCGAATCTTATGAAAATGTCGTAAGGAAATCTGAGTGCTCCAAAAATATAAAACCCCTGTGGTGTTATATTTTTATATTGTGGCCTAAACTAGAGTGGGAGGGTATAATAAAAGCAGATCTGAGCCCAGCAATGGGACAATTATCGACTGTGATGAATATTCATGGGTTGCATTAATCACTTCAGTTTGGTGATAGTTTCTCCAACTGGATGCCTGCCAAGTTCTGTAATTATGATGTTAAGTAAAAGACAGGTCACCAGGTGATAAAAGTGGTCTCAGGCTTCTTTGGGCTCTTCCTAGGGCATTAACAGTAAAGGTATATATAACACGATGCCGGCGAATAAGAAGCGCGTTTTATAAATGACTGAAATGGCAATCGCTACACGTGAAATATATCACTGTTAATTAGTTAGACGTAAGGTGACCTATCAGTTAACCATGCAGATTAAAGCTACATCACCTTTTCAAGTACTTTCGGGCTTAAGTGGTTTTTTGATACTAGCAATCTTCAACAGTAGGTCTGTAACATTGTTTTGTCTGTTGCCTTGCGGTTGCATGGTTGGCTTTTACTCAATAATTATGGCTTTTTATACTTCTAAATCATATCGTACCATATTATCTAATTCAGAACAGAATTCCACAACATTCCGAGAAATGTAAACATTATCCTTAAACGCATCCACATCATATACAGATTAATTCACGTCATTCATATTTAAACGTTCATTAGAATTAAGTTCACGTCCATAATCCCAAGTACTGCCCGCACTGTACCGGCATTATGAAACCGATCACACCGGATCTTGTGCTAAAGAGGGAGCTATCGTATGTATGTCTTTGAAATTGTATGTAAATACGTGGACACCTGCTGAATATATTTGTGTACGCTAGTCTACAGTAGTAACTCTATGAACACGAATGTATTTGGGACATAAGTTCAGAGATTCTTACGACGTGCACTTCTAAATAATGCTACATTAATGTCTTCTTCCTGTGTTAAAGTTTGTGAATTCATCTTTATAAATGTTGCCTTTGGGTGTGTTTTGTCGCTTTGAATTAACATTTTTGCGACGTTTATAAAATTTTACTTTTTAAAATTTTACTTCCATAAAGTTATTAAAGTGTTCTGGTATAATTTTCTTACGTACGAGTTTTGTCTTTTATGTGGGTTACTTTATTATTAACTAGATTTTGCCTGCGGCTTCGCCCGCGGTAGAGTGGTTTCGAAACGAAATTTTTAATTAATTAATTTAGACTTACCGAACCACATAAAAATAAAGTGCACCTATAAGTAAGATAGAATGATGGGTTAAAATATATACATTGTATTAGATATTAGATGATACCCGTGGCTTCGTGTCCTGAAGTCATCCAGGATAAAAAGTAACCTATGTATTAATCCAGGGTATAGGCCATCTTCATTTAAAATTTTAGCCTAATCGGTTAAGTAGTTGTGGCGAGATCGAGGAACAAACATCCAAACATCTTCACAAACTTTTACATTTATAATATACCAACATTTCAGTTCCTTTGCCTTTAGTCATTACGATATGTTGTTTTAAATCATAGCAAAACAGATTTTCAAGATCTTACAGCAGGATAGTATTATATTTATCCGAAATTTTGGAGCTTCTAGTGTACAAGACATGTTTGAGACCGTCTGAGAAAGTGCTTCACTATGTAAACCTATTATGGGCATGCTGGTGACGAGGTGTTATGTAAATCTTGAAGATGGACGTGTGACAAGTTTTGGGTGATTTTCGGATTATTCGTCATTAGTTCTGACTTTTATGGGAACTCTTCGCTTTCAAGCTTTAGAAAGTTGTCACTAACACAGCTCGAAGTTGATTTTATTTAAAGTCATAAAATTTAAACAATCCTCTTTATTTAACACAGCAGTTGGTCTATAACAATAAGTATGATGCGTATTAATATTATAAATAATCTCACTTATTGTATCGATTTGATATTGAATCCCTTTCAGCTATCTACTAATTGTATTTGCCGTATAATGCCGTAATGTATACATCCGTAATGCCGTAATGTATCACATTATGGCAAGTAAAATACAAACATTATATTTTTGAACAAATTTGAAAGTCATTTACTCACTGGATTTGCATGACTTTCAAAATTCCATTTTGCTATTTACTGCGATAGCAAATCAAGAATGAGTTGGCAGTTACTTTAAAACATGAAACTATACACAAGACAATGGAAGGCAATTTAGCTTTAGTGGACGTTTTCTTAAAATAGATACGTTTAAGAGATTATTTCTTTAACATTATGTACAAGGAGCCTTTTACAGAGAATCGAAACTATAATAGCTTACAATAGAATTAAATGATTAGCCATTGTGGGATATTTAGCTGCGCTCTATTACTTTTGTGATTAATAACTGATTACAAATTTAATATTAACATGGCTTTTTATTGCGCAGCTTTTATATAATCGATTTTGTTAGTAAAAGAGAGAGCATAAGCAACGCGTACGAAAGGAACAAACTTTTGAAATGGTAACCTCAAAAATGAACTTGGTAACAATAATATTCTTAATTGAAGGATTTTTTGAAAACGAGAATAAGTAATGTTGTTTGTAGCTCTCTTAAGCCATACTCTTAAACTTAACACTAGGTAGCTAGAATTTACGATTCTTTCACCTTCCCAAAAGATAATAAATATAAGTACATAATGACATACATAACAAAATGATAAACTTGTATGAATAAATCAAATTTTCTATTAAAAGAGTTTCTCCACATGGTACTTTACCAAATGGTAGTAATCCAAAATTACACGTATAAAAGTTAAAAATGCCTCAGACATACATTTCCATTGCAACGTTCTCAATTCAACGATCTCACCAATCTACATTTCCTCAGAACAGAACCGACACAAATGCGCGTGTACTACAAACCGGAGCCGTTATCCGGTAAAAGAAATACTAACTATCCATGTCAGACGTTACACATTCGTAATAAAGTACCACTACTATCATTATCTCAATGTGAGCCCACAATCTTGTTAAGTACTAGTAACTCGAGGTATAACTTTAATGATATTGACAAGCCCTTTTTATCGCAGGCTTTCATCTCTCACTCTATTCGTTGTCGATTATCTGGTACAAGAAAAAAGTTTTTAAGTTATCGTCGGTGTCAGTAGGTAATCTTACATCTCATGGAACGCCTGACGTTTCGAAATCGTCATCGAAATTTTACTCGTTACCGTACAGAGCATTGTGAGTTGTAGAAACGCCCAGGCATCTACAATCTCTCAGTGGTTTACTCTTACGGATCTGAAACATTTACATCTGTTGAGGTATAAATCGTTTGCGGTTCACGAGATGAGGTTTTAGAAACTGTTGCTTTAAATTACATTACAGGCTAGATATTATCTAGATGACCGCAGTTGAAAACCAAGTGTTTTATTTGTTGGCCTTGGTAATAAAGTTTTAAGTTATTTATCACTTGGAATTAAAAGATAACATGCGTTTTTTAAATTTATTATAAATAGTCGGTACGTAAAGTCTTCTTGATAAATCGCCTTGAATAAAATAATAGGTACAAGCTTTTTAAGTCAATATTAATTTATAGTATAATAAAAATAGCATGTATAATTTTATTGTAATGCTCTATGCAAACTTTGAAAAGTTTTATCACGTATAGTTACCAACTTTATTTATCATACTAACTTTTTCTACCTCGACATCAATACGAAATGGATACAAAAAATCATATACATTTGAATTAAGTTAACATTTACATTTTATTTTAAATTCTATTAGTTCCGTAGGGACTTCTTTTTTGTAAACATTATGACCAGTTAGAGGCAAATCTCAGGTTACAAGTTTATCTTCGTAGATACATAAACTACGGTTTACGATATGTTTTATTTCAACACGATGCGGTGTAGATAGGTGTTCTAATGAGTTTTTTAATTTATAGTTCAAGCCTTCGATTATGTACAAATTAATGGACGAAGATTATATTACACATCTAGAAGTTTCGATTACACAGCTTCGGTTTTGTATAGCAGATAACATATTTGTAAGTTTGTTATTAGATTTACAAATTGTGCGTACATTACAAAGATAATTTGAATTAAGATGTTTATTCATTATTAGTCAGGTAGGTACTCCTCGTTAGATACTAATTGTTAGTCGGTAGTATAGTTAGTTTAGTTGATTGTATGATCGTGACCCTGCTTGCTGAGTTAGGAGTTCATATCATCCAGGGTTCAATGTACCTAGTTTCACTATTATTACTTATAGATATTTAGGAACAACGGAAATTATAATTACTGTATTCCCTTCAAAAAGAGAAAATAACAACGTATGTTACCACAAATAATTTTAAGGCATCTCAAATATATTCTAACATAAGGATATGCTTGGTATCCGAACTATTTAAAGTACAAATCAATTTACATGTAAAATTCTCTGTTGGTTAAGTTAGGAAATAGCTAAATCATGCACTTTCGTCTTTCTTTGTTTTGTCTAAACTTTCAGTGTTAAAAATAAAACAAAATTCTTAAGCCTTAGATTCTAATTGCCAAGTGTCCAGAAAACGGTAGGGCAGCAAATTAATTACTAAACTCGACGAATAAATATTGGAAAGCTATTTCGCCTTAGACGTTTCTTTTGCGTAATTGGTCTGCGTTAATTATATTACATGTTCAGTAACTGTTTTTATTTTGCAAATTCATACTACAGGAACTTTAATGGTATGAAAGACGTTAGCCATGTTGTAAATAGTAATTTATATTATGTAGTTTATATTAAATGTAATAAAAATGTATGAATTTTATGATATAAAAGGCAATTTTCAGACATAATATTCAAATAACTAAGCATTTCCTAGCAATAAAAATTATTCAATTTTCTTAAAACCTGAAAGTTTATATTTTGTTTCTTATGATACGGATGATATAACTAGACAATTGATGAACAGTATTAAATTGAATTTTTTATCACTGAAATGAACTCGTTCATCTTTCACAAAGTTTTGTGCATCTAAGCGTTTGATTCAAAACTATTTTTAACTTGCGCGTATACTACGACCAAAGAACCGAGTAACCAGAAGGTGGCTGTTATCGAGTCATATAATTTGTCTGTACCAATAGCTCGATAAAATGACCGGAGATTACCGTTACTAGAATCACTTGATGACCAGATAGAAATCTATTAATAATATTCGGCCAGCGCCAGCGAACAGATCTATAAATGATGAGTTTCATTTTCAGATAAGATCATATCCTATGGCCACAATGATTGATGGATCTCACTCGATATTACTTTGGTATTCTATTACGCTTGGAAGTATTTTTTCTGGCTCTATTATAGTCGCATTAACATCTTTTATACGTATAGGTAATATTATATATATATATGTAGATTAGTTGGTTAAGCTTTTTAGTAATTAATTATTAGTAATTTATGACCCTGTAGACCAGTTGGTAGTGAGCGTAGGATAATTTTGAGAAACCAAGCCACCCATCCGCATATAGAGATTCATACAAATGTGATGACGACTGTGTGAGCGTTTCTAAATAATATTTAAAACAGAAAAAAAACCTCCTAATGACTAAAACTCCAACACTGAAGCAAATAATTATATATTTACTAGCAAAAATTAATCGCAGAGTATCTTGATCTTAAAAATGGTTTTGCGTAAAATTATGAGGAAAAATCTCATTATTCGTATTATATTCCGATAAAAAATTTGCGCTGTTTAGTCTCATTCCCAATTGGTCCAATCGTTATTTTTCCGGATCAACATTTTAATTTTATCGGTGGCAAATAAATTCTTCTGAACATATTCGCACATTCGCCAATCGTAAAAATCGAATACTTCATAAATACGGACCCAGTATTTATACACTGTAACGAATTACTTTTTACCCGACTACCAAGGAAGGGTTTTTTCGCGCGTATCGTGTATGTAAATAATATTCTTTATTATCTCATACCTTTCAAGCTGCTGGACTTCTTCTATTATTAGATAAGTGAAAGTAAAAAAAAGCAAATTTGGTTGCTGTGAGATGTCATTGTTTGAATAATGCAATATGGGTATTAAATTAAACAGAGCACAACATAAGGATTTCAAAAACGTATAATATGATTCAATAGCTTTTGTTGATAGCAGGTGTTTCTTTTTTAATTTTTAAATTTATACTAGTAAAAATCACGATTCTGCTCAAATATGTGAACATCTATTAAACTTTAGGAATCATTTTAATACCAAATCGTCAATCTATGTGGGAACAAAGTCTACAAACAATTTCTGTAGTTTAAGATTACTTCGTCTTCTAAGCTTAAATCATTTGATACGAGTAACATTAATCTATCAACTTATGAATATATTGTTTGATTATTTATGTAGAATCTAATGAATAAACAATGACATTACCATCATGCAATGGATACGATAGTTCTGTCGAGTCATATCACCATGATGTATTCAAGGCCGATTGTTACTATTTCAATGGTTGTTATTTACTCGCTCACTCATCATTCCATATTCCGTTGCTTCCGGTCCATTGTTGGTATTAGTGAAGTACATCTGGATACACAATTATAATTTATAGGATCATTTGGTCATATAAATCTAACGTATCAACGGTCAACATTTGAAAGGGTACTCGTTATTCCCAAATTATCGTAAGTGCTTTGCTTTGTGCAATAAATTTAAGCCGTCAATTCGATATTGTCCAAGTTTTAGATGGACAGAATATTCCGATATTCACCCATTTATCTAATCTACTGATCCTAATGATCAATCCTAAACTGTCCAAGATATAAATGGAGAAATATTCTATTCGTATTGACCATTGCATCCTACACAGATCCAAAATGACTCATTCATCCATAGAAATACCATGCTAACTATGCGTCGAGAAGAGCTTTGCAATCCTACTTAATTCAACATCAATACCAAAAGCACGTTGTAGGGTAAATATTAAATTTAAAATGAAAATAAATTAATAACGAACACAACATCGAACTCAATATTTTCAAATTGAGAACAATAAAATAAAATATTTTCGTCTAAAATTTTATTGGCGCACAATTCAACGGAATATTGCTGTAATATAAAACGATGGAGAATAAGCAACGGATTGTTCAAAGTAACTCCCGAGGCAACAATCAAAATAATATCTACCATTATACTTGATAGCCGTTAATTAATTACAGGCTCCACACCAAAATTTGGATCTCGCGCTAATGATCGGAATGACTTAAATGGTTCACTAGCAGTTCAGCTTGTAGGCTATTATCGTGAATGAAAAAAAGAGAAAAAAAAAATGAAATATTCTTTGAATATCGAACGCTCGAATGGGACCACACACTCGCTCGCCCGCACAGCGTACGTTCTTGTTAGTGTAATGATATGCACATTTATTTAAAACTTTATGTATCGAATCCAGCTTTAAGGCACAGTGTTTATTATTTCGAATTTTGTCACACAATAGACTTGTATTAGAGGTAACCGGATGTAAATGACATTATTTGTTTAGATTTGGAACTCGTGTGAACATTTTTTTATCATTGACATTCCTTCTGATACCTGAAGAAACGAAAGTTTTTTCAAAGATTAATTCTAAAGTTTATTTAATATCGTAAGCCAGGAAATGTACTTTTCTGAGAATTATTTACTGCATATTGTATTTTCATCTTAGGAGTCTATAACAGTTAGGTAAGTGTACAATTTATGGCATAATCGAAGATGTAATTAAAAAACTGTTTTTTAATTACATCATTGGACATAATAGGTAAAAAAAAATACCCTTGGTCGTCATCAATAGTTTTTAAATAGGTATGTTTGTAAAGTTGTAAAGGTTTTTGTCGGTCAAAAAAGTCGATTGCTATTAACAAGCTGCAAAGATATAAATCGAGAAGCGAATTGGGAATAAAAAAACTGAATGGGAAATCCATAACGAATTTTGAACTCGACGTATCATAGTGTAATACGTAAGGTTATTATAGTTCTTTCTTATCATGAACATGCAGAATCTATTGAATAGGGTATTACACACTACTTTCAAAGCTTAGAATAAATAAAGACTTCTCAAAGCAGAGTTCAGGAGCCAACAAAGAGCGACTCTTCGTGTATATCGTAGTTTTATGAAAAATGATGACATTATCATACTACAATAGAGTAAAACAAGATTTTCGTAGCGGGCAGGCTGCCAGGTCAACAATTATTTGGCTTGTAGTTACGAACTGTATAGGACTCAGTAATAAATACAAAGCAATTCAATTTGTTAAGTGAATGTTTGTAGTTTTAACAGATTTACAATAGTTTTGTATTATCGGTGGGGCGTCTGACCTAATAAACTTAAAATTATCTAAAAGTGTAACTATTTTTCGTATTATGATTCTGTTAAAAGTAAAAGCTCATGATTTTCAATATTCATGTAATCGAACGGCGGTTCACATTAAAAAAGGATCTGCTTTTAAAATGAATGAATTGATCGACTTCAAACAATTTGTTTGGTCTACGCCTTACAAAATATAACTTCATAAGATGAAATCTGAAACATTTCGTTAACTTTGTCAACTTCAAACTTAATTAATCCATACAACTGTGTACTGCAAAACAATTACAATTTCTAATCCACATGTGTGTGTGAATCGTACTGGGCGGTATTCATTTACTAATCTGCATATTGGATGGTACGGAGTCCCTACAAGCTAGTATCGCTACCCTCTTATACGCTATACGGGATTATATGCACTATGCACAAGACAATACGACTTAATAAAGCTTATGCAATTATGTAACGTAAGTCATTATGTTATGTTGCAAAATATGGAGATTCTCGCTTTGTCCTTTCGTTACCCTAAAACGAAGAGTTACGATGTCTTTATGCAGAAATGTAAATAATTTTGTTATATATGATAATTACGCTATTTACACAGGGAATCCTTTGTGTGTGATATTATATAAGCCATTAATAATAGTATTGTTATGTTGGCAATGTTTGCAAATAAAGACGTAAGAATTTTTTGTTCATGGAAGGGCAAATGGATTCTAGTTATGACGCGTGATAGATGGTTTTGATCCAGGTAAGCGGGTGGTTGTTATGGGGCAAAAACTCAACCCAAACACAAATATTTTGTTCGACAAAGGGATCTCTGAATACGGATCGGTCATGGCAGTTTAACAGACGTAATAGGCGTTTTTGTATCAATAGTCATTAATAAAAATTTGGTCTCATTAATAATCAACGGAGCGAGAGAATCGCTTTTATGCTGCTAAAAGCTGCCTCCGATTTTTATTTCTAACTGTAACGTTCGCATTAATAACGTTTAATGGTTTTATTTCGGTCAAAATAATGCTTCACGACAAAAGGGGTCTTGATTGCTTTGACGCTAGTGCAATTAATATTGATTTTTAAATGAGACTTGGCATGCTTTACTGTATTTCTTCATATTAAACACCACATTATTAGTACTGGTAAGTGCTGAAAAGTTTGAAAGATGACTGATGTTTGACTTACTTATGAAGTAATAATAAAAAAATAATGATTTTAGTTTTGAAATATAATGATTACATTTCAAAAAATTAAGCTTCATCATATCCATATATGTATATAAAACACAAAAAATGTTTGTACGGATGTCCTTTATAGACTTTGAAACTATCCAACCGATATGCCTCAAAATGGTTTGATTTGAAAAGCAATAATCCGAAGGTGGTTACCACTAAAACAATGCATTTGCCACATCTGGTCCATTCCATCCATCCATCCATCCGGTCTATTGATAAAGTCGATTTTCCACTTTTCCCATACAAAAATTTGAAGATAACACACAAAAACACTGATCTGTCATTCTCATCAGAAAAGTTTTTAGCGTAGTGGAACACATCGGGTATCCACTAGTAGGGGACGTTTCTAGATACTATTTAGCATTGAAGTAAATTAATTAACATAATTTTTCGATAAAAATAGACGAGCAAAAATTTGTTTTCTTGATTCATTTGTTTATTATTATATAATCTTCTTCACACACTTATCAGAGCTGTCAAAACAATAATTAGATAGGACATTTCTTGCTAAAGTCTGTTAAGATAATATCACAATTCACACGAATATCAAAGCACGTGACGTTGATGTAATTAGTGTTAACTATAACAATAATTACGACAGACCCTTTTGTTTGTCCGCTCATCACTAATTACACAAAAACTGTTTGACGTAAAACATGAGATGACCAACCTGATTATATTAATCTGCGTAAAATTCCATTAGATGGAAGAAGCGGAAAGGGACTATGTTTTGTTTTATTCCTGGTAGTATCTTGTACTTGGTTGGATACGTAGAATTGGGTTCGAATCCGGTATGAATCTTTAATTAATCAGTGTTTTTACAAAAATATGTATTACTTTCTACGGTGGAGAAAAATGTCTTTTAAACAAAGTGGACTATGGCTTTCAAAGTTCTCGATATAGAAGTAAACATATAGTAACATATAGTACAACCTAGGTATACATCGGAAATGCTTGAACTGTTGGAAAAATAATTAAAGTATCTCAGTCCCAAATAATTTTAAAAATAGATGGTTATAAAAATAAAAAACCAATTCAAGCACACTTTCATATTTCGTAGTACCATTATATTTCCCTAATAAAAGGCTAAAAGGTCGGGCCTTACAAAAGCCAGCTTCCGAGCGCTCTCAAATACGCGCTCTTGTATCGCTAATTCATTTGGACGTCTGCATTACCGTAGGATTGTATTCAGCGTGGAAAAATTAAGTAATTCAACTTGAAAGGGTGCGATGTTTGTATCTGACGTAAAAATGCCGGGCGCACCCGTCATTTGGAGTACGCATCGCTGGCCCCTACGGGACGTCCACATCGCTCCGCTCGACATACCCATTCCGATGTTTAGATAACCATATTAATAAAATAACTCCCTATTCTATTATACAACGAACAACGAACGATCTACATTTTTACGTTCACTGCCTCGGATTATTTCCGGTCTCATTTATAGGAGTTACAGGACCAAGTAAAATGTTAATTCAATTAATTAATGTGCGTACGCGCTCTTTGTTAAGATTGTATCAATTTGATGTGCATGTGTTTTGCATAATGAAGCGCCCTAAATGGCTTTGTTTTGTTGTTAGCTGTCCACTATCCTAGTGCATACATGCAGCTATTCCAGATAGTTTTGGTAGATACGGTTTATTTATAGATAGACTGCGACGACTATGCGCGTGGTTAAATTGTCAGCGATATAAGCTTTCATACACGTTTTAACTGTTTTATAAAACCGTTTGAGCGGTCGAGAGGGATAATACGAAGCTTTCAGAGCTAGAGGAAAAATTTCATCCGTCAGTAGAAATGAAGGATATGTGTCAAGCGTTTTGAAGCTCACTGCGGCCTTTCCGTGTTCGGAGCGGCCACACGAGTGCTGAGTAAGCAAACGTAACAGAGCCTCGGACGGTACAGCGACTAATGAAGATATGCGAGTGCACTCGAGCATATAAACAAGCGCGCCCCAAGCCTCAGTTCCTATTTATTCCCGCGGGATTAGTAATTTAAAAGTCAATGCGGACACTCGAAAGGGTCAATCGCATCGCGCGCCCTGTATTGAAAACAGATACCCTTTTCTGTATTCCGATGGTGGTTCATGAAAGTTATAAGGGCTGAGTTGTTGAACTATGTAATTGACTCGGTTCTGCGGTCTCAGGCTTTGTTCTCCCGAGGGCGGATAATCGAAAACGCCTCTGGTTAGCCCGAATGGGAGAGAAACAATACGAAGTTGATATGTGGACTCGCCAGACGGTCCCTTGTTTGATTTGCAAAGAGCTATTTGCTCGACGAAGACTGCGGCCAGCGCAGGAAATTAGACCGCTGACGGTTTCGACTACGCTAACACTTGTTCAATTACTTCCCTTTCGACATTTTAACTGCTAAACAAGTTAAGCGACAATCGCATTAATAGAGGCCGCGTCAACGGTCTTTGTGATGGAGCAATTTCCGACACGACTGCTCGTAGCGAAAACTAATATGTTACACGAAAATGAAAACAAAAGGAAGGGAAACGGAGCGAGGAGACATGACGCCAGTTATAAAATAGACAAAAGCGTTTAGCTTGAACACGAATAGCGAGCTATTTAAGTCTGGAGCGGTCCCTGTGCCATCAATTTTATTTTCTCGCACAAAACATGTCGGCTGTCGCAACGCATTATGCCGGGAGCGCCACACGCAACATTCGAACAGTGTTTTATTTTGGGCAAACGTGGACGTGTCCAATGATTGACTTATCCGGGGGTAATTTGAGAGGCACTCGCGATGTGCTGTAAGGGACGTAGAGCACGAGTGTAACTCTATCGCGCCGCTCCCGTCGGTGACAGGTATTAAAATAAAAGGCTCTTTAAATGTTACCGATGCATATATCAACGATTTCATAACTGCCGGAAACAATAACACGGGTTGTCGTATGCAATCCGCACGTGTTGCTTGTCGTGCATTTCATTTTGAACGTATTAAGAATGTCATGTCGTTGTCTTTATACGTCGTTTATACAGAAATGTATCTTAAAAGTTATAGAACAGACGAGATGACAGTACTGTTAGTCGACTCATATAAATGCTTGTAGTATATTCAATTGCCTCTAGAGCAGGTATAAATAAATGCCTCTTCTTTGGCCATGTTAAATAAAGAAGCTTCAAGAGACTAGAACCGTATGCCATAAATTTCTAACATGTGTAACAAAAGTCACAGTCGCGGAAGAAAATAAATAGTTAAAATTTTACTTGCAACGTCCATTGGTTGGATGGTTCTGTACTTGCCTGACCAGCTTCCACTCTTTTACACTTACCATCTAGGTTCATATATGCACATTTGTGAAACTTTAAATAACGTTTCAACATGTCCGCATATCGATTCACTTTATACTAAGTATAAAGAAAATAGTGGTAAGTAATTCAAAATAGGAGATTGTTTAACAGCAGAGGGCTCTGACACTGCACGCAAAGACGGCGTGTCCTGTTCAAGTCCCTTGGCGACCGGCACTAATCTATCTTAGTTTAGAACCGTGATCTACAGATACATTCCTTTGTCTTAGTTTGGAAGGAAATATCGACGGTCCCGTGTGATTTAAAAGTCCCGTGTTTTAAGAGAAAACCAATACGGATGTACCATCTGCGTGTTGTCTTTTTCAAATGGCCGGGAACACTATGTAACACTATACACTACTCAGCCCGGGACGGATGTGTGCCGGAATAAAACGAACAAAATAGCATTGTACTGAATCTTGCACGAAACGTGACTTAGCAGTACAAGAAAAGATGATACAGATGCAAAGAGATTTGCGAGAATATTAAAAGGAAACAAGCTCTGAATTCCTGCGGTGTTACCCGGCTTAACGCATCGTCATAATTCAATCGTTTGGCTCATTTCTTTGCTACCAAAAGAGCATCGAATTTATTACAAAGCTCGCATGCTTCAGGAACGCCTACCTATTATTTATGGCACTCGGTTGGTCTGTCACAAAAAACGGACGGGTGCCTCGAATGTCTCAGCGGGCAACTACGAAATATAAGCTGCAATAACACGCACTTCCTCGATGCTTTAAAAGAACAATATTGAGCCATTACGCGATTTGTTGTATATTAAACCTTGTGGCTTAGGCGAATGAAACTGTTTTAAAATGCGTCTAAAAGTTGCTAGTTTTCTACCGGTGTCCATATATCAGTACGGAGTAATCCGGATTTATTGAATATGGCGCTGTATTGGGGAGATGTTTTAATGCGAGCCATGTGGTGGCAAATGTGGGAACCCCGCCAAGACATTGCTCTGTTAAATGACTTTGTTACTTCATTGTTGTGGGGTCAGACTGAATGAAGGTATTTAAAGTAGTTTTATTTTTGAGAACGTATTTTTTCATAAACACTTCACAAAAAACATAATCTGTAAATGTACTGTCATTACCCTAATCTTTTTAAGTGCGTATTTAGCCAGGTGCAAATTCTATGTGCACTTATGTTTAAACTACCGGATATGTTTAAAATCACAATAATGGCTGCATAAACCTTAGTTTTGTCACCGATTCCTCTTTAGAAATAAATAGGGATCGGTTAAAAGGAGGCGGGCAATAAGTCCTCTTTTGTCACTGAAGGGCCCTCAAAATGAAACGCTATTTCGAGCCGTGTCTAATTATTGTAAGATGTTCGAAAGATCCTTAAACCAACTGCGCTATTTACAGTAAATACACATTCGACAAACACAAGACATTGCCGTTCAGAAGCGATCAAATTTAATCCCCGAAATGAGACAAATATCACGAATCGGGTCAACGGCTATCTTCTCACGTTTGTTGACGACTTAAAGTGTGATAATATTTATTAAACGGTTCACTCGAAACGAGCTATGACGATAAATAAGCTCATAAGACCATTACACGTCACGAAAGATTTAGCATGTAGCCATGGTAATGACATTTTTTCTATGGACGAGTTTTTTGGTGTTCTAAAATTTGATCCAAGTAAAGATTGCATGTATGTGGAGTAATGAGTTTTAAAATCGTTTGTAACATTGAAACTTGTTTCTAGTCCATGAAATTTAATGCCCATTGTATCTTTTCTTGTTAAAAGAACTGGCAATGTAAGTGATAGAACAAAAGACATAATAGTACATAATAGTATGATAGTTATGGATTATAAAATTTAATTAATGTATTGAAGCCAAGTAGCAATATCCGAAGCTTCTTCAACTGTAATCATTACTTTGACAATAAATATCTAACGCAAAATTGTCCCTTTTATACGAGTACTTTTTTATATCGTATAATTTTTTTGATTACAACATTAACAATATTCTAAGACATAACCGTGACCGTTTTTATACCTGCACTTAGAAACAATTTACATTATTTTCACAGCGGCATTTGAGCTTGGTATTTTGACATGCGATGTTATCATTATGAATGATATTACACGTAATTAGTATTTATTACAATCAGGTTCCAACGCCCGCAGCATCTAACGAAGCTTAGATGAAGTTTGGTGTGAGAACGCGTTATACAGTGAGTTATGAGGTTCGGGACGGTTCGAGTTAAGCAATTAAAAAAGTTTTTGTATGTGAACAACGTCAGCTTCCGAGATGTAGCTCATGATAATGATAGAATTTATTATTATTAAAACATTCAGCGGCAATCTTTCAATTCTGTCGATGTTCTGAGTTATTTACTGGCAAGTTGCGTTGTATCTACTATTAGAAAAGATTGAGAAAAATGATACAAATAAATTCCTACGTTTAGCGGCTTTTTATCGAAAAATAATCATGTTGTTTCCAAGCAATGGAACGGGTTTCATTAATAAGAATCTATACTACTTAATAAAACGAAATATGTATTTAATATTCCTTGATGTCTACGACCACACAAATCGGTAGCGTGTTAACGAGACAAGTGACAAAAAAACCGTTGTCGCTCTGAGAAATTTGCCTGCCATCTGGCGGGAATGCGATCCGTCCAAGTAATGCTTTTCGAATAAGCAAGCGAACCCCCTACTTCGTTGTATAAATCATATGATAATTGAATCATATGCTGCGTGTCAAAAGTAATTAACTCTCTGCGATACGCATCGCCACATGTGCTTTTTCATTTTTAATAATCGCGTCTCAGTTTCCTCCCGGCACGCCCGAGATACGATCTACATAGAATTTCTTTAACTCGTAATGAAAATGATTATGGAAGCAGTGGTCCGCGATGACTTTATTATATTAGCTTCATTGTGAGTAAATTGAACTATGGTCGGCGTGCGGGCGACAATTGCCACTGCAGATGGAGTGCCGACCATTTTTATCCCATTTTACGCCGTAATGACTTCGTAATATTGTAGGTACGCAATGTCATTTCGTATAGCGCTCCGTCTCTTCAAACGGAGTCGCTTCCGATGAAGGTTTTAAGGTCGTAGGACCAAAACCATTGAGGCAGTTTTTAGTGGGTATTATCCTTGGAGCGGCGATAGATATAGATATTTTTTCATAAATATTTATTATTTATCATCCTTGGATTGAGTCTCCACATAACCACCAGAGACGGCTCTGCTGGTATGCGTAAATGCATTCTCTGCCTCCCTCCCGTGAGGGGAAACAAAAAAAAATGTCATTTCGTACGTTTCAATTTGATGTGGATTTGTTAAACTAAAACTTGGTAGTTGTAGTATCTTTATTTTCACATAATATATTATATTATTTTTATATTAATACCTTTGCACACTTTTTTATTAGATTGGGCATAGTTAAAGCACTGAAAAGAAGTCCAGAAAGCTATATTTATTTTTGTTAGGTACCTATAATATTTCGATTACATTTTATAATCGTATCTGAACTTTAATTCATGATGACGACAACACACATTTGAAGTATAAAATACAATATAAAAATCGAAAGTAGTCTTTGTACTCAAATAAACGTGTAATTTTGTATATTGTGTAGTTTAATTCAAATGTAATCAAGTTTACTACGCGCTTTATCTAACCGTAGCACGCTACATAGCTTAATCCACTCGTAAGTTATACGTGGGAACTAGATTATTTCAATAAACGCAGATTGTTATTTCACGGCTTTTACAGATCCGTGACAGGGCATCGTTAACAGCGGGCAAGTAATTTAAATACATACATTTGTCGGTTTGTTATTCCACAAATTTTGAGAGGCAATTTATCCGGTGGGTACTTAAATTCGTTACATTAACATCCTATACCGTATTAAATTCGTTCGGCGCGGCGTAGACTGACAACGATTGGCTCTACGCAAGCCGAAACGAGCGCCCCATGGGCTATAAAAATGTTTCGCAGCCGTACACCAATTACCTTAATGTAACTACCATCAAAACAACCTTTTTAGCGAATCGCGCTTCAGCTCTTTCCCACGCGGTATTTGCTTCCAATGAAATTAAAGGGATCCTGCTGAAACGAGCTTAAAACAACTACTTGCTCGATAAGACGCGTAGACGTTACACTGTAACATAATTTGTTGTAGCTATTTCACAAAAATGTGAGATGATGTATTGCTGGCACACCCCAGTTGTAATGAGGCCCTAGGGAATACGACGTAATATCTTAATACACCTTGGCCCAGCGTGACAAATATAGGCTTTTGCGTGGAAAGTGTAAATAATTTATAATCGCTCGGTGTTGTCACCATGGCGTTGACAAGGCCGGGAGGGCAACGATATTGCACTGCAAAATATTTTGGCCTTTAGTAGAATTATTGCTGACTTGCTCGACGTCTTCACGCTTTGCGGGTTTGGTAATTTCGCGTCGTAAGCACTTCAAAGGTGTTTCTCCTTTACGTCCCATCGCCAGGATTATAAACGCTTCCACTGCTGTGACAGTTACATAATTTAGGATCACTTACTAAGGATCAGTAGACATCAAACGGTATGAAGAATACCGCTTCCGGGTGCTTCAAACAGTAATCAAGGATATCTCAGGATATGGCGTAAATAAACGCGTTTACGACTGACTTGTATTCATTTTTTTGTCGTGGAAACAATCGGGGGAGAGGGAAGAGGGGAAAGTGTCGGAACTGAGAGTTGAATATGAAAGAGGTCGTAAAACAATCGTAAAGTGTAGTGAGGGTGAGCTTTCGTAGTGGCCACTTTGATTTGTGTATAGCAGCTGTTTGACGCGTTAATAACTTAATTCGTCAGAGTCGAGGCGTGGAAGAGCTTCTAAATGTTTCTACATGCGCGGGCGCCGATCCTAATGCATGCTTGGTAAAACTACTCACTTCATACCACTCTTTAGATGTTACCTAAAACGATTTGTGTTAATCGACGTGTTGCCGTTCCAAGTTAAATATAGCCACTAAAATACAACTTCATTCTTACTCGACGGAAATAAATGTGTCAAGAGATGTTTAAAAACTTTGTCGGAAGACATTAGTATCACGCATTTATCGTTATTAATAGGCTTAATAATAGTGGATGCGTTTAACATAAACATGAGGCTAAACATTTCATTATTTATAATTTAATGTGTCGCTTTTTACAGATTTTTCCATTTACCAAGGTACTTGAATAGTTTCAGTCCTAATTTATTAAACCAACTTATCTTTGAAGCTGTTTGACATTGATAAACAATTTCAAAGCATTAAAAGTGCATTACAAACAAATATTCAATTAAAAGTTAAATTCCATTGCCACTTGAACAGGTAAGCTCTTCAGCCACGTTCGTATGAGAACTGTCATCTTAATCGTATTATTTGTACACTTATTGCTAGGCGCACATTGTTAGATGATTCTCAACCTTTAAATGCCTTATAAGTATTTGAGTAAAATTTTCAAAGCGTTTTCTATAATTTTTACTTGCAATAAATAATAAGTTATCTTCGTACGAGATTTCAAAATAATGTAATGTTAATGTAGAGTCGAATAAAGCAATATTTTGTATTGAGATGAAATACATTCAATAGTAAAATTATCAATAACAAAGATGCAAATAACTACACGCATGAAGTATTTTCGATCTTTGCCGAAAACTGGTAGCAATTTGATTACGAATATGTTTACTTTTTATCAGCTTTCCGACAAACATGCGGGTTTGGAAATTCTTTCACTCTTGTAAGAAAAGAATTGAGATCTCCCTTTGTGGCCAAAGAAGCGGGCTTTGCATGCCGAGCGGTTGTTTTACTTGCTAGACATGTTTAAGCGCAGTGAGGGACATCCTTGTTGTCATACAAGTAAAAATTTAGCTGAAATAATTCGATTTCAAAATAATTTTGTAATACAGGTATTTTGTCAATACACTTATTTATCAACATTATTTTTGATTCTACTACCGTTTCGTAAAGTTTCATTATAATAATAAAAAATTGCACACATAAATACCGTCTTTAATTTTTTTTTGCAAAAAATATCTAGGTATATGTTAAAAAATACGGAAGCCGAAATATTCTGCAATTTTTTCTAACACATAAACACATACGACATAAAATACACATAATTCATTAATTGCTAAAAAAAAGCAAAGTTGAGCACCACCGAGAACGCTGAGAGACGTTCATCAAAACACTTCTCGATGAAATATTTCGTCTCTCATAATAATTCATATGAAGCAAGTCCCTGAACCACTCCACGCCTTGTTTAAGTGTCATCGGCGTTCACCTTTACATTATTTTTGTAACGCGACTATAAATAAATGAAACATCTCGTCTTTTAGGACTATGATCTGATAACTAACATTCGAATCAATCCAGCATTTTATTTTCGATGATGAATCTAATTATTACCTTAATATTTTGTCGTAATATAATCGTAATAAATTACTAGTTGCTAGTACCTGGCCGTAAAAATCATAAAATATTTACTAGCATAATAATTAAAAAAAAAAACAAAAACAAAAACAAAAAAAACATAGAATTTGTTATGAACGTGAAAACGTAATAGTAGGTACGTATGTTCAAATATTTTTTCTTTTTTCATAAATAAATTAATATCTTTCTACAATGGAGAGATAGCTGAAAACTGCGATCTCTATCACCTATTAATTTAGTGTTGTCAAGCCATTTGTTGTTTGCTTTTAATAATTATTTCAGAAATAATTTGGTAGGATACGCTGGAACCGGCTGGAGCGCACGTTTTTAGGGTCAACATTGTATAATTCCATTAAAAGTTCTGTTGTCGCTGCAAACACGGCGCCGTTTCAAAGGAAGTTCTTAAAAATTAATGGACACTTTGTGATTACTGATTGCCGGGAGATACATTTGCCTTATTTCCACTTCGAATGACTTACTTGGAAGTCTCTCGGAGAACGTTTAAGTTTTTTCATTGACACGATATTACAGCATTGTTCCATTACAAGATTTATCCAAAAAATGGATTAATACAGTTCTTAAAGTGTTAAGGAAAATCTCATATATACACAATTAAATGGCTGAATGACTGACTCCACAGACTGTAGTAGGTAAAAATGCACCATTTCCCAAAAATTTTCTTGGTTGGTTTTATATTTTTTTAACAGTGAAATAAAAATAAAAGTTTTTGATACAATTAAGTCTATTTACAAAATATGTAGTAAGAAATTTTACTATGGTGTCCATAATCTTCTGTGTTATAAGTTAGAATAACACAAACTCATAAATAGTCACCCGAATACTGTTTAGAAAAATTTTATACTGTTTTAAAATAACAAAATAAATCTCTAAAATTTTTTTAAGAAGAAAATAAAAAAATAATAGAATCTTAATCCAGACCCCCAAATGTGGGTATTTTTGTCGATAAAATGACAGCTGCTAATGTCACTTCATAAAATAATGTTGCTATAGTAAGATAGTAGTGATTTTTTACTCGAGTAGTGATTCGATTTTCTGGCCCATTTGTTTATTCTTATATTATTAAAGAAACCTCATACATTACCTTAGATATGGAAAAGTAATAAAGCTTTAAAATTATGTTTTTCAAGAATATTTTATGACGTATCAATTTGATACTGCTCACGCGTTCACGGTTTAATCTTTTTAACTTTTAGTTCACACCATTTTTGTACAGCGAACGGCTGAAGAGATTTAAGCGTGTGATTTTGCGTTTAATATCCGCATAAACAACATTTTGTATCTTATCTTTAACAACTTTGTAACATTTTGTATCTTTTGCAAGTGCTTTAAGCTTTCCAGAAGTAATTCAAGTAAACAGCTGTATTTTTTTCTACTTTAATGAGTTTAAATTTGACCCATATTATCATAGCTTTGTAATTTAATACTAATAAAAAAGTTTTATACACTTTTTATACACAAAATCGTGGAATTTCATTTGAAATCTTTTAATATAAAAATAACCTCGTAAAAATCACCATTGTATATCCTAAAAGGCCGTTAAATATTTAACCGTACTGGCTTTTATCGTGTGATTATTTCTTGATTTCAAATCTTTGATATTACTATGACAAAAAATGCGTACAATGCCTCAGTTGACTTTGTCCAAAAATATTTTATACTCCTAAATTATCTTTCCTTGTACATATTCATCATCATTATCAAAACTTTCGATCGTATTCCTTACAATTTCCATTACGAAGAAGAATATAGTATCTACAGATTTTTAAGAGATCATCATTAATCATTCGTTACTGGATTATCCTAATGTATAATAGTTTTTACTGTTCTGCATAAATAGATACAACAGCCTTATAGCGATTCTAAAGATTTTATTGTTCCTATAACTTTATTCCAATTTACACCTCCGTAAATTGCAATCGCTATTCGACTTAATATTTCAGCACAGTATTACATTTCGATAATTTCAAGCCATTGACAGATTAGACACCGGAGAAAGTTTATGGGAGAAGGCCAACGCTATCGCGAATATTTCTTCCAACAAAAGGGAGACAAATGTGAATATGGTAACAACAGGGTCTTAGAGATTTAAAAGCATAAATTCCGATTTCTATGTATAGCTAATCCTGCCTTGTAAACGCAGAGTGGAAGAACACGACAGCGAATAAAGATCTGGATAAAGAACGCGCATGTGGCATGTGGGTAATATTGTGACTGTCGCCGACTCTGTGGAGTTAATATCTGAATCCAACAAAGGAAACGAAGTCCCAATACGAAAAACGAATGAAACTACAGTGTGCGAGGCGCGCGTCAGATTATAGGCATAAATTATTAGACACTTTTGTTCAAGACGAAGCCGGTTGGCCCATTCAATTACTCGGATCATCCGTACAAGGAGTGCCGAGTCTTTTTCAGATGTTTGTGTAAGGGATTAGTTCGGGATATCTGTGTCGGTATCTCAGTAAGATAAGTACGAATATACGTCAACGTCGGACGACTAAGCCGATTATTTTAAATGTATTCACTTCCTTAATGGAGGTCGTTTTTCACGTTGAACCATGACTCGGCTTTGAGTTACTGAAGATTTTTGGTTATGATCCGGCCAATGACTGGCGAGGCTTAAAGCTTGCTTAGCCGACATTTATTAAATCGTCGAACCACCGGACTTATTGAGATTGACTGTCTAAAATTAGAATATTTCCGACTTAATATCTCATTAGATATTTTTATTACATCGCGATGGATACGTTAAGAGACATCCATAGTGCGTAAACAACCCATGAAAAAGACATCTTTATCACATCGTGGTTTTATGAAAAACATTAACTGTTCAAAAACAACTTTATAACTGAATATAGACATTTGTAACATAAAAAGTAGTGTAAACTAAAATAGAATCCCCATAAATAAACCTTTAAAAGTAATACTAACGATTAATGTGGCCACACAGCAAAGAGAGTAGCGACACAATTCCAGTGGTTTAACCGACAAAATATTATGAAAATGAACCAAAAAATAGAGTAATAATGCGTAGAGCTTCGCCCACCTGCGCAGGCATTGACAAATGCCCTCGCGGGCGTGCGGGCGCTTCGGCATGCGGCACCCTGGTTCAGTAAGCCCCTAATAATATACATATCATTATTTCGCCTCGCGCACTCATAAATATTACATACAGTTGATACCTATAGTAAGGCAGGTTAGCAATTTTTGAGAACACCTCTCTGTGCTTGACATGGACATAATATTCATGAGCATGAAAACATGGTATATTCATAACTTCATATTTTTGTTGTTATACAGATGCGCTGTGTTTACAAAATTATATTATAATTGTTAATGCCACTGCTTACAATTATAGAAACTTCAGCGCAACATAGACCTAGCTACAAGTTTATTAAGAATTTCATATGCCTCACAAATAGCATTGTTTATTTTCAGTTTGCTGTTGGATTTACAATAACATTGAATTGAAATACATCTGTAAATTTACCTAATATGGTTGATTTTAATGAACTATTATCATAATATTTTGCAACAGACTTCATCATGTCTCGCTACTCGCATTTCTCAAGCTGCTACCAAGAGTTTGAATTTGAAACCTTTCATTATAGCATTATTGATTGTAAAAACGGATGTTGTGTTGTACGCAGAACATTCATTATAACAAGAATATTCTTATGCGGTTTTTTGTATCAATTTTTGACGGCTTAATTCACCCGGATTTTTGAGTTACAGATGTCTGATATTTTTGAAAATGCCTTGTGAGTATTATTATTTTAATAATACTATAACATGTGTTATAGTATTATTGTACTGTGAGTATTTGGACACATATCCCTTGGGTTTAATAGTGTATTGGGTAATACTTTCAAAAATTTAAAGCCCTAATTTAAAAGTAGTCACGCGAGCCCATAGTGCGTCTTAATTTCGTGACACGTTATTAGCGATTGTAGTGAAAATGTTTTATTTTTATTAAGGGTGCAATAACCTGTATTAAAGCAGGTGGTGTCTAATTAATTAGTAGGGGGTGCCAATTCACCCTCACTGCGTCAGGGTGGAAATTAAATGTTTTGCATTTTTATCTGCATCCACTTGTGTGTGTAATTAATAATTAATATTATCTCAAAGAGCATGGAATAGAACGGTATTTTTATTTATGTGAACCGAGTTAGTGGATCGGAAAATTGCTTCGCTATTTGAAATTGTAAAAGTCGTAGCGCAAATGTTTGTAGATGTTTTGCGTGATACGAGATTTTATATGGTATGTTTATGTGTTTCATACACAATCTCAATAAAAGATTTATTATTGCCCGTATGGTGAACTATACTCGTATTGTACAATTATTGTTCTATAAGCCTCATATACAATTAGCGGTATGATTTTTTTTATTACAATAGCCGGCAATGGAGCTGACGATCCACCTGATGGTAAGTGGCTATCGTCGCCCATGGACATCAGCAACACCAAAGACATCACTCATTCGTTGCCGGCCAAGAAAAAGAGAAGAAAAAGAAAAAAAGTTACATTAAACTCGTAATTGTTCAAGTTTTTATTTATTTATAATAACCAATTAGATAAATAAAAAATCTTCCTTTTCTGAGTATTTATAATGTTTACTTAAAAAGAGAATGATATGCTTTTAATATCTAATCGATTAAAAGGGACTCGTACATAATATTCTAATGCAATCAAACATACAGTTTTAATATTAACAAATAATGCAATCGTTCTCTCGGGTTTATACGCTTTTATAAGCCTTCTATAAAAATATTTAGTGAGAAATTACTTTTTTATAGCTACTAATGCTAGGAAATGTGTTTTATTTACAATTGTACTCGGTAGTACGTCACTCTTCGCGTGCGAGGCGAGGGAGCAAGCTATCAGTTGTCTACATCATATTACATCGTTTTTACCCGCTCACATGAGGCTACATCGCTCTCCAAAAAATTAATATTGTGACTGTACATCGTATAAATTATATTTTATTAATGTACCTTGGTATACTTGGCGTTTATTTATTATGATATTAACGGTCAAATCTTGATGTTGAAGAAAAAAAAAAGGTTATTGAGTTAATACCTACGCATAACATTAAATTATCGTCTCAAACTTTGGAAGGATTCTATCTTTATTCGATAAAAAGTCTACATACCATTTTTGAAATTTCGTATCAGTATTAGGTATATTCGTACCTACTATTTCATACGTATGTATCTATTTCACTCTTGCCGTTATGTAAAAGAAATTACCCAAAACCCTTCTACAATACTCGCACCTCACTTTTGTAAGGCGAACCATTTCACCCATTCCATTGTAGCTATTTTATTAGCTATCATAATAATATAAAGAAGCAATCTTTTATTTTGGCGTTTACTCAACATCATATAAATTTTATTGAAACATTTTACGAGTGCAACTCACCAATTTCATTGAATTTCGTTAATACAATATTACTTAAAGCGTAGTAAAAACGGTGTAAAAGTTAAAATTGCTAAGATCGTATTCGACTAGCTGTTTAGTAAACTTTCTGCAAATCGTTTGCAAACCTATTTTAGTTATTGCACTGTTATAATATGTGTTATCTTTATCGTTTTTCATAAGAGTGAAAAAAACCACTTTATACCATTGAAGATTAATGTCATAGAACAGACAGCTCGAACAAAATGTGTGTTCAGCCCGGGAGGTTCTATTTTCAAAATTGAGCCCCCGTTCTCCTTTCAAAATCCAACGAATCTATTGAAGATTGAAGCCACGTGGCGCCAATGCATTGGGACATACATGGTGTTAGAGGTGTCGGTTCTATACGCTAGTAATAATACTTCAATGCTTTATACACCTTATCTTTGCTTGTTTTTATGAATAAGGGGGTAAGTTTTTAAACATAGAGCTAGACTTATAATCAATGCCTAATCAACAAACCCAGGTCCATGAATAGTTCCTAAGTAAATAATACCATTAGATTACGGGTTTTACGGTGAAAGTAAAAAAAAATTGCGTGTTTTAGCTCCGAGTGCTCCGACGCATGACTGGAGTTTACTACATATTTACGAACGTTTTTACTAACACAAATTTAAAATAATAGATTCTGAGTTGAGTGAGAAAAAGTTTGATTTTACTCCTCATAAATTTTCATACCGCGGACTTAAATATGAAAACCTAAAGGAGTTAAACTCCAATAAATCAGATGATGGTAAACGGTCACTTCCTACCGAAGGAAGCGTCGACGCTTTTACCAGCATAAAAACCAGAGCACTTGTCTTATAGGCATTACACGGTTGATACTAGGAAGGTGATAGTTAATTAAAAAAGAAACACCCCGAGTATTAAGACCTGTGATTAAGAAACCTAAAATAAAATAGTACTTAATTATATCCTTGCGTCGTTCGTCAGCAACGATTTGTACTTGAACATAATTGGAGCACCTTACATACAAATCTTTGTCATAATCGTGTTTAATTACTAAACCCCTATCCTTCCTGTACCACTATACCTTTCCAGAAGCAACACTTACGTAAAAATCTCACAGCTGCATATAAGCACCTGTCAAATCGCAATAAGACTAAATGAAACCAACAAAGAACAGGATACGCTCAAACTTGACAATTATAACTCCACCTGACAGTTCGTGTTACGAGGGAGATGTAACGTCAGACTATAATGTACCCTTCAGAACGACTGCTTAGTTAAACCGAATAAATACAGGTGCATAATTACAGTAGGAGTGCCATGAGTGGGTCATTATGACGGCACGCGCTGGCTTCTCAGAAACTGCAGCACGCTTTGTGTTCTCAGAACCGAATTAACGTGTTTCGACTGACTTTTTTGATTCATAAGTTGTCACTAGTTTATGTTTTAATACTGTTTATTCAGAATTCTGAAGATTTTTAGGAAATATAATTTATGGGTCTTCGTCCGCTTAAAAATATTTGCAGCTGATTTGATCAGTTTTTACTTGAACATTATTTTATATCTGACCTAGATTAATCGATTCTAAGATTCGACAACTCGTTTATGTGTAGAGATTTCATATTTTGTAGAGATTTATAAGATGTTTAAACAATCCAAATGTAAAAGGAAACATGGAAAGCTGGTACAACAAACCAGAGATTGTATGAATCGTATAAATATATAATTTTATTAATTTATCTAAAAAAGTAACGTTAGCAACACAATTAAATCTGCTTTGTCACTGCATCCCTTTACAATGTAGATTGTAGTAATAACACCCACTTCTGAGTGACTCGAACGTGCTCGCGTCTTCCTCAGAACTGCATTTAGATTCAGTACAATAAATGACAACCGTAACCAGTTCTTTTCAAATAGAGGCGTCCCTAAATAAACAACCCACCCACGCTAACTTTAACACCGGCCCACGCTTTACAAAATAGATAATAACCCGCGGAGGGATAAATCTGTAAAAATACAACCCAATAAAAAGATTAACGCGACCGATACAAACCAATAAGTGACTATAAACCACACTGATATCGCTCTTTCGTACTGACGCGTTACTCAACCTGTGACTCAACTACGTTTAGATTAAACTTAGAAAGTAAATGAGTTTTTTCATGTTGATTGGCTACTGTATTAATTATAAACACGGTTTCTTGATTGGTGTTTTATTTAAATTAATTGTAACTTTAACCTGAGCTTCAACGGAATTGTAAAGGCGATATTAAAATGAGGTGCTAGCAAATGAAATGGGAATTCTTGAGTTATTTTTTGTTCATAATTATTTTTGTGCAATTAAATAAAAATATTGTCAGAATTTTGGGCTAGGTAACAGCACTAACAGTTTGGGGCTTAAACTAGAGACCCATACTGTGGTTAAAATTCGACTGTAAATGTCAAAGTTATTCATTACATTTGTAAAAATACATATTATCTTTCTTCACGCCTTCTCCCTCTAACTGTGCCAAATTTCATACTTAAGTTCAAGCTGGGAAGTAAAATCAATGGTTCAAAATATGTCTTCCTCATAAGGGATGTAGATTGAATATATGTACGTATTTAAAATCAATTACATACGTCATTTTGCGTCACGAATAGGTAGAATTTGTAAACCTGCTATCGACTCGACAAGTGTTTCAAAATATTCTTAAACCAATGTTCTTAACCCTTCTTATTACAAAAATCGTACTCAGTCTCACCAGGAGTTATGATGATAATAATTTCGGTTTTCCAATTTATAAAAGCACTATCTTTCGTATTCCATAAAATCTTTTCAAATTAAAACGCCAAAACCAACATAGTAGCTTCATAATTTCTCACGGCAAAACGTTACGGTTCGCGAATCTTAAAACTGATGGAGAATTTTAAAGACTTTCAAAAGAAAGGTAAGGATCGTGAGGAAGTTCAAAGCGTACCGGCCAAAGTCGTTGCATCTAGTAACTTTGTTACGTACATACAGCGAGTTACCTCGTTAACGCTACGAGGAAAATTATTGCAGCGAAACTTGAATTAATCTGTGATGGTTTTTCTCTTTTTCCGTAGTTATGCAAAGGAAATTCTGTGCTAATGAGCCGGATTGTTAACTCTTGCCTGATGCTTTTGTGACAGGTGCTTATGTTTAGCACCGCGAGCAAAGTTCATTAACAGGACGAACTCTTTCTTAATGTAACAGTCGTTTAATGCAAGCTTCAACTTGTTCAGACACTATTTAAGGCGCGTTTGATACAAACACAGTTTTTGTTAACAGTGATGAGTCTATTCAGCTTTCAAATCCCTTAATAATTGGGGAAAAATCCTTACATTGGAAAGACTGTACTAATGCGTATGATCTATAATAGAATTGATAAATTATTTCAATGCTATTAACACAAACAGTTTACAAGATTCCATGTGCATATGTTGCATACGTAACTACAAAAATTACATGACACAACGTAAAGCCAGACTAATAGCCAACACACACAAACAATAAAATCTATATGTATAAAACACAAAAACGGATGTCTTTCATAGACTCTGAAACCATCCAACTGATATGCCTCAAAATGGTTTCATTTGAAAGGCAATAATCCGAAGGTGGTTTGAGACGACTATAACAATGTATTAGGCACATTCGGTCCATTGATAAAGTCGATTTTCCACTTTTCCCATACAAAAATTCGATGATATTATTGAAAGATGGCGCATAAACAAACTGTCGACACTGATCTACCATTGTTATCACAAATTATTTTAGCGTAATGGAACACGCTGGGTATCCACTAGTAAACCATGAAATGTTTTAATAATAATAATAATAACACACTCATAGCCCCACACTAGGATTCCCTGTGTCGTGGGTGCCATGGACAACACACAAGACAAGAACATTCACACCCAGACCGAGAACAGAAATTCAAACTTATCATTCAAATTTGCGCCTCGCTGGGAATCGAACCCAGGACCCTTGGCGCGGCGATCCGGCATGGTACCATTGCGCCACGCGGGTTGTTTTGTGCGTGTATCGATAACAATGCCGATATTTAAGCACAAAATCGGTTCAGTTACAGTTAACACATACGCATTAACACGCGAGAATAAAATAGTTTTCAATGAAATCCTTAAAACCCAGTACCTACTACACAGATCCATTTTACTCTGTAACTAAGGTTTCCTCGTCCTATATTTACGAAGCTACGTTACTTTGTAAAATGGTTTTCATTGTTAAATATACTTTAATAGCACGAGTTAAGGTAGACATTAGCGTTAAAATAAATTCCAAAGTTTTCTAACTTTCGTTAGAATTGTGCGGGTTCGTTGGTATTGTGTGCTTTCACAGAGGAACGTTATAGCCTTTTCTTTCAAGAAGAACTTCATAGTGTTGTAGTTGAAGCAATTAGAATGAACATTTTATTAGACTGATTTGCTTTACTGTTTATTGCAGTTTATAACAGGAACTAAAATTTTGATATTTATACTTAAGAATTTATGCGCAAAAATTGTTATAAGTACTATAAATAAATACATTTATAACATCAGTACACTCCACCAGTACCTACCTTTCTATTCAATGAAGCTGATATCGTCCGAAGGTCTCTAATATGATGTAGTGACTGGTGTCAAATGATAAATTTTTAGTCGTATTGGAGTGGCTGAAAATACTAACTCCAATCCCAAGTCGGATGGGTGTCGTAAGAGGTGACTAAGTCCTGCTCACAATGGTAGGGCCCATCAGAGGGATTATATTAGTAATATTGATTTTAATCGTTAATTAATACTAATTACTATTATTATTCCTCCATGGGGTTCGCTCCGATAGCTATCACCCTTGAGTATGAACCAGCCGCCAAACGACTCATCGTGTTCCGGCTGGGAGCTTGAGAGCCAGCACTTTCTCTGTTTTTCTTCTCTCTTTTTTGGTCGGCAACGCATCAGTGATGCCTTTGGTGTTGCTGATGTTTATGGGCGAAGATAGCCACTTACCATCAGGTGGATCGTCAGCTCATTCGCTGGCTATTTCCATAAAAAAACTGGGCAAGTGCGTGTCAGGCCACGCGTAATGTAGGGTTCCGAAATTGGTTCCGAAGCAGTAAGTTTATCGAATATTACTCATTAACTTAACTAACGTAACCGTGTTACATAATATTTTTGAAAGACCTTTTTAACGATACCTACCCCACACTCACAGCTTTCTAGCACTAAGGGTCTCGGCGCTTTGTTTCGGACAGACGGACGGACAGACGGACAGACGGACAGACGGACAGACGGACAGACGGACAGACGGACAGACGGACAGACGGACAGACGGACAGACGGACAGACGGACAGACGGACAGACGGACAGACGGACAGACGGACAGACGGACAGACGGACAGACGGACCGACGGACAGACGGACAGACGGACAGACGGACATACGGACATACGGACAGACGGACATGACGAAACTATAAGGGTTCCGATTTTACTTCCGAACCCTAAAAACTGTATTATCAAATAAAAAAATTGGTTTACATCTGGATATATTTTTAGGTACCTACTCCAAATGTTAGTAAGCTGTTTTAATTTTAGTGCAATAGGTAGATAAGAATATATTAGACGACAATATTGCTAAATACAACCAAACTGAGCAGTGAGCGCATAAAATAATCGTTACAATAAACTGTTATGACTGTGAGCCATCAATTACAATTAATAGGCAACATTTGTCTGAATCAAATATTATGAAATTCCATTCACTCTCTATTTATAATTTTCGCTACAATATTTATAATAACTAGCATAACTTTCTGTGTTCATCGCTGTGTTGCGCATGAAGCGACTCAGTAGGTACTCATTAATCAACTAAAAATGTTTCGTGATATGAAACTGGCCGCTTTTAGTTTTAGTTTATTCATTCAACTGCAATAAAAACGCTTCAAAATAGATATCCACCCGACGGCTACTTCTACCAACACAGCTCAGATAAATTCTCCTCATTTTTCTCCCGCTCATGAGCTGTCAGCGCTTAAATGTCGAGTACCTTTTTTGTACGCACATCCCAAGGAATTACGCCATTAATCAGGAGAAATGAACCCTTTAGCGAAATGTCAAAAGGTTTACTTCAAATCTTCGGGCTAACGATTGTGCTTATCCCGAAACAAAGGAGTATTCGTATATCGTGCTGGTATCCGCCATCTCCGCATTTCGCACCTCGGACGCACGCAAGCCATTCGCTCTCCTGATAAGCAGCTGACATTAATGCGAGCCGTGATGAAACCTCAGAGATTGTTAAATTAAGAATACTTTCAGTTTGTCGTGACTTGTTTATTTTTTAGGGTCCCATACAATTGATAAAAAAGGGAAATTTAAGGCTGGATCGTGACAGAAATTGTCTATGTCTGATAGCTCATTTATCAAACGCACATTTGATATTTTTTATGTATTATTCTGACTGGTAGTTCGCCATCTGACGCTTTTATTTATTATGTTATTAAAAAACTCATTACTCATGTGCTGAAATGATTAGAATTTATTTATGTCATAAATGCGTTCAAAAGAAGAAATTGTAATGATTTATCTATACGAAAAGTGAACGTTCCATCATTATTCATGAAACACAAAAAACAAAAATATGTAAATAACAAAATCACTCACTATTAAATACACACACACTCATAATTTTCAAGAAAACCAATACATTCAAAATCTGAAAATTAGTTAGTCATATTCGTACTTGGTAGATATTTTACGACTAGGTATTCATCACAGACTCAAAGTTATGAAAAACGTCTAACGCAGCAGCAGCCATTCCATAGATAAACTTATTTGGATATTTCCAGGATGGAATGGAATTCGTCGATTCCAGTTTTATTAAATCGAGGGTTGCGGCGTTTAGGTGAACAGGTTGGAATTGGCGGACGTTCCGTTTTGGGTCCGTTCGGTCATCCGAGCAAACATTGACTTCGTCTTCATCGGACGACACGACACATTTTTATAATTTAAAGGATACTAGTGTATAAGTGTTACAAAAACTTTTAAAATATTACTTGATACTAACATCTACTGGCGTGGCAGCTTTAAACGCGAATGGAAGTTTGTGTATGTATACAATTAAAAAAAAATTATAGCTCCACACTAGGATTCCCTGTGACGTATATGCCATGGATAACATACAAAAACAAGAACGCACATATCAAGGCCGAGAACAAAAATTATAAGCCATCATTCAAACTGCCTCGCTGGGAATTGAATCGTCCAACTGGTGGTGATGGAAACCGTTGCGCCACACAAGTCGTAAAATACACACAAGATGCGTTATCGTGTCGTCCGATATAAAACCGAACATTTCCAGTTGATTAGAGAACGGGCGTTGGACACCTGCGCTTATGTTTTGTATTACGAAATCTACGGAAAGTTTTGCCAACCGTTGCGATCCTCTGGACTTTTATAAACTGTTCCGTTTTCCGACTTTCAACTTTAATTTTAGCTATTTCATCTATCGTCACACTTTTTTTTCATTAATAATAGTTTAAAGAAAAGAAAAAGTATATTAGAAATAAATTATGTTTCATGAATATTGAATAATTTACATTTTTGATGATTACGCATACGGCATATTGTATAATATAATAAAAACTGATGTGAAAATACTAAAAAAGATGGTATATTTATAAATTATTGCAGATTTCTGAAGAATCCCATTTAAATTTGACAACAGACTTATGTGACTTACGCGTCAATTGATGTTAAAAAATGTCAGAGGTTTACTTTCTACAAATTCCTTTTCGATCTGGAACATTTAAACTCACGCCATCTGGTTTCTTTTTCCTATTTTAAGAGAATTTAATTTTGTTTCAGGTTATGCTTGAAGTGCTCTGATTGCAAATTGGGCTCATGAGTTCGCAAAGCACAACGTTATAACATTAAGCTGCTGCCTACACTTGGTGAGTTTCGTTTTTTGGCAACATTTCAGTAACTAGCTACAAAATTGCCACGTAATTTTTCCAACCGTCACTAATGCCAACTTGAAGTCAACGGCCAATATTTCATTCCTGTAAAAATAAGAGAATACTTATCACAAGATTAAGTTAAGCAGCCAGGCTTGTTATTACTATAGTTGTATAGATTTTTTTCAGACTTGTCCGTGATCTAGGTATGAATTAGGTACAAATTAAGTTCGTTAACCCATCGACTTTACTACTGAAAATTCTACTGTAGTACTATGACATTTACATTAGGTAACATACTCACAATCATATTCACAATCCTCAATGATACTAACTTTTTTAAGGACATTTCTTTCAAAAATTAATTATGCATGGATTTGCGGAAAATTATGGGTTTATATTAAAGAGATAGAGGTAGAGTTCTGCGAATAGTTGCAATAAAAAACTACAACAATTTGAGGTACATTTCTATTCACAACAAATAGTAAGTCGATTTTTCGACTGTTGCCAAAACAGCAAAAGAATCTTAATATCCAGAGCTAAGCCATCAATCGGGCATCAAATCCCCGCGAAGGGGTAATTTGTATCTTTTTTCAATAAAACACCACCTGTGAACCGTTCGCGATGCTCCCGTAAGCTTTGTAAATGTGTACCATTTGTGTTCAGATTGAAAAACAGTACCCTTTTCCCAGTTCCGCATTCTAACGGATGGGTTTTAATTTCTACGTAAACACACCTATGTAATGGTTGAAAAGCAGTTTGCATTTCAGTGTTCTGTTTTCAAATCGGCAGGATTTAATTGTTAACCAATAACCTTAAAACATCAAATTGTTGTCTCAAATTATTACATAATTCCTGATAGTAACAAGTAATCTATTGTGATTATTAATGAATTTTAAATGAACAATGTTAAATTTAATCACAATAAGTGAAGTGCTTTGCGGCAAACTGTTAGGTATGTTATTTTCAACTAGTACGTTTTAATACTTACGTTACTACGAAAGCCTGATTCCGTTATGCAACATCTGGTTTTAATAATGCATGTTACTGACAGGGTTAATGCCCTCAATCCGTCCTTAGGCAGGTGACCGCTTCAAGCAATTCATTATTACTATTAATGGGTTAATCAATTACGGTAAGCACTTAATTCAGATAGTTCTCAATAATATTATTGTTATTGATGTGAAACATCTATAGGCGAGGGGTAAACCTGATTTTTGGCGCCGTGAGTGGCGACGCTTCGCCGCACTATAATAATATTATTATGGTAGGGCAATATGAAAAAAATATAATAACACAATGTGGGTAATCATAAATAAACTTAGTTTGATAGGTTGTAGCATACAATAGGACAAAACTGTCATCATTTTTTGGAGACAACTCGTAATGTTGTATTTTTTCATCATGCCATATTTAGTTCCTGTCATAATCTATACTTTTATGCCTATTAGTTGTATAAAATAATTTCGATGTTTCACATCTGCCAGCCGCCCCATGACAGCTCACATTTTTTTTGCAGTGTAGTTGAGGAAAGACGTAATAAACTATTTATTGAATCATTCTTTTTAGTAGAACTACATATTCTACGAAAGTTAGGGACCTGTGTTTGAAAGTATTGGCATAACGCGTGACACATATTGCTCTTCCAGAGATAAAACTGTGACGTGACTCTAGTACGAACATCCCTTAACACAGTCTAAATACCTTGTTCACGATACTTTCAATTTTGTTCTGGTTATTTAAGGTTTTGTTACGTGTTTGTCACAAACATCACGTAATGGGATTTTAGGTTCGATTGGAAGCCGTGAAAATCTGTTTCAAAATTGTAGTATTGTAGTTCGATTGATGTATTTTATCCGTGCTTTGGTTCATTTGGTTAAATTGGTTCATTTATTCATAAACCAAAAATTGATATCAATATGCACCATGATTTTTGCAAGAGGTTTAATGGAGCTGCAATATTTAATTAATATATTTTTTATAATAATGGATCTTTGGACATTCACTGGGTGTAAAAAGATCGATTAATGGATTTTTAATAGATCACGGGTTAAAGTGAACATGGCTTAAACCCATTAATGGCCCACTACAGGTCACGGGTCTCTCCTCTTAAGGAGGCCTAGAGCATAACTCCACCACGCTGCTCCAGTGCGGTTTGGGGAGGGGTTAGTGGCCAACCCAAGTGTCGGAAGTTTTCAAACCACCCGAGGGCCTCCGACATGGCTTAACGACTGTTATCTTATGATAAAAACCGGGACCGACGGCTTTACGGCTTACTTTAGATTTATGGAAAAAGATCCATCGACACATCTTTGTAATGGATCTTAGTGGACATCGCCCACATTCGTATGCCTTAAATCTTGACTAGGTATAGATTTATAATAAAGAAAATAAATACCTTGACCATAACACATCACGCCGTGGTAAAAACGTTTCATAAAGCGGGGAATAGGCGTTCCTTTATTTCATAAGCTGAAAATTTTTCTGTACACGTTTTCATTACGGTAACATGCAACTCGAGCGTGTCAAGCTAAACAAATTAATTACTCATTACGTAACCTACATGTAGGCACACCTTTATTATGAAATAGTTTTATTAATGGGTTACAGGAAATGTCCCTCTCTCATTCAACTGCATTCACAATGCTGCTCCAGTGGAAACTGGTGAAGGTGTTAAGCCAACCCAAATGACAGAAGCTTTACTCTCCGAAGTACGGAAGTGCTGAAGAAATATAAAAAAGCAGTTATAATTCAAATTTCAAACCTCAATGAAATACAATATAATAGCACTCAAATATTACACCGTTAACCCTTCTACGACGCTACGAGTTTGAATGATACGTATTTTCCGACGTCAATCACACGTCTCGCTGCGTCCAAATGACCAGACGGGTGAACGGTGCGAGTATTTTGTAAGCCGCTACTGAAAACCAGTAACCTAATTGTGGGCGTACACAAAACAACACCTCGTGTTGTTGAGTGAATGCCCTAATCAATTGAGCGTCGATTCGAAATATAGTTTTTATTTCCGTATTTCTGGTATTTTACTTCTATTTGTAATGGCACATGGTCGTTGATTTTGTGTAAGTGATTTATTCATTTAAGTTAATTAATACAGAATAACATTTGTTTATTCGATCCGATAAGTAGTCTCTTATTAACATTTATATTTATAAAATGAAATTCTTATATTCAAATAAATGTGTAGTAAAACTATCAGGCTAGATTTTTAATTTTCTTTAGTTATGTACTCGTACATATTAATAGAAGAATATTTAAAATATATCGGGTAGTTTAAAACAACTGCGTGAAATAAACTTTTTATGAGCTTGTGATTAAGAAATATAAATTGCAAAGGCGTATCAATTGTTCTAGTTCATTATTATACAAATTCTAGTCATTCCCTAATATTGCCAATTTTCCTGATTAAGGGTATCGTTTCCGTCGGTATCAATGGGCGGCAACGACAGCGGCAAATAGGTCGATCGTGAGCGCCGCAATGAATATTTATGCGTTACGCGAACTTAATATTTGAATATCATATTAGTACACTAATATTCTCTACCATAGCCGAAAATATGTAATCTCAATTTTACCAAAGAAATTAACCGCTAAAAATATCGCTGAACATGATTGTGTAGTAGGTGTAGGTATTTATGTACCTATATAAACCTATAGTATTTGAGGGACCCTTAATTCTTCTTGGGTACCAATATCGGAACTGAATTTTGATAAAAATACTTAAGCTAATCCCTATAGCCTATTTAAAGTAATGTACATCCTATCCATACCAAATTACAGCTTTCTTGCAAACGGACGGGCATGACGAAACTATAAGGGTTCCGTTTTGACAGAACCGTAAAAAGTACAACTGAATTGAGATCCTTCTCCTTTTTGGAAGTCGGTTAAAATATACGTGCTCCAAAGGATATAACTAGTTTCCCTAGCAAATTGGCATTTTCTGTAAGAAATTACAACTCGAAACGAGAAACGCAAGAGACGAACTTCTTTGTAAATTATATTCACACAAAAAGTATACAGTGTAAAAGGTAATGTCGGTAGCTCGCAATACAGACTGCACTGCAGACTTTTACAGATTTGACGGAAATTATTATTCATCTTGTCCATGTCTCTTTGAAATGTTCAGAGGAATTTAAAAAATAAAAACTGCATCAAATTAAGTAACATAGCTGCTAGTTAGAATATTTGAGTGTTTTTAGCGTTAAGTTTTGAGAGCTTGCATACTAAGAGAAATAGGAACTAGGACAGGTTTTTATTAAGTTTTCGAATTAATAACATGTTAAGAGAGATTGGAATCAGATAATATAATTATTTTGACAATACAGTCAGTGAACGTAACAATGATTTTAACATCAGGATTTAGGATTTTCGAATTGTGCACGGTAGGGCGTGAGAGGTATGTGACATGAAATCGTTTAGACTGCAGTCTGAATCTGGTGCTTTTGGCATTCATGCGGGCTCTAAATTGGGGCATCGGCGGCCAGTCAAACATTATATTGTGAACGTCCTTTTGTCAAACCCAAGCGATTCAAAGGGGTGCAACTGGGTCACTGAGGGGTTCTGAAAGGCATAATTGGATATGAGTCTTCAGACTATCGTCCGCCTAGGTTCTCTGTCAGTCTTGCGGCGACTATTTTAGATGGCTGCGTAACCTCTTTGTACCTACGATCTACAAAAGCCCATGTTTGCGGAGGCTGCAATCTAAAGTGATATAGACGGTGCAGTGTAGGTTTATAGGGTCAAAACGGTCTTGTATATCAAATCGCTAAGGTTAACCCGTAGGAGTTATATGGAGCCCAGGTCTGGTTCTCTATTTCAAGAGCATAACACGCCGTGCCGGGGAAGAAGGGAACATTTTGACCTCTCATTTTGGGAATTTCTCAAAAAGCTCCGTAATAATGCCCTGTTAATCACTTTGTCCATAACTGATACGCAAAAATTATAAGCATCGGTATTCCATTTCTGGAAACAAAAGACATACAGTTCAACAATACACGAATACAAGGAAGCTCCATTTTAAATATTAGGTAACTGAATAGAAAATTAAAAACCCAAAAAAAGCTCGCTTCATTAACATTCCGCACAATAGTGCTGTTTCGCTGACAGCCGTAAACACTTAATCGCGACGCGGAATTACCAGCACAAATGAAAATTGAATGCCTGTAAAACATTTTGGCGAAAACAATCACGCTACGATGGCTGTCCAAACAAATGGCGAGTGAAAAATTCAGAGGAATATAAACAAAAGCTTGTTTGGTAGCTTGTCGCGAGGGAGGTGAGGCTCATTTCGACAGGCGGATAAGTACGGCCGTAATCTCTGCTTCGGCTCGTGTAAATGCAAATTGTCCCATAAAGCCCTCGGTCCTCTACTCCCGACGCCCCCGTGCCCCGACGCCCCTTCTCTTAATGAAGTAGCTCCTCGGACGTTGACGTTCGTCATCTCGAGCGCGGTTAGCAGCACAGAATTAGACGGTTCCAAATTGGGTTTCACCGGTTTCGGCTCCTAACCATTACTCGATAGATTTGACCTTTATCGGACTATTAAGTTTAACGGCCTTTATTGCCCCTATTATAGATGAATTCGTTACAGAAAATGAGTGTGTTCTGATTCTTCGTTTAAGCCTTTAGGGATTTAATGGAATGTAAATTGTAGGTCCGCTGTTAGGTTGATTATTTTTAACGTAAATCAAAAATGCTGTGCTAAAATTTTATTAATTAAATCCGTCTAGACTATCGCAAATAACATTTGCTTACGAAAAATAATAATTGATTTCTAAAATCATGTTTAAAATACGTGAAAACACTAATCTGTTTACAAAATATTTCAAAATTCTTTCAAAGAATAGTTTTATATCTTTTTATCATAATTATTACATTACATTTAATAGTTGTAGCATAAATTAATTTTTTTGCCTAATGAATTGACAAATGGCAATTTGTTTTCAAGAAGAATAAAAAGTTTTTATTTATCCACTGCGTTAAAATACGATGTAGAAAAAAACAATTAAAAAAAATACATAACTCCGCCATAAATATTTCCGAGAATGATAAAGAGAGAGATAATAATAGTTTCCTTCGTTGATTGTGATTAATAGGCCGCAGGCTAATACGGGATAAATACACATTTCACATTTATTCCGTCCTTTCGCTAACGCCTGGCGTTTGTTAAGGGGAAACATTCACGGTAACAAAAGAAAATAATACGCGTAGGTTTTTATGCGGGAATATTTTCCAGGAACAAGGGTGATAAGGCTGTAATAAAACGAAAAGAGAATAAGATGATCTCGGTGAATTTGTTGTTTTGGTGATTTTTATTCTGCTCATTATTTTTCAAAGAAGTATCTTTCACTTCCATTTTAAATAATTATAATATAATATCATAATATTCATAGATTAATTACATTTTGGTGCGACCTGTAGCCTAGTTGGTAGCGACCCTGCCTGCGAAGCGAGGGGCCCCGGGTTCGATTCCCAGCAGGGGCAGATATTTATGTGACCGATAAATATTTGTACTCGGGTCATGGGTGTTATTGTGATGTTATGTCGTCCATGCCACCCGCGACACGGGTAAAAACCTACTGCGGGGTAAGCGTTTGTATATACATAAGTAGGTATAATAACTAAGTAAGTATAACTAAACTAAGTAGGTATAACCACGCAAAAGAAGTTGCGCGGCTGTCCCATTTCAAAACATAGCAAGTATATTTGACCAAATTTTACAGGAGAGCAAAAAAACATGTTTTAAGGTAGCCTTTCTAAACTATACAATATCTGTTGAGAAATTGTTGTTTAGAAGAAGAAGTAGTCCGGAAATCTTAACTTGATATAATAAATTACTTGTTAAGATTTAAAGTACAAGTTTTATAAGCTAAACTTATTTTGAAAATAAAAGTCTAAGAAAAACTATACCCTCAAAACAATTTCAAAACCTAGTAACATCTTTGGCACTTCATCGCTTTTGTCTTTGTGTCTCTTAATTTCTTCCTCGTAATAAGAACAATCCGCACATTTATCGGATTTTGGCATATTAAATGAGATATTTAATTTTTTTTATTGTTCGCCTGTAAATCTCGACACGACAACGGAAAGGATGAATCCGTTTTAGACCAGTGCCGAAATTTTTGAAACAAAAAAAAAATAATAGGATGAAACCCATTGCAAAAGGAAGAGAATATAACAAAAATGAAAGGTAAAATAATTTACGGGCGATCTGAGGTGGGGGAAGGGGGGGTTTAAGGGTAAAAAACGGTTTATCTCAATTTCCAGCAAAAGTACAAATCCTATTGAAAAAAGTTAAATGTCAAAGTTGTAGGTAATAAAAAGATCCAAAACTTTTGTGTATACACTTTTCATAACCTCAAAATTTATGTGAAAAATTCAAATAATCTTTTTGGTTTTTTATTTTTAATTTTTATCGTTTACAAAAATATTTGTTTTCTCACAAAATTTGGTGAAAACTTACCTTTGTATGTCCCAAACATACTATATATTTTTTGATTTTAAATATTTATTTTTTCACCTTACTTAATATCGAAAAAGCACTCTAATTTTCAATCGAAATTTCACCCGTCAAAATATCTGCTGTTTTAAAAAAGTCGGTGGACTTTTTATTCGTTGAAATCTCTAATTTCTGATGGTATATAAAAAAATATATACCCCCACTTCCCGACCTCAGATCGCCCGTAAATTATTTTTCCTTTCATTTTTGTTACATTCTCTTCCTTTTGCAATGGGTTTCATCCTTCTATTATTTTTTTTCACTTTTTACCGTTTTTAAAGGTATCGGCACTGGTCGATTTAAAATCTGCTTTGTGTCATGAGGAGGAAGGGCGTGGGGGGCGACGAAACCCCAAAATGCACGTGGGGAAAAACAACGAACAAAAACTTATTAACTCGCTATTTTAATGCCTTACAAAAACCAAGAAATATTGTATTTATACATTTGTCCACTTCAAAACCTAGTATATATCTTTGACCATTTCAAAAATCCAGTAAGTGCTTACACATACTAAAGTTTTGAAATGGTCGTGTGACTTACTAGGTTTGGAAGTGGTTCAGACTGTGCTTTTGATGCACTTACTAGGTCTAAGGTACCAGTATAACTTTTGATTTAAGTGCATTTTGATGTAGGTGTTTTTTGCATAATGTAGAGACTTAGTAGAAAATATTTTTTAGCTAAAAAAACAAATTTATTGTTTTTGTTGACTTACTAGTTTTTGAAATGGGACAGCCGTGCGGGTACAGCTAGTATAAGGTAAAATAATACTCAAACATGTACTTTGGCGCTCAAATATTCTGTGTCGAGATACGAGAAGCAATGCTCTAAATGTTATGATGAATTGACGTACTGTATGCATTGTGTACTGATATATTACACTAGCTACTTCCCCTTGAGGCATCGAATTTCGTTTAAAGTACTTTATATCGACGTAGTGTCCAAGATAAATTATAATTATTATATTTAGGTCGTTCCTAAATTATTAAGAGTTTTTATTACTTGTCTACCAATCCGCACTTGGCCAGCGTGGTATTCCGGCGAAGGTGAATAGGGAGCCACTTGAATGAAGATCTGAATTCAGAAATGTGGTCATATTTTTTGAGGCCAAATATGAACCTTAACTTTAATATTTGTATAAAATATTAAAATTACTATAACACATGAATATAACCATTGTAATTTAACCTTGAGCTGTACTTTTGGCCTGTATTTTTATTACAATTTTGATTACCGTAATAAAGTTATTAAACCTAAGGCACTAAAATCGACAAAAAATACTTTAGTTATTACTCGGCCTTGTGTAATAAAAAGTGGAAATTAAACTATTAAAAGTTAAACACAAGGGTAAAGGTGAGGAAGTCACCCCTAAAGTCAAATAGACTAATCAAGATTTAGTCTTTAATTTAATCATAAATTAAAATTTAAGCCACAACTACTAAGATATTACTAAGATATAAAGAATAGTATAGGTAGTACGTACCTACTTGAGATGGCAATGCTTATAATTAATTCGGAATATCAGATATATCAGATTTTTTTTTGATACGTGTAAACTATAAGCACATGAATAAATAAACGGAATAGAATGAAAGATTGACACAAAAATTCTTATTCTTTACTATAGGGCTGTCACTCTGTTACTGAAAATAAGAATAAAACGGGAGAGTGCGTATCGAGCGAGAGTCAGCGATGAGTACGGATGGACAGACGGACAGTTTTGTGGACATTTATTATGTGTTCCGTTTTCAAATTTTGGTATATTAAAAACGGTGTACTTTTGAAAGAAAAAAAGGTTGACCAATGATGTTTAAATAAATAATTTTTAATATAATAATAATATATAATATCATATATAATATCATTGGGCTCTTTTTAATATATAATATCATTGGGGTTGACTATGTAACAGTTTGTTTAAAATTAAGTATGTACTTACACTGTATTATTAGAAATGAAAAAAAAAACATTCGAATCAAAATATAAATAAAAAATATAAAATACTTCTTTAATAAGCATACAAATGTGTACAATTATTACCTGTCAAAATTCTTTGGATATACAAAAAAGAAATATCTTTGGTTTTCCTTCCATTATTTAAACCAAATAGGTAATAGTGTAACATCTTTAAAAACAATACGTTGTCACAAAACGTCGCTCTTGTCACCGCCGCTGCCACACCTGAATGTTGTCCGCTTACTGAACTGGCTGAAACCGGTTTGTACCCGAGCAGGCGACGCGCCGGCGCACGCCCTCCCCTGTCTTGTCGGTGACAGGTCACGCACACATAGCTGTGCCTGTAGTAGTGTTCTCGCGCATGGCGTTAGTATGAAGTTTTCATTCTATTCCGTCTACATAATCATAATCCTATAAGTGTAATGCTCTTTACAATATGCGTTCATCAAGGAGGTAACCTTAAGTATAACTAGTTTGTCTCAAACAGTAGACCAATAAAGCAAATACAAAGGTATAATATTGTATGAATACTTAAACAAACATACCAACAGTATCACGTTTAAATAGATATAATTTAGTAACTATTTAAATAACTGTAATTTAATTACGAAATATTTTAGAAGTGAACGTCACTAAATTCGACGCATTACTTATCCAGTTTAGAAGGGCCTGACTCATTAAGAATCGCAACTAATACATGTTTTATGAACAAAGAGCAACTTCCCCTTTAGCGGTTGTGAGTGAAACAATACCGACGCCGTGCAGGGACCCCGTGTTGAATTACAAATACGGCGACTTGACGTGAATTCGAATAGCACCCACTATTTGTACCTCGGTCTCGCACGGGATACAGTTTCTTTGTTATACTGTAACGTCTCAATACGGTACGACAAGTTACGAAGAACGTTTGGAGCCGCTGAACTGTATCTGAACACACGGGAACATGTGCGGAACATATTTTATTCATGGGACGCTTCCTAGGTCTGAAGATGAAACTTTGTGGGCTGTGTGAGTGATCGACTGAGTTAAGCAACGGTGGGTAATTGGTGTCTATTGGAAGAATTTGTTGATCGTTTTCGTGCTCTGAAAGGCACGGTAAACTGTTGGTTGTTACCGTTATAATGCAGAAGCTAAGTCATTACTTCTGACACTCGGAGATTCCATTCTGTTCCGAAGCTGCGTGGTTGAGTAGGTACGCTGTAGGTTTTCTCAATTGCGAAGTGAGATCCATGTTTTAATGAGTAATGGGTAAATGGCCTAGCCAGATAACCTGCGTGAATCATTAGCCTGGAATACAAACTTTGGATTCCAAACTGATATGGGGTAGATTCTGCGTAATTTGGTTAATTATGAATATCACCACAACTATGTGACCTCAAGCAGGTCTTTTTTTCGGTCTTGGGAGGCTATTTGTGTGCTAGGTCATGCATCCATATGTTCCAGTTACAACCAAAATAAATTTGTTAAATATTTTATGTCGCCGACTGTACTAGGGCAAACGAAAACTTTTCACATGAAAGTATTAATATTAAGGGAAGCGAAACGATTGTACACCAACGTATAAAAATTCATCCAACTCGAGGTTCAACATATGCCCGGACAGCCATAAAATATTCATAGGGATGAAATTGGAAAATTCTCCTTTAGGAACTTGATTAATAAATAACGTTTTCGTTCGCAAATATAAAAAAGCGACCAAGTCGGAGTTGAAGTCTTGCTCGTGAACTTAGGTTGTAAATAAGTGTACAATTAAGTCATAAGTATAATAACCGATAATCCTACACACTCGTATTAAGTCCTATACTCGCCACCGTTCAAAACCAATAGCGTGATTCAAAAGTCATTATACATATACGTATAGCGCTATCAAGTTTAAAACTTATATTGATTTATTAATCAATCGAATAAAAGTAAAACATGTTGAATAAATAATTTTTAAGGGCGAACATTCGAAATAATAGCATATGAAATTTTACGCAAAACTACTACATTACAAGTGTTACTTTCGAATGTGACTACTCCGTTATCTTAACAAGAGATCAGTTTTATCGGGGAAGCGTATGTCGAATCAACAAATTGCTTCTCAATTAAGTAGCATTCCCAATAGTTTTTACTACAATCTGAAATCAGTGAAGAACGTGACGAATGTTATAATTGCTGTATTGGTTCACAAGAAAAATAATTATGGAACTTTGAATGTTACATTTACGAGCGGTGGAGCGAAACGGTGGGAATATTTCGGTTTAATCTACATTTGATACAAGCTGAATTCGCCATGGTTTTTTGGGCTACAATATACATTACAATTGGGTTTTTGCTTATTACAGTATCAATTGCGGTATTGTGTGGTGATGACGTTTGAATTAAATAAATGTACGATATTCAAATTTATGTTGAAACATACTGTTATTTTTAAATTAAGCATTCAGTTCAAATATGTCTTTTTTCAATTTATTAAAAGCTTACTTTCTGCATAGCAAGGAACTCTTATCACAATTGAGGAATTTTGAGTTTATTCTGGGCATATAAATAACCTAACCGAATACCGAAAGTTCTGAGGTACCTACGTCAAAAATCACGATATTAAGATTTAACAACAACATTTAACGACAACTACTAGGTAACGACAGAAATGCGTATGATATTTGTAACTAGCTCAGCCATGCATTTTCTGAGCGTGCCTAACACAGTCAAGTTCATCGTTGCTTACTATTCACACATGAGCAATTTTCAGAGGTTAGAGCACAATAATAAATCTATGTCAAATATCAATGCGCAGAGGAATAGTAAACACAGCATTGATTTTCAATGATTCCTGTAGCAAGGAGTAATGAGAGGTCAAAATAAGAGCCAGGCCTTAAATTTAACCTAAGAAGGCGTGGACTTTTTATGCGGTGTACTGACTCGGTTAAACTAAATGCATTTTTGACATTCGATATGCACTGAACTCAGCTATATCGTAATACAAGATTCTCGATAGTAGCCACCGCGGTAGGCGGCCCGTGGGAGAAAATTATCAACGCTTATGGACTCCCATTTTGACGTTAACTGGAGTTTCGTATAACCAAGCTTCGGTTACAAGCACTCTTCCATTTCACCGGTGCTGGGAACAGTGCGTAAATCTTTGACGGAATTTAGGTAAATGTTTCGGTAGTTTGAAAATAATGTATCTTATTTATCGCGCATTACGTTTGATTAACTAACGAAGACTAAATGTTTATGGGAGCATGACCTATTTTGCGGGCAAATAGTTCAGTCATAGATTAGTCTGAGCGTGTTAAAGTGTAGAATATTTAACTGTAGTTATGTTGTAACGCATTCGTCATTTAATGGCAACACATTCCTATCATCATATTTAGCCGCGTTTCGACTGGGGACTGGAGAGCCAGTTTTTTCTTTTTCTCGTTTCGATTTCAGCCGACAATGCATCGACAACGCTGATGATGATGGATTTCAATCAGATAGATTCATTAAAAATTTTTATTCTTCAAACCAGTAAAATAAAAATAATATCTTTAAACTCTCACTATCAGGTGCATTACCTTATTTGGTATAAGCAAATGAGCTCGCGTGAATTCCAATCGATCGGCAATCAATAAATCACACTCAGTCAAATGCATAAATCACGCTTAAATACGGATATTTCTTGTTTTGCGGGAAACAGAGCAGAACTGTTCGGAGATCTATGATCTAATACAGCGAACGATATAATTGCTAGTCGGTCTATGACCTGTGAGCGGAAATGGGTGCGCAACAGTTGATAGAATAAGTACTAACGATCATTTGACCTAACGCCACTTGATGCACTTTTAATTAGTAAAGATCAAAATAAATGATGTAACGGTTATTTGATAATAATTTCATATTTCCCATTTTAAATGTTTTAACGGACACTTTATAAAATGCATATTTGGACCTCAGATTAAAGAAATAAAAGGCAGATGTATTCATCCAACTAAAATGTGAAGCTACCAAAGCAAATACAAACTAAAAAAGCAAATACAAATCCGAGTCAGTACTAAAGAAAGCGTCAAATAGCTTGCATGTCACAATTGTCAAAATTTATTAAATAATTTTCTCAGATAAAATGCCGTCTTGCAGTTTTAAACAATGCTAAAGTTGTTCGCAAAATCAAGGAAAAGAAGATTAGATATATTTTCACAGGTAACTGTTCATTATTTTATTATTTATTTATAATAATATTTTTGCGGTGCGCTCGAAACACAAAACCTCGACAATTATTCAATTTAATACCAGCTTTATATGAAAATCGATTACCCTAAATTAAGGGAAATATGCATGGGTTATTTGAACACTGATCGATTATAAAATTTCAAAAAAAAAAAGTAAATAGTTGTATTTATTTAAATCTAAAAATCAGGAAATGCAGCCAATGCATAAATACCTGTCGCTGGGTTATTACAAACATAAGATAGATTGTACAAAGGATTAGAGGGATGAAATAAGGATTTTAACATAGGTAAACCTGGTTGATTGAAAATATCACGTTTGCCTACGATAAAATGCACGATTGAAAGAAAATATTATATTCTATTTTAGTTCCTGTTTAGCCTAATCAATAAATTAATTTATTTTGCATATTGCCGACAAATGCTTTGTATATTCATTGCATTTTAATGAAGATGACGTATATTATATATATTTCATGTATTTTAATTATAATAAACGTATTAAAATTTTGATATTTTTCAATTAAAAATAACTACCCAAAAGAGAAAAAAAAACACAAATTAAAACAATTCAACATATTAAGTACTGTATATTAAAAGAACATTTGACATATTTAATATCTATACTTTTTGATAACTAGTGATATAATAATAAATAATTTGCCAATTTAATTGTGCATAATATTTCAAGTTGAAAATATGGCAAAAAATATTTACTAAATTGCGGGAGATTGCGACTTTTTGTTTTCAATGTCTGGCACCTTACACACACAAAGAAATATGTGTCTCTACGATGCCACTGCTAGTTGTCAAGATGATTGTCATGCACACATAGTGAAAAAGCGGCTTCACGTCATTCGTTGCATTTCTTTGCGAACGTTATATCTGCCTTTTATTTCTTTAATCTGAGATTTGGACTAACACAAAATTAGTATAATATGAGGTCTAATATTACATAATTTAGAATTTACTTCGTTTACATTTTTGCTAAATTCCAAATAATTGTCGTTTGGCCGAATGTTCTGCCTTTTAAGGGTGTGTAACGTTTAAAATGATTCTAATCATCATCATTTGGATCATTTGGGTTAGGTTAGATTAGGTTAGAACAGTACGATATTTCCTGATATTTAAGTATTAATATTATATTTATTTTGTACTATAATATTCAAAATCTAAAAAGTAACTTAGAAACGTAAGTAATTTAGAAACGTCTACTTTATTTTGTATATTTTATTTTTAATTTTAACCATATAATAAACAAACCCTATGTGAACCCTATGTGTGTTTTCTATGTGAACTTACATTTTTTATTTTGTAATTTTATTATTCATCATTAATTTAAAATTGAAGACAACTTTATGTAAAAGATGTAACATGAATTAGTAAATTAAAAGTCTTGTGGTGCTATAAATAACTTTTCTATCTAAACGTCTTGACGTCAAGTTGAATGTGAAATGTAATTAAGATTAAATTATCGTTTCGTTGTAATTTATACATCGATAAAGCATTTAATTAAGATTACATTTACTTAAATCTACAAGGTAAGACTAGTTCAATATGGAAATTTCATAATAAGATATTACTTTAGTGACGTTTAAATCTTATAATAATTCCTTTTTTTCTCTTTTTAGCGGGCCTCAAAAAAGTTAACCTTTATTTTACTTGTAGTATTTTGATTAAAATGACGAACTTTGCGTATAAATTTGTATCTGCAATATCCAAACGGAACGGATCTTCATAACATTCCGCGCTAGATCCATCTACGGTATTCACATTCGCGTTTTTGTGCCGCCACGGTCGATGGCAGGATGTAGGCCCGCTATGAATTTCAAAGACTCGATACAGCTCCGATTCCGCTATACAGTTTCCTTTTTGTGCCATTCGTTGTTCGTGCTTTGAGAACGTGTTTAAAGAACATGCCTCTTAGAATTGCTCTTTTAAAAGTTTTGAACCAAATTTCAAGCCTCGGATTCTCGCGTTGCCCTCTTTCTGCGATTCCTATATCGCTGCGTTTGAATATATTTTTCTTTACTTTAATCATTATGTGATGGTGGAAACGTAGACATCCATGCATGAATAGACATAAAAGCGCAATTGAAGCTACTTCTCTAATTATATTAAAATAAAATAAGACTCGCCGTATGTAGAAATATCTTGCGATTCGAAATGGTTTAAATCTACAAACGCAATAAAATTTCTGCTAAGAAATAGATTCTTTAATCATAAGATTTCGTATCAGATTGATTCCTATTACACTTAACTTTTGTAGATCCGTCTGGAACGTACCTAATCGTAAAATGATAGGAATGAAAACAACTTCTCTCTGAGTGCAATTGCAATCAGCGTCCGAAGGAAAATCGAATTAATCAAGTCGATATGGCCTTTGAGCGCCGTGGACTTGCAGACATTGATTAATAAATACCTCGTGATGATGCTCACAAACGAAAGCTTAGGAAAATTCGCTATAGTAACGAATGTAGACCATTATTTGGAATACCAAGCCCTTTAATTATCTCAATAGGCCTAAAACCTTACAATTTCGTAATCAAAAAACTATTCTGACTGAAATGAAAAGCGGAAAATTGTTAGACTATTTTGGTGATCTTGGTTGCTGAGTGATTCGCTTAGTTCTGGTTTACATGAGAGTAGTGTATGATTGTGAGTTTTGTTAATTATTATTTTTAATGGAAATAGCAAACGAGCTGACGATCCACCTGATGATAACTGACTATCGTCGCCCATGAACATTAGCAACACCAAAGGCATCACTGATGCGTTGCCGGCCAAGAAAGAGAGAAGAAAAAGAAAGAAAGAACTGGCTCTCAAGCCCCCAGCCGGAACACGACGAGTCGTTCAGCAGCTAATTCATGCTCAAGGGACTCATCACAAATGATTACTTTTACTGTTACTCATTATGTATCTGTCACCAGTCTATCATATATCCTGACTGATTTCAACCCTAATGGGTTGAAGTCATTGGTAGACTGGTAGTGGACCGTTAATGGTCCACTACTGACACGGGTTTCTCCTCTTGAGGAGGCCTGGAGCCAGTGCCGGATTTATATTTTTTATGAGTGTAGGCCAATTTATTTCCGCCGCCCCATCTACCTTTCTAAACTAATAATTTTCCATTCATAGTAAGGTAGGCACTGAATTATTCTTACGATTATTACGATTTTTTGCGACACTTTTTAATAGCAAAATCATCTATAATATATCATCTTCTGAAATCTGCCGCCCCTAACACGCTGCCGCCCCTAGGCCGCGTCCTATACGGCCTATTGACAAATCCAGGACTGCCTGGAGCATACTTTATCACGTTGCTCCAGTGCGGATTGGTGAAGGACATACCTATTGATACTACATATATTCCAGTTATTTTAGGGGTTTCACTACGGAATGAGAGTTAAGATACCAAATAAATTGGAAACTAGTATGCACTTTCAAAAGCAGTGATAGCCTAGTGGTTAGAACGTTGGTCTCCCGAACGCGGGGGCCCGGGTTCAAATCCTGGCACGGACCTCTAATTTTCAAATATTATGTGCGTATTACAAGTTAATTATCACTTGCTTCGGTGAAGGAAAACATCGTGAGGAAACCTGCACACCTGAGAGTTCTCCATAATGTTCTCAAAGGTGTGTGAAGTTTACCAATCCGCACTTGGCCAGCGTGGTAGACTATGGCCTGTACCCCTCACATTGTGAGAGGAGACCCCGAGCCCAGCAGTGGGACAATTATGGGTTGTTGCTTGCTATGCATTTTCAAGAAACGCAAATGAAATTACTTAGTTATGTTTATCTATACTAATATTATAAAGAGGAAAAATTTGATTGTTTGCATTGAATAGGCTCCGAAACTACCGAACCGATTTGAAAAATTCTTTCACTGTTGAGAAGCTACACTATTCCCGGGTGACATAGGCTATATTATTATTATTTTTAACTATTTTTCCCGAAGCGAAGTGAGGGCGACTTCCTAGTTTTTAATAAGTAGCAAGATCACCAAATCAAGCGTAAACAAGAGCACCGTTTGTAAGATCGTACTGTAAATCGTATTACAAACTACGCTTACCTACGTGACCTAGGTGTATTACTTTTTTATGTTCTGCATCGGGAGTAGTAAATTATATTCCACTCAGCTTTTAACTTTATGTATCGTAAAACTGCAGCGCGGAGCGTTCGAGCGACAGGCGGTATGAAATTGAGGCAATATCTTTATTACAGTAAAACGGGTATTGTTTATCAAATCCAGTCGAACTATACGGCGAATTTATCGTTCGGAGCGAACGTGACGTGGGATAAAACCGGCATGGGATAAAAATCTTAACGTGTTGCCCTTTTCACAAACCAACGGGTAGTTGGAAGTAAAATCCTGTCATTCATTCGTCCATTCATTCATAAAACGCATTACCGCCGCGCGCTAACCCCGTCGTCTCGACTGTAAACGAAATACGTTACTGGGAATACGCCGTCTATTGCAATACGGAATGGAAACTGAAACGCGGGATTTGGTTGCAACTTACGCTTATGGAGTCGCGAGCCAGCTTATCCTCGTATGGGTGTGCAACGGCTTTGTGCAGCCGTCGGGTATCAGGCCTCTGCGTTTTGTATTCGCCTTTAATAAAACCGGGGAAAAGATATACGCGTCGGTTAGATCCTGAACGATTGAATAGGTTTTCTAAAACAATGTGTTATCCTTATTTCTCTTCGTTGCGTTTCAGTTTTATTATAATTGAAAAGTCTGCTCAGTTTCCGCCAGCCGCGAAATAGTTTTCGTAAGGTAATATTTTCGGAATATGGTTCATTCGTTGAATTTAAACAGGAAAATGTTGTCTCAGTATATTGCCAATTAATTCACATCGAAAAATGTGCTGAAAATTACAAAGTAACGGAGAGTGGCCTGATAGGTATGTAATACGAAAACGATAATGAAAGTTGCGAATTTTTCGCGTTTTTGTAGGGCGACCTAATTTCATAGAGGCTGCTTTTTCGTAATGAATGAATTGCTATTTGGGATTGCCAACTCTGATGACGAACTCGAGAACGGAGGGCGAATGGTATTAGCGAGTTGAATAAGCAACTTGGCACTTTGATGCATGTTATTAGCTATGTAGATCGTATATGCTCTATTATTTCAAATACTTACAATTAGTGCATTATCATAGCGTGATTATGAACCATAATGTAAAGACAGTGCAAAGGAATTTCCTTCGAGGTATCCCAATTGCTTTTAGGGGAAGAAGGGTCCCTTGCCTCTTTGTTTTGATGAGGCTAGTATAATTCAAAACAAAAAAATATATTTAAATAAAATAAGTTACATTCTCGCAACACAAGATCGTTGGAGTTGTAAGGCTCCGGCTATCAGCATCAAGGCTATTTAAATATTAGGTTTACTGGATGGATGGATGGGTGGATGATTACTACTGTAGCTACGTTCTTTGTGGTTCTATATTCGGTTCTCCGTTAGCATCGGTGCAGAACCTATTATAATCAACCTAATTTATAAGGGCTAATAGGGTTCATAAAGCGGGTCCGTCAAAAGCATTCTTAATTACAACCATACTAAAGTTTCTTTACCTACCGCAGTAAAAGTAAGCAGCTTACCTAAAACATTGTAATCTCTTATTCGAGTAAACGCAAATTTTGTACCTAGCGATATGTTTTATTATATAATAGAATTTCCGTAAATTAAAAATTTACTATAGATAATTAAATAACATATTAGTTAAAGTACATTTAAAATTAACTTTAATTTAAGTTCTATTTTTCATTTAGTTTCTGTTAAGATCTCCCTTTATTGTATCTACACGAACTTAAATGATAATGATTCGTATTTTTTCCTTATTGGCAATTCGCCATACGAAGACAAGATTTTTATTTTCAAAAGATGCTCTGAAGACAAAATATGGGGCCAATTCATTTCAAAGAGTAGTTACTTATTTATCGAAAACACGGGTTCTTTCGAAGAAGACGTTTTCTCAGCTCATTTCCCTAAAACCCGCTTCGTTTAATGTCTCTGAAAGAACCTCTAGATATCTCGCACGGATCCGACGGATTTTCGTTAGGGCTCGGTCGGCATGATCGCGATCCAATAGCCTCTGAGTGACGATAGCGTCGAGTCGCTGCCTCAACAAGCTATTTCATTATTCAGCCTCACCGACTCCACTCAAGATGCGCCGTTGATAGCATTGACTAATTTTCCCGAGTTCCCTAAGACGAGCGCGTCTCGTCTTCATTTGGGTCGAGACCATTTCGTGGGCTTAGCGATATCACCGCCGTAAGCGTGTCATTTGCAGTTTTTCCAGGCACCTCAACAACATCGCCTTTCTCATCTGTCGAAGCAAAAATTCAACGCTTAACATCCAGACTATATATCCTAATTGTACGTCTCAGTTTCCGAACATAAAGTTTCAAGTGCAAGGGAACAATTCATAACATTTAGTTTTTTACTTCAGATCAGCGTGAGTTTCGTACAGTCTACCGCAAACCGTAGACGTGTGGCGTAGACTGTCGGTGCTTACGGAAAGCGAACTAACTTTCTATTCCTAAAAGCCCTTGAGACCGACTAGAGCAACATATCTACCCACATACATGTATATTCGTACAAAGTTTTGCTATACACGTACGCTGAAGGCTTGAAACTCGAGATTACGTGCCATTTTGAGCACACGATGAAGTAAACTAAAACATTTAGTTTTCAAACACTTTTAAATCGAGTTAGCAGTGTATCCTTTTAATCTGCAACGTTTCGGATGGCCTAAATTTAGGCATTGACTATTCATCCGCACCGCGTTCAATCGAGACGAGCCTAATCTAAGCGGGGAAAGTCAAAGCGAACAAGTCGATTCGCAGTAAAAGCCCTTTGGCGAATGGATGCGAAGTGGCGCGCCTCAGCACCGTAGGAAAGTGGCAAGTTTTGTGTTAGCCTCATGGACGATTCATCGACGGTCCTCGTTAGCCCCAAGGCTGAATGCCGCCTTAGCTCTCCTCATTATTGCGTTTATAAAGGCGTCTATAGAGACGCCAGATTCACTAAGAGTTCCTCCATTGACGTGAAAGAGAAAATGGAATTGTGTACACGTTTTGTTCGGTACAAACTCCTTTTTATATTTTTAAGCGTGGCGTGACGCTGTATCTGGGGAAGATTATTGTGCTGCATTTTTGTGTTGTAAGCGGAAAGATCATAACGATATGACATTTTATAAAAGAGAAATAAAATGAAAGTAGATTGCGGTCTTTATTTGTCTACTTTGAAACTGACATATTTTTAATATTTCGTACCGATGTATCAAAGGAAGAAGTATGAACATTGCAAAAAATATTTATATCAGATTTAATGTATCTATTTTGTGATGTATTAAAATGAAAAGAGGTAATCTAAATAACTTTTGCTAGACATGCTGGTGTGTCGGGTTAAATAATGGACTTTAATTAAAATATAAATAACATTTAAAATCAAACTCAAGTATTTTATTGAGTTTAACATTTAATGTGAATCGTCGTTATCGTATGGATATTATGAAAACAAAATAGGATAGCTATATAACATTAAGGGTAGGTATCCAAATTAAATTAACTAAAAACAAATCCCAAACCCCATTCATCAAACCGATCCCTGAAGACCAAGTTATAAATTAATAAATCTATTTGCAATAATTGGCATAGATTTCCCTGATTCGGCTTTAATTGCAAAATCTATAGGGGTGGCCACTATCGGCAGGTGGACTCCCTAATATTATTTGTTACCGTCGAGGGTGTGGACACTTTATCATCGTTTATTTGGGTTAACTTTCATCCTCTAATTAAAAACGCCCCAAAAGGCCGATTAGATAGTTCGATATAAAACAAGTGAATGTCGTGACTGATATTCATAAAACAAAGTTTTGAGCTATCACAGTTTTACACAAGTTCTTTTTATGAAATTCAAATAACAACGCACTTACAAAAGAATACCATATAGCTTTATAACATAAGTTGTGTAATGCAAACACAGCACTACACAGTTTTGTATTGTTAACCACTTCTCTAGAAACAGTAATAATGCAAATAGATTTCTTACGAAGTGCTTCCACAAAATAAACTAGCAAGCACCACTCCGACAATATACTAAAGTGGCGGACTGAATTCGCGGTTTCGGTTTGTTTAAAGTCGAATGCAAATTTCTGCAAACTAATTCCATTTACACACCCTTTCTTAGCGGCGGGAAGAAGAATGTTGTCATTTGTTTTCGCGGAAGGCGGATTCTGAATTTGAATCGGCACGCTATTCCTTCGCATGGGTTTTTGCCGCACTCAAGTTCTTAGTCGGGCAAGTTTTCTCATTATGCCCCTTACTACGCGGCACTAGTATTACTTACGTCAAACCATAAAGCACGTATTATACTGATATTGATCCACCGTGGAGTGAGCGTTCAAAAACCTGGGAACATAAAGATCGAACCATATTCTATTTCAATACGAGCATAAAAGTTTTGGTCTTAAATCGGATACTATTTTAAAAACGGCAGGGTGACTTAAGCGACTCATAAAAGAGAGAGGGCCAGGGAATTTCTCGGGGAGAGAGGAGCGGTTAGCCGACTTTTACACTGGTTTTATTGTCCTGGACCCCCTCATAAACCGTCCTTTGTGTTAGTAATGTCTCAAGTTGTATTAACACCGTGATAACTTTAGTGGGAACTGTTCGGGGCGCTGATTACCCTGCGGTCCACAATTAGACCGATCTAAACGGTTAGTTTTGACAATAATTTAAACGGTTCGACGGTTGCCTGTTATTAATATGCAAAGGGACAAGGAAGGAGATAATATTGGTATTAACAATATTTAGTCAATTTAAGTTAATGGAGCTACTATTAAAACAAATTCATTATGAAAACACCTTTATTAAGTATAAATAATACTTTAGTAAGCAATGGAAGCAATTTATGTGGAATCGTCTTTTAAAGACAGGTAAAAGTAAGTACCTAGTATACTCTAAATAGAAAATTTGTTCTCATTAAACATAATACAAAGTCATAAAATCCATAAACATAAACAAGAACTGTATAAATTATAAAACAAAACAAATCCAGAGTCCATTACACTTATCGAAGTCCCGTACAAAGTTTCCAATGAGAAAATATTTAAATTCTTCTTACTTTGAGACGCGAAAACAAAGCGTTGTGTAGTAGGTACTACATTCCATTTTTACGGCGAGAGAATTAAAACGCGAGCTCGTGCTCATTTTGTTGGAGTGAGGGAAGGTTGCGACACGAATTTTCCGTCGAATTTAGCGGTTTCAATCGATGACGTTCGTAATGGAAAAGTTCAATAGGCAACAACAAAGGCCGATACAAGTTAACGAGGCTCACGAAAGCGAAACTCACGATGGTACCGCGCTCTGGCGGACAGGAAATTAAAAGACAAAAGATTGCCAACGGGAGCAGTTTAGCTTCGGAAATGGGGGGCGTGCCCCTTAGAGTATGAATAAGTGGTATACATCTATTGTAATACGTGTTACTTAATGTCCATTTTTGGGTTCCCTACGCCAAAAACGATACTATCAAAACGTGTGTCGTGTTATCTGTGTAGGTCTAATAACTGTCCGACTTTACCTTATTTTCTCTAAATCTGCTAGGCGTCATAATCATAGAGCTTGTCTAGTCCGATTAGGGTAAGAAAGCTTTTTTTAATTTAAAGGGCTTTAAGAGGAAAATATGAATATGTAATAAAACTAGTATTTTAAAAATAAAAATAAAACCCGCCTGCTATCATATAAACTATGAAACGTGAGCTCTTTAATTCAATACCAATATTTTTATTTTTATTTTTTGATACTTCAAACAATGACATCTCACAGCCGCTCCACCATATTTGTTTTCTTTAATTTCACTTGTCACAGAACACTTGGGCTGTCAAGACGCATCTAACGATATGTTAATTATATAAATTGGTCAAGCGGTTTGGAAGATATGAGGAAATAAAGAATATTATACACATACATACATACAAGATACGCGCGAAAAACACAACCCTTCCTTTGCAGTCGGGTAAAAAGATGTGACCATAACAAAGAAATAGATTTAGGGCTTGATACACAATCTTCAAGTAAGTCCGAAGTAAGTTATTCGTTGGTTAAGTTGACATTTCGTGTATGTAAAATGTCACTTTAACCGGCGAATAGCCTATTCAGGACTCTACTTGAAGATTGTGCAACAAGCCCTTAGTGTCATTAATGCTACATATTAATATCTTATTATAAATGTGAAGATGAAGATGTGAAGATGTTTGGATGATTGTGATACTTAACCGATATGGCTCAATTTTGGAATGGAGATAGCCTATACCCTGGATTAAAACATAGGCTACTTTTTCCCGTAAAGGTTCAGGATTCCCGCGGAATTTGTAAAAAAATCGATATCCACGCGCACATAGCCATTGGCATAATTATGTATATTTTAATGAAATAAAAATCTCGTTTCGAAACCACTCTACCGTGGACGAAGCCGCGGGCAAAAGCTACTGATTCTATAACATTTTAAAATTGATATTTTTAAATTGTCAAATAATTTATATCTTTGTATATTTTTATATCAAGTTTTGGTGTAGGTAAATATATTTCTATTGGATTTATTGTGCTGAACACTACTCCGTTGAAACCATTTGGACTTCACCAGTTTTTATAACCACCTTGGCTGCGGCTTACTGATCAATATTTAAAATTCTCGAGTGCGTTGTAATCTTTAACGAAGGCCCAATCTTTTTCTTTCATCCTTTTAACCTTCACCACAACCTCAACTCCTAATATAATATTGGAACTTTGTAATTCTGTTAATCGTTGCCCTGAAAGCGCCCAAAGTTCTGAGTAGATCATTACTGTACCTTTTATCTTTGCGATACATTCCAAATTGGTAATTACTTCGTTTTCTTTCAATTAATAAAGTTATTTTAAAATAAATGGGAAGTTGCTTTGTGGCTTAAGCTAACAACAATATATACCTACTTAAGGCTATTAACAGGTATTAATAACATTACTAATTTAGTCTCGAAAAATCGATTAGCTACATTACTATGTAGTAATAATTATTATGAATAAGATTTATGTTTGTAATTATCATTATTTTATTACAAACATTTAAGCATATTAATTAATAACAAGAAATATGTATTTATATGATTCAAAATAATTTTATTCATATAATTATTAAATTACGTTAATTTTTAACACCTATAAATTTTCTATTATGCGGTGTCGGTTGTAAAAAACTGTATCCCTATTTTTATTATTATTCCTAAATGATCGATCATATTATGTGATCATAACTGTCTATCCAATAATTCTACGAGTAGTTCATACAATAATTCAATCATATCATAATGTTTTAATGTCTGATACATTTGGTAATATTCGTTGTATCGCGTAATTCAGAATTATATTTTGTTATTTTTGTTAATATCAGTATTGTACGAGTATTTTTAAATTAAATCTGAAATCACGTGATATCGTATATTACAAATAATATTCATTTCGGATTTATGTGTGAGTGACATGACGACAGCGGAATCAAAATTAATTTATATTCAATCTGACACCGAACCCAAAGAAAATTTAATAATACTTTTTCATGTAAAAGCAATAAATTGCTAACGAGATTTCTTGCAAGGGACAGCGGGCGGGAGTCCTTTCAAGGCCAGTATGAATACCAAAATAGGCATTTTAGGCATGTTATGCAAGATTAATTCATACTATTGAGAACAAAATTTTTATTACCTTTACGACTAAAGGTAGAATATTTCAAAGGCAAGCTATTAATCCGGCGTAATACGGAGATCCGTAATGTATCAGATGTGCGTAGACGTATGGTTTCAGTAATTCAAGTAATCCGAAGTCGGATAGGGTATCTTGTTGCAGGGAGCGACTTCTCACGTTTTGTACTCGTCCCGCCTTCCATTGTAATAAACTGTAATGAGTAGCTGAAATATCTTTGTGGTTAGTTTTTGTGGGAATGTTGATAGAAACGTTTTGCTTTTGGGTTGGGAATATTTATTTACGGTATCTTCTACGGTAGACTGTGGGAATGTGATGAATATTTTTTAAGGCTTGAACGGATTTTCAATCCATCCGTAGCGTATTCAATAACAGAATTAAATTAATTAAATAACACTGAAACATTTATTATTTAAACTTAAAAGATTCTTAGGAAAGTAATTACAAATATAATTAATATTTAAATTTCTTATAGTAAAGTGAGAATCGTATCTTATAAGGATCCATGAGCTTGTTAGCATAAATGACTTGTTAAACATTTGCCATTAAGTCTACAATAAGTGACAGAGCATTGTAACAAGCTCAGGACTTTGTTGCCTTATTTAATTTGCATCCCGAATCAAAAACTTTTCGTGACACTGTTTTGCATTATTAATACTTTAGCATGGTGATCCCGAGAGGCGTACTAGAAGCCATAAATTGAATTCCAACCTTCGCAATTAGTTATTCCCGCGCGTGAAAACTTTCGAGATCGTTCGCCTTCGTTAACAGATGTTACGGTGCTATTCATTATACATTCCGTCGAATTGTAAAGCCGAACATTTAATTTAAAGTACCGAAAGCTGCTTTGTTAAATAGTCGAGCATTTGTAGGAGTCATGAAGGAATCATTTGGGTGAAAGATTAGCGGGACGTTTTGTACTTAACTACGACCAAACATTAATTCTTTAGGCACCGGGAACAATAAATAAAGAACATGCAATATTTTCCGAGAACTACGCTTAGCTCCGCTGAACGTCGTATTAAACCTTGTGCCAGGTGCACCCGTGTTGGCGCCGCTTCTAGAGAAAATGATGAGCTGCCCGAACAAGACCATATTGAACATCAGATCATAAAGTACAGTAATAAACTGCAAAATAGAATTCCCATCGTATGCTACGTAATAAAAAACTTCTTAAACAGAAACCACCATCCGTCGACGCAGCACGTTTCTTATCGGTCTAATTTGGATCAAACAATTCCATTCCCCCTCACACAAATTGCGGCGAAGCACATTTGTTATGTGCATTATTCGGTAGAAATTATATTAAGATCTTGTCGCACGATTATGTTGTATTTTTGCATTACTCTCGCGCGGTCTAGGGCGTTATACTCGCAGGGCGCGTCCGCTTTTTATGACAACAATAAATTACAAAGAAAACGAACTAGATTCCATCTCCGGTGATGAGATTTTCTTTTAGGGCATATAAAGAGTTCGTAACAGGGGTTTAGTTGTACCATTTAGTCTACTTTGGTAGTTGGCTTCATTAAGATTCTGATTAAATTCTTAGTAGCTTTTGCCCGCGGCTTCACCCGCTGTACAGTGGTTTTGAAACGGAATTTTGAATTAATTAATTTAGATTTATAGAACCAAATTAAAATAAAGTGCACCAATAAGTAGAATGATGGATACATAATATTACATAATATTAGATATTAGATGATGCCCGTGGCTTCGCGCGCGTGGATATCGATTTTTTACAAATCCTGCAGAACCCCTAAACTTTTCCGGGATAAAAAGAAGCCTATGTGTTAATCCAGGATATAGGTTATCTCTATTAAATATTTCAGCCAAATCGGTTAAGTAGTTGTGGCGTGATTCAGAAAAAAACATCCAAACATCTTCACTAACTTTCACAAATCACATTTATAATATTAATTGGATGAGCCTACTCGTTTGGTTTTGTATAAAATGTAGAGTCTTAATAACGGTTATTAATAATAATTATGGTTTTAATAACAATGTATATTTTTTCTATTTCAGATCCAAGGCTGTGCATACATGAGATGTTATGGGCTCACGCAGTGTAGCGAAGTGGCGCTGGTGGGTAGTCGTCGTAGCATGGGCCTGGGGCGCAGCTGCGCGCACACTCTGCCCTGCGCGGTGCGCTTGCGACGATGCCCTGCGCGCCGCCTCCTGCGCCAACGCTGGTCTAGAAATCGTCCCCATCCAACTCAACCCAGAAGCTACCCATATAAATCTCACCCACAACAGCATCGACAACCTGCTCTACACCTTCGCCTTCTACAATCAACTAACCATTCTCGACATCTCGTACAACAAGGTCCAAGATCTAGGTAGTAAAAATTTTGACAATAACAAGGAGATGACTCATCTGAACGTGAGCCACAACGATCTGAGAAAATTAGATAAGGACACTTTTGTTGGATTGAAGAGGCTAGTCGACTTGGATTTATCTAACAACGAGATATCTAATATAAATGCGCAAACATTTAAAGACTTAACAGTTTTGGAGAGGCTGGATTTATCAAATAACAAACTTGTGACTTTCGAGTCCGATACTTTTGAGCCCTTGATATCGTTGAAGGTTTTATCGCTTCGAAATAACTCTATTTTAGAAATTCCGTCAGCAAATATTTTGTTTATAATTCATTTGGAATACTTAGACCTATCAGATAATTTAATACAACAAATACCTAAGCATGGTATACCGTATTTGAAGGATTTGAAAAATCTGGATATTAATAACAATTTAATAGATAGTATTGACCCGTTAGGTTTACATAATTTGCCTTCACTACGCCATTTGGATTTAAGCGATAACAATATGACATCAGTCCCCACGTCAGCTCTTTCTAAACTATCAAACTTATCGCATTTGTATCTAAGTGGAAATTTTTTCCATAATATTACGGCACTTTCTTTCCAGAGCCTTTTTCACTTAAAACACTTGCACTTGAGCAGACTTTATGATCTCGATAAAATTGATTCTAGAGCTTTCGTGGACAATATAAATCTACAGAAAATATGGATGAACGAAAATGTTAAAGTAAAAGAGGTTCCCCCGAGACTCTTCCATGGTAATCCGAAGCTTACGCATATTTATATAAGATACAATGCATTAGAAGCATTAGAAGCTTCGCATTTCCCTATTGACCGGCTACAAGAGCTTGCAATTTCCGGCAATCCTTTTGTTTGCAACTGTTCATTGCTGTGGTTATGGAAATTGGGACGAGAATGTGAACTGAGCAGCAGAAAATCTGATAACTCAAGTGCCATATTAAAAATAGATTATGAAGATGTGAAGTGTGTGGCACCTGAACATTTAAAAGGTGGTTTATTTGTTCAAATTCCTGAATCTGAATTCGGGTGCTCAAGTGGTTGGGTGGTAGTGGCTATTGTTGTTCTTACTGTCAGTATTATAATAAGTGTAGTCGGTGGTGTATTATATTTCATGGGACCTCTGAAAAAGTGTAAAGGTGATAAATCAAAACAAGTCATGACTAGTGTCATGTTGAATGGTGACGTGTCCAAATTAAGTAATGGATTAGGATATTCAACAAGAGGAAGAGAAACTGAGAACAAGAGAGATGTAGACAGATATTTGATGATCGGTACATCAGTAACTAATAACTTTCATTCTCTGAACTCTCCTTGGCATAGTGTTGATAAAAATCCATACTATCAAGAAGAAAGTGAGGAGCATATTTATCAACAATTTGCATATGAAACGATACCTCATCACAGGACACCCGAGAAACCACACATAGTGTACGTCTAACGAATAATTTGAATTATGGACAATATGAACGACGTAAATTATAGAATTTGTCGTTTCAAGTACTGATGCAGAGGAGGTTAAATTATGCAATAATGTATATAGTGATATTATTAAAATTGTAATATGTGATAGCTTTGTAAATAGACGTGTAAATATATTAGGTTTTACTGAACACAATGTCATTTTCGATTTTGTACTTAACCTTAGTCATTATACACCGATCGTAGAATTGTTATTTAATTTTGCTATATATTCAAAAAGTGAGTATCAGTTAAATTGAAAAGAAACTGAAACTGAACATTTCACATAGTAGTATTTTATTTTTCGTATACTAATTGAATAACATTCACGACGGTTCATTATTTTGTTTACTAGTTCCTCGGCTATTATGGGTATTCCATTGTAAAATACTGTAAAATCATTAGTTATTTCATAAAATATTATTCAAGTGTAATTGCATAGTAGTTATACATTTATACATATATTTTCTGAATTAGAACACCAATACTTAATGAAAACTTTGTACAAAAATGAGCAATATAGAATAATTATCTGAAATACTATAATGTGTTAATTTTATTCAATATATTGTTATTGCATGTTTAATTGTATTTAGAAAAGCCAACACATTAGGAAGTCTGCCTAATATTTCAAACCGTATTAAATAATATAATTATTAAGCTCTATTGCTGAACGTGAAATAAGAAGTGCCTATCGTGCATTTTGTGATTTCAGGTTGACTGTGTTTTTTTGTTTAATTATGCAAAGCTTTTTTATAAGAGTTAGTTTGCTTGATTCATTCAAGCTTAGATAATAAGTTATTTTTTTCCAAACTTGAGATGTTTTATATTACACGAGGCCTTAAATATACGGTTATGAAACATATTTTTTCCGTAATTATATTATTATTATTATTGTAGTGAAAACAGTCATAACAGTAAAAATGCGATATATTTTTAATACGGTTTGATACATTAGGCTTACAAATAGGACACATTTACAAGTCCTATATTTAGGACGAATTATACTACAAATACATAGATACGAAAATGCCAGTTGCTCTGATGGAAAGGGGTACAAATGAAATAAGTACATTATTAATGGCTATTTTTGTATATTGATTTCTTAGATTGTTTGGAGCATTTCATTGAGAAGATATTTGGAAATTAATATTTTTATACTTAGTAAATAAAACATAGTAAACACTCAAAGTTTCTAGCCTGAATCATTTATTAGAATATAAAGAAAAAATTAAAAGTATAACGAAAGTGAAAAAATAAGTAAGAAATAACTATAGATAGATAATGTTCTACAAAATTTCATGTAGTAGATACTATTCTGCTTTACTAAAAAAATAAAACATCTTGTAGTTGATAATATTCATTGCGTTGAATAATTGCTATACTATAATATTATATTCTAGTTAATCTTGTTTATTTCAAATATTAAGGTCGCTTTCAAAATGCTAATAAAAAGATTCATTTAATTAGACAGGCTAGAAAACTTTGAGAAATGTCACACATTCTAGCTAAACCAGCTACCTGTCCTTACAATATACTAATTTCATTATACTATACCTTACCTTACTTATCGTATAAGTTTCATAAACATACGCCTGCTTCATAACCATCAAATTAACTTTTCCAATCATAGTACCTACAGTCATATGATAGCGTAAGTCTATTTATACATACTTACTACATACTTTAAAACTTTTGTTATGAAACTTATTTAAATATATTATGCATTGAAACAAATGACAAATATACAACATGAAAAAGTATAATGTTTTATTTTCCTTGCACATTTATTTTAAATTCAATAAAAAGGCTAAAGTAAATAAATAATATTTCGTTATTGGTGGCGCTGAAGAAGAATAATCACTAAACTGAAATCAGTCCGCTAACTAGTTTTTAAGTTTTCTACTTAGAAGTGATGGATTACCCAAGTGCGGATTGGCAGACTTTACACTTTGTGAATAATTATGCTATAGGTAATTTTATAAACTTATGCACACGGTATTTTTCTCAATGTTTCATTTGCAAGTGATAATCACTTTGAAATTGAGAGATGTCCAAAATATTTGATTTCTACACGATTCGGAAGCGACCAGTAGGCTATGATATGAAGTAAATAAAGAAAATAACGATTCAATACACATACCTTCCTTATGTTACAACAGGTTGCATACACAATTAAAGCATGGAACTTCTGTGAGCTGAAAAATTTGTCATTTGTCAGTCACATAAAGAACAATGCCAAACTGCCATACATCGTTTTATTTCATTTTCAACTTTAGCGTCTTAAAATAAAAAAAAATCTAAATATCGCTACTTTAATTTCTGAGCTTAGATATATAAGAATTTTCAGCAGGCACACCCCAGAACCAAAGTATTTTGAGATTGAATTCTTACAACCATTGAGTCATAGAGTAGGGGAGACTTACGGCTGCCTGTAATTTTTACCATGGAAATGGAAATGGAAATTTGACATCATTACATTTGTCATACCAACATTTATAACGAAATTCTGTCTGTAATATTGGCCAGAAGTCTCCCTATATCTTGCTTGATACAAGCTATGTATCGAAGTGAGTGCCTGAATGAAAATGGACATTGTTGACATCATTGTTATTATAGTCAATTTTTTTTTATATCTTATAAGTTAATGCTTGACTACAATCCCACCTGATGGTAAGTAATGATTAATTCATCACTTATTAATAAAACTATTTTACGCTGGGTAATACAGGTACAGGTATTAATTTTAAAATACGTAAAAAAATAATTGAATTGCTTGGGTATAACTGACGTTTCAAGATGCTAACAAAAATAAAAAATAATTTTTTGGCATTTTTCTTTCGGTCCTAGTGGAGATTCGAATTGAAATCCTTAAACATGTAGATAGGCAGGGACACAAACTTTAGTAAAAAGAATGATAAGTCGAAGACATTATTAAATCAAGACACACAGCACAAGCTACCTTCTTAGTTCCTAAGCATACGTACACACTTCTTTGGAATGAATCGCACTGCTATATGGAACAATAGAAGTGTAAACAATGTAATGAGCTCCTAAAGGACACCGCCTGTCCTGAGTAGCGAGCTCTAATGAGGATGTTTAGGTACGACAAGAGTAGCAGTTTTTATTAAACGCTTTTATATCCTGTCAATATTTAGAATGAGAAAGTTTGTTTATGAGGATGTCTGGATATTTCATACTCCTTCACGCAAAAACTACAGAATTTTCATAAAATTTAGCACACAGGTAGACCCTGATAAAACATATAGAGTACTTACTATCCCGGATAACGTGGGCAAAGTGTTAGTTTCAAATAGTTTGATAAATTGTAAGAGACTCAATCAATATTCATTTCAGATAGTTTGATAAATTGTAAGACAAACAATTAAAATGTAAGAGACTGATGCCTTTTGACGAGTCTTTCTTAGACTTGAGAACATTTTCATCGTTTTCTTCGCTGAGCAATGGCAACATCGTCTGGTCCATACATTTTGAAAGGTGGGAGTGTGGGGTTTGTATTTTCCGTAAGAAAGTATGATATGATGGTATATTGATTTATGATTTGTATCACAATTTAAGTTTATAAACCTCCATAATTAAACAGACAATACCCAACTAAACTGCCAGTACCTAGCTAGACAATATTATTTAGTAGGCATATCGAGCTTGGGACAGCTATCCTAAGGGCCACTGCGACCTAGTTTGATCCATTGTAGCTAGTCCAGCATGATTTTTGATTGGTACAACTAATTTAAATCATGTAATGGTGGGATTACCTGACTAACGAATGGCTAGAAACCTTCTACATTCAACCCTGAATTACTTTGACGTCACGAATTTTAGAGTGGTTGAAGGATGTAGGTTTTGTGTGTAAGGGACTCCATCTTTAAATCCTTCTCTCTTCTGTTTAGAAATCATTGGCCTCTGTGGCACACAGTTCGATCCTGATTGCACTCATGTATGGTGATAGAATTTTTACCTACTGTCTTAAATCGACCGTGAAATGTTTTTACATGTTTCGGTCACAGTCACAGTTTGGGAGAGCTAATGGGTTACCATTAGATGTGTTAACATCCCTCTTTTTTTTACCCGATATTAAGATATCCATGAGCGACACTAAACCCTCACTAAAATGGGTCGTCTATGTTCGTTTAACATCTTTAAAAAAATGCAAAGACATAACATTATCTACACATGAAATTTTAGCTGTGTGAGTTATTATTTATTACTTAAAAGTGTAAATTCAATACACAAGCAATTACAGTGCCTGTTTTGAAATTGCGAGGTGCTTAATATTCCACTAGCGTAGCTGCCTAATTGCTTTTGTTACCCTATTCCAGAATGCTATATTCACATCTCAAAACTATAATGATAAAATTGACTACCTAAACACAATTTAGTGAAATAATTTAATTTGTTAATTGAATCAATATTTTATGTTGTAAGTAAACAATCAAGTATCTATAGAAAAAACACCATCTTTAATACTTACCAGGCATGTAATTGGAACTTTTCTCTAATCGTTATCATTACATCTCACATCATTACACCTTATCACAATATCTTAAACTTCAATGTAACTTAAGGCCTCTGGTACACATACTTGAAACTGGCATTCTAGTTTAGCACACATGACTGTATATTTTTTTAAAACATCCACAAATACACACAGGCTCGGAGTATGACCCCTTCCCTCCTCCGCTTTGTTAAAAATTTATGAATGTTTTGTGGCTAACTCTGATAGGGACATCCGAATGTCGGCCTAAAAAAACTGCTTCATAACTGGTTTTCTGAAACAATTAAAAGATTACGATTGCTTCTAGGAGGCAGGTTTATAGAGGCAAGAAAGAATTTAAGACACCAGTACTGACGTAATAAAACTGCGTATACAATTACAAAATCCAGCTACCTTCAACAGGAGGGACTGTTACCACAAAAAATGGGACTCAAATCATTTTGCAATCATCAGTAGATACTGTCCATAAATCCATAAAATTATCCTTTTCTTACATGAGCTTATATGAGTTGATTGTTGTATTACTATTGTAAAGCATTTTACTTTTTTATTTTTCGATACTATCCAATAAAAAGTGTACCTACTGAATCAATATAAAATCAATTCATAAAGAATTTCTAAATAGACTTGAAAATTTCAATTGGTTAATTAATTTAATGCATCGATAATAATATAATCGTTAAGTTATATCCTTTGCTAAATGGACATCAGCCAAATCGGTTGGTGAAATAAAACCATCAAAATATTGTATGCAAATTGTACAGAACGTTCAACGAATTGCAATCACAGCAATATACAAAGTAGTTGTTAGTGTAGTGCCTATACCTTTGACCGCACGACCAAGGCGATACCGACAGCTTAACATGCTTGAGGTGAAATTGAATTTGCTCAGTAGATGTTTTTTGCCGGGATTCGAACCAACGAACCGCAATGCCAGCTTGGGCTCTTTGACTCAATGCCAATGTTATTATGTTAATTCTTAGCTCGTAAATCAGTACCGTATTTATTTAATATGTATTTTCAAACTTGTTAACAATTTTCGAAATCATAGATAATAATATTAGATTTATATATTATTATCGTAGTATTATGATTAAAAATGTTTGTTTGTGCAAATAGTGGCATTACTTTATGAATGCATTTGCCTGTTCCCGTCAAAATTATTATTCGTCGTAATATTCTCTTCATTTTCTATTAAAGCGCGGCAAACCAATCCTGATCGCTTTTAAATTACAAGTCCTCTATTTCTGACAAGTGCACTTTTATTTGAAATGAGAAAAACAATTGAGAAAGGAGTCTTCGCGCCGACGATAAATAATAAATTAATCCGCGTTTTACTAACAACCGCACCGCCAAAAGCTTTCGAGTTTTTTTTACGGAAATAGCCAGCAAACGAGCTGACGATCCACCTGATAGTAAGTGGCTATCGTCGCCCATGGACATCAGCCACACCAAAGGCTGATGCGTTTCCGGCCAAGAAAAAAAGAAGAAAAAGAAAGAAAGAACTGGCTCTCAAGCCCCCAGCTGGAACACGACGAGTCGTTTGCCGGCTGACTCATGCTCAAGGATGGTAGCTATCCAGGCGAACCCCATGGAGAAATAAAAATAGTACCTAATATATACGTAATGGTATTAATCAACAATTAAATCAATATTACCAATATAATCCCTCGAGGGGCCCTACCACCAGCGGGCCGGATTTAGTCGCCTCTTACGACACCCATCCGGCGTGGTATTGGGGTTAGTATTCTAAGCCACCCCAATACGGCTAAAAGTTGAAGTAAATATCGCCGCATCACCGCTCCCGCTAAATAACCCTCATTAACAATCGTAATATGTATTACCTATTGTGAAGTGTAACAATGTGCCTCAAGCAACCATATACGGTGTAGTGTTCGGAGGGTCAATAATACACACGCTTTACTCTGTAATAGGTGAGGTATGAATACGCAGAGCGCACATCTGCACTCGCTCACAGCTAGCCATAGAGTGCCCGCTATGCATAGACACTACATCCGGTATGCCTAATAAGAAGTCGAGAAGAAAAAAGATTGGAGACATTGGAGCAGCAGCCTAGCCGTCGACGCAGCTAATACGAGTACCGTACCAGCCTTGCAGACCAGGTTAGTGTGCTTGCCAACCCTCCAAAAATCCCTGACTAACGCAAATCTACGCAGTTTTGTTTAGGTGTGAGCTTACCGGATAATTTGAGCAATTTTAGGCATTGCATCGTACGAATTGTAATTAATGTATTAATTGGAACACTGAAAATGACAGATTAAATACTAATTATGAGACCACAATTACTTATTATTTTGAATAGCCGCACATTTTGTAGTTCAAGCGCCGGCAATTTTACCATGCGATGAACTGTTTTGCGAAACGAATAAATTAGATAATGAGAGTGCTATGATTCTGTGATATTATCTTACCTTTAAGATATAAAAAAGACTACAATCTTAAAGTTGATGTTAAAATGATATTTCTTGAAGATCTAAGACGTTTGAATGACTAGGTAAATCGGAGTTTTACTTTAAATATTGTTAGGATAATTTATTTAAGAAAATAACATAGCTATATCACACTCAACTACGCCCTAACCATAATCCGCGTCACCCATCTATCCATCAGCCTTTGGAGATCCGCTGCTGGACATATTATTCTTCCACTATCTTGCGCCATTCTGACCCATCTAAATATGGAATCTGGAATGGAAGCTGGATCTTCTAAATCCATCAAATTATCCGTGTAACTAGATCAAAAGATTACAGTTAAAATTATTTTGTATCCACTATGATGAAAGTTAAAAATTTTAATCTAGTCAATTAATATATTTTAATATACTATTAAATTGCACTCGTTGCCAACTCTCACACTATAAGTAGCGCATTCGCTAATGAATTTCAGTCCAGGCAACAAGTACATTATGGTAAAGTCATTTGTGATGTCGATATGATGCAATGACAGGCATTTACATCCGTTGAGTGGCGAAATTCCGAAAATGTACCTTTAATGCTTTTTAACGGATTAAGCCTTCATTACGATGCGATGCTATAAAATTTTAATGTTCGTAATGTATGTTAATCAATTTTAATCAAATGTTAATGTTATAAATAATTAACTATATAGTTTATTTCATAACTTGTTAGTTGTCAAGAACATCAAAAAAGTATCGTACATCAAAAAAGAAACAAACAAACAAACACGCTGTGTCAAAAAAAATTTATAGTTCGCCACGTTTCAACAAATTGCTACCAGATCGTAAAGATCATGACAGCACAAAGACAAATTACAAAACAAAGTAAAATAAATATAATATTACTTTACTAGATTTAATTAGGAAGGCACAAAACATTTGTAAGTTCCAGTTGCTCCTACCAAAATGAAGTACCTACTTATAACTATTTACTTTACTTTTCTGCTTAACCAATCACTTTTCCTGCATTAAAAAAATTCTTACCTGTTATGGTGTAATAATCAGCTAGGACCTAATATAATTTACCAGAGCAACAACTGATAAAAAAAATTATGCTGGAACGATACCCGTTAATCCGTCACGCACTTGATAAGTTCCCTCCACACAGCATATTCATAAATTAAATTTTCCAAACGAACATTGAACCTTTACATATACTCTAATTACTTCCTGAGTACATCGCAACAACACGCGAATAAAGGAGTTTAAACAATGTCTAATTGCTAAATAAATGCTCTACACGTTTACTCCATTATGAGAGCAGATTTAATTTTACTTTCGGGGTTGCCTGGTTGTATGCATGGCAGTGAGTGTTTTGACATTCATTTATCTCCATTATAGATCTGTGAAGGTAACGGTCAGACCGTAGTTTAACCCTCGGTCCTCCCTCCCTCATCATGCAAAATGACCGAACGCCACAAACAAAACATTACTGCGCCCGTTGCGTAAAAGTTTAGGGAAGATTGTTGTAAACACAGTGTAAGAATTAACAGTCGCCCATTATGTTAGGAATAAAGAGAAAATCAGACTATTGTTTAAATATTAGGCACGTTATTACAGCAGTTTGTTTCACGGGATATAAACTCTCAAATATAAATATAACCACATATTTTGACTAAGGTGTAGATTTTGTAAAGGGCCTGTAGAGGGTGAGTACTTAAAGTTAGAAGGTTGGCTCTACATGACATCTGGTAACTTTTTGATATCGTGTCATCTTGGCATCATTTGACATGAAAATGTATTTGTTGGGATCATTATTACTTGAATATTATTATTTAATATTTAAGGCCCCACCATCGCTTACCCCGCGCGATACTTGTGTGTTCCTCCAAGAGGACTATTGGCCGACTGTATATTGAAATCCTTAGGCTGTGGTGTAAGTATAATGCAAAATGACTTGAGCTCGAAATTACTGATGAACCCTTACATTTTATGGTTGAGTTTTATTATAATAAATATTATTCCAGCGGTTATAAGTATACTCATTTCCAGTATAATGTTACTTGACTAGGTGGTTAAAAGTTTAGACCGTTCGATACATTTTTTCTATGAAATAATTCCATATCATCCCAATAAAACTCCTCGGAGAAATAATATAATCAGGTTGTTTAATGTGAATTACTGAAACATAATATGTAAGGTATAATCTTCCCTTCCTCGGTATAAATTAATATGGCGAAATTATTTGATGAGGTCTATCAAATAAACTACGAGTATTATAAGGCTTGCTTCTTGCAAATATGGTTGGAAAATCGAGAGTGACAATTCGATTTTTTTATTGCATTCGTGACCATGAACCGTTTGCTTTAAATCTTCAAATGGATGGATGGACAGTTTTAATGGTCTCCGTAAAGGAGTGGAACTGTAGCATAAATTTTCAAAACCTCTCCAATTTTTTCGAATTTCGTTTCGTATCCGATACGAAGTCTATTGGCTTTTAATTTATTTGTCTGCGACAATTTGTATGCCGGGTCCGTTCGTTTGCGTTTCACTCGTTTTTAAGGGTTCGGTAGTCAAAACGAAACCCTTATAGTTTCGTCGTATTCGTTTGTCCGTTCGTCCGCCGCTGTACTTCCCGTAGAAAATGTAAAGTGAATATGAATTTGTTTTTTCTCATAATACAGTGATAAATATTTTAAACCTCCATGAAAAATTTATTCACCAACTATCCAATTTAGGTAAAAGCTAAACCTCAAAGAACAATAAAGTAAGTTAACCATTGGAAGACGCAATCATGGTATAAAAGGCTACCAATCAAACTGCATCGCATGAGGGTCCTAACGCGAAAAAATAAAGAGCGTTTATCCTCATACTGAAAGGAGGCTGAAACGACATCGTTTCAGTAGGGGAGGGAAGATTTATTTCATGACAGCCCTCGTTATAGCACCGAAGGGACGATTCCCAGGAATGCAAGCTGAAGCCTGGAGGGGTGATATATTCAGTGATCACTAGATCGAGATGATATTTTGCGGGATTGTATGTGGGAATTGGGATTAATTTTGCCCTGCGCCGTTAATAACAATGCGTAAACATGTGTTTATCTGCGTGTAGAATGGATTGGAGGAAGGGCGTTACGATTAATGAAACGAAGTGCGAGGAAAATAAAAAGATGTTCGTAATATTTCGTAGTGTTAACGTTACTTTTAAAAATGTTCCTGCTATGTTTTTCCTTTAATGTTTTTATTTGATAAGTTGATAGCTTTTGCCTGCGGTTTCGCCCGCGGTAGAGCGGTATCGAAACAAAATTTTGAATTTAATTTAGATTTATAGAACCACATAAAAATAAAGTGCACCTATAAGTAGAATGATGGATTAGGATACATAATATTAGATATTAGATGATGCCCGTGACTTCGCGTGCGTGGATATCAAGTTTTTGCCAATCCCGCGAGAACCATGAACCTTTCCGGGATGAAGCCTATGTGTTAATCCAGGCTATCTCCAAATAGCCAAATTGGTTAGGTAGTTGTGGCGTGATCAAGGAACAAACATCCAAACATCTTCACAAACTTTCACATGATATTAATAGGATTTGTATCTATTTTTTTTGTATGAGAATATTTTTTTTAACCTAAACCTAAATAAATTATTTCATATCTATGCGTTATTATTTTTATTTAACGAATTAAAAACACTTACTATCTCAAAGTTTACTTCGTAATTACATTGTGCTAGTTCTCAAAACATCATGTCGATTTTAGCAAAGTTTATAACTAGCAAAACTCAAATATTCAACAGAAATGTTGCTAACAATCTCTTACCTGGTCGCAAGTTACATAAAAGTGAGAAATATGTGTAAAAATGCAGCGGCAGGAGACGTTCGTAATATTGTTTGCTTGTCGCCAGTTTTCGTTACTGCGTCGTATAGTTGTATGTAGTTTAAAAAAGGTTACTTTAACTAGACTGCAATATTTTAAAGGAGAACCCCAGTTTCCATAGAAACTCAGGCCTAAGTAGACAAGACTGGAAATTGGCTGTTAATTAGATTATTGCAAAAAGTTCAATTTCTCCAATTTTCACGGCTGCCAGCAATGGCCAACTAAGGAAATCCTAGAACGAATTACCTTAATTATAGGTTATGATTATGTCATACTCGTGTCACAGTGCTATTTAATATGTATGTTACACTTACGTTGGCGGGTGTCTATTATAATTCTACTACTTCAATGGTTTTCACCCAAAACGAATGTCATAAAAAGGTTGTATAATAAAAGCTATTGCATATTTCAAGAGATTTTATTAGTTATCATTATAATATATTAATATTTCGTGTAGTTGTGCAGGAGGCGTTATATTTCGTTAGTACCTTGCCCAATCAAGATACCATAATATACTCATTGTAAGTATGGCCACAGCAACTTCCTGATCTTCTAAAGATGTATAGGGTACGTTATCCAGTGTTCAGGACTTATTCTGAACCTTTGTCAGTCACAAAACAGGCGATTAAGGAGTCCATATTCATATAGTATTGGTTTGCAAGAAATTGTAGCGAAACTGCGAAACACATTCACCAAAACACAAGTACGAAAGCGAATACAATAGAAAATTAAAATCACTGTGTACGTGTCGATGAGTTTCAATAGTAAATAGGACTCCAAATACGCTGAAAATATTTGATAGTAAAAATCTCAGATTAAAGAAATAAAAGGCAGATGTATTCATCCAACTACAATGTAAAGCTACCAAAGCAAATACAAACTAAAAAAGCAAATACAAACCCGAGTCAGTACTAAAGAAAGCGTCAAATAGCTTGCATGTCACAATTGTCAAAATTTATTAAATAATTTTCTCAGACAAAATGCAGTCTTGCAATTTTAAACACTGCTAAAGTTGTTCCCAAAATCAAGGAAAAGAAGATAAGATATCTTTTCACAGGTAACTGTTCATTATTTTATTATTTATTTATAATAGTATTTTTGCGGTGCGCTCGGAACACAAAACCTCGACAATTATTCAATTTAATACCAGCTTTATATGAAAATCGATTACCCTAAATTAAGGGAAATATGCATGGGTTATTTGAACACTGATCAATTATAAAATATCAAAAAAATATTTTAAAAATAAATAGTTGTATTTATTTAAATATAAAAATCAGGAAATGCAGCCAATGCATAAATACCTGTCGCTGGGTTATTTCAAACATAAGATAGATTGTACGAAGGATTAGACTTTAGAGGGATAAAATAAGGATTTTAACATAGGTAAACCTGATTGATTGAAAATATCACGTTTGCCTACGATAAAATGCACGATTGAAGAAAATATTATATTCTATTTTAGTTCCTGTTTAGCCTACTCAATAAATTATTTTATTTTGCAGATTGCCGACAAATGCTATTATACGAGATAAATAGGCTTTTATTATTCGTCAAAGTAGGCAAGATAATTATTGGCCATCCAAATTTTGCTTTGTTTATTCATTGCATTTTAATGAAGATGACGTATATTATATATATTTCATGTATTTTAATTATAATAAATGTATTAAAATTTTGATATTTTTCAATTAAAAATAACTACCCAAAAGAGAAAAAAACCATAAATTAAAACAATTCAACATATTAAGTACTGTATATTATAAGAACATATTTTGACATCTTTAATATCTATACTTTTTGATAACTAGTGATATAATACTAAATAATTTGCCAATTTAATTGTGCATAATATTTCAAATTGAAAATATGGCAAAAAATATTTACTAAATTGCGGGAGATTGCGACTTTTTGTTTTCAATGTCTGGCAACTTACACACACTAAGAAGTATGTGTCTCTACGATGCCACTGCTATTTGTCAATATGGTTGTCATGCACACATAGTGAAAAAGCGGCTTCACGTCATTCGTTGCATTTCTTTGCGAAAGTTATATCTGCCTTTTATTTCTTTAATCTGAGGTAAAAATATACAAGAACACGCGTAGAAAGATGAAAGATCGATGACAAATATGACAATACAGTGGTGTTATTTATAAATACTATGGTTACCAAAATGACATTATTAGGGATTACATCATCATTGTTGTCAATCGATTAATCGATGTCAAAATATTCGAAATGTAATTTAATAAAATTAGCGTAACGATTGAATGGTAATTATAATATATTACATAGTTTTGATTTATATGGAATACGAAAATATGTAAAAAATAAATTAATATTATAATTATAATCACTAAATAATACATAAAATATATTATTATGTTCCATCAATCGATCATTATCAATCGATTCAATCGATTATAAAATCGTATGTAATGAGGTAAATACTGTGAAAACTTTTTTGCATTATTTTGTTCATTTGGCAAGAGCAGCTGAAGCTAAGATTTAAATATGTTTATCTTATAAATAAGACGAATTTTTTGGTATATAGTTTACTCTTGTCTAGTCCGATGTTCTAGCACAGATATAGCATATGGTTCGGGGCCGAAAATTGGGGATCGCCTTTAGTTTTCAATTTCAGTTTAGTTTGCTTTGCGTTCTCCGATAACCAAACTTGGATAAGCAGTTAATCGCCATCTTAAATGTATGGCTTAAGGGCTCCCACACAAAACTGCGATGCGATGCGATGCGAATTCGCATCGCAGGAACTTGCGATGCGAATTTCTGCGATACGATTTAGTGCGGCAAACCGTTTGGTAGGGCGACCATTCCTTCAAGTGTAGTCAGCCGTACTGGACGTGTTTTTAGGAAGCGTAAGATGGATCGCAAAAAGATTATTGCACTGCTGTTATTGTTAAATAGATATAAAAGAGAAAGAAGATTCTGGGTTCATCCATTTATTACGATTATGAACTCTGATGGGAACTATTTTACTCAAAAGTACTATGCGTTGAGAACTGAAGAAGAAAAATTTTTTGATTATTTTAGAATGAGCATATCTTCATTTGAAGAGCTTTTGAAAGGCGCCGCGCGTCTTTCTCTAAAGCTGTCTCAGAGCGAACTAAAATGGCGTCACCAAGGATGACGTAATATCGCAGGAATGTGCGATGCGAAGCAGATCGGAAATTCTTGCGGTGCGTTCGTGCGAATTCGCAGATATTTGCGATGCGATGCGAATTCGCGGTTTTGTGTGGGAGCCCTAAGTCTTTCTTTATAGTTGTATTCAAAATGTTTGTCCATTAAACTTAATTATCCATTAAATTTTTATCTTTGGGCATTAATACAATTATAGTCTGGCTTACAATACAATAAAAATCCGCTTTATCTTTAAGATATGCAAAAATATTTTGTTGTCTTGTTATTTTTAATAACCTTTATTATCACATATTATGAATAAACGTAAGGTAACTTCTTATTCACCAACATTCAGGAGAGAGTGCGCAGGAATATGACGAATTAATTTCCCCATCGAACGTTCCCACGTATGGCGATTGTTCATCCTTGCGTGATAAACATGCCGTCGGTATGGGCATCGAGGTTTACCTTGTAATTTGTAATGCATACCATGAAGGACTGAAATAGCATGCCTGTCGACATTCCCACCCATCTACGTCAGAACCTTGAATAAAAGAGAGAATAGTCTCAGTGTGTTCACCAATCTAGAATTCATCACTACTTACCCATACGTGAAAATGTTGCAAGCATTTACAATTAAGAAAAAAACATAATAATGTTGGTAATGATAAGGCAAATATAGACAGGACAAGACATATGCTACGATGCAATATAAGCAAATGGAGCAAACAAGTAACCCTATGGTACCCAAGAGAGGACACTAGAAGAATGGGGCGTCCGAATACAAGATGAAGAGACGATATTCGCCAAATCTTGGGGCCTTAGTGGACCAGAGTAGTTAAAGATAGAGCTCAGTGGAAAGAGCTGGAGGAGACCTATGCCATGATGCCTCGAAAATATGTATGTATTGTCAAAGTTGTAGCAAATTCGGAAGAAAAGTGTTTTATTATTATTTATATATTATATATAAGGAAAATACAACAACAACCCAAAACGTTAAGTTGTGTTCTGTTATGACATAATCGCATTACCAAATGAGGTTCCGATAATGCAGTAGTAGAAGTGTAAATAAATTTTATAGTCCAAGATAAAACCCATTACGACTGGTTTACGAGTACCACTCCCCTAATGATGCGAACGTATGCAGGGGTGACTTGTTATATTAGGAATGAATATATTTGAGAGTCCAGATATTTAACGGCATTGAATCGCATCGGAAAACATCACAAAAGCTGCACTTAACGATACATTATTATAATGAAAGAAAGTATTATATTTTCACCCCTATTAAACATTATGTTTTACAAATAAATTTTATTTAATGAACGTTTTATCAATATTCAGAAGAAAGAAACAAAATCATATTAACATGGTGGTATTTATTTTGTATTATCTGTATTAGCGTGGACTACTGTTACAGATACCTTTGGTATAGGTAAACTCACACTAATTTAATACAAAAATATACTGACGAAAATATCAATAAAAATTTCCCTACATAAAAATCCAGTAAATAATGAATAATTTTAAAAATTAAAATAACAGATACTTAGATTTTTTAACAAGCAAGAAACATTTCCTGCAAATTAATTTAATTCTATAAAATATTTAAAACTGCAAATACTAATAGGCGCTATAATAAATAATATAAACTCATTTGATTATCATCCAATGTGTTGTATGCGGTACATCGTATGAGACTAATCTCTTAAAGTAATTGTCAATTGATACTTATGATAATGACTGAAAAGTATGAAGTCACCCTTGCGCTCTAATACTACTCTCTACAATAAATAGACCACCCTCCTTGCATTAAGCTGGCTTTTGCTTGACGGCCCATTGTCTTGTTTATTAGTTTTGTTCAGCTGCTTAATGTCAAGTGTCATGCTATAATAGTCTTTGTTGCGTATGATAACCAATTGTGATTAACTCTAATATAAGATTTCTTTTTCAGTTGTGATATTCTATGCTATAGATTACATAAATTATATTCTACATAGACATTTTCTATATTCTGGACAATGTACAAAAAACAAAAAATACTTAATTATGTTCTTTGATAGTTGACAGTTTTATCCCATGACTGGACTTGTCCAGTGTAATAACTTCTTTTCAGTTAACTTATAATATTTTATGATATCGCTCACCTAGTAATATAATGGCACATGTGCAAAAAATGCGAAATTGAGTTTATATGCTATACGTGTTTAAAAGTGCTTAACCTACATAGTGGTAAATATATATTAATGTCCATACTAGTAACCAAACCCATACAATCTGTAAAAAAACCTAAAAAGAACCCATAAATAAATTTTAAACATTTTTATAAAATTTCTGAAATTCGTTTCTGTAAAATATTACAAACGTATATGTGCCGTTGTATTACTGGGTGAGCGATATAACATCAAATTGTCCTAATAATACCTAAGCCCTAGTTTAAGACCTTCTTGTGAGAGCAAATCAACGATTTTAGATTTTGTCCATCTTTACGTGTTTCAGGTATTTTCAGCACATGTTCTAAATAAACTGGATAGCGTAATGTATTCAGTGACAGTTTACCTACTTCAATATAAATCTCAACTACCTACTTAAAGAAATATTTATAATAATTACTCGGGTGTATTAACTCTTAATTTGTTTTTCTTTAACATAATGGATGAAGTCATTTTTGTCTTGAAAGGTTCTTGTTATTAATTACATATATAACAAAATAAATTAACTTTTAACCTAAAGTTCAGTAATAGTAAACAATTGATGAACTTCCTTACGAAAGTTCCATTAATCAATGTATTGTTTTACGCGTCTATAGAAAGTTTAATGTCATCATCTAATGTGCTTGTGTTAAATGTTGAATTTTTAGGAGGCTTTCGTGAAGTGAATGAAATAGAAAACATCTATGTTCTATTCTGTATATTATGTTATCTATACGTATAATCTATACTAATATTATAAACAGGAAAGATTTGATTGTTCCTTTGCATTGAATAGGCTCCGAAACTACCGAACCGATTTGAAAAATTCTTTCACTGTTGGGAAGCTACACTATCCCCAGGTGACATAGGATATATTATATTTTTTTACTATTATTGCCGAAGCGAAGCGAGGGCGATTTCTTAGTAGGAAATAAAAACACTTTTCCATCATGTACATACCTATAGATAAATTATTGCCGTGACGAAAGTTACCGATAGGTAAACTTTTTTAAAAGTCTAATTATTATTTTATAATTACTAAGTTAATTACCAGGAATTTTAAAATATTACAAAAAATAAATAATTAATCATGTTTATTTTAATAACTTGCTGATTAAATTGAGTTCAAAATGACTATAAAATGATGAGCAGTAACTGAAGGTGTTGTTATCTCCTTGCCCTTCGCATCTACATCACTCAATCTTATCTCCGAATAATGAAAGGCTTTAATAACAAACTTGTTTGTGTGACATTTTTGTGTGCAATTTTCTGTTTTGCGTGGAGTACTCAGGATAAGGTAAATAATACTCATTCATATTCCTTATTGTTAGGTTGATAGTTAACTCAATAGTTATAACATAACTGGAGCATAGAGACATATAGTTAACTTATTTATTTAGACTTTTAAGTGCCATACAAATGTTATAATAAGCGTGCTAAAAGCATTGCTGCATACCACGTTTAAATAAAAAAGCCCAAGATTGGATGGAGCACCTTACAATATGAATGTAATATGATGAATGTATATTTTATGTATAATAATATGGTAAGCTCATTAATACATATTTTATCCTGCATTTTACTCTTTTAGAGGATGAATTTTCAAAATGTTTTTAATGCTCCCCTACAAAAGTAGAAATAACATAAAAGAAACTTTTCAACAGACGCTCAATTTACGACGCCATATCGTACTTATTAAATAATTTTATCGGTAATTATTATCTTTCGTAATTTCGAGCTCCAATCAAATGTGCGTGAGTATATTAGTTTATTGATTACGTTAACTAAATAATATGTCACTGAAAGAGAAAGTAAACAGCAAGTAGATTTAAATTACATAACGCTTATTTGAACTCGACTCTGTCCTTCATCAAAATAAACATTTTAGGCGCCCTCATCTCTCCCTTCTATAACAACTGGTTCACTTGTGCGATATCTGGCAGTAACAGTTGGAGCTCAGAATATAGAACAAGGAGTTCATTAAAAACATATCGACGCTTGAAAAGAAAAATTGACTAAACGACATTGAGCTAATTTTACAGGAGAGCAGTTTAAAATTTGGAATTTTTAGAAAAAAATCACATATTTTTGTAATTCTTCTACCGACATTATTCTTACTAATTTGAAATCCTTATTTTATCATCTGTATTGTGGCATATACAACAACTTTTCTAAAAATTCTACTTTAAACTGCTCTCCTGTAAAGTTAGCTCAATGTCGCTTAGTAAATTTTTCCTTTCAAGCGTCGATATTGTTATGATATAATAATATTTTCTTAGAAGTATGTAATAAAATTTCCATTGAGTTAATAATTTACTCCTGAGTATGTTCTAAAATATATTGATTTTTTCAGAAAAACGTAAAAATACCAGCCCCATTGGTTTTGATGTTCCGCAAACATGCGGAGACTTGTGCACAGGAAACTGGAGTCTCTGCTTCTCATCTCCTGAAAATAGTAGACAATACTCTACCCTATGATGAACCAAATTTAAAATTCTTCCACTGTGTCGCATTTAAACCTGGATTCATCGAACAAAACGGACATTTTGTTGTTGACAAAATGGCATCATATGAGGTCCTAGACGGAAGTGTTGAAGACTATACGAACACAATTAACGAATGTAACAAAATCGTAAAGGAAAATGATATACAAACGTTGATAGCAACATCAAAGTGTATCCATCAAGCTTATCATTTTAACGTTGAAAAACCACAATAACAGAACTATAGAGAGAGGTACTCCTACTTTATCTTGTAGTAGATATTTTATGTACTTATAATGGGATATATAAATACATAATTAGTGATCACTGATGTGATTATAATATGAAATTTAATAAAACAAAAATGTGGTTTTTAATTGGTTGCTGGGCTTTGATTAAACATTTAACAACATCAACAACAATCGAGCACGATAATTTAGATCATGTAAACAACAAAAAATCAAAGTAATTCAATAGATACGTAATTCCTTTTCTTTGGATAGACCCAGGTAACTTTTATGAACCTGTGCAAGTGTTCCTATTACTGATTTAAAAAATATTTTAATTTAACCTCACTAAAAGTGATCTAACTGTTATACATGCAGAGCGTCAAAGAAAATATTGTCTTTAAAGATATTCTGAAATTCAAAATTACTCGAGTAGATTCGAGTAGTAGATACAATCGTTGGAGAACAAAGGTGATGAAACTGATGGTCTAAAGATGATGAGATGATAAGATGATTTCAGAATCAAAACACACAGTTTAGGCAAATGAGTGAATAAAATTTGTTTGAATCGATTAATGATTCATATATATTTAGTTATTTGCGGCAAGGTTTTTTTTTAATCTAATGAAATGTTGGAAAAGGATGCCGAATATGAGATAGTCGCCAAATATGAGATAGTTAGGTTTTGGTGAAACTAATCACCGCAGCCATTTGGCGCTACTGTCGCTAGAAGCCACGTGGCAAAAGATCAAAACATTGTGTTAGTGTTTCCCAGTCCAAGGCGAAGTTAGGTTGTATACGCGTGGGTACGAAACCCCAAAACCAAATTTTTGTCATCAAATGTTTACAAGGTACGCTACGACTGTATTAATTACACTTTACCGTCATTCTATCAATTATATCCTGAATTTTACGATACTGTATACACAGTTTTGTTGCATTTTCTTTACTAAGAAATACTAGGCAGCCATTTGTTGAATGTAGATGTTTTTGCTTTATATGAGACACGCAGGGGCTCTTAAAATGAGATATATTATCATATTAGGATATATAAAAATATGACTATTTGAAAAATCCTTTTTTTAGATGGCGTCGATCAAAAGGAAATCATGGGAACATGATGCACTTTAATAATTAATAATCTATACTAATAATAAAGAGGAAAGATTTGATTGTTTGCATTGAATAGGCTCCGAAACTACTGAACCGATTTGAAAAGTTCTTACATTGTTGGAAAGCTATACTATCCCCGAGTAACATAGGCTATATTATATTTTCAAAAAATTAGGGATCCTTAATAAAACTCCAATAATGTAACCCAAGGTGTAAAAAATAAAGAAAACCGAAGCAGAGCGAGGGCGGTTACTCGTATTTAATAAGTGTCATCTGAAAATCACTGTGATTATAATGAGTCTAATATAAATTATACCTATGTACGTTACATACATATATTTAAGTCGTACTAAGACCTGTTTATTTAGGTGTATGCTGTTATTAATTAGAGAATATAGCCAAAAAAAGTTTAATTTTAACTGATTTATTAACAACCCTCAGTATCTCATAATAGGAGACCATTTGCCTGAGACGTAATTTCTGAACTTGGAGAATGGTCTCTCATAACTAAACTAATACCCTATTATTACCCTATATTAATACCCTATTAAATACCCTATTGTATATTGCAAATCATAGTGATTAGTGCAATGATTTATGTTTTATTGCCAAAAATAAAAATGGTATCTTATATTCGGCATCCTTACCCTAATAGTTATACATGATCAGGTGAATTGTCAGCTCTTTTGTGGGATAGAATAAAAATTGATATTAAACAGTTATTATTAACTGAAACTAACATCATTCGCCATCTTCTTCGTATAATATCCGAACTCAACTGAAACAAAGAACTCGCAACAATTCAAACTGTATTGTATGGAACGGGACATTTTATTGTTGAATGAGCACAATCTGGCATATATAATAAAAGTATGCGACGCGTTATTTCCGAACAAATCGTAACAACAGAACGTGACATTTGTGTCGTAAAACGATTCCGATCCTTATACAACATCATCATACAATATGTTTCATGTAGTATGATGAATAAAATTTATTTATACGCGTTAAAAGTTATGTTTTATAACTAGTAACCAACCGTCTAATTTCGGGAAACCTTTGCCCTAGGCCCACTGTCCACGACACTTCATTTGACGATTGCATGCAAGCTGCATAATCAAACACAGGCAATAGGTAAAATAGGTGAAGCAATTTCATACTTTTACTACGCATGATGCAAACAGGTTGCAAGCAAGCGTCAAATGACGACAGTATGTGGATGACGTGCGTCTACATGGACAAAATACCTTATATATAAACGAAGACGATTGAGGCTATAGTAATTTTTTAACAAACATCTAAAGAGTGATTCAGTTGGATATGCTGTCAAGTTATTACTCTTCTTCTTCTATACTACACTAAAACTCAACTATTTGTCTGTCTTTTAAAAATTAAAAGCTTTTCCTGGGATATGGGATGAAAGTTTGAATATTTTTAAAACATCAACCGATTTGCTTCTTTGCAACAAATGTTGCTTGCTTAAATTGATGGAATATATGTATATTACTCAGTTTTTCAACATTTTACAACAAAAAGCAAAAAAAACAAATTAATGTGAATATTGCTTATTTTTCAAAACCCGCTCCCGGATGAATCCTTTGTGAATTTATCATGGGTTTCAGTATATAAATTACGAAACATAAGTGCTTCAATATAAATTCACCGTACAACCACCGTACAAATAAGGTAACCATAATTTCCGTATGCGAAGCTGAGGGCAACAGCTAGTATACAATAAAATTTTAATTGGTACATATCTGTACATAAACTAATTTTAAAGAAAAAATGGATTGTCACAAAATATATTGCTGGAGGTTTAACTTAAAAGTAAAGCAAGTTTCATTTTCATACGTCGATTTTATCATATTTTAGGCCACTAGCCTAAAATGTGGTAATTATCTATAATTCTATAATTATTAATCTATAATTATTAATAATCTTATTTAAATAATTTGTGTTACACTTTGTGTACAATTTGTGTACACACACTAACTAGTAAACTTTACTACCATCATAGATATACGATTTGTTTACAACACCGATATTTCGAGGGCCGTAAGATAAGGAAGATACACCGCCTCTGCTTCCTTTTCTTGAAAAATCGCATAAATTAAATGCTCCACCAACGAATTTATCTTTTTCCACCATCAGAATACTAATGGCGGGCCGCGTCTATCCTCCAGGGTGGCCGCCGCATCAATAAAATTAACATTGTAATCCACTTAAAGTTACAAAAAATTACAACGTAAAACGTGTTTTTCATAGCTTACTAAATCGGGAGTGAAGGTTAGCAGTTTTAGCAAAATAAGCGAGATAGATTTTCCATTTTAATAAAGTAACTGTTTTGCTTACTTTAGTTCTTCACTAGCTGATGCCCGCAGCTTTGCATACGGAAATTATGTTTTAACTTATTCAAACTTCTATCCTGTTTTCCCGGGAAACCTTTTAATTTTCCGGGATGAAAAATTATCTAAAATATGACACAGAGTATCAGTAACAACTTTACAAACTTTCATCGAAATCCGTTCAAGGGTTTTTATGTGATGCCCGGACAGACAAACAGACACTTTGAATTTAATTATAGTATAGATTTTACTGACTATTACAGCAATGTGGCCTTTCAAATGATTTAAAAGAATCATGGTTTAATACGCTGATATATATGCTGATCCGGTAATTGGCAGATATGAACAATTTTTGCCGACGCAACAAAAAGGAAGAGTTTATCAAATCAGTTATATTTTTTTAATATTTGTTACCAACTGATTTAGAAAATTATTTAGTCGTCTTCCAGAATGGTCCTTTATTCATCATAATTCAGTTTTGGTGATCAGTTCGTCGAGGAATTGAGGAAAATTTTGATTTATTATTGTATTTTTTTAAAAGACTGATTCGCCGAAGTTATTTATTAGAGTTAGAGATAAGAAACTCTTAGATGAAAATTATTTCAGGTAAAAATTCCAGTACCTATCCGTGGTAAAATAATTTAGTTACAGATAATTTTTATCGTAAACATGGTGGTATAGTACTAGTACGCAAATATTATATTGAATCGTAGAATACCACTAGATATTTAAACTAATTCCTTCACCATTATTGATCAGTTCGATTACCTTATTTATTTCGGAAGAGCGCTCTGGAGAGTCGGGTGACCAGTTGACCACTCGTGTCAAATTTTGTTAAGCGTTTACGTAAATCAAAATGCCACATTAAGCTGTTCTGTATTAGTTAAGTAATATCGGAATCTTTTGAGTACTTATTAAGAAAAACTGTTACATCATCCTTCAATGATTCGCACTGAAGTCGCATTGTGGATTACGCTTTACCAATTACGAAGAGAGACTAACCCTACATTACTTGGGATTACACAAGTACCAACCCATTAGAGCTAAAGCAACTTGTAAAACAAAAAGTAGTTGCCTTCATTTTACAGCCGCAAGCCATTTAGACTAATTATGATACTAAAAACCTAACAGACTTCTACAAAGTACGGTTGTGCCAAATTTAAATGTAGCTATAAATATGTATGACTTTAATTAGAGGAGGCGATTGCGAGTCGAACACTTCGCGAAGTTTTCAATTATTTATGTAGAGAAGCTTTTTTAAAATCTTTTTAATGTTTCAAGACTGTTTTGCGGAACTTATTTCTTTCTCAGTTCTTGTTTGCGCTGGGATTGTTATTTTAAAAAAAAAATCTTAAGTTTTATACAAGAATGTTATAAAAAAGCTCATCAGCTCAAGAACTGGTCAGAATTTTGCTGAAAAAGATGAAATTATATTCAGTTTATTTGTTTCGTGAGTGGTTAAAGTTTTGTCACTATCATGAGTTCCAATGGATTTGAAGGACAGCAGAGAATTCGTGTTTCGCTTAAGGCCTTCTGTCCACGTAGCCGAACGTCATACATACGCTATCGTCATTTGTCGCTTGCTTGCAACTTGCGTAATAAAGGCGCGCTGATCAATTAGACCATAGCTTCCCAGACGTTTATCTCATAGACCACTATCAAAATTTAACTGGTTCCGATGGACCCCGTGCAGCTACATTTCTACCATATTCCCAAAACTCGACAAAAAATGTGAAGATTAGATTAATGGAAATTTGCATTGCGGCTGAGTTTAGATTATGTATAGAGATGAATAGTTTTCAAAAAAGTGAGAATTGTTTTTTTTTGTCACGCCAACGTAGACCCCGTCGTGTCTCCTGTGGACCCCTGATGGTCCCGTACTACTTTGGGAACTAAGGTGTCATACGCATGCTATCATCAGCTATCAGTTGCTTGTAGGTAGCTTGACGCTTTCTTGCATCTTTCGTAGTATAATGACAATATCTGTCCACAGAATAGCATCGTCGCATATGCGTACTACAAAACAATTGAAAAAAAAATGCAAACGTGACTATGCCGTTCCGTGGACAGAATATATTGTCATTTTACTACGCAAGATGCAACCAAGCTGCAAGCAAGCGACAATCGGCTATAGCTTGCGTATGACGTGTATCAAAGTGGACAGAACGCCAAAAATACGGTACCTGTCCACGGAGCGGTATCAATGCGTTTGCCTATTGCCTTTGTCCCATGCAGCTTGCATGTAATCGTCAAGCAAAGCGCCGTGGATAATAGGCCTAATTCTCAATCTTTCCTTTTTAAGACTGGATTCTTACGTTTAACGTTACATGAAAACGTAGTGGAAATACTCATTTCCTGGAGTACTAGAACCAATGACATTAAGCTAAAGATACGTTATGCCTTTACAAATCAACCAAAAAATCTGTTCCGATCGAGCTACAACACACACACGTTTATCTTTTGTTTCATTAAACCGATCACACATTGATAAATTATGTAAAAGGGATGGCACTACTAAAACCATAATACTAGTGAAATGAAATGAAATGAAATGAAATGAAATGAAATGAAATGAAATGAAATGAAATGAAATGAAATGAAATGAAATGAAATGAAATGAAATGAAATGAAATGAAATGAAATGAAATGAAATGAAATGAAATGAAATGAAATGAAATGAAATGAAATGAAATGAAATGAAATGAAATGAAATGAAATGAAATGAAATGAAATGAAATGAAATGAAATGAAATGAAATGAAATGAAATGAAATGAAATGAAATGAAATGAAATGAAATAAGTTTTATTCGAAGTAGGTTTCTTACAAACACTTTTCGAAAGTCACTCAACGCCATCGCTTCAACAAATCCCTACCGTGAGTGGTCCCGGGAGAGTGTTTGTCGCTCGAGGTCGCTCGCGTCACTGCGCGTCACGAGATCTGTGACCAAATGGCACACATTTGCACACTTGGCACACTTACAAATTCAGTACGGAACAGTCAGTAAAAGTTAAAAAAATATTCGATATTAGTACCAATATTTAACATAACGTTTTATGTACTTACCTATGGTATGTAATCTATCATTTTTATTCAATTTGGAGATATGATTTTTTCGAAATCTCAAAACAACTCGGCATTTTGGTGACAACTAATAGACGGCCTCACTCACGGCAGCTATCAACTGTATGAATTGAAATCGCTACACTTATGTACATTCGACTGACTTACTTCCAGCGCCGTGTTGGCATATCTTGTATAATAATATCATCATTGATTAGAACATACAAAACTACAATATTCAGTGTAAGTATGACAGTTTTTGTGCTTTTGCATGTTTTTATAGTTGATACCACAAAAACAATTCAGTTAGTATTATTATAAAACTAGAAAAGTAAAGATTTTCACGTGGTTCATTTTATATTGGTCCGGGGAGTTAACTTCTTATACCATTGAGAGTAATTTGATACAACTGTAAAGTCTTATTAGATGCATTCTCAAGAGAATTAAAGCACTGAGTGTCGACTGGAGATATAAAATGCATTTTACAGTCTAAATTAGACGGCTACCAGGTCTAATGTCAGATGCGCTAATGCATAAAGTTCTTAATGAGTTCTACGTCGGCTTGCAACCATAAATTGCATTAATATTTTTATGCTAATGAAGTAAATGAGTAAAATAAAAGAGACTCGTATTTAGCTACGCTTTACTTGTACAAATACAGATCCTCGATTAACTTATTCATCTTGGTAAGTAGGTAAGTTATTATAACGATATTTAATTTTATGCTGAAGAAATGGAATAGGAAAATAAATTCTACGATGATATGGTTGATGTAAGACTACAGCGATAAATTACTTAGCAAAAGGCTTTTTATTCTTGACTTGAAGACAACCACCGTTCTTGATTGTCTAATGCCTCGACGTTTGATTATCGTTAGTTTTACACCAGTCTATCTGCATAAAACGTTGCTATTACTTACACAAATACACACGATTCAATAACTTTAGTCATTGAATTGTGCATTAATCATTTAGCACGCACGCCAAATTGGATTAAGCTTACTGTTAATATCACAATCCCGCAAAGTTTACTCTCGGCGGGGAGTACTCTGCCCAATACCTATTATTCTCGTTTCAATAAGAAATAAATTGCGATTTGTTATTACGTTTTTCATTACGGGGCCAAAATTTCACAAAGCTCAATCTGACGGTGCGTTTTATTAGAGATTTTAATGAACGTTTTGAGGCGTTCTTTGTACGGCACTGCTGAATGCCTGACCGCGATACTTAATATCGTTATTGTTACTCGTTTCGAATTTGCAATGATGATGATATTTCAAGGTAAAATTTTTGCTTTTATTGTGTTTGACCGAGTATAATTAGTAAATTGGAGTATTGGACTGCTCATTAATTTGTTAAGGCACGGTATGGTGATTCCAAAATAACTTTTACTAATTTATTGTATACCAATTGTAAACCAATTTAGTGTCAGAAAATTTTAATAACTATATTGTTGCTTGATTATTATGCAATCCCATGTGATGCAAATTTTTTGAACGCTATTTTAGTTCACCATAGGGCGACGAATGAAATATTGGTATAAGGTAAACGACACACCACTAAATTCAATATGACGCCCCTCTTAGACGTAAAGTCATAAATAAAAAAAAGTTGGTTATTAATAGGCATAATTTAACACTTAAAATATGAATTTTAGTAATCACTTACTTTTAACTCTGAAAACTTCATGGGGAAGTACCCCATTAGAGCACCCCGTGCATTTTTGTTCGATTTTATTTCGTGTGTCTAATTAACCGAGATTTGACTTCTCGCATATTTTATTCTGACATCATGGGCTACGGTTTGGTTTATAAAGGTATTTTAAATTAGTGTTACAAAGTAAAATACAAGTCGTACCCTCAGTGGAAAAAAAGCATACGATGAAAATTGCAATTTTACAGGAGAGAAAAAAAACTGTTAAAATATCAGTAAGTAAAAAGTCAGTCAAAGGAATTTACATTAAGATTTCTTGCACAAAACCGTAAAGATTACCTAATTATAAAAATTTGAAAAAAATGAGCATATGCAGCTTTTGTCCCTCTTTCCAATCATATTAATAACTAAAATTCAACGTAAAACGACTTGTGCTTTTTTCCACTGAGGGTGCGAAGGATGAAGGAGGAAGAAGGATGCAGGAATATCATGAGGTCCGTAGTCACCCCAGTATAGTTACATTGTATAACGCTAGACAGTGTAGCGTTCTAGGGTCAAATGCATAATTTTAATGTAATCAGGTTTTAGTTTTTGAGCATATTTACAAAAATGTAATAGGTATCTACTAAAATTAGTGTATTATCATACTAAAAACATTTACTCAACAGTAATTAAACGAAACTCTAAGGGAATCCATTACTCTGTAAATACATTCTCAACGAACTTTCAACATACCAACCGGCCAAAAGGGACAGCGTAAAATTTATAATCTGTGTCTGTAGCTTAAAAATAACGCTTCGCAAAACAAATGCAATAAACAATTGTTACATGAATTATTTTATAATAATACTTTATTATTATTACTAGCTGACCTAGCGAACTTCGTATCGCCTAAGAATGTAACAAATCAGTGATCATTAAAATCGTTACAGCCGTTCTTAGCCACTATAGTTTTTATGTGCATATCTCCTCCCTCTCCCTCTCCTCCCCCTCCCCTCCCCCTTTACTCCCCTCCCTCACCCTATTCCGCTTCCTCCCCTCTCTTGCTCCTGCTCCCCTCCCCTCCCCCCACGTGTTACAACTATAACAATTTATTTTATTACTACATATAAGCTTACATATTAATTTTCACATTTCTGAGTTCATAAATGACGAAGTATTACCCCTTTGGGGATGATTTTCCAAAAAAATATGTTAAAATTAAATTTTGTTTATAACTATGAACTTAGGTACTGTTACGTCCTACTCGTAGATGGGTTCGAATAATACCACTGATGTCACCGATGAGTACTTTATTACAGTAAACTTGTTATTTCAGGCTTCGACAAGGACTTACTGAAGTATCCGATAGCCTATGTTACTCAGTAATAATGTAGCATTCTAATGGTGAAAGAAGTTTTAAAATCGGTTCAGTAGTTTTTGAGTTTATTCGTTGCAAACATACAAAAATACAAAGCTTTCCTCTTTATAATATTAGTATAGATTATTATTTATATCAATCTTTTCTTTATCTTACTTTGGTCGTTAGTTTGTTAGCATAGTGTTAGGTTGCTTTTTAATTTTTTTTTATTATTTTAATCGGTTTACAAATAAAAGAAATAAATGAGAATTGCCTCTAAAAATTTCTTCAAGCGTGAGTGGGTAAATAAGTTTCCTGAAGAGAAGTTCAGGTGATTACTGAATAAATAAATTTGTATCAAAATAAAAGTATGCTCTGCGATATCGATCGTTTTTTCTGTCCTATGTAGCTCTGTTTCCACAGCTGCAGTCAATTTTATACATCCCTGGGGACTGGCAAGGAATTCTATCCTTGGGAAAACGTAAAAAGGCAGTGACTTTCTTATAAGGCGTAGAAATTTTATTTATGCTGTATTTCAACACAAAAAATATTAAAACAACAAAGCATAAAAACAATTTTTACGCCTTAGAAGAAAGTCGACGCCTCCACGATGAGTTAAGTTTAAAATCAAAGCCCTTTCACACAAGACATCTGTTCTGTTCCGGAATACTCAGTTACTAGCCCTCTGGCACTTGTGTCTTGCGTCTTGATATTGCGAGATTGCAACCGCAACAGCTATAGGCTTTTACAACCGACGACACGATGACGACGCCGTCGACTTATTCACCTGGGTTAATTCACCCAGGTTTCTTAAATCTACTTTTAGTAGACTTTATAAATCTATGCACCCAGGTGAATTAAGTCTACTGACAGGTGAATTATGTACTCGTATCAGTAGACTTAATTCACCTAGGTGATTAATACCTTAACTCAAACTTTATAACTGGGTGAACTTAGTATGCTGATTAGCAGATTTGTTTCTGGCATTTGAGAATCGACACGACACAGCTTTATAATTCAAGTGCTGCTACCACACTCCAATAATCAAATATTTTAAGCATTAATTAGCACTGCAATATGTACTTGTGTAAACCTTTAAGCTCAACCCACTCGATTCCACACGTTTAAGTTTGTGTGTGTTCATAAATACTCGTGTCATTACATTTTTTTAACTTGTATTCTGAATGCAAAGCTAACTCCGATTGCGACCCCAAATCCATCTCAGACTTTTCAATCCCTACTCCAAACTCGACATTACATTTTTCTCAAGTCTAAACAAAATATAATATGTACAAGTGTACTTGATCAAGTCTGCAGTTTGACTTGTCTTTGCAGTGTGACTTGTCGCGCCATCCAGTGTGCATAAGATAACTGTATGGCCAGACTGCCCATTGCCATACACTATCAAGTATTCTGGATGCCGCGTCAAGTCCTCTTGATGCTTGATCAAGTATACATGATCGTGTATGACCTCCATAACGTGTCGTACAATGTAGAAGCGACCACACGTGATTTGTACCCGCATCGGATACAGTTAAGTAAGTGGAGTCTTATTGTAAACTATACAGTATCTTGTGTGGGGTTTCTTTGTTTTCCCTCTAACCCAAAATTAAGAACTGACAATGAAACATAATAATGACTAATTTCGAAATATTTATCTCTTTATTTATTTTTTCTTCTGTTTGGTTCAATCTCAGATTCATGAAAGTATCATGAATGTCAAGATTAAACGTTTCCTAGTTTTCAAAAAGGTACGTTATGATAAAGGGAATGATTATGATGAAAGAAATTCTTCTGAACATATTTTACTTTTATACTCTATGTTAAGAACAACACTTATACTTAAAACTACGAGTGATTTGAATATGACTTGAATCGAGTCATCAAAATTGAACCAGAGAAATGAGCGCCACAGTGTTTCAGATTTAACTAGCCAACTCAAGTTTGAGAGTTCTTATAGGATCTGATGGCTTTCGACAAAGCTTGACAATTGCTATTTAATGATAACAACCGAGATCGACTGTCTCAATTGGCCTCTGAAGTACAGAAGCGCTTCAATTCCTGACCATGGTATTCAATTACATACAATGAGTTCTATAGGTATTAGTCACCCGACTATGAGTTTTGTGTCTGTGACTACCTATAATAATGCCCTTTAAAAAGTACTGATAACCCAGGGACTTGTCTTCTTGAACGGAGATGTCAGAAGGAATACACGTAACTTTAAGTTTTTAAGGGTATAATTCAGAGAGAATCATAACAGTACTTAAGACAGGACTTGAGTCCACTAAAGGACAATTTTACTGTAGGTTGTGCTGATGATCCAAACATTTGGATTTTCAGTTTGGCTTTAACTTGGCCGAACTACTACCAAGTCCCCAAATATCGTTTTTTTAATTTAATAATAATAATAAAATATTTTATTTGCTCTCACAACATGATCTTAGCTTTTCGTAGACTTAAAATACTACAAAATAAAGAACTTATAACCATAAGATCTACTTTGTGAGGGCTTCATTCTTAGACTAATCTTCTTAGTTCTTAGAATAATATTCTAAATTCAGTTATATTATGATTGACGTAAAAAGAAATAAAAAAATAACTTTAGGGAGCAAAAATTTAACCAAGATCGAATAAAAATCATACATTTACTTAATTGAATTGACCTCCGTGCTGAACCCTTTTCGGTCTCTTGAGAGACAAGTTCGAATTTTCAGGTAAATTAATTTTTATTATCTTCAACGACCTCCACTATTTGAGCTCGAATGAAATGAACAAGTGTACTAGGAACGTCGGATGAAAAAACATTTTTTGAGCTATTTTTTTTGTTTTTCCTTTTGTCCAACTATTCATTCGAAAACTGCGACAGTAGATAAGCACCATTGTCAAGTGCCGAGCGGATATATGACAATCAAATGGTTTTTTAGCGTTGTTTCAAATGAAAAAGTTTTACTGTTCACTAGGCTGAAATAATCTAAATTATGAACCTTCTATTTTTGTGTTAGGAAATAATGGGCTGTATGCTCGTTCCAAACTTAAAGCTACCTTGCCAAGCTAAGCACCCTGCTAAGTCAGATGCCATGCCTTCTTGAAGTCTTGAAGTCTGCTGAAAATTACACAAGAAGAAGGTAACATTCTCCTTGAGCTCTGTACCGTCCAGCGCTTAGTTTAATCCCGACGGTTCTAGATAATTTTACTTGGCTAGCAACTATCATTCTACGCTTAGAATCAATCCTGACATTTTACATGTCACGGTGGCAAATGGAAATGCCGCAGTAAGTTGGAACGGATGATATACGAGTATATCGACTTGTATTTATATATCTAACGTACAAGATCTGAAATCTCTGTCACGTTGAATGTTGGTAACAATAAAAATAATATGTATAATATCCGACTAAACAATTACAATCACAACGATAATTATCATAGCACAATTTCTCTTGAACCATTCTTCCAGAATATCTGAATATGTGAGCCCCTAGACAAAACTTTTTCTGTAAACGTTCACGCGAAACGCTGAATTCAAAAAGGTTTTATCTAAAGGATCTAGTCTGCCATTAAAGTTGTAGACTCCATCGAACGCCATTCGAATGGCTTTGGCGTTTCAATTTCTTCATTTTTGATGGCCACAATATATTCTACGATATAGTTATACAGTACTGTAGTTATATCTTACCATATACATTGAAGTATAACGTCATAGAACAGACATCTCGAACAAAATGTGTGTCCCGACTGGGAGGTTCGATTTTCAAAATTGAGCCCCTGTTCTACTTTCAAAATCGAACGAATCCATTGAAGATTGAAGCCACGTGGCGCCAATACATTGGGACATACATGGTGTTCGCGGTGTCAGGTCTATACGCTAGTAATAATACTTCAATGACCATATACGATATTTTAATTGTCTTCGGTGCTTCTGTTAGTAATTGCATCATGCCTGACTTCACTTGTAGAAGTAATTTTCAAATGAACAATTTAAAAGATAATAATAATCGCCATACGAAAAGAATGCATCAATTAGTTACGCCTTCGTTCCGCCTAAGTAAAGTGCAGCGATCTTTCATAGGGCTTGGTATACATTTTTATAATAAAATCCCAAAATTAATACGTGACTTGCCAATAGAAACTTTCAAAAAACGTGTAAAGACACAATTGTTAGGCAAGGGATATTATAGTGTAGACGAGTATTTAAATGACAAAGACGCATGGAAATGACCAGCTCTGCAACCAGTTCCGCTCAGAATAGTAAATACTTTTGTATTATTATCTTTTTTTGTAATATTTTTTAAAAGATGTGCTGAGGAGTTTCTTTAGGCTTTTCTTCTCCTCCACGATAAAGCACCTTCCGAAAAGCCAAAAAATGACGTGCATAAGTGTATCAGTGATACCTATATGAATAAAATATTTTGACTTTGACTTTGACTTTGAAATATCTAACAGGAAGATCCCCAAAAACCTTTTGTAGTATGGTTGATTAACGGTAGCTGTATTTATAGATAGGAACGAGTCTTGTTCGTAACAAACGGAAACAAAATGTGGGCTCGGAAATACAGAGACGGTTGCCGGAGTCCAATAGGGTTATCAAAATTTTCTGGGGAAAAAATTGTACCTACTTAAGAATAGTATAGAACTTTTGCACAATGAATGAAGAATTTCGTAGTTAATGTCGAAATCCATGACAATATATGTATACTTATTTTTATTTATTTATTTACCTTTTGCACCATAAAATTAGTATAATAGCAAAGGCAGACTTAATGCTAAAAACATCCTCTCCCAGTCAACCTTCGGATAGTAAGAACACAACGATACTTAGTATTTATTGCTGCAGTATAGTAGTATTTATTGTTATACTTGTTAAAAGATGAAAATAATATTTTTCGTGCAACGTACACAATTTCTTTTTATATTAATAATAAAAAAGTACAATTGACTTACTCATGTTTACCACAAGGTGTAATTTTTAATTCTACCTTCCAACAACTTCCTTGACAACCCTAGAGCCAAATGTCTAAGATCACGTTTGCTTCGGGTTACAATTGAAACTTCGTAAACGGGTATATATGTACGTACTACCTACAGTGGCTACATGGAAGTAAATTGCGTTTGATTCTGTAACTAATTGTATGAAGCATCTCATGATTTAAATAAAAGTAATATACACATTAAAAATAAGCAGCGAAGTATAGATACCCTGATTTTTTTTAATATTTTAATTATTTTCATACTTTTAATAAATATTACTACATTATCCTTGCCAAATTACAGCTTTTCAGCATTCAGGGTCTCAGCGCTATGCTATGCAGTGGATGGATGGACGGACGGATGGACAAACATGACGAAACTTTAAGGGTTCCATTTTGACTACGGAACCATTAAAAAAAAGTCGCGAACACAAGGTAGTTTTCATGATAATCCCAATTTTAGTTTCAGACCACTATTATATTATGTAAATTTCAAGTCCACACAACGGACTACGTTGTGACAACAAAAGGCCATCAACATTATGCTGTAATGAACCAACACAAACATCGCTAATATGCTAAAAGTTAGCTTGCATTAAACGCTGGATGTTGTTTATTACATGTTACCTATACCTTTCGGGATTGCAACGTATTTTCAGTACTTAAATACTCGACAACGAGTAGATGAGCCACCTGATGATAAGTGGTCATCGTCGCCCATGGACATCAGGAGCACCTTAGGTAATATGAGTTGCCGGTCAAGAAAGAAAAGATAAGAAAGAACTGGGTCTTAAGTCTTCAAACGGAACACGAGTTGTTGAGCAGCTGAAACAAGCAAAAGAGTGATGACTAGCCAGTTAGGCTTTACGTAAGAATAAAATAGTAGATAAGAGCTACGAGTATATCAGCAAGCCATGGTATCGCCTCTTAAGCAGTGCCGGATTTATATTTTTTATCAGTGTAGGCCAATTTATTTCCGCCGCCCCATGTACCTTTCTAAAATAATAGTTTTCCATTCATAGTAAGGAAGGCATTGAATTAGTCACTAAGAAAGTGCATAAAAAAACAAGAATTACAATTTTTTGCGACACTTTTTAATATTGCTATTAAAAAGTCGTCATCTATTTTATCATCTTTTGAAATCTGCCACCCCTAGGATGCTGCCGCCCCTAGGCCGCGGCCTATACGGCCTATTGACAAATCCAGGACTGCTCTTATGACACTACGATTAAGGGATGAATTATGCTAGACCGTCTCGGGCACGAGCCTTGCCCCGTACGAGGCACGGATTCAAAATAACATTCTATATGATGCCGTTCATGATATACCGTGTGACGTCCGCGTATGAACCTCGTAAAATATTACTGAAGTTTTGAATCCGCGCCCCGTACGAGATATGGCACGTGCCTGACACGGTCTAGCATAATTCATCCCTTATTGGTATATTATATAGGTCATTGCAATATGGCCAAAAACCTTAGTCATGAAGGCAAGAAAAAGATCTTTGAGAATTTCAATCTTTAAGGTTCAAAGTCAAAATATTTTATTCATATAGGTATCATTGATACACTTAAATGCACGTTTATTTGTGTCGTGACGATCAACAAAATAGCCATAAAGTTTCTCCGAATACTATGATTTTAGACCAAAGATTAGCTGAGAAAGGTGTTAACTGTACCTATTTACTTGAATAGAATAGTTTAACCAAGATACTCCAGCACACCTATATTATACTGTAATGAGCCAACACGAATGTCATAATGCTGAGCGAGTTTTCCTACAAGAATATGAAAACTTGCTCCTGTTGCATGACGCTTTAAAGAGAATTATAAAATGGACATACGAAGCTTTGTTTTGCAACAAAATACTAGTTAAGTTTTATTTGCTTCATTTGTTCAGTTCATAACATTATAAGCACTGCTTTATAACTAAGTAAAGTAATAACATTACCTTACTTAGTGGCTTTGAATTTTACTTAATTTGAGTATCCATCTCATTTGTCTCAATTGAACGGGTAAAAATTATAGTTGAAATGAGATGTATTTTATTATGTACCTAAATAATATGTATATAAGGTGAATGTGCTATCTCTCTCGGGTGACGGTAACTGAATTCCATGAATTCTACTCGTACCAATAATTAACTTTTCTTGAGTTTCAAAACAAGATTATTTTAGCATATTGCACTATCCAAAGATTACGTCTTGTTTAATTAAAGACAAAATTTAACTCGTCTAACCGTTGTTCGGATTAAGGTCCTAAAGTCATAAAAGTTGCTCAGTGCACTCCACAGAACTCTCGACTTTGTCGCGATGGCCGAGTAACATCAATTTGCATGCACTCGAGTTGAGAGCGGCTGAGTGTTGTCCCTTTGAAACAATCGCGTTTGCCTCTTACCCACAACATTGTTCTATTTGAATGGAATGTAAACATGACTTTTAAATTTTTAGCTATATTTTCGTCTTTTGCATTTATAATATTCATCGTTACCAAAATATTACAGGAATTTTTTTAACTTTTCCAAAAACTTCAATTTTTATAGGATCATAAACACATTTTTTCTTTATTATTACAAGTTTTTCTTTATCTTAATGTGTTTGTTACTTTGTTAGCATTTAATATGTATGGGTCAAATCTTGCAAGCTACTTACTCTTAACGAACGGACTTGAAAATTTGGTTTGGTTCCGATAACAATGAATTTTTGTGATAATATTGACCTGAGTTGATTTCAGGCGAGAGAACTATTTGACGTAAACATTACAATTATAGACATTAAATTTTACATACGCATTCAATTATAATTATTCGTTCTAAACTTCATCATAATCAACTACCGCGCTCAGGAAGAATGGCAAAAAACTCCTAAGCGGCCCACAGCATAAATACTAAATTGTATAGATTGTTTTTAAAGGTACCTATACGGTGAAATAAAATATAAAATATATACAATAAAAGGTAAAATATATACATATTTTATTTTAATGTAAACAACATTAAAACAGCGTAGTTTAACAAGGTAATTTAAACAACGTAATTACTGAATTAAATAAAGGACTATAAATGGACTGTATTAACATTATTAGGATATGGGAATGGTAAGAATAAATCCTTAGATGATTAATAGGTAAGAAGTCATGAAATCACTTATGATTTTGGAGAGTTTGGGTAGGACAGAGCTTCTTACACGTTAGTCTCTATGCATTATTTGAATGAATTCAATTCGGTGTCACACAGAGAATTGTGTCATGTTCCCATAAACAATTTTGATGCATAAACAGTATTATCCTCGAATTTAGGAAATTCACGTCGGGATTTAACTCAAAGCGGTCACGGGGCTTGAATATTTTACGTCAAAACATGCAGTTTGGCGAAATATCCGATATTCGGTTGGAACGAGCAACGTGTAACATGTCATAACTAAATCATACAGTTGTCGACGGCCTTCAATTTGGGTATAACAACAACGTAGTGATGCATTGCTTTTAGTTTTGAGTTGTTGGAATGACCAATTCTAGGAGCTTAAACAATATAACAAGATCAATTTGTGAAGTTAGAGGTGGGTGTAGTTTGAAAAGACCTAAAACTAGGGTCTTAAACAACAAAATCAATTTATGAAGTTAATGTAAGTGAGCTTATAGAATCAACGTCCAAATCAGGCCTGAGAATAAGATGAACATACACTACCAAACACAAAAGTAAACGATTGAGAAAATAATGATCAATGTCAATTTTGAGATGATATACCTGTGTGATATACATAGGTGTGTATAGGTTACTATGTTGTGTAGATGATCACTGGGCGTGTAGTATATTTAGAGTTTGGATAAGTAATCTTGCATCGATATATTGGGAGATATATAAGATCGAATTACGTACGTAAATCGCATTTATTCCGTGTTAACTAGATGCGACTGACTGCTAGGGGTGAGCGCAGGGGCAACCGACTCTTGATTACAATGCAAAATATATTGTCGCTACATGTGATTTATGATATATGTACCTACTGTTATATATTCTGTGGATGTACCTCCGTCCTACATGTAGACATGAAATATTATCAAGACTTACAGCTAGTAGGTGTGTTTTTTTTATTCTGAAAATCTAGGTCGATTACAGGTTTTGATGATTTTCAATCTCTACAAATTCAAAATGAGTGTGTTGTGTTTTGGTTTCTTTGGGGAATATTGTTTTGTCCGGGTCTATGTGAACAATTAAGCTTCCATCACTGGGTGTCAAGCATTCAGTCTGCGCAAAGGAATGCAATCTGCAACGGAATGCGCCATGCTCGAATTAAATTTTAGCCATCAGACGCACCGCAGTGCGGCAGCCAAGTTCCACGGTCCTGAATAACTAATTAGTGGGATGCAATGAAATTCCGAAACACATGCACTTAATTCGATGATGGCCAATACCGATATAATTAAAGGCCCGATGTTATTTATAATAATTAGTTGAAATAATGTTAATAGACAATTTCTAAGATACCAGTTTAATAATTTTTATAAAAGACAAGGCACACAAGACCAAAGTTAGTCTTTAATTTTTAAGAGTCCCAAAGTCACAGGTTAAAGTTTGTCAGAGGTTATAATAATAATATGTATACTCAAAAGAAAAGGTCGATAAATGTGTCGATTTAACACGTTCCCTGCGGCATCCTTTTCAAGTAACTTGCCTGTGGTGCGTTGGAGACCTAAAATATCTCGAAACTGAACTATCCTGTGGTGCGTATGAGACCTGATCAGTCTCTTAAAAAAACAATTTTGAAAATAATTTACATCTTTCTCAAAACCAATGATATATTTATGAATTTCTTGTGGGTTCAAGATAGCCTATTGGTCTATCTTTTGATAGGTTCGCACGCAGATATGACATTAGGATAAACTACAAACACAAAAAAAAAACTAGGTATCGATTGTACCGCGTACCGCAACGGAAGATAGTTCAATATGTGTAGTGACTAGTGATGTGAATAAAATAAAATCTCAGTTGTCGATGGAAAAAGAAAATTTAATTGTATGGTTTTATGAAACCACGACGCAAGTGAAAATTTTTAGATAATTAATCGATTTAGGGTATTAAAATTGCGTTTTTAATCTTAACTTAATTATCGAATAATCAAAATTTTACAACCAAAAAATAATTGACTTCAAAATAACTCAAAAACTACTTGTCAGATCTCGCTCAGTGGGACCACATGACAAGCACCAGCTTTCGATTAAAAAACGAATCATCAAATTCGGTTCACCTAGTCGAAAGTTCTGAGGTAACAAACATAAAAAATACAGTCGAATTGAATACCTCCTCCTTTTTTGAAGTCGGTAAAAATGGGAAAGATATAATGATGATTTTTCTTTATATTTTTTACCATTTATATCTAAGTCTAATTTATTTACACCAAAATAAATGGACTTTTTACACTTTTTTCTTTTAAAAGAACTCATTATTCACCAACAGACTTCAAAATATATTTAATACACAGGTAACATATATATAATAGTATTTTTTCCAAACATGCGCGTGACCGTCCGCATCGACAGTTGAACAACACTAAAACAAATACACGCAGTGCCCGCGCTCCCCGCCCTCCCTTACTTGCGGCTACAAGGGGTACGATTCACGACTATCAACACGTCTCCTAACGCAAGGAATGAAACATTTTATACTACAGTGCGTTAGAGACCTAATCCATCTCTAAAGTTTTTTTTAACGCCCTTGGATCCGTCTTTCAGTAAGAAGCAAATATGAATATTTATCTTACAATTACACAAAGAACTTTAGAAGTTAGGGCCTCCCGCAACAGAGTGAAACAACACGATTTTAGTCGCCGCACAGTACGAAAGTCTTGCAAGAGATCGAATAAGTCTCCTAACGCAGTGAATGTGTTAACGAAATTGACTTCAGAAAGACTTACTGTTGTAGAAAGTGAAAATGTCCTTTAAGGAAATTGAAAACAATTGACCATAATTTAATGAATTTAAAAATGTAAGTAATTAAATCGACGACAAAAATAAGTATATGTCGAAGACTGAAATTTGTGGATTTTTTAACTAGTGTGATATGGTCCGTTTTGAAACATTTCCTGTAATATCTGAACCAAAATATATACATATTTATATTTAAACGTACAATAAAAACATCACTTAGGACAACTGATGTGTTTAGGTTTTTTTAAATGTTTAGAGTTTCTATTGACACTCTAAACATTTAAGATAATTTAACGCGCAAAAACTTGGTAAGTTTTTACACTACTTTATTACTTAAATGAAATTAAATTAGCTACATGCATCTTCATAATTAAAATCTAACAGAAACCAAGATAGCGTGTAGGGCACTATCTTGGTTTCTGTTTGGAGCCGGCTTAATGGATACCCGTGTTTTGGAACTTTATATTTTATACCTTGCTTGAAATATCGCAGCTAGAGTAAAACTCCATTAACAGAAACATTTCACTAAATTTATGAATGTGTTCTATTTAAAAATATAATCTCATAATTATTTTTAAAATTTTAATTCCAAGACCAAGACTGAAACATAAAAAATGAATAGTAGGTGTGTAGGTATAAAATATATTTTTGTACAGTGAAGATTACTCGTATTAAGATTATTGTATAATAATAAAAGTAGAAGAAATACTCGTAGAATTTGGATTGGTTACTTTAGCGATATTGCAAAATTAAGTGTTATTTTACGATAAGTCGTATAGTCGTATAGAGAAATAATGAGAGCATCTGGTGGCACTTTCTTCCCTGTATTACTCGTAATTGCGATATAGTTAATATAACATCAGCCTTCATTTTGCATCCTTTAGGGTGTCTAGCATACGAAATCAACTCCATAGCGTCATAATGATATCGGGAAAACACTATGTTTTAATGGGTATTCCGGGAACATTACCTGTGGGCTTTGCATATCCGCCTCACAGAGGACATTTATTCAATTCCTAGCCAAAAAATATTACGTTCGTACTTATGTGATATTTAGTTATTTTTATCGCTTAAATCTGCGCTTATTCTAATTATAGTTATTCTAGTTAATCAGCCCTGTTACAGTCGCTAATCAGTGGAAACCATATTATAATTTTAAAGAATGCTGCAGAACACTTTTAATCTATCGTTCTAATTTAACTTTCATAGTGCTGAACTTTAACAGCTCACAATCTAGAACCAATATACACACTTTCAACTTTTTTCAAGTTAGCTCCTTACTTTGATCACAACATAAATTCATTAAAGCATTCCAGTGTGATTAAGGATGATTTTAACGCAGGAAGAGGTCGGGCGGGGACTAAGGCGGCGGCAGTTTCATTTTCCCTATTTGCAATTCAAAAATCTACTCTGCCACGATGTTCCATTTCTTTCACCACTCAATATTCCGCATAAGTCTATTCCCCTCATACACTATCACTCTTTGCCGCAAACATTTTGCAACTCCAGACACTTTCTTGTAACGGCCATGCGTAGAAATACAGAAGGACAATGTTGCGAGCAGTTTATTTCGAAAGGATTAACCATAAATAGTTCTTCCTCATTACAATTTCATGAAGGTGCCCTCTAGTCTTGGATTTATACGGAGAAAAGTTTGACTTTACTGAATAAAAGATATCTATTTGGCAGTAATACTGGCGGCGTGCCAGAAACACTTCGCGCCCCAGTGGACGTGCTAATGTTCTGAAGTGTGGGTGTTGTCAGGATCTTTTACACTATGAATTTATGAAAGTTAATACATTTAATTTTACCAATATTGTCATAAAATAAGCTAAGACTGTCTCTCAGTGTTGCCAACTCGGTATCAGGTTTTCGGGGGCTAAACACAGTTTAAAAAAGGGCTAGATTCGTTCAATACATTGAAAATAGGGGACACTACGTTTTATCGTTTTTTCGATGGATTGCATCAAAAAGTTCGTGAAAAACCTGAATTTATCCCTTTTTTTGCAAGATAGCGGAAAATGATTTTGGGGCTAAAAATTGGGCTAGGTGCTAAAAATTATTTGAGGGGCTAAAAACCCGTAAAAAGGGCTACCCGAAAGGGCTAAATTGGCAACACTGCTGTCTCTTTACTTTAAACTTTCCTTAGGTGTTTAGAGAGGGATTTGAAACATTTGCCAACAGCGTTGGTAGTGTAATAATTAATAATCGACCCCTTAGATATTTTTAAAAATTTATTTAGTGGTATGATAACTAATTCTCGACCAAGAAAAACTTTCACTTAACAGATCATCTATGTGATACAGATCGTCGTTATTTGTGTAGTTTGTTGCGTGAAGTCTGTGCAAATAAAGTTTGATCCATTCAACGTTATTGAGCATATCTAAATTTTAAATCATTTAACAATATTATAGAGCATTAGAGTTTTAAAGAACTTGATTTTGCAGAGCAGAGTAATCTTTAAGAGTGCATCATCGTGCTAGCATTTAGCTTATCAAGCTTTAATTACACTAGAAATTATTATTATCCTCTATGATGTTTTTCAATTCGATTTCATCCCGACAAGGTATGACCGATACACAAATTATAAGGGCAAAGTAAAATATTATAATATAAATAGCAGGAAATTTAACCCTTACACCTCTACTGTGTCCGAGCGACCTCAGGGGTTTTTGGTCCCCACGAATTTGCCATAAATAGAGAAGCTTATCTTATTTATTATCATTGTTGCAGTATTCGCATCGCATTCTAACTGTCCCTTTGGTAAAGTTTCCGTGTTTACCAGATACAGTTGACAAATAGCATTGTAATAATAGAGTTTTACATAGAGTTTTACATACATTGGAAGTTGGGCGATTGTGGGAAATCCTCGACGTTTGGATCATGTTAATAATTTGTAACTTTCCTGAGCTGCTATCGAAAAACTTTTCACTGTTAAATATTTTTACTGTTTTGCACTAGTGCACTAATGAAGTTCTAGTCAAGGTCGAATTTTACCCCTGTAGGTGAAATATGTTATTATTTGTTTTCAGATCCATTTACAAAAAAATGGTCATGTCATTGTGCAAGGGGCTTCACCCACCATGCATCCACTTTGTGTTCAAGCCAATCTTTCTAGCCCATTAATGTAGGTACAATGTTCTACAAACATCAACTACTACGACTATATCTATATAAAATTGTTGTAAATACATTATTAGAATATAATAGAATACAATAAATTTTATTTCCGAACACAATGGTTTTATACACTTACAATAGAACACAATAAAAAAAACAAGTAAACACAAAACAAAAAATAAAACATACAGCTCGTTACAAAATTATTGTTAGATTATGCTCACATGTGTCCAATGGCCTAGGAAAAGGAGTCTGTTTTAAACCTTTTTAAAAGAGAATAACATTTAATAAGTCTTAAGAATGCATCTACCACCTTTCTCCCTTCTCAGTCTTTTCCCTTCTCCCTTCGCTAGAATCAACCGACAAGTAAGTTTGTTACGAGTTTCGGTTACATTGTCCGAGAGCGAAGTTTTAAACGCGAAACCCGTGAAGGCCATCAAATTGGCCTCATATAACATAAAAGTAACGTAAAAGTAACATTAACAACTTTAGTTATTAATGTTCAATCTGTTGACGAAAGCTAAAGTAAACAGTAAGTAGCTTAATAGCTCAAAACACTGCCTTGATGCTGTCCGTCTACAAAATAGCCAGCCAAATAGCTTTATCCATATAGCCAGTGCAGTCATAGGGCTATTATCGACGAATTTTTCCCCCGTCATAATAACCATAAACCTGTATCTGACTGAAAGTGCCGCGTAGAAATAATCTCCCGTAGTTCGCGAAGACATCGATTGTCTGGACGGTATTCCATCGATTTATCTTCTCTATGTAGCTAATATTCTCATAAAATCAACTGGCAATGTCTTGCATACTCGCAACATTGATAGCTAATAAGCGGATTTACTTTTCTTGGTTAGGAAGATGTCACCGTCAAGGCTAAGGCTAGGCGCCGAACGGTCTTAATGAAATTAGCATTTTTCTACTATCTACCTACTTTCACCCTTTGTTTGAGAGTTAACCTTTATTGTAATCAAAATAATGATCGAAAAAGTTAGGCAACAACGGGCGCGATCTTTAGTTGGATGGGTGACCGCTAGTGGAAAATTTCTTGAGCGCTTCCGAGCTTCGGAGGGACGTAAAGCCGTCGGTACCGGTTGTTATCATAAAGTAACAGTCGTTATACTATGTCGGAGGCCCTCAGGGGTATTGAAAACTTGCGACACTTGGGTTGGCCACTAACTCCTCCACCATTCCGCACTGGAACAGCGTGATGGAGTATCCTCTAGGCCTCCGCAAGAGGAGTCCATCAATGGCTTAAAGCCAGCCAGCCATAATCAAAACGAATAATCTAAATAATTAAAATCAACATAGGCTCTTATATTATTAATCTGTTATAAACGTTACTTTGCTTTAAATTTGATTTTAAACAGATACTTAAAATCAACCACGATCACGTGATTAATATTAGGCTATTGGTTACTATTAACCGCTTAACAACCATTAACATTTACCAATAATGGAACAACTGCTCACGAATACAAGCGCTGTGCTGTACGTTGAATAATGCAATCATTTATGTATGTACTATCCGCAGGCTGTACTAGTTACGAGTTCGAATCGTCCCGTTAATATCGTAATCTAGGTATAGATGGGAGATTATGAGAAAAACTGTAAATAGCATTGAAGTACGAGTATAATGTCATAGAAGAGACATCTCGAACAAAATGTGTGTCTCGCCGGGAGGTTCGATTTTCAAAATTGAGCCCCCGTTCTCCTTTCAAAATCGAACGAATCCATTGAAGTGATTGAAGATTGAAGCCACGTGGCGCCAATGCATTGGGACATACATGGTTGTCATGGTGTCGGTTCTATACGCTAGTAATGATACTTCAACAGTAAATAGCAATATTTTTTTGAAATTTGACCGTTTTTCGGTTTCTTTCATTTGTGTTTATTTGTCTTCCTATTTTAGAAATAGCTTAAATGCTTTGGACGTGGTCACTGACTTGGCTTCAATACATTAATGGCCCACTAAGCACGGGTCTCTCCTCTTGAGGAGGCCTAGAGCATTCTCCACCACGCTGCTCCAGTACGGATTGGTGGAGTCACTTATGTATTAAGTATTAGTATCCTTACTTTAGAGGAGAGTTTGTTTTTTGTAAATAGCCGATAAACGAGCACAGACGAGTAACTGGCAATAAGTGGTCACCTTTACTCATGGTATTAATTACACCAAGTAATAAGTTGACAGATTTTTCCGACCTCAACTGCTTAAGTATTTTTACTTATTACTCAGAATGATTTAGTAATCACTTAACACGAATTTAAATCCCCCAAAACGCGCAAGTAAAATTAATATTAAGGATTTAACAGTCAATTTAAGATGTAATCAAAGTGCAAAGATACACGCTTACATACTTATTAACACACACACACACACACACACACTCACACGCACGCACATACACGCTCGCACACACACACACACAACACACACAAAGAGAGACACAGGCACACACCCGCATATTATGTGGAATAGTTCGTGTATTCGTGGTATTGATTATGACAATCGAGTTCATTTCTTTGAATTAAGTTGTATTAGTATAATTTAATATTATAAGTTGTATGTTGATTTTTGTTTGTGAGTCGGATATTGTTTTGTAATTTGTATTGCCCTCAATCATCCGAACTGCACAATTTGAGGGTCACTCTGAAAACCAGCGGCCGTGGTTTTTCCGCGACCATAATGCTGAGAGTGACCCCTTTTCACCTTAACTTAATTTAAGTATTGTATTGTTCGCTTGTTAAATTTTTTAGAATTTTAAGGTGAAATAAACATTTCTTTGTTTCTTTCTTTCAAAGAGGCGAATGTTTTTTATGCGAATTGCATTTTACAAATAAAAAAATAAGTATTTGCAATTTAATATTCTCAATTTTATGAATGAAACCCATGCGAACATTCAGATATCTAGGCTAGGTACACGTATCTACACAAAGTGTTTTCCTTGGAAACTTTAACAATAATATACATCGTAAACAAGTTTAACGTATAAAACCCCGAATATAAATTACTTGGGTACTTACTAAACCGCTTCCCATTACCATAACGTTTTAATAATTCCACAATCACAATCGCCTTTCTCTGAATAATGCTCTCATTAACATCCTCATATGAAGTTCATCAAACGCTCCAGAATTAAGCAAGCCTGTCTTAAGTGCCACCACACCCACCAAGGTGTTTTATATAGCGCTTTAATTAAATTACATTGCGTGCCTCAAACCCGCAAGTCGCTTACCTGACTTACGAGTATGCCTATTTATATTTTATTGCCATTAAAACTCGGATTATAAGCACCCAGTTTTACGGGCCAACAAATTCTCTAGTACATCGCGTAAGACGCAAGTTAAAAACCTTTTTCGAGCTGAAACAAAGAAAAATATAGCTCCGTAGCGGAACAAAAAATTATTATAAAGTGCCACTTCACAAGGAAGCAAGTTTTGACGCGAATGTCTAAATTGAGTTTCCCAATAAAACGTTTTCACTTCCTCGAAAAAAGAAAACCTGTCAAGCATGTAACGGACACGTGAGGCGCGAGGGTCCGCTGTCGGAAAGAAGGAAAGAACGGAATGATGTCACTTAATGAATTAAAGGCTTATTATATTTTCCTGTGTATTCTATACTACCTTACAATACCTATGTATTTTATACTGATGTAACAGGTCTCACTTATCAATTTTTATACATTTATGTTGTTGTAATGTGTTATAATAGATAGTTATGAATTATTAAAAGTTAATTAGTGAAGAAAGTAATTAATTTTATTGAACCGGGTAATTTTAAATTTCAATGTAGCATATAACATCATGTATAGATTTTTTTGTTTCCATTTGTGCTTGTGGCTACAACCCAGTTATGGTCCACAGAGGATGGGTCTCTCCTCTTGAGTAGGCCTTGCGCATACTCCACCACTCCGCTCCAATACGGATAGTGTCCAAATCAAGAATTGAAATTTTTCATTCCGCCCGTGGGCTTCCACGATTGTAAGAATTATTGTAGAAAATTTTGCCACGAGCGGTCACCCATCCAACTACTGACTACGCCTGCTGTTACTTAACTTTGTTGATCACTGAGGTTCGACAAAAGTCGCGTATCCTAATATAACTCAATTTGTGCATATCCTTTTTTAAGTAAACCACCCGCTAAAGAAGGTATTGTATTTAAACTACACTGAAATTTAGTATCAGGTGGATAGACATTCTTAATAAATAATTTCCAGTATATAATAGTGACATAATAGCTGACAATGTTATAAAAGGCTTTTATACCTTCATCACGGAACCCTAAAAAAAGTAAGAAAACTGTAAAACGGGGTTGTAACGAAACTGGTGCGGTGACCGAGCAAAAACGACCCTTGCTTTCACCCTCGACCCTAATCATGAAATAATGGACATCATAGTCGGTGATCACGCCGCAAATAACTCAACGTACAATCGAATTAATTAATCATAAGAATCGAGTTTCATCCGAGTTAAAAAACTTGCTGTCGGAGTCTCGTTCGAAGTTTTAAGGAGAACCTAACGAGGAACGGGATGGGATGAAAGTTCACTGCGAGCCGACGCAGCAGATAAGAATGGCTGCAATTTAAAACTCGATTAGAATTCGAATATTGGACAGACGACGTTATTAAAAATCTTTGTAGTTGAGTTAAAATTCTTTAACAGGTTTGAACGCGAGTGCGGTGAACCATTGAACGTTATTGCAATTATAATTTTTGACTCACACTTTTTTGTATAACTTTTTGGAGTCGATTTTCATATTTAAGCCCGCGGTATGAAAATTTATTGAAGGAGCAAACCAAACTTTTTCTGTTACGTTATGCGTTTAATGTGCGTTATGCGTTATGTTCGTTATGTTCGTTATGCGTAATATGCGTTATGTACGTTATGCGTAATGTTTGTAATTCATAACACAGAATCTAAGATATTATTGAAAATTAAAAAGAATATTAATATAAATAAATGTATGAAGCATGCTTCAGTAATATAAAAAATGCGTTCATTTACCCTCATTTATATATATTTTATTATATAATCGTTCGTTAGAAGTAAACTCCAGTCGTGCGTTGGCATTGACAGACATATTTTTTATATTCAACCGTTGGAAAACTGTTTGTACCAATATGAATGTCTAAAACGTAATATAAGAAAGTTAATCCAATAATTATCATGATTGCCTATAAAATGATCAATGATATCATAATTGTTTGTTATTGTATTTAATTAAATCTTGTATATTCAAAGCTTTGTAGTGTGGGGCTCGGCTCTTCGTGAGATCTGTTTATTTTTTTTAATAAAAGTGAAAGTGTTAGGACCTTGAGTGTCTTGGAACCTGTTAGGATAACACAAGAATACTCAATTCATTAGGTAAACTATACTAGCATAAATACACGGATCCCAGGGACCCACGTAAACTTTTTGGGTTTTTGGAAAAGTTAACTTATTACTAATAACATCATTAACTCAGCCTCATTTAACTCAACCAAAATCAACAAGAAAGCTGAAGTCAGAACAATGCTTAACATATATAAAATATTATATATTAAAACAGAAAAACAAAACAATCTGCTTATCTATATATTGTATAAAATAAAATACAAAAAAAATATTGCATTATTATTGTACGTCCTTTTTAGACTCTGAAATCATTCTACTGATATGCTTCAAAATGATTTTATTTGAAAAGCAATAATCCGAATGTGGTTTGTGATCACAAAAACAATGCATAAGCACATTCGGTCAATTGATTAAGTCGATTTTCCACGTTTCACATACAACAATTTTAAGATAATTTATATAAGGATTGCGCATCAACGTCAAAACAAAAACACTGATCTGTCATTTTCATCAGAATTTTTTAGCGTAGTAAAGTACGCTGGGTATCCTAGGGGATATATTATACTATATATAGTGCTATATGACGTATAGTGATATAGTGACGACCCATGTGGCGCAATGGTTACCATGCCGGATCGCCGCGCCAAGGGTCCTGGTTTCGATTCCCAGCGAGGCAGAAATTTGAATGATGAGTTTGAATTTCTGTTCTCGGTCTGGGTGTGAATGTCCTTGTCTTGTGTGTTGTCCATGGCACCCACGACACAGGGAATCCTAGTATGGGGCTATGAGTTTGAAGCGTTATTTATTTATTTATTATTTATATACGGATATATATTGTAGTACAAGGGTACTTATATAACAATAATAGGGTACTTATTTAAAATAATGTTCTGAACAACTGTTTGGCTTAATACCTGCAGTTGATTTTCGTCACCGCACATCACGTACCAGGTTTCACCAACACTACCTGGATACCTGGCGTTCAGTCCGGTTCTCACGTCATTTTCTACCTCGCACGTGTAAACTGTGGAACAAGCTACCTGCATCGGTGTTCTAGGCTATGACATGGGGTCCTTCAAGAAGCGGGTCTATCGTCATCTTCTTGGCCGGCAACGCGTTGATGACGCCCCTGGTGTCACTAATGTCCATGGGCGGCGGTGATCACTTACCATCAGGTGACCCGTCTGCTCGTTTGCCTGCTCAAAGCATTAAAAAAAATTGGCTATACGTCGACAAAATATTTATAGTCGACAAAACCTCCACTGCAGCATCCCAGTAGCAGATATCACCATAGTATATTATTTAGAGGTTGAATGATAGTAGAGGCTAAAGAGATTTTTGTTTTCAAAGGTTAATATACTGTAATTATGTTACAATGACACATAATAATTTTCGAGAAACTAAGTTTACAGTTGCATCAACTTTTCAAAAGTTTTCAAACTACTAGGTGAATAGAATTAATATGAACGATATAACATGTTATAAATTTACAATAGCCATAACGAGTTCAGAATTTCAAGTTTAAGACCTACAATCCTGGCAACAGAAATAAAGTTAGAAAAATACGAACGAACTGAAGAAGTGATCTATTAAAGTTACGAGTATCCATTGCTACGTAAAAATCAAGTAACAAAAGATGAAATAGGAAACAGAGTACATTTCATTTGCATACAAAGCATCGATACTGTAGAAAATGATGTTGCTATTGGGAACCACGTGACCATTACCATAAAATCTTATTTACCATAAACCGGCGAATGAGACTGACAGAAGTTTACTGAGTTTATTTACGAGCTATAAAATAAATCGGATAACGAACACTGACCACCGCTGGAACATAACGTGTGAAAAGTTTTTTTGTTTCCTCATCCTCTAGCTTGTAAGACTGACTAATAAGTAATAAGGTTACCTATGATACTATAAAATGTAAATTTTAGTATTCAGTGTAAATGAGATAACTCTCATTTACATGTATAATAAAACTATTATACATGATGTTAATGATAGGTTGAAGCTAGTTCGAACCGCTCACAAATTATATTAAACAAATTATATCAAGTCAAACAACTTTGTAAGTGTATGAATATTGCTTGATAGGTGTAGTAGAAATTCTTCAGCGCTTCCATGCCCACCAAAGTAGTATGCTCCAGAGTCTATCGTAAGATAGGTAAAATAATCCTTACTTGGTTTAGTTGGTTTAGGCACTAAAGAAAACCGAAATAATTCCTTGAAAATATTATTCAGGCCTCTTTTTGCACGTGCTTTATTGATCCTATACACAATAAAATTCAGTTATCAGTATCTGCTGCAAGAGTAATCAAATTGTCCCCATTTCCATACAGAATTAATTCAGTTCTGTTAAGCCCTTCGAAAAGTAATCGAGTCTACTGATGACACTTCACTAGTCGGCAAATCACCAATCATTGAAATATTTATTTATGTAACAATACATCGTTATCTGTTCCAGTTCACACAGTGAATGACTATCAAATATCGGTAAAAATTATTGTATAATTTCTGGTCGTTGCACAACATTTCCAATCACACATCTGTGTCAATAAAAAAGCAGAATGCTCTTTAATAATTATGTGATCTACATAGTTTAGTGGTTCATAAAACTTCGGAACACAATAGATGCTTTAATTGGAAGGAATAAATAAAATTTTAACACAATGCCTAAGAGCCAATTCTTTCTGGGTCGGTAACGAATCAGTGATGCCTCTGATGTCCATGGGCGACGATACCACTTACCATCAGTTGTACCGTCAGCTATTTCTATGAAAAAACAATAAAATATGTACTGCTATTTATTAAGCAAAACATAAGTAATTAAAAATACTATAAAAAAACAACAAAAAATAATAATAGAAATACGTGTTAGACCACGCTACATTGCTTATTGGGTTCCGAAGTAGTAAGTTTATCGTCTATTAAGTACATTAACTACTTATGCTAACATAGCGGTGATAGTTTTTCTTGTAAATTCATCACATTATAAACTATTTTTGAGAAATTTTTCACTGATCCGACACCAACCGTCTAGCCTGCAGGGGGGAGACACTTCACTCTAACCAAAATTAGCACTTTAATGCCAAATATTTCGTAAACGGACCCTTAATTACAAACATGGTCTAAGAAGACCCATAATATTTTTGGAAGACCTATTCAACGATACCCTACACTATAGGTTACGCGACGAAAAATTCATCCTCACGTCACCTGTAGGGGAGGTACCCTGAAAAAAATGTTTTTCAATATTTTACTCTACATACTTCTATAACTTATTGAAAAAACAAAGGGAAATCTCATATAATTTTCATTCATTTATGTCCTTTTCTCCGGAAGTTGTAAATAATATTAGAAGTTGTTTGTATGTGGTTAGCCCCGAAATAGTTGGTTGTTTATTACTGTGGAATATGGAGCAAAGGTTACCTAAATTAGATAAAGATTCAATCTTGTACTGACCAGAATAATAAACAGGATTTCTTATTCTTTATTTTATTTTCCACCTACGACACAGCCAGAGGGACATTAAATCATGTCCCTCTATGTAGGATATACTTTTTCCTGATAATTCGTTAACTAAGTATTTCGAAGCATTGTGTTGTTGACATACACATATATGATATGTTATTGGATATATTATGTAATTGGATTTATTAAAACTCTGCATAGTGATATGTTATACTGTAAAATCTATGAAAAGTTTTAGATATTGCCTGTGAAAATGTAAGAATACAAAATATTAGTCAACATATTTTTCTCTATAATTTTAAATAACTTTATAATTATATTATAATAGTGGAATTTGGGTTTAGTGGAATTATAATTTAATGAATTGTTATATATTTTACCTAAATTCAGCAAATAAATAAGTATTATTATTATTGTTAATTTAACCCTTTACATGAGTATAAAAACTTAAAAATAATCATTCTTTTTTTAAGTAATAAACCCTTCATCCGACTTAATATCCATACAGCGGCCATTTTATGTCGGCGTTTATAGTGAATAATGATCAATAAAAGGCAGTTAAATTCATGCGATGCTACTTCGTGGCTTTATAGCATCCCGGTTAATAATACCTAATTGCATTTTGTTTTCGTTGATAGAATTCCGTGCGAATTATATTTTGTTCTCGTTTGATCTTAGTTTCAGATCCCCTCAAATAATATTTAGCGAAATGGACTCGCATCAAGAAGGGACTGTAATTAATTGAATTAAGTCCGGAATACGTTAGGAACAAAGTTAGATGCGGCTAGTAGCGAGTTGTTAACAGCAGGGGATGATCCCTCAGCGGAGGGATTCGGGTGTCCCTATTCCCCCGGGTTCCGTAGAAGGCCCGGCAACCTGCATGCTAATAACCAATCATATTCTGTTTACATTCCATCACCGAGTATGAATAATTTGTTATTTACTGTCCAAACATAGCACGAATGTTATGTCACGGTCAGTATTGTTTGTTGGATTAATTTGTGTCCGTCCGTACATCGGCGCGCCGATTCAATAGATAGAAATCAAAGAACCAATCCCCAATCCCTCCGTCGCGTCGGTAAAAGATTAATGCGGATAGAAAATTGAATTTTGTTATTGCTCCACCGTGTTTCGCATAATTTGTAAATATCACACTTTACAGCGAGCAGAAAATATATTTGTAAAACATTAGAATTGAGTCGTGTATTGGTAACATTGGTGTCTATTTAATAAATATCTGATTTTATTGGCCTTGTATATGTTACCAGCCAAACCCAAATTCTGTCCAAGCTAGTCCTAAACTATTTTATCCTACTCGTGTCAGGACAAACTAGATCAGCCTAGGATAATCTAATTTGGACTAGGATTCTAGTTTGCTTGGACACTATTAGGATAAACTGTCGTTAGTCTAAGGTTGGTTGTCGTTAGTCTAAGTTTAAAAAATTTTTTGAGCGCTTCCGTGCTTGGGAGTGCCCGTAAAGCCGTTCGACCCGTGGTCTGTTGTGGGCCAGATTGATGGACTCTTTATCTCTGTGCTTAAAATGTTTGTATAATAGGAGTCTAGTTCGTAGGCGGAGTTTGGTTTGTAGTCGGAGTATTTTGTGTATTTGGAATCTGGTTCGTAGTCCGAGTCTGATTCATAGTCGGAGTCTGGTTCGTAGTCGGAGTCTGATTCATAGTCGGAGTGTAGTTCGTAATTGGGGTCTGGTTTGTAGTAGGAGTCTGATTTGTAGTCGGAGTCTGGTTTGTAGTCGGAGTTTGGTTTGTAGTCGGAGTCTGGTTTGTTGTCGGAGTCTGGTTCGTTGTCGATGTCTAGTTCGTAGCGTATTAAATCGTTAGCGGAATTTGGCTGATCAAAATTTTACCAAAAAAAATCGACTTTAAAATCAGTGGTTTGGAACATAATACGAGTATCTATCTATAATATTTGAGAAATTCCATCAATTTATCATGGATCCCAGAACTGAATATTGATCAATATGGGACCAATTTGAATGTATCTTTTCAAATAAGAAATCACTTCTAAGGAGACGAAACTGAAAATATACAGTCGAATTGAGAATCTCCTCCGTTTTTTGAAGTTTGTTAAGAAATGTAGTTTATCCTGTTATTTCATTTACTGTATGTTTTTAAGTAAGATATTTTTAAATATACGTTTTGAGTTTGTATTAGATGGACATAAAGTATTCTGCAATGTGGATTTTCAGATAATGGAAATAATCATAATGAATTTATTCATCTTTCATTGACCAGCGTATTAACATAATGCTTAATAATTCATTATAATGTCACACTCTGATGCGTATCTGTGCCATAAATTACTACATAATTGGGCCTTCAAGTCCAGTGCGATTGTCTTGTCGGTGCAATTGTCTTTGTATTAATAGGAGACTGCATGTAAATACATGTTTATTTAGCATAGCTACAACACAGGACTAACACAATGTTCCTACGTGCATGGGTTGTATTTTCTACTTAAAAATTTACTCTTGATAGTGACATTTTGTTAGAAAGAAGTGAAGGTAAAAGAACGATTTGTATATTTATGTAGGTAATACTTGCTTTTGATGACAAATAGAATTAACAAATATTAAATAATAAGTCATAATAAATAAAATTTATTTTTATTTACGTATAACAAAATGAAATAATAATTGTAAGGTTACATTTTATGACGGACTGAAACTGCAACTTTCAATTTCACCTTCTATAAAATTCCCGAAAGACGTAAATTACTTCAATAGAGCTAACATACAAAACAAAACCAGAAATTCCTAATATGGACATACGCAATTAGACTCTGAATAGCCGGACCCCGGCAATTTATGTGGCACGTATTTAAAAGTCTGCTTCGACTGAGGGTCCCCAGTCCAAATCCAAAACACTAAGCTTGGTTTAACGAATCGGTTACAAAGTGGTCTAAAAACGCAAGTAACAAAAAGAAACAAAGCTTTTGTTTCTTGATTTTAAATTTTTTTAAATCGACTCCTCCAAGGACTCAAAAAGCGACCGTACAGAGTCAATTCTAGAGATTATTATTAACCTTCGGATATTCTTTGCTGGACACTCGAGTAATTCTTTCAGAATTAAATAATATTATAATAACAATCCCTTGGAACTCACTCACTATTTGATAAATACTTTATCAATATAGGATTACTTAAAATAATATATAATATTTCATCAATAATTATTACAATATTACTAATATTAAATTAATTCCCATTTGCAAATTATAGTTCTACGAGTACGTTTGAGCACGGCCTAAGGTAGAACCTGCTTGACATAAATAAGTTCAACTCGGCATCCACTTTGTTAGTGGGACGATAAATCAAATGAAAGTATTACAGCCTTGCTATTGTACATTGTTACAAATAGCACTTCGTTTAACAAGCGTCTCGAGCACAGTTCCGTCGTGGTTTGTGCTTGTATTGTAAAGTGTATGCACTATCAGTGCTGTCCTACGCTTAGTTCCTAGTAACGTATAACCTTCTTACGTAAACATTTTTTAGTTTTATATAACTAATAACAATTTTTAGTTGTATTCTTTAGTTCGCTGCTCTATGTTCTGTAAAGCACCATGTTATATCGTAGTCGGGTAAAAACTTAAGTAAATAGCCTTATTTAACTTAGGTCATTTAATTTTTATGTAAAGGGTCAAGAAATGAGAAGACTTGATGTTAAACGACCACCGTTGTTCTTGGACGTCGATAACCCTTTAGCAAGCAAGCTTTTATTCTTATAAAAACAAGATGATTAGCGTGCAAATACTTTTATATTTGTACCTTACATTTTCTACAATAAACAAATTAACTTTTTAAAATTTACTGGTGTACGAGTAAGGTTCATTTTGAATGCAAGAAAACAGAACATGATCAGAGTGCCGCTAAACCATGGGGAGCTATGGTACCACGTTATCCTCACATGTAGCGTTAATCTACATTACAAAAAACTCAAAAATAGTACAAAAAAATTAAAAACTGTGTTATAATGGCCCTGGCATAAATGGAAATCATGATAATTAGGTACTTAAAATACTTGCTACAATTACATAATTAATTAATACAAAGGCTTTTTACTAAGTGCATAGACTTTCACTGGCAGATAGTTGATGTAACAAGGAGTAACTAAGGCTATTTTTATTTTAGAAAAAAATAGTTTTAGAAAAAAATAGGATCAGGGAAAAATTTCATAATATTCGATTCAAACAGGGAAGTTGTATAGATGTAATACATTATATATTTTTCGCTATTTCAACTCTGCGAACTGAACAATAACTTTTTTTAAATACCATGTGGACTAAGTCGCGGATAACAACTAGTTATAAATAAAATACATCAACGTAACCCATCGAGATACAAAAAAGATCACGAACGGTTAATATTTTCGATCAACTGGTCATGATTCACAAAACTTCGATGATTTAAGGATGTTTTTTGAGTTAAAATATTCACGGTAACAAACAAAGTGATAGTTGTCACCTACTCGTATACAATAAATTAGAAGCTGTATGATAAGTGTCACTGAAATTAAGTTAAAGAAGAATAGAATTAACTCCACCTTAAACGTAAATTTTTATCGTGACACCTTATTACTTCCCTAGGGAAACGGAGAAAAGTTATTCAATGCTCAAACCTTTAAAACAACCGTCTCTTTGTTACTTTGTTAGTAACATTACTTTGTTACAAGTAAAGAATCGCTTCTACATATAGTTACAAGCAACACTCTGATTAACAAGTGGCCCTCAAGCGCATTTCCGTCCTCGGATTAAACTCGACGAGCGAGCGGAGTTGCTAACAATCAATTTTGGTTACGCAATATTGGATTTTAATTAACCACTGTCTTATTCGATAACGGCTCGTGTTCAACACGACCTAACACATGCACTAAAGTTGTTTGTGTAGTGAAATATGTTTGTAATAATTTTGTAAATGGGAGTATGTTTGTTACGTTCTCCAAATACGATTACTTGTTCAAGATTGAAAGTATTTATTTAGTGGATGTAGCCGACAATTTCTTATTTATTTAGTTAAATAGCAAAATACGAGTAAGTACATTTATAAAAACATATTTATTTTTTATAATTATATTTTTATTTGCTTAAAAATTAACAGACCTATAAATTAAAATATGTTTATTTTATTCATCATTGCAAAATATGCAAGAAATTACGAGTACAAATTACAAAATGGCTAAAGACTTCATATGAAATTGGAGGTTCCACTGCTGGGGGCATGTTGGAGCAGCAAGGTACATAAGCCGTACATTATGACGTCATGACGACGAGGACAGTGACCTAATCAGTAAAAAAATATTTCAAATGTATATCTGGGATTTAGTAGGTACTTAAAAAAAAACAATTCTGGGCCTGGCTAAAAGGATGTTAATGTAGTAGAATTTCCGAAAAATTAAAAAGATAAGATCCTCGAAAAGGATTACCTTTTAATTATTTTTACATCGGGTAAACGAACTGCTAACTCTACTGTCGACAACTCGATTGCATGGAACTCGATTACGTATAGTTTACAATTTCGTGACGGCCTATACTGCCTGCAACACGCCTACAATCCCTTTTCTGTACGGAACATGCATGGGGGATTTGAGACTTGGTATGATGGTTTGGGCTTAGTGAGGAAAGGGGCTGCAGAGGGCTAAGGTACCAATTCAGTTTGTCTTGATTCTCTTGCAACACCCAGTTTAAGTGTCTAAATTATCACAAGCTCTTTATTTTTAAATAGATTTTTGTTCTCGTCCGATCGTAATTTACACTTAACAAGTTCTGGTTAGACACTATTGGATTTTAATTAACTGTATCGCAGGAAGGCCGCATCGATTGCGGGTTGTGCAACGATGGCATTGGGTTTGTGGCCATCGATGACATAGAAATTATTATTAGATCAATTACACTCAATTTGTTCAGGGATGAAATAAAAGGGGATGTTTGAATTGGCTTTGACTTTTTGATTTATAAATAAGTAACAAAACTGTAAAATGTTTTGTTGGTTTTGCCCATTTATCTATGCTTCGACTTTCGAGTGTATATGCAAGTTTTACGCTGATATTATTATGTCTCGTTATAATAGGTTCTCGAATGGCGCCCACGTCTCGGAAAAAGGAGCATAGGGTGCCCCCCGATCAGGTGGACTGACGACCTGAAGAAGACAGCGGGCACAGGACCGGTCAGAGTGGCGCAAGTTAGGGGAGGCCTATGTCCAGCAGTGGACCTCCAAGGGCTGATGGATGGATGGATGATGGATTATTATGTCAACGTACGTTCGGATACACCGAAACAGCCGTTCTCAATATTTTGTATGGGTATCTTAAAACCTTAGTTGACTAGCATCTGTCAAATACTCACAACAATTCACAATACATACAGAAACAATAATTCACGATAAACACATAGGTTCCCTTCTTCCGGAACTGTTCATTCCAGGAATGCAGTTTTCTTAGACGCAATAATATAAACCAATATTAAGGTATTCGTTTTCTATAAAACCACACCTACTTTGAAAGTGACTTAATTTTATTCATGACCTATCCACGACGAAAAGTTTGTTTATTCACTACGTACGTTCCAATATAGAAACTTTCCATTGGTTTAAAACAGTTTTATTTAAAGTTTCCAAACATTTCCATCTACAGTGATATAGGAAATAAAATAACGAAACTTCATCGTGCGCCGTCAATAAAATGAAACGGGTTTGTTCATGTGACAACAGACCTGAAATATTGTTAAACTTGCAAAACGGCCTAGCTGGGAAAGTATGGTGAGAAATTCGGACACTACAAATATTGCGATGTGTTTAATCGTTTCTTTTTAAATGCAAATAATACTCACGATATTTGCATACCGATATCGCTCGCTTCGAGATAAAAAAGGTATTTGAAAATTTAAATTTCTTTTTCTTGCAAAATTTTGAAAAGTAAAAAAACAAATGTTCCAATAATTTAAGCAAAGATTTGATCCAAATCTGAAACAAATAATCTTGTTTTAAAAACATTCCATACAAACTTTCATCCCGTTTCCCAAGGAGACCGATATATTTCTTGGGATAATAAGACTTCTAAAATATGACCCATAATATATATGTAGATATATGTATATGAGTAATAAGTTGGTATACAAAATTATTGATAAAGTGTCATCCGGTCAGACAAACAGGCTGACATACAGACAGACTGACATTCAGACATACTTTAAACAAACGATTTTCTAGACCACATCCGATATTTTAAACAATGAACGATCATTGTAATAATGTAACATGAGACATGTATACGAATATATCAATATCTCATGTTACATTATATCAAAAATTGTCCGAATTCCAATAAAAAAATAATTCAAATATTTTTTAACGTTGATGATGAAATCAATAGCCTATTTTCCGTATACCGATGTTGCTGTAGGTCAAGCTATAGATTTTGTGTGCAACCACATCTCTGGCAATATCTGCCGTCATTAGGAGGCAGTCTTCCTATCTATTGGTAGGTATAGTAATCAAAAACGCAACCAAAAAGGGCTCAAACTCATCTGCGTCAAACATCAAAGATACCACCAAATCGGACTTTTCCTATTTCGGAATTTTTCGTTTGCTGTGTAAATTCAAAGACAGGATTTATGTGGAACCTTTGATTTAGGGTTCCATAGTCAGATCGGGTCGTCGTGTAGTTTTCAGTATATAAATTCGCCGTTTTTCAAATTATTTTATGCAAGAGGTACAAATAATTTAAACAATTTCCGTATGCGAAGCTGCGTGCAACAGCTAGTTTACATTATTATTATTACTGGTTAAAAGAAGGTGGTCACTAAACCATTTTCAGAACATAGTGTAAAATCATGAGAGGTGTCAAGGGACACCCGGATGGAACGAAGTTCCTTTCGATTTAAGTATTGTTTTTTGAAGTGATTCAGAGAGTTTTACAGAGATGGCGCTGTACAACTTTCTGAATCACGCTAGCGTGATCGAAAGTGTCGTCATTCGTAAGAATCAAAAAGTGTCGTAAGAAAATTTTCCGTCTAGCCCCCTTTCACAACGCGCGATAAGGAACTTCGTTCCAATAAAGTGAAAGATCTGATGTGTTAAAAATGTTATCTTGATACATATTCAAGCACAAACGTATTTCTTTAAATCTGTTTAGTGCTCGTATGTCGATGTGTTTTTATTTTACACGTTTATTATGTGCATACAATTTACATACATACTGTAGTCTCTGAGAATAACCGAGCACACCTTGAATCGATTTTACATGCGACTCGTAAAACGGTGTTGTGTCAAGGATCTTATAGGGGCTGAGATGTTATCCCATAAAAATGATTTTACGATTCCATCACAGTAACGGAGATCGAAGACTTTTGTTTATGAATAAAATGTACATAAAATTGATCTCGAGTAATAGGGTACAAATTTATGGAACAAGGGTCGGTTAAAAGGTGGTAAAATATTTTTTATTCTTGCAGTCTTATTTTATTACTTCTGGAAAATAAAACCGATTTAATACGTATGCATAAACTATACTAATATAATAAGCTTTTATCTGCTTAATTAGTTTCTCACAAGAAGGGTCCGGATTTTAATCCCGCACATAGCTCAAATAAATCGATTTACCGATTCAAAATTAATTATTACCTGCTTCAGTGGAATTCTACGTTTATTAATAAAGAATTTGAAGTCCTGTCAATTCGAACTTGGCAATTGGTAAATTGAGGCTTTTTCCCCTATTCTAATGCATTAAGATTTAGAATTCCCTTTTTACTACGGAATGCTAATTTAAATATCAAGTTCTTTGTATCTTAAATAATATTTATGTTGTAAATTATATATTAAAAACAAAGAATTTGTTTATTTAGTACATAGTTCGAACTTGCATTTCCATTACATACACCAAGTATAACAAAACTTACTCATAGTTAGGGACATCAAGGGAAACTCATATCTGGTATTAAATCGTTTTAATATCATACCAGTCTCAGCTTCGCTTCGGATACTCTGTAGCCCTGATGCAACTTCTTTTTGCCTTATACATAATACGTATTTTGTCTTATTAAATGTGACTATCATACACATTTTTTTAAAATTATCTATTACAGATTTCGTAACAATAGATTGACATATTAACAGCGGTCAGTAGTTGGACGGGTAATGAATACACATATATTTCTTAGAACAATATCTCTTCAGAACGTTAACACTTTCTTGTATTAAGACATTACCCTCAGATTTTCCTGACTTACCAGGAGAGACCTAACTATGACATGCTTGGATTATAATTAATTAAAGCAACTATTGTGGTGGCTAAGGCTAATGTTCGAATTTAGTATCTACACATCTCTTTATTCTTGTAGGAATATTACCTATGCAAATTTTATTCATAGAAACTTGGATGTGTATAGTGTTTTGAACACTGTACTTTGATATTAAATTAATCAATTACACTCTACTAATTCAATCTGGAGCAGCGACGTAGACTATGCTGTAGGATCGTCGCTACTGAAATGAGAGCCATGCCCTGCAGCGAGTCACTAATGGGTTTCCTTTCCAAGTTACGACTGTTTATGAAAGCGGTGATGGTACAGCTTAAAAATGCCTCATTACTACTGCTATGCAAAAGTTAAAAAATCCTTTTAAAAAACTGTAAAATAGACTTTTAAACTTACTCTTTTCAGCACTCCAGATTCATGTGTGCCTTTTGGCACATCAAAAGGTGGGTAAAAAATATCGTTTTGAATTTTTAATTCGACGAATCACGTAGGGTGTGAGACTGTGGGTACTGCGAGGTAGTTTGTAGTGTAGGTACGAAACGGCAATCGAAATTGCAAATTTGTGCAGGGGCGGCCCCGGTTCGTTAGTGACTTGTGTTTACGCGTTACCAACAACTAGGGCTGCCAACCGCTAATTGATCGAGGTTTACTTTTAGTTCATTCGATTCAGAATCAACGTAAGCAATGTAATGCTAAATTTGATTATTGATCGCGGTCATGCGAGTACATTGTGTTTTGCATCAAATATGTTAGGCAGTTGAATCTTGTTGTTGATGAGCTGTTACATCGAGAAATCATAGTTCACGTTTACCTATTATTCCGAATGAATACGAATTACTAGACAGGGGTTTTGAATCAACCTTATTATTGCTGCTGTTTGAATTTTTCAATATTTACTCATATGCAAGGCTCGAAACACCAAAAGTGTTATTGTTGCGTTATCAGTATTCAATTCTCCAGCAAAAATATAAAAATAAACACCGTTCCTTCGTGTGAAAGTTCTATGATGTACAAACACCTTTAATAACGTTGTTCTAATGAGCGATCATGCTGCTTTAAGAGTATGTTATGTAAGTTATCTAAAGCACCTAAGATTTTTTCCGAAGCGAAGCGAGGGCGATTGCTAGTATTCAATAAGGTGGATAGTTAATGCGACATACATCTTTCTTTGTTTGTTGGTAGCAAAGAGTTCAATATTATTGACCTCAGAAATTTAAAGCACTATTTTTAAAGGCTACTTCTACTATTTCAAATCTTCAATTATTATATTTACAAATCTCAACTTCCAAGGCAATCCAAAAATTTTAATTGACGAAGATAATGAATTTATACATACAAGTAGTTGTGTATTTCTTGTAAATATTAAATTCTGCGACGATGTCGGCGGATTTCCAACCCTAGAGAGCTAGGGAGTAACACTATCGTATAATAATCTTTCTTTTACCGAGCGTTTTATTATTGTAAAATTACACAATTTGCATATTTGGGCAATACCTTCAACACCACTTGGTTGTCTGTTTATGTTGACTTTTTTGAATATTAAGGTACATGTATTTAATGTTCGTCTTTAGGGTTCCATGGTCAAAGTTGAACTATTGTAATACGAATTTACATTTAAGATAAATAGTTATAATAACTCTACTGTTCCATCCTACTAATACAATAAATGTGAATGTTTGCAGGATGTACGGATGTGTGGATGTTTGTTACTCTTTCACGCAAAAGGATGAACGGATTTTAATGAAATTTTGCACACAGGTAGACCAAGATCTGGAATAGGTACTTCTTATCCCTGAAAATGCAGGCAAAACTGCGGATAGAGCGCTAGTATAGAATACTAGCTGTTGCCCGCAGCTTGGCATACGGAAATTATGTTTACCTTATTTGTACATCTTTAAGAAGAAAATTAAAAAAATGGTGAATTTATATTGAAGCACTTATGTTTCGTAATTTATATACCAAAACCCACGATAAAATCACAAAGGATTCCTCCAGGAGCGGGTATTGAAAAATAAGCAACATTGACATGAATTTGTAGTTTTATTTGCTTCTTCTTATAAAATTTTGAAAAACTGAGAAATGTAATATGTTCCATCAATTTAAGCAAGGAACATTTGTTGCAAATTTGAAACAAATCGGTTGATGTTTTAAAATACAATCATTTATCCCATTTTCATTCCCAGAGAAAGATTTAATTTTCCGGGATAAAAAGTTTTCTTAAACATGATTCGTTTTTTACTGTTTTTTTTGTTCTCTTTTTTAAAGATTAACGGTCTTACGGCCATATTCATAAAAGCTTAAACCTATTTTAGTTGCTGCAATTTTAAATATGGATTTTTAATATATTACATGTTATGTCATAAAGAGACTAAATATTACACAAACCTTATATAACTTTGCTTGTTTTTATGAATAAGGGGGTGGGACTCGCATTTTAGGGTTAGTTTGTGCTTTGCTCCTTCGAATAAATGCTTTTTCTTTCTTTCTTTCTTAAATTACTTCACTTATTTAACCTAATGCCTATGTTTCATTATGCAGCTTGCATGTAATCGTCAAATGAAGTGTCGTGGACAGTGGGCCTAAGGCAAAGGTTTCCCGAAATTAGACGGTTGGTTACTATAAAATATAACTTTTAACGCGTATAAATACATTTTATTCATCATACTACATGAAACATATTGTATGATGATGTTGTATAAGGATCGGAATCGTTTTACGACACAAATATCACGTTCTGTTGTTACGATTTGTTCGGAAATAACGCGTCGCATACTTTTATTACATGTATACGAATATGCCAGATTGTGCTCATTCAACAATAAAATGTCCCGTTCCATACAATACAGTTTGAATTGTTGCGAGTTCTTTGTTTCAATAAAATTGAGTTCGGATATTATACGAAGAAGATGGCGAATGATGTTAGTTTCAATTAATAATAACTGTTTAATAATTTTAATTAATTCGCCCGATCATGCATGACTATTACATTTCTTTAGATTAAAAATTCCTTGCCGTACTAAATATATTTGAATCGATGAACACACCATTTGCCTAAACTTTGTTTTGAGTCTAAAATCTCTGTTATCTTTAGGCCATCAGTTTCAAACCTTTGTTCTCTAACGATTGCATCTACTGCTCGAGTCTACTCGAGTAATTTTGAATTTCGGAATAAATCTTTAAAGACAATATTTTCTTTGACGCTCTGCATGCATAAAAGTTAAATCACTTTTAGTGAGGTTAAATTAAAATATTTTTAAATCGGTAATGGACCTGTGCAAGGTCCATCAAAATTACCTGGGTCATGTATCCAAAGAAAAGGAATTACGTATATATTGAATTACTTTGAATTTTTGTTGTTTACATGATCTAACTTCTCGTGCTCGATTATCTATGTGTGCGTGTTAATCAAAGCCCAGCAACCAATTAAAAATCACATTTTTGTTTTATCAAATTTCATATTATAATCACATCAGCGATCACTAATTATGTATTTATTTATCTTATTATAAGTACATAAAATATCTACTACAAGATAAAGTAGGAGTACTCTCTCTATAGTTCTGTTATTGTGGTTTTACAACGTTAAAATGATAAGCTTGATGGATACACTTTGATGTTGCTGCCAACGTTTGTATATCATTTTCCTTTACGATTTTGTTACATTCGTTAATTGTGTTCGTATAGTCTTCAACACTTCCGTCTACGACCTCAAATGTTGTCATTTTGTCAACAACAAAATGTCCGTTTTGTTCGATGAATCCAGGTTTAAATGCGACACAGTGGAAGAATTTTAAATTTTGTTCATCATAGGGTAGAGTATTGTCTACTATTTTCAAGAGATGAGAAGCAGGGACTCCAGTTTCCTGTCCACAAGTCTCCGCATGTTTGCGGAACGTCAAAACCAATGGGGCTGGTATTTTTACGTTTCTCTGAAAAAAATCAATATATTTTACAACATACTCACAAGTAAATTATTAACTTAATGGAAATTTAATTACATACTTCTAAAAAATATTATTATATCATAACAATATCGACGCTTGAAAGGAAAAATTGACTAAGCGACATTGAGGTAACTTTACAGGAGAGCAGTTTAAAGTTGAATTTGTAGAAAAATTGTTGTATGTGCCACAATATAGATGATAAATAAGGATTCCAAAACAGTAAGAATAACGTCGGTAGGGGGATTACAGAACAATATGTGACTTTTTTCTAAAAATTGCAACTTTAAACTGCTCTCCTGTAAAGTTACTTCAATGTCGCTTAGTCAATTTTTCCTTTCACGCGTCGATATGTTCTTAATTAACCCCTTGTTTTATATTCTGAGCTCCAACTGTTACTGCCAGATATCGCACAAGTGAACCAGTGGTTATAGAAGGGAGAGGTGAGGACGCCAAAAATGTTTATTAAGATGAAGGACAAAGTCGAGTTCAAAAAAGTGTTCTGTAATTTAAATCTACTTGCTGTTTACTTTCGCTTTCAGTGACATATTATTTAATTAACATAATCAATAAACTAATAAAGTAATGCACATTTCATTGGAGCTCGAAATTACGAAAGATAATAATTACCGATAAAATTATTTAATAAGTATGATATGGTGCCGTAAATTGAGCGTCTGTTGAAAAGTTTCTTTTATGTTATTTCTACTTTTATATTACTTTTTCCGTATAATGGTAGCATATTCTTTTTATTTTTATAAGGCCAATTAGACAGCCTGACCCAGAAGCATGAAAATTCATAGAGGAGTTCCTTAAACAACGTAGGGGAGCATTAAAAACATTTTGAAAATTCATTCTCTAAAAGGGTAAAATGGAGGATAAAATATATATTCAGGAGCTTATCGTATTACAATACATAAAAAATAAATTCATCATATAACATTCATAAAAAAATATCCGAAAGTATTGTAAGGTGCTCCATCCAATCTTAGGCTTTTTTATGGAAATGTGGTATGCAGCAATGCTTTTAGCATTAAGTCCGCCGCTTATTATTTACATTTGTATGGCACTAAAAAATCTAAATAAATAAGTTATATGTCTCTATGCTCCAGTTATGTGTTAACTATCAGCCTAACAATAAGGAATATGAATGAGTATTATTTACCTGATCCTGAGTACTCCACGCAAAACAGAAAACTGCACACAAAAATGTCACACTAACAAGTTTGTTATTAAAGCCTTTCATTTTTATTATTTGGAGATAACTGAGTGATGTAGATACGAAGGGTGAGGAGATAATAACACCTACAGTCACTGCTCATCCTTTTATAGTCATTTTGAACACAATTTAATCAGCAAAATATAAAAATAAACATGATTAATTATTTATTTATTGTAATATTTTAAAATTCCTGGTAATTAACTTAGTAATTATGTAGAAATAAATTAACTTTAAAAAAAAACGATAGGCAACTATTTCGTCACAGCATTAATCTATCTATCTGTATATGATGGAAAAGCGTTTTTATTTTCTATAATAAATTATTGGCCTAAGTAAATTCCAACCACTTTACGATTTTCTCGCTAATACCATTTTTGTCTGTTTGTTTGACTGTCTAAATTTGGATACGCTATTCAATGATGCAGTGTTGTTTTGGTTTTTAATCGGTTCACAGATAAAAAATAATGATTCAAAGAATCGCATCTAAACATTTTTTCGACTCTGATATTGTAAAGTATAGTTTTCCGAAGCGAAATGAGGGCGGTTACCATTTATAGGTGCCTGAGAGCTCAAAAGCGCAAAGTAAAAACTCACAAAACGATTTCGAGGAGGGCACGTAAAACCGCTGGTCCCGGTCCTGGTTGTTATCGTAACTAATATAACAATTAAGCCATATCGGAGGCCTTCGGGCTGCATGAAAACTTCTAACATTTGGATTCGCCACTAACCTTCCACCAATCCGCACTGGTGACTGGAGCAGCGTGATGGAGTAAGATCTAGGCCTCCTCAAGAAGAAAAATGCTCAGTATTGTACCGTTAATGGTTTGAAACCAATACATAAAATACTACATTCATGCATTCATAGACAGTTATTGTTTTAATAATTTCTGTGCATGTGATGTGAAGTTATTATTCAATGTAGTAAAGCAATAACATTATCATTTGTATTAATGGACATTAAATGCGTTGGCGAGCCAACAATTCACAGTCGTCGGAATGAACTAGCACCTATCTCGTTTCGTTTATTGCTACATTAAAATACTATTAAATTGACTGGCGTTGTGTGGGTATGCTAGATTTGAATTAGCGCTCTGAATTGACAGTTTAGATAATCAAACAATGGTGTGTTTGTGCATTTGTTAATTGTTTTTATGTTTTATATGAATCTCAGCAGCAATAATGGCAATCACTGAATATAGCACATAATATTTAATATTCCTTATTCCTTATAGAATAAACACATACAGAGATTTTGCAAATAATGGGGATAAGTGGTTTTCCTTTACAATTTCTTTCAGTGTATGAATGTAGTTATTAAGATGCAAATGCAATAAATTTATCAAAATTTATTCATTTGTTTCACTAATTAATCCAGCGTTTATTTAAAAATTTTAATAATAGGGATGTTGACTAATTTTAGGATTCAATTTTATTTTATAGATAGAACCTTAATATTCACGAAAAAAATATTATAAAAATAATAATCTTCAATTTAAAAACAAAAATTGATAAATAAAAATCATTATCAAATTTCCCACCATAAATGTCACGTGACGTCACTAAACGATATTCAATACTATCTGCCTGCTAAGTTTGTTGAATTTCCATATAAAATTGTTCCAATGACGTCACATTCTCAAAATGGCGTTTGAGGTCACGTGACAGTGAGTACAATTTTTAACATTTTAAATTAATGATATTTAATTTATTGTGATTGATTTCAATAAAAGAATCATATTTTAGGCCTTTAAATGTTACCACTAATATTTTAGACATTTTATATTAATTTATAATTAGTGTCAACATCCCTATTAGGTAAAATAATGTGGGGTAAGAGTGCGCAATTTTTATTTCGACCTCTGGAAAATGGAAAATAGCAAAAGAAATGACAGGAATTCAGTCAAACTGGTAAAATATTTAATGTTTTACAATTTCAGTGTGTTTTATTTAGTCCCAATGTCATACATTTCTAACAGTAACTAAAAATAAAGTACAATACAAATGCGCACACTTAAACCCAGGGGTAATTAAGGGGTGCGTAAAAGTATGCAATAATATTCTAAAGCTAATTTGTGACAAAACAAATATAGTATTTAACAAATTATCACATTTATAAAGTGGGCAATGTTTACAACAAACGAAAAAGTAATTCTTGTAAAGTCTTAAAAAAATAAACATTTATTTAATTCTTAGAAAGACAAAAACAAATTCTAACAAAACCTTTTTGTTTTGAATGGTCTTGTGGCAAGAGTTTCTTAGCCACTTCAAATTGATTTACCGACGCAACACATTGATCTGGAGATTTTCTTTTATATTTTCGAGGCATTTTCAAAGAACCTGTAAAAAACCACATTGACATTACACATTTACCTATTATTTATTGTTCAAAATTCCGCATTTCTAAGCACACGATCATTGAAATTTGCAAAATATTTTAATATTTTAGGTAATAAACTTTACTCATCGATGGAGACGACATTCGGGTGTCATGTCCTGTGTCCGGTGGGGTACTGAGGGTTAGGATTGACAGTGTTGACACTTCCGTGTAGTAAACGGTTTAAAAATTACTAGCATTGCGCACACTTATCCGCTGCGCACATTTTACCTACATGCTTCTATGCGAATTAATTCGTTAATTATAATAAAACTAACATTTTAACAAAAACTTTACCGACTTAAAATGAAGTACATTGTACTTTTGAGATGGATACCATTGTCAGATCTCGCTCAAATTTATGTGGGTCTACACGACAAGCACCAGCTTTCAATTAAAAAAAGAATCATCGAAATCGGTTGGCGCGATATTGAGTTATTCGTCCATTTATCGCGCACATACTTAATGCAAATTTAAGACTTATATGATTTTGACATGGATGCCATTGTCAGATCTCGTTCAAATTTGTGTGAGACCACACGACAAGCACCAACTTGCGATTAAAAAAAGAATCATACAAATCGGTTCACCCAGTCCAAAGTTCTAAGGTAACAAACATAAAAAAAAACAGTGGAATTGAGAACCTCCTCCTTTTTTTGAAGTCGGTTAAAAAGGCATAATTGTATGATTGTAAAAAACATTATGTAATAAAAGTTAAGTATTATGGTGTTATTAAACTTCTTGATGAGTCATTACTAATATCACACTTCCTACATTCTGTATACTTATTAATGTATTTATACTGTACATCAATCAGATTATCTCGAGCCCCTATCAATGACTTAAGAGCTCAATGCTCTAATATCTTATTATACAGAACAGAGATTATTTTGACTGATTGATTAACTAAATGCAGTGCTCTAAATCAGCATAGTTTTCGTAAGATATTGCGTAGCTTAAGGTGTATTATACTTGTATTATTACTTCCTAGTGCAGTATTAAAACAGGTAGCTCATTTGTAGCCTAGGTTGTAAGTTGGAACTTACAAAAATAAGACCTAAGTAGATTAAGTTCAATTTTAGTGGTATTTCAATGAACCGGGCTACTAAAATGTCTTAAGCTACATAATAAACTTACTTTTCTTATATTTCAATGTAGCCGTGGCTACGATGCATACAACTATGCACTAATATTGATGGTTATGTTAAAATTTTCTGTCTGGCCATGGACCACCAACTATCTCTCGTTCTTCAATATCAATATAGGTATATAAATAAAACACGAATATCTTATTTTTTTGAAGCCATCGATATTTTTTAAAATGAAATTTTATACAACAGTTCGTAGGTATTTCATGTTTTTCGTAAAGGTTTGTGGACAATTTTGAAACATTTCAGCAACACCAGTGGTCCGCGGATCATAGGATAAGAAAAACTGATGAAATCATCATCATCTAAATCATCATTATTATCACAACCCATAATAGTCCCACTACTGGGTTTAGGTCTCCTTCAACCTATATCTAAATCACTAATGCATATTATATTGTGAGTACAATTCAAATTGATTTATATATCTCTTATAACGTAAATTTCGTTCAGTATTCTCCTTGAGATTCCAAATCATTTGCAATTTTACATTTAACCAATAGCTTCTACGCGACTTAGGTTTCAATGAATCGGTCTTACAATACTTAGAAGAGTAGTTTAAATGCTAGTCACTTGTAACCTGTACTTTGTCTAGATAGCAGTGCCTAGTTCATTCTAAGTTCTAAAGTTAAGGGGAGCTGAATAAAGTTAGAAGAAGCGCTTGAAACTGTTAACTTTAAATGTTTTTTGTCGACTTAAGAGTAACGTACCGAATTTCTCTAGTACCTATGGCATTTTGGTAGTTCTGATGTACTCTACTCTGATGATAACGCATCATACACCTTCTATACTATACCTTCTGTTGGAATTCACTCAGATTTGAGTCTTGCCTAGCGAGTCATGTTTGATTTATTTCTAGATCTCGTCACAATTACATCAAGAATGTTCTGCATAGGTTGGCATATTCCTTATTCCAAAATATTTAGTTTTTCTTCTTGACACTTCTTATATGACAGCATGTGCTTCAGCCGAGCGTTGCAGGCACAAAGAGGTCTGTCGCTGGACCTTCACTGGAGATTCATGGCGGCAATAATGTACGCATATTATACAGTGAATAAATAAAAAGAACTTACTCGTATGGGGAGTCGCAGCCGCGGGCAAAAGCTAGTTAAATATAAAAATCGAACTACAAAATTTTATTTATGCTCTAATTTTATCATCCGTAAATTCACAGAGTCGTTCTCTGTATTACTTGGCTAATACAAAGAAAGCATTTGTTAAATAGACGTAGCAGGAGCAAATACTAGCCAGTTATTTGCCCGGAACAAAATTCAATTTGAACTTCAATTTGTATTGGCAACATACTCGACGAGTTCCTTTAAATCATTTTTTAAGTTTAATTCTAACAATTAAACAACTAGCTGACCTGGTGAACTTCGTATCGCCTAACAATCCCCAGTGACCTCTTCCTCTCTTTTTCCCGCTCCCTCGCTCTCTCCGTTTAAGTTAACTTTGGTCTCTAATTATAGGCTTACATATTAATTTTCATATTTCTGAGTTCGAAAATAACGATGTTTCGTACAAATTTACATGCCCTGTTTTTACCCCTCAGGGGTAAAAAAAAACTATTACTATTACTTTTAATTTTTGTTCCTAACTATAAGCTTATATATAAATTCTGAGTACAAAACTAATGAAGTTCCTTAAACATTTACCACCCCTTAGTTTTACCCCTTATAGGATGAATTTAAAGAAAACCGTAATACAGATATTTTTATGTCTAATTATAAGCTCATATATACATTTTCACAGTTTTAACTTCAAAACAGACGAAGTTTCCATACTAATTGCATCCCCTTACATAATCTCACTTGAGGAGATGATTATTCAAAAAAACATTATACTTTCAAGTTTTGTTTCTAATTTAGCTCCAAATTAAAGCACACACCCATAAAGTACACTGTACCCATAAAGATACCAATCTTCATAACTTCCGTAAAACTTTCCAGGTACCTAAGCCCGTTTTTTCGAACCAAATGACTGGGCTGAATAGAGAAATCAAAACATTTGTGGGGTACAAAGTGCCAACGGATCTTTTTCAAATTTTCAGAGGATAATTGTTAATTAATTTATAACTGCTTATATTTTTCTGTATTTCGGTATCTGTGCTGTAACTGTTTTCGCTCGGCATTTTATCAATCATAGTGTTGGGGCACAAGAAAACCTTGAGTTGGTAATGTTGGTGGATATATGTGTGATACTTCCTATTATTCTTCTGTTTTATGTGTTTATAACACAACAACAAAACTGCGATTACCAGTGGATAGTACAAGGCTATCTATCGAGTCAGACGTGCATTACATTTATTCAGTAAATGGTCTCAGACGGTTCGTGTTTCAGCTTGAACTCCTTAGACTCGCTTAAAAGTGACTAGCATTTAAAATATACAAAGTAAAAGCTTAACTATATAATGTGTACTGCAAAGAACTGTGGAGAAATTGTAATACCTTAGACTACAGGTATATTTTAAATAATGATCTTATAAACGTTCTGTAACTAATCTTCTACGTTGACGTTCAATATTATTCAATAAATGTTATGATGAGAAGAAATAATGTGTATTTCAATCAAACTTATATAAAAATTAAGCTTTTATTGGCTGAATAAGACAACGTCGAGATGTCTGAAACGAATGGTGGAGTAGCAAAGATTATCCAATCCGAACGTTCATTCAATCCATGTAGAGGCTGGTAATTTCTTGGAGTGTGAATATTTTCAGACATGTTTAATAATAACAACAGTTACACATAACTATACTTTCAATTTCTACACGGAAGGGCTAGACAACTGGAGTGCAGTGCTTCGTCGCCAGGGGGCTGCGATCTCATAACAAACACAAATAAGCTGACATGATCCTCTTACTACCATAGATTACATACCCTCGCGAGAGAATATTTCTATACCGAGGCTCCGAATAATTCATGACACAAGGAATTATCTTATCGCAATGAGAAATAGTTTACACGCAGACGCGGACACGAATGCGCCATTTGATATAATATTTCGCTGACGTAAAGTTGGCAAACTGGTACCGTAGCAGCTTCTTGTGTTATTCACCCGGTTGAAGATTGAGATTGCGATAGCATTCTGGTTTCGTTTATTGTTATGGGGTCAAGCCGTATGGTTTGGAAGTCTTTGTTGAATCGAAGAATTGTATCGAAGCTGAACTTATTTCTCGTAAGACAAAGTAAAATTCAGCGCAGTGGGTTGTTTGTGAGTGGAATTAAATTTACGTGGTTCTTCAAGCAGGCCATTGCTTAAACAGAACTTATCAAGAGTTTCAGCGACAAGAAAATCTAAGAGTCACCCTGAAAGAAGACCGACCAACAGCTGAAATAGGCAAACGAGTAGACGATCCACCTGACGGTAAGTGATTTTCAGCGCCCATGGACATAAGCGGCACCAAAGGCATCACTGATACAGGCCAAGAAAGAGAGAAGAAAAAGAAAGAAACAACTGGCTCTCAAGCCATCAGCCGCGCCACGACGAATTTTTTCGCGGTCATCCATGCAAATACTAACCGGGCCGCTGTTAGTTAACTCAGACGATCACATAACACAAGCCGTTATGAAGCTGTGAGCACTTCAATACTATACAAATACTGAATGAATACTGATCAAATACAATATATACGACACGTATAAAAATATTGATGTTGAATCCTCAGATAGATTATAGAACAAAAGGTTGAAACACTTAATCCAATCAGATGATCCTTCACACAAAAGAGCTTATAGGTGAAAATAGCAGATTATTATCGAAATTTAATGAATCGCCAACCGCACGCTGTTGTGGCGCTGCGGTTATTTTTCATTTCGCTTCGTTCGATAGCAATTACGACAAAATTATTGATTTACCTGATACATTTTATTAAATTACTTAATTACCTTATAACAACCTTCTATAGTTATAGTAATTCCTTCTTCTCCAAATTAAGTGTTCATAAACAAAGGTAGAATAAAATAATAGAGTGTATGATTGATATGAATAAATGGCTATGAATTTGAGTGTAAATGAACTAGTTATGTCTAGATTCTTCAGTCTTTAGCTACAGATCCGCTGAGCTGAGATCAGTTGAAATTCGACTGTTACTACACATTAAAAGGTTCATACTGACACTATTTTCTTTATTTTTCTAATTTTTTTCTGACCTGTATGCAGTTGTGAACCATGAAAGTATTTGATCTTAAGAAGGGTGCGTTATGCCACTAGATTTAATTGTCATTAGCAGATATGATAATATTCCAACACCTGGGTCTATGATAATATTCCAACGCCTGGGTCTGTGGTTGGTTAATGATTCTTCAACAGTCCACCGACATCAATACCGCTCTCTGATACAAAGAGCTCAATAGATCAATGAGAATTTAATATTTTTGCTGTAGGCTCAGATACGAGGGAAACCTACACGCCTAGTGTGAAACACTTGAAAATATACCAAAGTTATGCCAATAATTTATTGTCACACTTACTCAGTATCTACTATCAACAAAATTTATTGGACTGTTGCTAAGATAAACTAATGGTGAAGGTTTTCTGATACTGAATGTACGATTTAACGTAAGTATGTATAACGATTTTGTAATCTTCAACTGGTTTCTTGAGTAATACAAACATGTAACTTGCAAACTTCGTATAACAATACTTTATGGAGCTATTAGTTTTTAGGGTTCCGAAGTAAAATCGGAACCCTTATAGTTTCGTCATATCTGTCCATCCGTCCATCTGTCCGTCCCTCTGTCCGTCCATCTGTCCACCTTTTCGTCTGTCGAAGCAAAGCGCTGAGACCTAAGGGTAAATACTAAGATACTAGTACTAAGATACTAGAAAGCTGTATTTTGGCACACATTTATTAAAACTCTGGAACTGTAGAATAAAATATTGTAAAACATTTTTTCAGGGTACCTCCCCTACAGGTAGGTTACCGTAAGGATTAATTTTTATTCGTCACGTATCCTGAGCGATACTCCACCAGAGTATCGTTGAAAAGATCTTCCAAAAATATTATGGGTTTTTAAGACCATTTTTGGAATTAGGGGTCCGTTTGCGAAATATTTGGGTCAAGGGTTCTCCCTTCTCCCTGTTGGCTAAATGGTTATAGTTGGTGAAGTGAAAAAAATCTCAAAAATAGGTATACTATGATGAATTTACAATGAAAACTATTACTGCTATGTTAACATAAGTAGTAAATGAAATGAGTAATAGTCGATAAACTTACTTCGGAACCCTACATCGCGCGTGTGACACGAATTTGCCCGGTATTCTTTTGAGGTACAGAACTGGAAGGTAGAAGGTAGAAATGAAATTGAGCAAAATAATTTCAATTCGGACCAAGTGCTTCCGTAACCTGTTTTATTTATTAAAACTCTTATACCAAGGGTGACTTCGATAATGACTGCCGTAATATGAATTCCTTACAAGTCTGGGTAGGAATATACAATTCGGTACAATTACTATTCGGTTACAATTCGGTATTAATAATTTAAGGTGATGCCCATTGTTTAAGACATAATATTGTTGTTGGTATTTAATTTATTCTTAAGTTGTTATTCTATAAATAAAACACAAAAACTGTTTGTATAACGGATGTCCTTTAAAGACTCTGAAACCATCCAACCGTGCCTCAAAATGGTTTCATTTAAAAGGCAATTAGTTATTACGTCATAAGAGTGTAACTTGCAAAAATGTACTATGTAATGTGTGGAGATGAAAATAAAGTTTTATTATTATTATTGATAAAGTCGAATTTCCACTTTTCCCATACAATAAACTCGAAGATAATAATGTAATATGTATCAACGTCAACGTCACTGAAACACTGATCTCTCATTCTCATCGGAAAAGGTTTAAGCGTAGTGGAACACGCCGGCTATCCACTAGTAATAATCGTTGTAGTTACAACTACGGAACCCTTGTGCGTAGTCTGACATACACGGCTTTTATGTATTAAAAAGCCGATAACCGAGCAACCAGCTACTTCATGTTAGTTATGGTTGCCCATAGTACTGTCTGTTGGAAACTACTGGTAAAAAAAGCCGGAAGAATAAAGAAAATACTGGCTTTCGGACTCCCAGCTGGTTACCTACAAGTCATTTGTTGTTTGACTCATGCAAGAGGGTGGTTCCATAGCCAAACAGGCATGCTTCAAATAAAGACAATAATAACTATAATGTTATAATATTAAACGAGATGATAATTATGTAATCACGCTCTCATAAACGGCTCTAACGATTTCTATGAAAATGGTAATTTCGATTGTTTTGGTCAAATACATATGTGTAGTCTAGATATCTAAGAAAATTCGTTTACTGCATTTAACTCGAGCAGATCTATTATGTTTATTGCTAGTAGGTGTGAACAGAAGAACTGTTTTTATCGCTCATTAATTAAGAAAAGATAAAGAGACAGTAATAACGTTGTACATAATAAAACTTTTATTATATTCTTAACATTTTTATTGCAAATGTTAAGCATCAGTGTGTATGAATAAGTGAATCCATAAACCGAACCATTAAGTTTTTGTTTTCAACCAACTACAATTATTTATTCAGCACAAAGTTCAGAAAAAAGTAATGAATATTTAGCAATAATAACTTTTAATATTAATGTTATTCTTCCAAGAAACAGGTTCATCACTTCAACCGGTTGGAGGTAACGCGCAACGCGTTGGCGATGGCTCTGGTGTTACATGTCTTATTGACAACCTGTGGCGCAACGGTTACTATGCCGGGTCACCTTGCCTGTCCTGAGTTCGATTCCCAGCTAGGTGGAAAGAATGATGAGTTTGAATTTCTGTTTTCAGTCTGGGTGTGTGTGTTCTTGTCTCTGTGTGTAAGGCTATGATTGCGTAGCGTTTATTAGGTATTATTATTTATTTTATGTCTATGAGCGGCGGTGGTTACTTACCATCAGGTGACCCCTATGCTCGTTTTTCTGCCTTCCGACACTTATTTCTTAATACACCTTTTTTAATAATGAAGGTTTTAAAATCCAGCATAACTTGTCTTGTACTGTAAAACTACGAGTAATACTCGACTAGACTCGACAAAGCCTAGTTGCGATTATGATTTAAGTACAATCAAAACATGAAGATAAAAACAAAGCTCTCCAGCTGGCCAAATTTATTATTCTTACTAGAATTACAAAAAACAATGACTTTAAAATCGACTCTAAACCATTATATTATTATGATCGTGCTTTATCAGTCTTTGGCTTGTTTTATGGAAAGAAAGGGAATCATACAATGATTACTGGTGACTTGTGAAAATATTTTTTCGTACGTCGCTGCTGTTTATAATTTTTATGGCCCATTCAAATCTATATTTACGATAAAAGCTTTACTTTTCTTCTCCTCCATGACAAAGCACTTTTCCGAATAGCTGATAGATTAAAAAAATGACGTGCATAAGTGTATCAGTTACGAAAAAAGATTTTTTTAAATTGATAAAAAAGATGTTACGACGTATTTTCATATTTTAAGATTACTTTAAAAGGGCACCTTAGTCTGATGCTGTTGAAAGATTTACATTTCAAAGAGATTCATAAAAACTGAAGTAATAAATTATATGTTATAGTTGGAAGTGAAAAATATCCGTACCATTGCCTATGCCCCTGAAACAACTCTTTTTTTATCAGAATTTATATAATAATTAAAATTATATGTTTATAATTATTTATTGGATTTTTTTTATGGAAATAACCGGCAAACGAGCTGATGATCCACCTGATGGTAAGTGGCTATCGTCGCCCATGAACATCAACAACACCAAAGGCATCACTAATGCGTTGCTGAAGAATCATAAAAATCCTTTCACCCAGTCGAAAGTTCTCAGGTAACAAATATAAAAAAATACAGTCGAATTGAATACCTCTTCCTTTTTTGAAGTCAGTTAAAAACGCGGGTAAAACCGCGGTCATAATAATATGCTAGTGCAAAAATATATCGAGGCCCTCTTTTATTTATTGTTATAGATCCACCACTACTTCGCGGTTTCATTTGCCGTAACATTAATGCACGTGTCGAAAAATGAAATTGATTTTGCTTTCGCTTCCATTCCGTGCCGTATCAGCGGGTCTCAAGTAGACGGGGAGGCTGCGCTAATAACTAGCGGGGAAGCCAGAGATGTTTATTTAATGTCGAACCCATAGACGCTTTAATGGGGATTCACACTTCCGTGTCGTATGGAATTCTGATTGATTTTTTTTATTTGAAGGCACATGGCCTTTCAAAGAAAGTTATCTCATACGTGTTGAATAGTCATCGTACTGAAATTACAAACATTTTGTGTTTTTTCACTTGTGTTTTTTTTAATTTGACAGTCGTTTTAATTCAATATAATAATTTTATATTAATTCTATTTTGAAAAATGAACTGTATTTTTTTACTTATCTTGTAGCGAAAACATCTTTTCGATTGCTACATAACTTTTCTGGATCAGGTGCTCGACTAATCTAAAGTTTGCCTGAAAATTTCATCAAAATCGGTCTAGCTGTTCTGGAGTCCACTCAGTACATGCATTTTATAGGTAACATAAAATAAGGTACATTATTTTTTCATAAATAGATGAGGATGTTAGCTGAGTTTCTTTCTCACAGATTACATAATTGCTGCCGTCACTATAATCTTAAATTACTCACTATAAAAACTAAATTAAATATTATTATGCAAAAGCCACGTGACTGTAAATTCAAATAAAATGAATTACAGCTTAATTAACACAATAATAAAGTAATATGGCTTCAGTAATTGCAATTAAATTTCAAATTAGAAACATAATTACATTTCATTAATACTACTAATGGTTATAAAACAAACAGATTCGTTGCTAAATGAATGCAGAATTAAATATTGGTTTCATGCTATTACACCAAATGAAAAATGTTATTCCGTTCCATTTCGAGTGCAGTACTTTACCCTATTTTTCAACCCGGTGATTCCCAGGGAGATGTATGTAATCCGTTCTGATCACTGCGATCCCAGTTTTCGTTCAAAGTCCACTCCGTTCGTATCATTACAGCAAAGGAGACTGATATAAACATCAAACAAAAATATTTTACGGTTTCATATACAACTAGGATACCTATCACAGTGGTATAGGAACTGAAATCCAATGTAATGCTACGTCTTTCCCGCAAATAAATTGGTTTCTTTGTACCATGTTTTACAGCGATTGATTCCATCCGCAAGACGGCTATTGGCATAGTATATACGAAAGAGCAGGACAATTCTCAGTTCAAACTGACAAATCAACTTGATACAGGTTAAAATGGAAACGAATAACTTTCTATACAGATTTTCATCTCAAATGTTATGAATCGTTTTTTCTAAAGATTTCGAAATGGTATTATTTTGCAGACTTGAGAGTATTATGGTAATATTATTATTAGTATTGTATTGGTAATACCTATATCAAATCGAATATGGTTATCTAAAATTAAAAATACCTCCATGCCAAGCTACTATATTCCTACGATCTTTTTATGGAACATATTTGTTCCAAACTATAATGAATTTTTGTACGATTTTAACAATAATTATGCCACGTTGTATGTGAACCAATGAAAAATATTATATTATTGTATTTTTTATGTAGATTAATTAGGGCGTATCTGAGATATTATACTAGAACATATTACAGTGTATAAATCTTTCTTGATGTAAATGAATTATATTGCGTATAATATAAAAGGTAACAAAGATCTAAATAAAAATTAAAATAGATTAAGCTTATTTAAACTTAACTTTAACAGTAAGTACTTGTGTTATTAAAGACACCATTCAAGTATAAGGACGTCTGCAAGCAAGCTTAGGACATAAAAATAATAGCAAGCTCGTTTGTTATCCTTATCACATAAAATGGTGGTATACTGATATAACATTATTTGTACTGTGGCATCGCAGCGGTCCAAAGCGAGTGGCCTGCACTTATCTAATTTTATTGTCACTCGTCGATGTCGAATCCTTTGGTGGAACCGTCGGGAAAACTAGAAAAATCCTTCCTTCTTCACGAACATTACATTGTTATTTACTCTTACAAACTCTGTCCTTATTTCATGCAATTCTCAAAACGACGTCTCTTCATAACATAAATCTGAACTTATCATAAAGTCTATATTATGGTTTTTAATTACATGAGAAGTTACCTCAACCTATTAATAAGCAGTGGAAAGAGGAACTTACTATTAATATTATAAATGTAAAAGTTTTTGAGGATGTTTATTACTCTCTTACAAAAAAACATCTGAACGGATTTTCATGAAATAAACCCTGATCTGGAATAGAACAGGGTTTTAATTCAATATTAGCAGATAAAGTATAAATAAAAATGTAATAAATTTTTCTTATACATAATACGGCCATGGAGTTTAGGCTTTTACGCACATTATTATTACGCGAAGTGTCCCGTTTCAGTCCCATTCGCGAGGCAAATGTCCCAATTATCATATCTAATGTGCCGGAGAGGACGCGTACGTGTCTTTCAGAGCATTCCACTAAGGAACAGCTTTTATACCCAAATATACGTGAATTTAGTAAAGTTTGCACAATTGAGGTAATCATTAATCTACTGGATTTGGGTTGGATGGAATCTGGATTGTACATACATTCATGATTATTGGTCTATTTCACAGCAATCCGTGATACCATATGATGGCATATATATCTTAAGACGCGCGCACGTACGTACGTACGCGGCACCTCCTTCCCTCGAAGGAATCATGAAACTACTAAACAAATATAATTTTATATCAACATAGTACATAGAGAGAGTCTACTTTTCAAAATGAACTTCCCCCCGCTCAATATTTCTTACAACCTTTAAGTGGAAATATTTATTTATATTCATTAATACATTCTATCCTTAATTGCCATTAACAATTTATAACAATAATATTATAGCACGCCCCCACGGTTTTAAAGTAGTCGGTTCATTTTTAAAGCTCTAAAGTAGTCGGTGCGTTAGCCAACACATATGTAGCTTGTATCAAAGTAAGACTATAACTTTTAAAATTTAATGACAAAAAGTCTTTTTGAGTGGCTTATTTGATTTATTTTTAAAAGTGAATATTACATTATTCACAAACAGAGTCAATTAATTAAGTAGTTTGTTTAGGAGCTAATTAGATACCGGATTGTAACTTAATAAATTTGGTAACGTAATATTGGAAATCATTCACTAAATTGGTTACAATATTTACATCAATTTACTAAAATGGGTCTCATTGTTATTGGCGATTTATTTATTAAAATTGGTTCACCGATATTATTTATCGAACTGTCGTTAATAGAATGCGCAATACTGAATAATAAATTTTATAAAATTCACCAAGCGATCATGACTGTGGTGTGTATCATTTACCAGTGACTCCGAAATAAAATAACCTATAATGATATTTGATTTTATCTATTTTTTATTGATTATTCGATAAACCGCGATACAGTTGACAAGGTTCGAATATTAACACATGTAGAATAGGTAGTTACCTCATTTTAAGGATAATGCAAGTAGGTCGGAGATGCACAAAGCTAAATTTTAAGAAAATAATACATTAATTAGTGTCATGAAGTTACTCTTTATCAATGTGGATATCGGTAAAAATTTTGACCGCAGACTGGGAGCTACAATGGGAGGTAGTAACGTATTGTTTTTATTTCAGTCATTTTAAACATATTATTTTAGAATACACGTAAATAGTCAATTCTTAATTACACATTCGCTTCATTACATTTACTGTAACTATGAATGTCTTCACTTTTTATTCTTTTTCAACCTCTGTAATCAATTCATTCATCCTTTACAGTTCAAGTAACTTAAACGAAAAGCTTGTTACAAATGGCGGAAATATATTTTCAGCACCGATATGCGCAGTGTTTAATCAACTCGTCTGCAGAGTCTTGGTTAACTGAGAATTTCTGAAGAGCGTTATACATCACTAGCGCAGTATCCGCGGCTGTACCCGGATTTTCCGGAATAATAAGTACCTACCGTATGTCTTATTACATTTATGTGCTAAACCCGAAAATCTGTTGAGTAGTTTTTGCATAAAACAAACATGAATAAATGATTCTAAAATGGAGTTTACTTAGCTCTTAGATAAACAAGTAAAGAATGTTAGCATGTCTTATCTTTGAGAGAAGTTCAAGCTAAAACTACGTTGTGCTTTCAGCAGAGTATAGTCGTAGAATTTCTCTCGGCGGGTCATCAGTCAAGCGGAGTGGTTGCCACTCCCGCGGACACAAGGGATTGCGGACCTCAATACACTTTTACTTTATGAATTTACTTGTTATGTTTCGTTTTGTGTCTTCATTTATCATGCTTCCGCTGTCACAAGGGCAAGTTTTGAATCTCTCATTATTTTTTTAACGAAAGACTTACTGTTAAACTTTTTGCGGTAGACGTATCAGATAAGCTGAAAAATGTTATGAAATCAAACAAAAATCTATGCAATTATTATAATTAGAAGAGCATAAATTATATGTGCATTATCTTTGCAAATTGCATATATATGTATTTTTATCTTTATTTCTGAAATTGAGAAGGAATACGTTTTGATTAGAAGATCAAGAGAATTGTGACATAATATTATACAAAGATACAGTTACAGTCGACAAGACTATTAGTTCATTCAGATCCAGTCTAATTCTAAATTACATCAGAATTGCAGTAGTAACTTAGTATAGTTAGACGTTACACACACCTACTTACTCGTATATTATTACATAATAACTATCCCTTGATCAGTCGCACTGTTAGGTTTAATCTTCAATAACGTCATTGCATTTTTTCACTGTTAGCGTAAATTGAATGAATAAATACGATGTTTATAAACGCAACTGAAAAAATTATTTGCATTCAAGTAATAGTTTTACCGGATTATAATAATGTCATATTGTCACGGATATAATAATGTAGGATTATACAAACAGCTGTTAAAATGTAGCGGCCGTCATTAAAATAATGTCGGACTAAAAACACGTATTGGCAGTATTGAGATTTACTCATGAATGAACAGTTACTGCACTGATGTCAGGTAAAAAGAAAATTACGTGTCTTTTATAAACTATAATACCGTCCAACTGATATACCTTAAAATAGTTTTATTTGAAAGTCAATAATCCGAAAGTGGTTTGAGACCACTAAAATAAAACACTAGGCCATCTAGGCACATTTAGTCCATTGATAAAGTCGATTTTCCACTTTTCTCATACAACAATTTAAAGATAATAATAAAATGATGGCGCATAAACAGACTGTCAAGACAAAAACACTGATCTGTCATTGTCATCAGAATATTTAGCGTAGTGAAACACACTGGGTAGTGACCACGACAATATTCGTAGATTAAAACTTAAATAAGGTGATCATTATCAGCCCTAGGTAAATATTATATCTAATTAAACAACAAGACAAACGCCCAGAATCACCATACAAATTATGTATGAAGGAGCGATTTAAGTAACCGTTAGTGACTCTAAGTTGGGGCGTGAGTAACTTTAAAGTTTGGATAAAACGAAATGATAAAGAAAACACAGCCTTATTTAAGTATTATATTGTAGTTTTATATGTATCTATTAATATTTACCTATTAAATATTCAGTGAATATTATGTTTTATAATTATGTATGTACGGCATAATTTCTAGAAATACAAACTATTTCTGACTATCACACGGATTCATCTAATACGCTTTGCGCATATTCCCGAGTTTGTATAAGCAAGCTTCTGTAGAAATAACTTCACGTCACGTACCATATTATACTCGCGAGCCTAAAATAAGGTTTGACAACTTGAAATTCAACAAGAGCCGGCACCAAGCAAGGTCGAATATATTACAATAAAGGAAGAATAAGGCCACATCGCTGATGTAAACAGTACGAAGACTTATTAAGAAATTCCCACACATAGTCTTTAATAATAATTCTTGTCAGCTGTGAGTGAAAACATGCGAGGTAACGTTCACTTGGAAAGGTTTAGATGTAGACAGTTTTTACACAAAATTCGATTTTAAAACCTTTCAATTTTGCGTCTTAAGGATGAATTTTGCATGTTACGTTTATGTACGTAGAGCTGTTTGAATATGGTAACGAGGTATAACTCTGACGGAGTAGTCTGGAGCCGCAACATGGTAATAATTTGATCAGGCACCCGGTACGCCCAACTTTATGCCAATTGAAAAGTTTTACTGCAGTGAAATAATATTACGTTCTAACAACCGGTTTGACTGACTTCTTTCATTTACTTTTTTTATTCAAATCATAATTAAAATTAGTCGTGTGCAATACTGTTTAAAAATACTTTCGAAATTAAATAAATTGATTGTTGTATTTATTCAAACTTTGTCAAAAGATTGTCAAAACCATAATTATTTATTTAAAGTAGGTACTAAAGGGAAATGAAATAAAATTTCCACTCCAAAAATAACTATTTTATTATACCTAAATCATAATATTTTACGACAATTTTACAACATAGCTTTCATCATTTACAATATTAAAAAGTTTAAAATTTAATTTAATTTTTAACCTATCTATCTTATATTGATAGACTCTAAACTTACCAACAAGTGCTTTACAATTGGGGTTGATAAAGTTTAGTCAGTACCCGCTTAAGCCTCCAGCAAAACTTGCAACCAGTTAAGTTTACATTAGTTACTTCTGATCAAACTTATGTACGTCATTCATGACTACGAGTTCCTACAGATTGTAATAAAGTAATTTAGTCATAAATATCGATATTTATATATTTAGAAGTCACACCTAGTTTCATCCCAACATGGTGATATTATAACAATCTTGTGACTATCTAATAATTATGTCGATATTATTCCATTGTTAAATTTTTTTCTTTTTTGCGACCAAAGCATGTTGCACCAAAACTCCTTGTCTGAAATTGCTGAATGATAGCTCTTTTAGCAATCTCATTTAAAACGATTAAATGAGATATTCTAGCATTATAAAGCATGAAATAGGTTTCCCGTGAAAGTTGTCTATTCTACCATGTTCCCACTGCAGCGTGAAACTTCTGCCCCCTAAGTAAAGGGAATTGCTCCGAACTTGCGGACGCCCTTACCTCAGGTTGTTACCTAACAAGATTTACAACAATATTCTCGCAAGTTCTATAGTGTTAACTATTATTACTTGTAAATTTTGTTATTGCTTTCCTTTTAAGGTGAAAAGTAAATTAACCTTTCCGTTACGGGAATATAAAAAATACTTTAATTCAACTCGGAATTGCGAAATTAATCTAAAATAACAAATGTCTGTTCCAAAATCACATCTAATAAAAAGTAATATTACAATAATACAAGGAAATAATAATTAAAACTCATTTTGAACTTTTATGAATAATTATTAATTTATAATTTATAATTTCTGCCAATGCTACCGTTACATCTAATATATTGCTTGAATAATAATAAAAATGTCATAAATTAAATTTACTCAACAAAGAAATTCGTTAATTAATTGCAACCAAATTCAGAACCGCAGTGTAGCTCTATTCCATTTTAGTGGCTAAAACCAGATTTTGCTCGACCACATGTTGTGTGTTATTAAGCTATTCAAATACTGGCTCTATTTACTTAGTAGTCTCTCTGATAACAATACTAGACTAGTGTGAGAGCTAAAAATATCGAACGTCAAAAATTCATTACCCAGCTATGTTTTTTTAAAACAAGGTTTTGGGAATATATTTTTAGACACAAAGAAAAATTTATCTATATAGGTAATTTTATTCAGAATTAGTTTCATAAAAACAATTTTCATTCAAATTACACATATCAACTCAATAACGGTCCAGTGCAATGGATGAGGGCATCTTCTAAATAGTTAGGTATGTCTTTTCTTTAATGAAGTCAAAGACGAACTTTGCCGCATTTCTCAAGTAATTTTTTTTAGGTTCCATACTTCAAAGGGAAAACTGAACCCTTCTAGGATCATTTTGTTTTCCGTTGGTCTGTCTGTTTATCTGTAAACCTTTCTCTCAGGAACGGAGACATCAAATTGAAGACAAAAAATTGGATCTGTGAAAAAATCAACCTAGGTCAACACAATCAAAAGATATTGTTTAAGCCATATTTTTGAAATTATTTCGATACTCGCAAGGGAATCAGAATCTATAGGGTGATTCCCATTGATGTTATAACATTTAGCAAGAAATGTACTAGTAGCACTAGTAGGTAGGTAAAGCATCTAAAAATCTGAAATCCATAAATTCATTGTTAAAAACAGCTTTTACTTATTTGCAATTGAAAAATTGTTCGTTTCATTAGCTTTAACTTTATATGGAACCCTCGGTGCGTGAGTCCGACTCACACTTGCCCGGTTTATTTACCTTTAATGTTAACAATCGTCAACTATAACTTAATGTACTCTCCAAAGCGTGAAAGCACTCAAGAAATTTTGCCACTAGCGGTCACCTATTCAACCACCGACCGCAGCCGAACTAAAGTTTTTATTAAAAAGTACAACCACATCGCAACGATTTGACACAAAATATTTTATCAAACGTTATGAATTTTTGACAGATAACACCGTTGCATTAATTTCATCAGTACTTTCAAGCTTCATTGAGGGACGAGAAACATCGGGACTCAAAAAATATTGACTGCAAGGTGCACCAATTAGGTGTTGAGTTTTAACAAGACAATTTCTTTTGAAAGCAGCGAGACTATCAAAAAACGTGTCTTCTATAATGTCCATTAACTAGTTATCATAATTATTATAAACTTCAAACGCTCATATTTTAAGGGAACCCTCGAGACCTCCAGTGGTTGTTGAATCTTGCAATTGTATAGCTAAATTCATTGTTTATTCACAATTTAAACCACGATGCTGCGAAGAATAACTCAAAATTCAATAATAAAGGAAGATAAATAAAAGTACTCGAGCGGTGGTACTAGCGAGAACTCGTTCGAACTCATTAGCCAAACGTCGTATAAACTTAGTTGTGTACCAGCTTCACGGTAATTAACAGATTTTCTGTACGCTTCGAAAGGAATTGTTTAAATACAAGCGGATTACGTGGCAAATGAGTAAAAAACTACATAATTTAAATATTCATGTTTAAGTAACTTGCGTATCTTATGGACCAATGGGATGTTGGTAATACAGGAGCTCATTCTGCAACAGAATCATAATTTTTTCCCAAAGCCCAGTTTAGAAGTGAACTTTTTATGCTTTATTTTGAAGTTCTCAGTCAAAATTTTAATAAAAAAATGGTTGTTAATTTGGACAGAAAATCTTGAATAACGCTTGATATAAACAATTAAACATTTATGTGACAGACACGTTTATTTTTGAGACATGTTTTATTTGTAATGAGGGATGGTTGTGTTAATATTCTGCACAATACCCTTAGGACAGAACATTGTCGTAACATAACTCTTACATTTGGACAAAGACTATTTGCCTAGAATGTGTAGACGTTGACATTAAATAAACAGACTTGTCAGCTATGTAGCAGTAGTTAGTAATCAAAATTATGTAGGTTAATGTGATTAAACTTCGCTTCCTACAAACTTGTGCGAAGTTAGTTGACTTGGCGCATTTCGCTTCACTCAGTGACTAGCTGTGAGTACTGTATGTAATAATGTTACAAATAATAATTGTTTACTAGTAGAAAATATTGAGCTTTAGATAATTGGTATAGTGGCATTTTAACTAATATTAAGACAACTTACTGTTCCTACAAGACGAATGAGAAGTATTAGGTACCTGCATTTTAGATGAAATGGACATAAAGAATGATCATAGAACAATCTTCCAACACCAACAATATTTGTATTTTGTTGGGCATTCATAAGAAATTACAAGTTTTCGGGAGTTGAGGTTTTAGTTCAGTTAGGTCTACCTTGCAGCGGACCAAACGCGTTAACAAGACGCCTCGTCTTAACTAGACATTCATTAACCAAACGTCACGAAACTTTGTTGTGACTTCTGACTAGTTGTGAAGTTGTTAGCAAATTTCTCTCCGTAGAATATTTCTTAGCTCCAGTTGTTAAGTAGACTAATTTATACCAAGGCACTTCAAAGTCTTAATCGGATAAAATTCACGTAAAATAATGTAAACATTAATTATGATGTCAATGTTTTTCGTTTTGTTTTAATTATAATCTAAATAAACTCTTTAGAACTTAGTAAGGTAATACCTACCAAATAATAATATCAATACCTACTAAAAAACTACCACAATAATATGCTTAGCAACTGATTTGAAGATAAGAGATATAAGCTATCAGCGAGCTTTTTTTTAATAATTCAATGTTTGACGGCAACCTCACTTGATGGTAATTGGCGAAGATTACAGTTATCGAAAGAATATTTTTATACGCAGAATAAAATCCCTTATTGTAATGCCACAATATGATGACTGCTGGACGATTTGACGCAGTCTGCAATGTCCGTGACACGCAGTGATATGTCCGCCGTCCCTCGACGCGTGCAAATTGAGTTCTCTCGCACCGCACTGATTGCTACTGACAGTACCGACAATACAGAGTACCGACAAGTGAACAGCGGCGCACTGATCAGTTGCTTCGGTGCAAATGGTAGTTAATTATATAAAATGTGTTTATTTTACAAAATATATGGCCCTGTTTTAGTACCAACCTATTTGCGTGACTTACTTTTATTTAGCTTACTTATCCTTGCTACCGTTATAGCTATTCTACTAAGATCAGTTTCGTGGATATTATTCCAGTTGCACTGGATTGGTCGCACTGGATTCAAAAGTAGACCGCCAATCCAGTTACTGGACTGGAATGCTCACTGGATTTATTGCATTCCAGACCACTGGAATGCAACCACCAGCTTTACATCTTTACAGTAGCAATCCAGTGCTGGATTCGATCGCTGAACTGGGATAATGTAAACCGGGCATTATGTCTATCTTTTATTGAAACGTGAATCGGTGTTTGGTATACAGGAAACATACGTTAGTTAAATTAACTCATGGCCTATCATAAATTAACGATATATCGTTGATTGAACATTTGTATTGTGCTCGTTGGTGTCCCCTCGCTCCATTAGCGACACAAGAAAATTGGCCACCCCACCAAATATCAGATTTCACGTTAATCTGCCTAACGCTGATCAATTTTGACCGGAGACGATTGAATTACTGTCGTCTGGTTTCCGTGCGATTTTTGTCATATTTCCGAGGATTGTCAGCTCCAGCCCCAGAGTAGTGAATTGGCCCTTAATTGGTTTATACTTCCCTACTGTTCATATTGTTAATAGGTGTAGGCTATAAACAATAACGTTGTAATGTACACATGGTGTAGGCAATAGCCTACACCATGAACCACGCTTCGAAATATTCTTCATTATTATGAAGCGTTGGTAATTTCGTACTTTGGGTTGCATCTATGGTAAAAGCACACTTTGAGGACCGTACGTTTGAAGGCTCCGTTGGTACGACCTACCAAACTAGAGGGACTTATTTTTAATCTTTATACGAAACAAATGTTTTTCTAGCAAATATATAACAATAATACCATAATAATAATACCATACCACCACAGTAGGATTCCCTGTGTCTTGGATGCCATGGACAGTACAAAGAACAAGAACATACACCCAGACCGAGATCTGAAGCTGGAACTCATAATTCAAATTTATGCCTCACTGGAATTTTTTTTTAATGGAAATAGCCGACAAACGAGCTGACGATCCACCTGATGGTAAGTGGCTATCGCCGCCCATGAACATCAGCAACACCAAAGGCATCACTGATGCGTTGCCGGCCAAGAAAGAAAGAAGAAAAAGAAAGAAAGAACTGGCTCTCAAGCCCCCAGCCGGAACACGACGAGTCGTTTGGCGGCTGACTCATGCTCGAGGGTGGTAGCTATCCAGGCGAACCCCTGGAGAAATAATAATAGTAATAATGGTATTAATTAACAATTAAAATCAATACTACCAAGATAATCCCTCCGAGGGCTCTACCACCAGCGGGCCGGATTTAGTCGCCTTTTACGACACCGTTCTGGCGTGGGATTGAACCCTGGAACATTATTACGTTGGAACTATTACGTCACAAGAGTCTGTGCGTCTTTATATGAGTTTGTTATATATGTTGTCTTATTTATGTACGTATATGTTACCACCTGTAACGAAGAATCTCAGTGCTAAGGTATTGTAATATGAATGAATGTTAGAATGTTGTTAGCTTCTCTTACCGAAATATTTTCGCTACAATAACATTACAGAAATGCTGTGTTTTAGGTGGTAACTTCTGGATATCCGCTTAACAGGTATGAATTAATACATAGCTATGATAACAGTACGATTTATTTTTTACAGATAACTGCGTCAGAACTTATTATTATTCCGGCAGCAGTTGGCCTGGGAGATTACAAGTCGAAAAGTCACGTTATTGTTCCACAATGAATATTAACACCGGAACAACGAAGCGTCGTTGGTCCCGTGGAGATAAATTCGTCCCCGCGTCGGAAAATGGACCATTTTTCACGGCACCTAACGCTAGGTGTCACATGCGCTCTGCGAAGACGCCGTTACTTACGGTCTACGTGAGAGGAATACAACAGGGCTGACTGCTTTGAGATATTACTTTTATATTGGAAATTATTTAGTCTTGAATAAATTGTCTCATCTGTCCGAGTGAGGATATTAATGTAACCCTAGAAAGATAACCTTGTTTCAACCTACGTTAAGGGTAACCAGGAGTAAAATTTACTCCAACGAAGAAAGATAATGAAACACTTTATAAATCAGTCAAATATATTTTAATGTTAGTAATTAACGAAAACAGATTATTATTTTCATGAAGTAATAATTATGAAATTAATTACTTTAGATATTTGTGATTTTTGTCTCTAAATGATAAGGGTTTAATTGAAGTTGACAACAACATTAAATTACGTCAGGAAATTGTGAGATTTCTATTTTCATCTTTTTTCAACTTCATATTTTATTTTAATATTTGTTAACTACATAGAAAAGTGTTTAATCTGAGACATTTATTGGCGAACATTCACCTTTTCAAAAATTCCAAAGAAGCTGAAAATTTACATTAGGTATACCATTATAACGAATTTGTGAAAGGCACTTTTCACAATTCACGATTCATCGATCCCATGTATGTGAAAAAATTATAAAAGGTCAAAGTTCGCTCCCAAATGCAACAAGGTCAAAATTCCCAAAAATGAGTTTTTGGGATTTTTAGCGAAACGGTTAGTTTTATGATAAAAATAGCTTAAAAAATTGTAGATCATGCAATTGTTTACAAAAATTATCCACACACATTTTCTCTAAGATTCACTATTTATGAGAAATTTACTAAAGTTGTACTCCCCATAATATGCATGACTAATACTGCCTGTAAACTGCCTGTGCCACTATAAATCATTGGACGCATATTATAAGTAAAACTATTAGTTTACATTAATATCGAAGGATAATTTTGGGAATATGAACTGAAAAGAAATTTTGTTCCTCAGGTCCTCTAATTACATGAAACCTGGAGGTAGAGGGTAGAGATCGATAAACAAAACCTAAGAGTATAAATCTAAGAGTAAGGTTAAAAATATGTACCCCTATTTTTCGGGTTAACTTGACCGGACGAATAAGAGTAGGAATAACTTTCAAAACATGCAATTTATAAGTTTTCCGCGATGTTATAAGTTTATGATCCAATTTAATTTCAGCCACTCAGCACAAGCTAGTTAGTACCTCTAAATAAAACGATGTCGACTATATCGACAACCCTAACTCAACACGTGTTCTACTGAATTAGCTCTGGAAACGGATATCTTTCACCGGCAATATTGTTGTTTGCTCTTTCATTGTTTCATTATGTTCTGGTGGGTTATGATCGGCACTCAACACGACCGTACGCTTTGAAACTTTTATCACAGTTCTTTACACTTCAGTACTTTTAGGTGTAACACACATACGGTTACAACGTCTTAGAACACATTTTTAAGGTAATTGTTAATATATGTACCAGCTGATTGGCCACGTGAAGACAAAATAAACCTTTAGAAATATCTGTTAAACTGCACTGTTAAATTTCTGAAAGGTGCTTCTGCTTCTTCAAATCAGATGAACATAATTTATTTACATATTTATCACTTTGTGTTTATATTATGTATAATATTTTATTCAAATAAAAGCCCATAATCAGAACAAACAAAGCATTATGAACATGAGTTCGAGCATTTGTGGTTATTGTAACGCGAGCGAAGTGCCGCTCACACCCACATGATTTACGGAATTGTTTCTTAGTTTAGACACATTTTTCCATTAGCCTAAAAAGCTTAAGGATAAAATAAAACAAAAGAAATATTTTTGTCGCTTAAATAAAATACGAAAGTACCTATCTAGTGTCGCGAAAATGATTGAATGTACGAATATATTTTTGGAGCAATTTTATTATGCTTATAATATTATATTATAATGCCATAAACAAATACAAAGCAAATACAAAGTGACCTTGATCATAAAAATAAGTGGAACTATGAAAATTATATGATTCTAAACACAAACAAATCTTACCACATTAAATACACGCAAAAGTAAAATATATTACAATCATCATAGAAACTAAATTCAGATTAACTACGCGACCTGGGCGTGATAATGGATACCAAATTGACATTTACGACCCACGTCAATAAACCGCTAACCAAGCTGCAAAACTGCTAGGATTTCTAATGAGAAACACTAAAGGGTTTATTTCTGCAAACACACAAATAATGTTCTTTAATGCTTTGATTAGGAGCAAACATGAGTTTCCATCGGTTTTTTAGAGTCCCCAGTACTCCTACGGCACATTTATTTATTTATTTATTTACTTATTTACACTTTATTATACCCTTATAACTAAGTGGTACAAAAGGTCGACTTAATGCTATAAGCATTCTCTGCCAGTCGACCTTTGGTTTAAACAGAGAACAGTGAAGGTGGTACAAGAATATAAAAGTAGAAGTAGAAACGGAAAATACATACGGAAAATATTCGTAACATTACACATTCGCAACGGATTGAAAAAATACAAAGGTCCATCACCAGACATCTAGCATTTCTCAGCACATACATTTCTAGAGGCATCATAAAGCCACCTACGATATTCGCCTCAAGCATTTTGAAATGAAGTTGCTCCGTAATCGTCGCTCATTACTCCATGTTGTATTCCTGAAAAAACTCCTGTCTGGAAAATGACCTGTAGTGATTTATTAAGAAGTATAAAAATTAACATCCCCTACAGCTGTTCACGACATCCTATCATCAAAATTATGTTTGTGCCTTCAAGCAGGACAAATGTTCTCAGGCTCTCCTTACTATCACGAATGTGCTCATTTAGATATATTTTACGATTCAGGTTTAAGCCTGAAACAAAACTTACCGCACATTTCTCTACCTAGCTTCTAGTACATAGGTACATTAAAAAAAGAATAACACTGACTGTTTTGTAAAACAAATTGTTTATAAATAATATGTTACTACTAGGAACGATGTACGCACCTGTAATTGGCAATCATACCAAATCATGTTGTAGTAATGTTAAGCAAATGTATCTTATAATTATAAGTAAGCTATTGGTGTGTGAATGATTAAATGAATAAATAAATAAATAAACAGCATTTCAAGCTGCGAAATGTTTTATTTTAAATTAAATTGCAGGTGCGTTCAGGATTCGAACGCAAATCATCAATGTGGGAGAGTGAGACTGTCATTAAACCTGTAAACCTAACTTATAACTTAAACTACTATTACGACTTAACTAATTAACTAAATTTGATTAATTAAAAGTTTGCTCGTTAAAGAAAAACTGGTCAGACGCTAACGATTTGGAAAACAATCGGTGAAGTTATAAGAAACTTCGAAACGAATTTATGTTTTTATGGTCATGCTCATTTTTACAGTCTATAATAAAGAAGAAAATTAAAAATAACATGCTTTTATGGCATTGCCCAACAGAAAATACTTTTTTTGGATGGATAACAAGCATTTGAAATAATGTCCTTGTTGGGAGACTTTGTTACAAAAATACTGCACTTCAAATTGGTACCATTATTTCATACTTACCTACCTACCTACCTTTGTAGTATGGGTTACCTGTTGCAAGAAATTTTTTTAATTATCACGCCACGCCAGGAGAGCCGGTACTTACCTCGCCCAAACAGTTTGATTGCTTCAACAAGGCAATTCATCCTTGGAACCTGGCCAAGAGATAGAAACCTCCATGAAGCTATTAGTACAAGCTTTTATTTCTTGTATGTAACTAATTAAAACAATAGTTGAAAATTAACCATGAATCGCAACGATACAAGTTCTAAATTGGAACACTATTTTAAAATATCGTTGATTGAATAATGCCAACAACAACACTGTAATTTATTTTCCAAAGAAGTATAGTGACTTATCCCAAAATTACCATTCTATGTTAAAAAGTATGCGATAGTATAATTATGATAATTTTACCCGGTAAAGTACATACGAATATGACATGTCAGTTGCTGCCACATGTGTATTTTAGATCGCACCTGCCACAAGCATAGTTTGATGTACCTATGAGAATACTCGCAGAGATTACCTGTGGTTTCGCGCGTGACATTTTTATGGGGGTACCAACTGAGCGCAAGAAATTGCTTTGCTAATTTGACTAATGCTCCATATGAACATTTTCTTGTGTAAGTAGGGAAAGTTTAGTACATTTTTTGTTTTTCAGCCGATTAAATTTTCTTGGTTTACGTGGTGTGTAAAAATAAGAAAAAAAATCTAGTGGATAACAAACGTGTGCTACAGCGTAAAAAAATTGTATGGGAAAATCGAAAATGTGTCGAATGCCTTGTTTTAGTGGTCTTAAACCATCTTCGCATTATTTGAGACCTTTCAAATGAAACCAGTGTGGGGCACATCGGTTAGATAGTTTCAAAGTCTAAAAAAGACATTGTCACACATATTTTTTTGTGTTTTCTATGTATGAAGGTGTACAGACAACACACAAAGATCACACCAACACACACCCAGATCGAGAGCAGATTAATTCATACTCATCATTGAAATTCTTGCCTAGCTGGGACCTTTATAACACGGCGGTTCGACATGATAACCAATGTAACCATTACGCCACGTGGTTCGTGAAAGTGAATGTATAATATGCATTTATTTTTGAAGTGAAAAAAAATACTTATATTTCATGCGAACGAAGAATGCCAATTCCAAATTATGCTTTCCTTAAACAAAATTCTTGTTAGGATCCTTATCAATTGGCTTATAATTTCGGCGTCTAAGACGTAGGCTCTGCCCTTACCCCGAAAGCTTATCGTCTTGGCGAATCTAAATTGAATCTCAGTATGGGGTGTACACTCCATAAAATACCCCAATACAAGTAGAGTATCGGGACGCTCTTTATATCGGATTTTAATAAAAGATTAAGATCTTATAAAATATCCGCTGATCGGGAAATTCAAGCCTCTTACCATGTCAATGTTGATTGGGCACGTTTTTAGGGTTCCGAAGAAAATCGGAAGCCTTATATTATAGTTTCGTCATGTCCGTCTGTCCGTCCGTCCGTTCGTCCGTCCGTTCGTCCGTCCGTACATCCGTCCATCGGTCCGTCTGTCCGAAGCATGGCTCCGAGACCCTTAGTACTAGAAAGCTGTAATTTGGCGTGGATATACATGTTTATTAAAGGTACAAAATTGTAGAATAAAATATTGAAAAATATTTAATTTTTTTCAGGGTACCTACCTCCCTTACAGGTAACGTGACAATGAAATCATTTTTCGTTGCCAACCCTATAATATGGGGTATCGTTCAAGAGGTATTTCAATAATATTACAATTGTGTTATCAATTTGTAATAATTTTATGCCAAAGTACTATTGAAAACATAATTATAACTCATTTATAACTATCTATTTTCTCACTGTCTACATACCAATATAATTTTTATTTAGTCTAAAGTTAAACTATGTAAAAGAGTTCTGAATACCGGCTGCAACTTGTTCTGCTTTTGTCGGAAACAGTCCCAACTAATTCATTGTTTATCGTAAGTTGAAATATTATTTCGAAGTGCAGCAATGGCGGAACAGAAGTATGAGTAAGCGTCACCCCTCGATCATTTGTCACAGTCAGCGCGCAAGATGAAAGCCTGCGACAAAACGTCTCGCTTCACGACTCACTAGCCTTTGCGGCGGGTCATGCACTGAGTTCCTTATTATTTTTATTGATTTTAATTCATTTATTGTGACCTGATATTATTTTAGTAGGTTACATGGTACCTATTTATTTTCTTTGTTGAGGGATACAAAGACGATAAATATGCTTGATGGCATTATCTACTCCTTTGCCCTAATTATGTGATGCCGAATGCAAATTATTTTTGCAACCTACATTTTCTAACTATGCAAATACATATTATAAATAAAGTTACTCATTTTCTTTGAGCCCCTCACACATCCTTTTTAATATCTGTCCAATATCTATAGGAATCAACCAAAAACCCACATAAGCCTAAGTAGAAGTTAAGCATAAAGTTATTTATTTTGTTATCAGCAAAACATGTAGACTGTATCTTAACCGTTTTCCTCGCAAGCGTCCATTAATACGCCATATTCCGATTTTATTGTCCCCGCTACTTTATCGCGATGGCGCCCCGATATCCGTTCTATTATTGTGCGGAAAAACTTTGATTTGATTCCGGACAACTTCTGTGGTCCAACAAAAGACTTATTTGCTTCTTTGTACAGCAAACTTGAGAAGATATTGCTAAAGAAATTCTTTGAGTGCGTTTTAAACGCTGCAGACGCTTGTTTTATTCTCGGGAAAGTTAGTTGATTTCAGAAATTAAGATATTTTTTATCGATAATCTAGCAAAGCTACATAATACCTATATATGTTGTATTCATTTGAAGTGTAGGTAAGATATTTTTTTAGTCAAAAATTCCCTTTACTGTGTGTCCTGCAGAATAAGAATAAATAGCGGCAAGGCAGAGGTCCTTTTTACCCAACTGCGCGACGCAAGGGAGGGTAATGTGTTTATCAGTCTATGTATACAATGTTTGTTCCTATCTGGCGGTGTAGAGATCAAACGTGTTGACTGATATTCATGATTCTTACGTCGATTGATTCTTCTTAACCTTGCGAGTGTTACTACGAGTAAATAAATGACAATAATCAAAATTCATCACAGCGATAACCACACGTCATATTGTCAAAATGAAAAATAAATGTCGACGAACTAATTAAAGTGAGGTATCGTAGAATAAGATTATATTTTTAGAATATTTTTAGGTTAATTTCATTATTTTTCATTTTAAATAAACCGTTATATTATAACGATTTAAAGTTGTTTACACAACTATTCTCGCTAATTTAGTTAATAAATGAAGAAATGAAACTGCGAATTTTAACGTCTTATAACCCTACTAAAGAAGTCAATGAATCCTAACTAAATGTAAAATGTAAAATTAATAAAATAATAATTACAAAAACAACGTTTTATTCTACTAGGCTTTTTTCTTTTAATTAGTTTTGCTTGTTTGTTTGGGGCAGTCTCAAAATTATTCATTTACTGTTAATTTAGGATCTTAATTTATGATACTCAATGGTTTACTTTATTGTTACATACTACATTACATAAACTCGACGTTATCTCCAAATGGGAGCTTCATGTCGTAGATTTACAGTTGAATTTTCGACAATTTCTCGAAATAAGTGTATGACGCGTGGCCGTGAATTATATGCCGCGGTCGTATGAGTAGAAAAGCTACATGGAGTTGACGTGTTGCATACCTACGGTCACAGCCTACGTTCGACTTCAAGCTGACCGAAAATTCAACCGTAAGAAGCACGATTCAGAGCTCATATTTATTTAAAGCGCTGAAGTGGAGTTAGGTTGAGTTGCTGTAGTGCCTTCAAGACATTCAAGGTGTCATGTCTTTGATGCTTCGATTACTAATACAAACTTTGATGTCCAAAGTTAGCGGTGACTATTTCACTGATGTAACTAATATTATATCCGTTTATTTTATTTGCTCTTGACGTAATTAATAAGGTTAGGTATATGCACGTAATTTTTAAATCATTAGAAATTGAATCAAGATTATAATTTACAAATAAATTGCTAGTTACAACGGCTATAGTATGTTAACGCTCTTTGTAATAATGGTAGTTATAAAAGGTAAAGAAAACTTATGCTTTATTTTCATACAGAAAATGTCAAATCTGATCCATTAACACTCTCGGTGCTAGTAATTTGATAGCATTATGTAAAGTCTGCGACCCGCGTCTTGTTGATTGATGACTTCTAAGGGCCGGCGCATATATGGCGGAGCGTAGCGCCGAGCATTTTTCACTGTCAAATTATTATCGACATTGTCCTCATTGAAATAATACCCAAAATCAATTAACACAACAATTAATTCCTCAAGAGCATCGAAGCGACTACATGCGAAAATTATCGCACAGGAACGCGACTTCTCGCTACTGCGCGCTACTCCTTGCGCATCCAATTTCCTTCGCCGGTGTACACATCTTGACTGCCTTTCGTCAACCTAAAATCTTATTATTCTTTTTTCTAAATAATTTTTCTCTTTTTAATTCTAATGTAAGTAATGTAATCAACAGCACGTCCCAATCCAACGTTTCGAATCTCGAAAAATTACGGTACGTATCTGCGCGCAGGTAGAAATTCACTCCGGTAGAAATTCATCTAATGTGTCACGCATTAATAAAACTTCGCAAGCATGCTCTGCGTTGCGCTCTACCATGTGTGCGTCGGCCCTAAGTAAACTTTGGTGCGATTATTTTGGATAAATTATTTTTGAAATACAGCGTTTTAATGTAATGAAATACATACAAGTAAAATTATTACAATGTCTGCGCGGTAAAACATTGTTTAACAGCTTCTCTTTGCGTCTTCAATCACTGACCGCGTGTCAGAACGAAAATTGTTGAACATTTTGTTGACATTAAGTAGCTGTTATTGATTCCTTTTATCGTTTTAATTATTGTTTATTAGTGATCACGATCACGAAAGCAGTTATAATAGACTTTCAGTGAACAGAAGATTTTGAACAATGCAGCTAAGAAATATGCATTATTTAACCTTGACTCTCAATGACAAAACGATCATAAAGAATTAAAGTATATCCTTTCTTTAACCGTTAAACCCAACAATATTTGATTTTTTTTCTTAGAGAAAATAGAGGAATAAGTATGTGCGCTTTGTAGGCCGTATCGTGAAGGACCCTTAGGAAATAAGCAGTGACACTGACAACACATCCCTCAGGTGCGTCGAGTTTTACTACTTTTACATCCATTTTATTAGTTTTATATCTCCCACAAATCCCTTTGATATGTTGTTTCGTCTTGAGGTTGATAGTGGTAAAACATTTAGGGCATGTATTCAGTTACGGGATTTTAAGAGAAAATAAGTTTTTTATTTTCGTTTTAGGGTATTATAACTATTTATGATTAAAGTTACGAGTCAAACCATTATTAAAAATTCCCTTTGATTTTAAGGAACTCAATCTAACAGATTCCACGATATCTTCACCTGCTCACATACTGCTGAACAATAGAGACTATGGCTTCGACCCATTAAAGGTTCACTGAGCACGGGTCTTTCATCTTGAGGAGGTCTAGAGGAATACTCCACCACACTGCTGCAGTCGATGGAGTAATTAGTGATTAACCTAAAAGTCAGAAGTTAGCATACATTTCTACTTGGCTGAACGACTGTTATTTTACGATGATAACCGGGTCCGTCGGATTTATCATCTATTTTGTGGCATATACAACAATTGTTATAATTTCAACTTTAAACTGCTCTCCTGTAAAGTTAGCTCAATGTCGCTTTGTCAATTTTTCCTTTTAAGCGTCGATATGTATTTTTTTTAAAGTATGTTTACATTGAACTACGAGTATTAATGCTCACAGACTTTACTCAATAATATTAGTAGGAGTAAACTTATTATTAGTAAAAGTGATATTATGTTGTTCCATAACCTTCCTATCTCTAATCTGACACGGTCTTGTTAGTTTTGTTATACAAGGGGAGGATATTTAAGAATAGAGACGGAAACCTGCATAGTTTCTGAACCGAATTGGGGAGACATTGCCATCGCGTGACAAGTGACAAGACGTGCGACGTGTTCGGATAAGCAACTATGCTAGCCTGGTGGACTGCGGCTGAATCTATTTGATACTTTCTTCGCTTTCCGTCTTTTTTCTCTTTCTGTCTTCCATCTTTTTCCTTTTTTTGCCGGCAATACACATTTTGTTGCCGTCGTTGCCGATGTCCATGGACATCGGTAAATACTACCATCAGATTTCTCATCTGCTCGAACGTCAGCTAATAACTTACAATTTTTATTATATTATTCATGTATGATAAGCACTCTTTATTCTATTTACAGTTATTTACTTTATTCTATTTAAAATTATTTATAGTGCTTTAATTATAAGTAGATAATACTGATGAATTAATTATTAATTCAATCAAATTTATAATTAGGTAAAGAAATCTAAATGTGTGTAAATCAAGGCTTTCAAGCTCAAGTATGAATCCCTAGAAGTTGCAATAAAAAATAAAAAATCTTCATGTTTTTTTTAAATATAATTTGTGGATAGTTACAACAATAAAACTGAAACAATTATATTTTAATCACAGGGTTGGGGGAGTATCTCTATAATTTACATTTCATTACTTTAAACAATTAACAATTACAGTGTGTTTGAGTTTATCACGAAATTTCGAATCGTATTGCTTGTTAAATAACACATTTGCATGTCTGCAGGAAATTATGCCTTTACCATAATTAATACAAGCTGCTGGTCCACAAACACCGTACGCAAACATTGTTTCCCATTACTATGTATATAGTTGGTTAGGTTTATCATTAACTTCTTAAATAAATACATGTCAATGCATGTCATTTTATACATTACTAGGAAATTGCCCTCGCTTCGCTTCAGGAAAAATAGTAAAAAAAATATAGCCTATGTCACCCAGGGATAGTGTAGCTTCTCATCACTGAAAGAATTTTTCAAATCGGTTCGGTAGTTTTGGAGCCTATTCAATGCAAACAATCAAATCTTTCCTCTTTATGATATTAGTATAGATTAGTTAGGTAAGTTAAAACACACATTAGAGTACGAAATATATTACCCACGTATGAGTTGACAATCCTACTAATCCTACTAATATTATAAATGTGAAAGATTGTATGGATGTTTATCACTCTTTTACTGAAAGGATTTTCATGAAATTTAGCACACAGGTAGTCCATGATCTGGAATAAGACATAGGGTATTATTCGGGACTTATTACCCGGAAAACGCGAACAAAGCTTGGAGTAGAGCACTAGCGTTGGTATAAATATCTAAAATTAGGCACATAAATGAAAGAGGGTGCTTGCAGTAGAAACGTAAAAATCCTATTACAGTACCATCAGAGTCAAACTGGGTGGTACTATGAGTACTGATCTTCAACAGGAGGATCTATCGCCATAACTTCATTCTCTGTTCAGCAATGTGAGCCACAAGCATTATAGGTTAACTATTAGCTTAGAGTCAAACATGGATGGAGGCATACTTGGGTCCTCAAATAAATATATATATCATTGCTTTAGATAAGAAAACCTAAGTAATTCAATATTGACAGTTCTGGGAAAACAGCGATAAACATTTCAAATGTTTCATATCCTCCAGTGTGAAATTAATTAAAGTACGAAATTTTGAAACAACCCGTGTTATGTTAATCAAGCTTTTAATAAGTTTAGAGAACTCCTGTTGTCTGTGTTGCTGTTGTACTCGTACTTTATCAACGAAGAAAATGATGTACCTATACCTAAAATATGTTTTCAAAGCCTAACATATACTTATCGTAACACATAACAGTGCTTCTCAGACTTATGCAATTGAGGAGTCTAAGGTCTGTCACCCAGGCCACCACGCTGTCCAACTACAGATTGGTAGGCCTCGCACACCTTCCACAACATTATTGGGTGTACTGATTTCATGAAGTAAAGTCTTACAGTAGCAAAATAATTACGTTAAAATGTGTCACTGTAATAAAAAAAAAAAAAAAGTATCAAAAATCTTAGCCCTAGTCTTATTTTTCACAGGACGTTTGAAGACCGACACTGCGTTTCATTATATGCAGCTTAGCGGCAAGGAGTAAATAAAGTACCCATATTGCCAACTCGGGTTCTCACAAATTCTATTCGCACGCGAGCGTCGAGCATAATCCTCTTTTTACGATTCTAGTCGTCTACAGAGAATTTGAAATGAGAAAAATAACCTCAAATTCATTGTGAGTGACTTGGAGTTGGTTTCATGTTTTGAATGAATGAATTATATTATAAGCAAAGGCAATTTTGTGTTTAACATGCATTAATTTAATTCAAATTACTTAAGCACAGTGATGATAATATTTTAAAACATACAAATGTAATTTTATAATATATTATGCAGAATATAGAGGGTTGTTCTACAAACTAATGGAGGCCATACATGATCAAGTGTACTTGTCAAGTCTTTAGTTTGACTTGTCAAATTTGCATTTGCAGTATCTACTAAAGACTCGGCTGAAAGGCAACATCACTTGGCGTATAAAATAATAAATAATGGTTGATTTTTTGTGACATTAAACAGGACCCTGGTGTAAAATGGTGGGGGACAAAATGTAAAAAAGGATTGTAGAACATTTTTGGGACAATAAAATAAAAATAAAAACTCGTATCTTCCAGGCACGGACGTAAAAATAACCCCGGACGCCACCTTGTCTTATCGAGAGTGCCACCGCCCGCTTACCATGTGTGCGTAATTTTTGGTGCGGTCCGACGCGATATTGGCGGCCGATTACTAACAGCATGGTGTCAATGTATGCGTATGATACTTGTACGAATAGAGGAGTTGCTATTACTATGGGCTCCTCACTAAATTTGTTGTTGATATTCCGTTCTTGATAATCCGTTTAATTCCGCTCTTGTTGATAGTCTGTTCTTTTTTTAAGTCTCTGCCTTCAGGCAAGAAATTTTTTCATTAAATTTTTTATTTTAGTTTAATTTATGGCCTGAATGTTGTAGTAAATAAATTACGTAACACTTTTGATTACATTTTGGTCGAGGGAAATTGCAGGTTCCTGGCAGAATTTGGCACTTTGAACGGAAATTTCGTCAAGAAAATAATATCAAATAGAAATGATTTTAGTGACGAATTAGAAAGTTATACAGTATTTTATAAAGGTAAATAAGTTAGTATCAAATTTTTCATCATTTTTTAGCTGGGACACCGAAAATTCCTTAGTTTGAAGAATTACTCATAGGTCATGGATGATATTTTGAAGATAGGCCAAGTTTGCTTGGGCTGGGCTATCACACCAAACATATTTTCATGTCAAATGATGTTAAGACGAAACCATAATAATATGGCTCTATATCAAAAAAATATCAGATCTCATGTAGAGCCAACCTTCTAACTCTATACGCCCTAACTCTACAAGCCCTAACTCCACAAAATCTACACCTTAGCCAAAATACGTAGCTTGGCCGTTTCGCTTCCGTCACATGGATGTAAGGTGAAAAAAATTATTAATTGCTAATTACTTTTCTCTTATACAATAGTTCTGCTTTGAGGTCTCACTGAGAGTGCTCACTCTCAGTATAGTTTTGTTAAAATGATTGCGAAGTTTGATTTTCTATTAGTGTTTGTAAAAACAATTCATGCATCTATACAAATAAATAAAATCGGAGTGTCTGTTTGTAATATTAAAATAACCGCTATTTACTGTACACACATATTATACCAAAACAACATTTTTTACAAGTTTTTACCGATTTTGACGGGACTTTCTCTGGCAGATAGCTGATGTAACAAGAAGTATCTAACTTAGGCTACTTTCATTTTAGAAAAAAAATAGTTTTAGAATAAAAAAACGCGATACGAAGTTCGCTGGGTCAGCTAGTTTTGAATAAATTCATTTCATTTGATCAACATTTTTATTTGTTAATTTCAAGAAGGTGTAGCTTGACAATCAGGGAAATAAGGTTATTACCGTTCCGTTATGATTAAGTCTTGGTACTGCACAGCTGCCTTGACATTTCATTGGTGCACTTAGTGTATTAGTAATCCACGTGGACTCACATAATAAGAACAGGAAGCTCTTCATATCCCTACTTTAAAATTCGAATAAAGCTCACGAAGTTACTGACTTATCTAACTGGTTTTCCTCCATGAATAATATTATCAAAGCAAATGATACCCCAGTTCTGTTACACATTATCCTAGGTAAACTAATACAAGTAAACATATTCAAGTCTTTTGATGATAACAATTTCAAATAATAAATATTTAAAGTCTGTCTTATATTATACTTTATATGGCACTACTGGGATTTCGCAATACAATTTTATGCGCAGCGATAAATAAATGCCTGTTCTCATTTCTCCAGACAGAAGGAAGCAAAGATCCCGAGACGTTCGACTCATATCAGTCGCCATAAAAATGTTTTATGTTAGTGGCTAATAAATGACATCAGCAAATTCAGTAAGACAATATGAGAGGCTCTGTGCATCCGTTTCCTCCTCTTGTTTCCTCCCCTCATATTCATTGTTTCGGCTGAGAACGAGGGCGCCAACCCGTCGCTTTTGGCAGACGCTCCCGATAATATTCCCTTGTTTTTGTTAAGCTTTCCCACTGTCTGTAGCGCAAATGTATTTCTAATTGAATTGGGTCAGCTATACAACCGTACAATATAAATTTTGCCTGTTAATAGCCTTTTTGTGTAGTCGTGAACTACCAAATGAGCATGCCACTTCTCTTTATTAAGCCTTTAAAAAGCTGCTACTAACTACTAACCATCGGCCAATAAATATAAGTTTATCCACTTTTATAGAGCAACCCTCGCCTCATGGCCAACAATATATACTAATATTATAAAGCTACAGTTTGGTTGAACGCGTTAAAGTCAAAGTCAAAGTCAAAATATTTTATTCATATAGGTATCATTGATACACTTATGCACGTCATTTTTTGGCTTTAAAATTGGTTAATCTCAAGAACTACTGATTCGAACTGAAAAATTATTTTTGCCTTTGATAGTTCATATATCGAGGAAGGCTATAGTTAGGTTAAACATCATAACAATATACATATTTTAATATTTAGTTTTTTCCATAAATTAACGCGGGTGGGACCATGAGGCACAGCTAGTAAATGAATAAAATTAAATGTTCAAAGTTTCACTCAATCAAACGAACAATATGTGGATAAATCTTCTACAACCATTCTAATCTAATGTATGTCATTTTAACCCTAGCCAAACCTTATTTTACAACAGCTGTCATGTCACAAACCTTCATCGTTTCGACTACGCTGTTTTGAAACAAGAATTTTGAAGTTCGATGCAATAAAAATTAATGTATTTGTATTTATCTTTAAATTATAATAATTTAACAATATATTTATTATTTTAACAGGCATGTAATGAAATCACAGCCGTTATCATGCATTATTAAATTTTGTGCTTACATATTATTATGTATGAATAAAATATATTTTAATGAAATCCATAACATTAAAATTAACAATACAAGTAACGTGTCAAAGTAAACATTTAAATACTTGTGCATTTTTGACACACCTTGTATTCACCACATAAGGATTTTTTGCACTTGGTCTTCGTTATCATACTTTTTGGAGTGACCTATGGGCATATTTATATGGTATAATATGATAAGGGGACATATTTTATAATATTAGTAGAATAGAGTTAGTATTAGTAGAATCAGAAACTCTATACAGGAAGCAATGGCGTTCATAGCACAGGCAAAGAGTCCATTGAAATTATTTGGAAGTTGAAGGCAATTTCACTAAAGACGCAAAAAATATGCCCACTTTTCAAATCCGCGTCGTCGATTCAACGAAGGTCTAGGGTTAAAAGTTTTACTGAGTGGATGTTTTGTGAAAGAAGCTTATCACCGGTAAATTAGTTAGCCGAATAGTTTTTATGTCTGGCTTGGCGAGGTGTGGTGTGGTGGCCAGCGTGAAAACCTCGCGTGTAAAATGCGTCCTCTAGAGAATTTCATTTGTGATCGCTCCCTAATATGAGGTGATATTTAATTTTTTGTAGTTAAATATAAATCATGAATATTATAATCAATTAAAGTAAATAACTAATTAATTTCACTAGAATTTACTCATCAATAATTCAGAGTAATACATTTTAATTCACTACCACCATATATAACGCAGTTTTAAATTCAATGTATTTTTATTTAAGTCTAACACAACATAGCCTATTCAAAGCCGTTATACAGAGGTTTATTCAAAACGGTTGCTAAAATATGAAGTCATGAAACTTCACACATCTCCGCATAAATCGCGCTATTTTCAGGCTCTTTGCAAACTTCTAAATCTCTCTATTGTTTGCAGAACCCCTCGCAAGCTCTTATAAGATTGATTTTACTCTTTTACGGCTTCTAAAGTTATTGTTCTATGGCCACACGTCATCATTCAACGTCACTTATGTCTAACAAATGCGAACACTTAACTGCAAATGGGACGGACGGACGTAAGTGTTTTTCATTGAATATCAATCCTCGTCTTCAGACTCATGAAAATGTGTCAACATTATTTTAACTTTTCATAAATCATATCATAATAAAATATATCATTTTAAATTGAATTTTGCTCAGCCTGATAAGATAGTAACAAGTACTCTTTCTTCTTAAGCGACCTGGCCGTAAAATGTTTTCTACACAACTCATTAGTGTAGGAGAGCGAGAAATAATGCGACTCCTCGTAATCTATGTGATGCGTATTGTGACTCAAACTCATAGCGACGGTGACTTACGATGAGATGACTCAGTCTTTTGTCGGCTATTTACATATTATTTTCTTGTGATCTTAATCCAACCAGCCCCATTTCCATATCAATTAGTAGTGCACCCTGAAGAGCAAACTTGAAACAGTATCAAAATTGTATTTCTTTCGTGTAAGTACCACAAGGCAAGTGTTGACGTGTTTAAGTACCGTTGTGTTGCGGTGTGATACGGTACTTAAGGGTCCTTATAAAACTCTGCCAGGGGAATAAGAGTAGCCTATGAAGTGCGCAAGATAGTAAACAATGAATTTATCGTTTCATTGTAATAAAATTCTCTTTTTCATTAACAGAGTCAATCGAATTGTTTTCGGCTTTTTATGAGGCGATGAAAATGTGCACGGAATACTTTTTGAACTTATTTGTCATGCCACTGCATACACTGATATCTACTTTTCAAAAGATATTTATATTTCATGTTATCCTTATAAGGATACATTATAATGTATTTTCAACAACTTGTTTGTATTTATAAATATTTATTTAACTTTCAAGCTCAGGGTAGCACAGCGGGCTATGGAGAGGGCTATGCTCGGTATTTCTCTACGTGATCGTATCAGAAACGAGGAGATCTGTAGACGAACAAGGGTAACCGACATAGCTCAACGAATTAGCCTGCTGAAGTGGCAATAGGCTGGCCACATAGTGCGAAGGACCGATAACCGTTGGGCAAGAAAGGTCCTCGAATGGCGCCCGCGTCTCGGAAAGCGGAGTACAGGACGCCCCCCCGACAAGATGGACCGACGACCTGAAGAAGACAGCGGGCATCCGCTGGATTCAGAAGGCTCAGGACCGGTCAGAGTGGCGCAAGTTAGGGGAGGCCTATGTCCAGCAGTGGACCTCCAACGGCTGATGGATGGATGGATGGATGGATGGATTTAACTTTACTTACTAATATAACATAGCTGAATTTTTGTTTGTTTGTTTGATAATTTCTGGAATCTGCTAGTCGGATTTTAAAAAAATCTGTATGATATCCACATTCCTGAGGAAGTACTGATAACTTACTTATATTCACAAAAACGAATATTTATAAATACACTTTCGAAAAGGACTCGGTAGTAGTCTAAGCAATAAGTTCAAAATGATGAAAAATAGAGATACTGCTCTTAAAAATACATGCGATAGCTTATTCTGTTAGGAATGATGTCTACAAAAATGTTTCGGAAGCGTTTACCAACACGTAAAAAATTGCAAAAGTTATTAACAAAATAAAGTTGAAAAAAAGGTATTTTGTTTTTTGAAATCTCGATTAAATAGTATGGTGGTCGAGTCGATCAATCACTGGATCGACCAAGATAGGCAATCGCGGGCAAGGTCGGTAGTTTTATGGGTGACTACTAGTGCCAAAAGTACTTCTTAGCCTTTAAGGGCACGTTTAGGCGTTGGTTACTATTATTAGATAGTTGTCATTTAGCCATGTCAGAAGCCTTTGTGCAACATAAAAACTTCCATCGTTTATGTCGGTAGCTAAGTCTTTCCTTCCCTTTGTGATCTCACATAAATGTTTAACTTGATCAAGAATCGAACTAGTTTGTTGGTATATGGACAAAAACAGAAATAACCCGTGTGATTTCGTTATGTCGATGATTGTAATATTTCACAAGTCTGTTCATAAAGCTATACGTATGTTTTAATATATTTCAAAACGACGGCTGTGGAACAGTCAAAGTATTACATATGTACACACCTAGGACTGAATATTATACCTATATTTATTCGAGTACACGAAACACTTTCAACCCCTGTTTCAACATTCATCATTAATTAAAATAGACAGGAGTATAATTTTTTTACAAAAATCGTACCCCGACTCTGTCTACATTGCGTCAGTAACCCCTCTGAAAATTAGGCGAGGTGTATTTTTAATGATAATGTAATTAATTTGCGTTGGGTCTATAACTTTTATGTATTATACAGGTTGTGTAAATGCAAATTATCAAATAATTTAGAAGCTGCTAAATTTTATCTGAGGATAAAATGACTGACGTGTAAGTAACATTTTTTAATATTAAGGTGTACGAATTTTCTAGAAATCGAATTTGCTGTAAGTAACAAGGTAAAATATAATAAAGGATTTTTGTTACTTTACTTTGTTACTACGTGTTTGCTTTCTAGCGTCGAAATACTGATTTCTTTAAAGATATCTCTAAGAGAATCCCTAGGCTTGTGGTTGAAAATGGCGTGAGCTGCTGTTTTCTGTAATACAAAGATTGACTCAATATCTGCAGCTGAGCCCCACAACAACAGACCTTAAGACACTGTGAAAGTAGCTAAAATAAACTAATTTAATCTTGTTGTTTCTAACTACATTAGTTAAGAGCCTCATAAACAGCGGTATTAAGCTTCCCTGACAAGGCTTCAATATGAGGACCCCGTTGAAGTCGAGAGTAATGAGTAATGGTAATGCCAAGAAATAATGAAGAATATTTAAGTATATTAGTATTTATTTATTTATATTTACTATTTCGAGAACAATTTTATTATTATCATCAACAACATTATTATTAAGTAATGTTTATTCATAGTCTTATCTATTATTAGCTGTTGCCCGCAGAGTCGCACGCGGAAATTATGCTTATAATATTTATTGTCTATTTCACCCCCTTGGGGGTTGAATTTTGAAAAATCTTTCCTTAGTGGATGCCTACCTCTTAAGAGTACGAGTGCGAAATTTTAAGTTTCTAGCCTTAAGGATTTTTCTCATTTGTACCGCTTTCATTGTTCTCTGCACATTCCTAAGGTTGACTAGTAGAGAGTGCTTTAGCATTAAGTCCGCCTTTTGTGCCACTTATTTTTTAAGGGTAAATGAGAGCAGTGATTGCCTAGTGGTTAGAACGTTGGTCTCCCGTACGCGGGGGCCCGGGTTCAAATCCTGGCACGCACCTCTAATTTTCAAATATTATGTGGGTATTACAAGTTAATTATCACTTGCTTCGGTGAAGGAAAACATCGTGAGGAAACCTGCACACCTGAGAGTTCTCCATAATGTTCTCAAAGGTGTGTGAAGTCTACCAATCCACACTTGGCCAGCGTGGTAGACTATGGCCTGTACCCCTCACATTGTGAGAGGAGACCCCGAGCCCAGCAGTGGGACAATTATGGGTTGTTGCTTTGCTTTGCTTTAAATGAAAAATAAATAAATAAATGATAATTTTCTAGTTCCAATACTTCTTTATTTAGGACAATCTCAGCTGGAATTTAAAGATGTATCGTTTGCAAACCGTATCGTTTTACACATGTCCTTAGTAGAACAAGGAAGATCGACATAATATACATTAAAAACAGCAGTGGGCTTAATATTGATCCTTGGAGAACACATAGTCATGTGCGCTCCCACTGTATTCCACATTAGTAACTGCTTTTTGAATAGGTTGAGATAAATAAGATTATAAGACTCACTGGATATAAATACATACAAACATAACGTTCTTGAATCATCATTAATAACTTTTGAAATTAAAATAAATAACGACATGATAATTAAGTAAAAGATAATTATTTCCAATTTTGCGATGATTACACAATAAAATTAGTTTTAATATTAGTAAATGAACACTATAAAGATGTTTATATTATATTCTTGTACTTTTATTGTTTTATACTCTTGTATTAAACAAAAAAAGGAAACTTTTTATACAAAACAGAAAAATAAACAGGTGGTCTGAACGTGAGTAAACCGTTGTTCAGCTTTTATTGCTTTCATGTCTGCTGAAACATTGAACAACATGATAGGAAAAGTAAATTGCAAGAAATTTGCAATATTTGCCAACTTCCCCTAACTTTATCCTGACGTTGAAATATTAAACTCTTTGTTGCAATGATTGAATGGACAGTTTTAGCTTCAAGACGTTTTGTTTTACTAGTGCAGCTGTTACCCCCTGCCAGTATACAATATAAGGCGAATATTTCAAAATGACAAACTGACATTTATTTTTCAAAATATATTTAATATTTCAAAATAACAAATGACTACCTGTATGGCACGATAGTTACCATGCTGAATCGCCGCGCCAATGGTTCTGGGTTCGATTCCCAACGAGGCGGAAATTTAAATGATGACTTTGAATTTCTGTTCTCGGTCTGGGTGTGAGTTTTCTTGACTCTGTGTGTTGTCAATGGCACCCACGACACAGGGAATCCCTAGTATGGGGCTATGAGTGTGAAGCGTTATTAATTAATTGATAGGCTAGCCTGTGCCCGTGACTTTTGTGTATATGTTATATCTTATTATAAAAACTAAACACACTTTTTGGTGATTGTCATTTACCCAGGTTCCAGTACCAGTACCAGGAATACTCGGGAATCGAGTATTAATGGTTTTGAACCCGGTTTCCTAAAATGGTGGTAGTGACGAATCGAATCGTACATTGACTGCACAATGAACTAATATTATATTTTTAATGATCATTCATAGGGATTTATACAATACACAGCAATCAACAAAATGTACACACCAAAAAGGGAGTCCACCAACCTGGCGCGTGGTGTTGGTTTATCAACCGACGGATCGAGGTATCCCTCGACGCCGAGATGGTTTTCACTGTTGTCCTGCTTTGCACCAGTTTGACCTGAACTTCATAATAACTGAACCCATGGAATAGAAAGATCTTTGCGGCCGAATTACCGAAAAGGCGAAGCACCGAATTATGTACTCAGCTGCTCTCCGTCGCTAACCGAACCGCTAATCGAAATCATAGTTGATTTCGAATGCATGCATGTTGATTTCGAAGCCGAGTTAGTACTCGTACTCGGTCGGCGGTGCTTGCGCACGACAAACTAAAATAGCAGGGTCGAACCCAAATCGATGCGTAACAAAATATTTATTGCAAATATACTGCCAGAATGAAAATAAACTACAAAGATATTATCGAACAACAATGTTTTATAGTGTCAGTGTAGGTACTAAAGAAAATGGAGTTCCTGCGGCTGGAGCCAAACCTATGTGTAATAACAGGTCATGCTTCATGTCATTAGAACTAAAGCAATATGTAAAATTTCAACACCTTAGGATAAGAGGAAGAAGGGTTGCACGATTTGATCCACGCAAACGGTAAGAAGTTGGGTAAACCGTTTAAATATGTGTGAAGAGTTTATAGCCAGCTCGACTGTGTTGACTGTAAATGATTACCCGAGCTAAGCAATTGCGGGCGCGGCCGGCCAGTTGGACGGGTGCCCGCTTGTACAAAATTTCTTGAGCGCCTTCGTACTTCAGAGGGCTTGTTGTCGTTAAGTCAGAAAATCAGAGACAGGCTAACCCAGTGGAACCTACCGGGAATTCTCATACTGTAAAGCTAAGTGCAACTGAAAATGATAACATTGTGAACAAATACGGAAACCAAAAAATGAAGCACACTTTATTGTCAAAAATTAATCATTAAATTATATTGTATTGGGACGGCTTAGAATACTAACCCCAATCCAACGCCGGATGGGTGTCGTAAGAGGCGACTAAATCCGTAGGACCCTCGGAGGGATTATATTGATATTGTTGATTTTAATTTTTAATTAATACCATTATTACTATTATTATTTCTTCAGGGGTTCGCCTGGATAGCTACCACCCTCGAGCATGAGTCAGCCGCCAAACGACTCGTCGTGTTCCGGCTGGGGGCTTGAGAGCCAGTTCTTTCTTTCTTTTTCTTCTTTCTTTCTTGGCCGGCAACGCATCAGTGATGCCTTTGGTGTTGCTGATGTTCTTGGGCGGCGATAGCCACTTACCATCAGGTGGATCGTCAACTCGTTTGCCGGCTATTTCCATATATATATAGAATACACTATTTAATTATCATTTAACCTAAGCCTAAGTACTAATTTTATGTAACCAACTTCAAAGAAACAGTCCTCTAATAAAATAATACCTAATATATTAAAAAGGTAATGAAAAGCCCCATCCCCCCTTTAATTATTTATTATTACCAAATTTAAGAATCTTCAATACGAAGTAAGACTTAATGCAAACTATGATTCATATCTGTGATGTTTGCAAAAGTTCTTTCCTAACATGTCCAAGAAAAACTCAAGTAAAAAAATCGTTACAGAGAAATATCCCAGTTTCCGTCCCCTATGTTTACTTATGGTGGTTAAGCTGCATCTAATGAAATCCCCTGTCAGGATATCCGTGCATCAAATAATAGCGCGACTACGCAGTCTTGCATCAGTTTAGTAGATATTTCCATTTTATATCTAAGGTGCTGACGAAAAAGCAGACAGGCCAACTGATATTAAATTTTGCAACGCCCGCGCTAGCCTATTTCTAATGCTTTATGGTGTAGCGACGTGTAATTTATTTCTATCGTAGCTATAGATTGTCGGCGTTATTCATAAAAAATGTCAACCTATTGTAACTGAGTATGCTTTGTCATATGACGCATAATGACATTTACATTTATGAATGCGTAAGTAGGTAAAGGAAAAATCACCGAAAACATAATTAAGAAAGTGAAAATTAAAGCGACAGAGTGAAGATAAATCCAAATAAATCACTTGAAGGAGAACATTTGTATGAAACATTTTATCATTAATTTTGATTCCGCGAAAGGTTTTATTTGATTGTGAAACTAAACGCCAGTAAGTATCAAGACTGGTGAATGCAGTCTCGATTGACGAAGAGCTTAGAGACTGATATTTCCAGTGTTCTCACACGCGTTTGGGTTTAGCGTTTCGAGCGTTATTCCTATCACGGACTACCCAATCTTGTTTATTAAAAACAAACGTTCAAACTGAATCCTGCCATCAGAATTATATCCATCTGTAATACTTTCATATTGATTTCTATGTCGAGTTTGGTATCATCATGAATTTACCAAGGCACGTGGATCTGTTCCTAATAATAATATTGTCAATTTTGCTGCAATGTTTGATAGGTACTGTTTTACTAGTCAAAATTATTACGGATGGGACTTTAACCCTTTCTATTCCTCTGACTGATTATGCAGGTATACTTATTCCCAAATGATAGATAAATATTTTAAAATTTCTTACAAATTCTGCAGATTTTTCTGATTTTGTATACTGTTCGCAAAAAAGTTGTGAGAAAACTCACATCTTACGTAAGATTACAATAAAAATAGATGGACATGACGAAATTATCTATATATAAATACAATTCGGTTCCTAGTAATTAACGAGATATAGATTTAAAAACTAAAAACCCGATTGCTTAAAAATCGCATTGACCCCTTTTCGTTTAACCCTTGATACACAACACGGCGCCTTACGAATTTTTTTTTTTAATTTTCGACTTTATGTCCTCTAGAGGGTGTTATATATTTGATTATTGTAGTGTGATGGTATCTACATAGTCTGCATTCCACTGAAAACCGAAAAGCATCTAACGTCAACTTTACGTCAAATTATGATAAGTATATTAAGGCCACGTAACAAATAATACAAGTAGCTTATTAATTCTCTCATTCTTCACCAAAGTCAGACAAAAATTCTATCCTTACGAATTGAAATGTAAAACAACTGAAACCGTTTACTCGCCACGTAATTATTGCAGGAATGAAAGTCGTAAATAAAACGGGATGAGCGTGGCTTGTATAAATCATTCGCTGGGACGCGAATCCAACTTAATTCGCGGATAGAAGAACAAAGCCCACGGAAATAAATATACACGAAGCTACAACACTGGAAAATTAGACGCTACCGTAACGAAATGGTTGCTTGACTCGTTATAAATTCGCTTTGAATTATCGATTTGGGCGAATGGCGTTTATTGTAATGAGTTACATCATTGACAATTCGTTTTTCAAATCGATGTTTGTTAATTTGTTGTTTGATGTTTTAAAAATGCCAGCCTGAAACGAAGCAGGGATCGACATGAGTTCTGGGTCTTCATGACTGAAACATGTAAACAAGATTAATTAACTTTTAAATTTAGAAGGGTTTGCCAGGTAGGTGAAAAATATTAGGTTAATACTATTTATGCAAGAGTAATCTGAGTATCGTCGGGCGATCTAAGGGGGGTTTGGGTGCCATAGCCTTGTCTGTTCAGCTGGGTTCACGAATAAGGTTTGAACTAAACGTTCAGTTTATGTCATATTTTTTCATTCTCAATAAAAATATGTTCATTTATTGTTTATAAGTTCACAAAGTTTATCATTCTATGCACACATTCATTTACTTTGAACCATATAAAAGAGTTTGCGTCACGTACAATAATCTAATTTTGTTCATTGAATTGGTTAAAATCAACGAATTCTGTAAAAAAAGGCTCTATCAGCACTACGGTTGAGCACCTCGTTTGATATTCCCGGATCGTAGGCATTCGCACAAAACAAAATTGGTCAAGCGTTAGATGTCCACTAGGCTGGAGCGTCCTTATTGTCCGACGGAAGGGGATATACCCCTTATACCTACATAGCTGATATTAACGCTTGAATTAACTTGGATTTCTTAAGAATATCAGGTTTATTTTCTTTCATATTATTACGTCTAATCGTAAACCTTATTGTACGCAAACCTTTTTATTGATCGTTTAAGCGTTACCATTTTATTTGATAAAAAAAATGATTCAACTACCCGACTTACCTAATAAGCTTTACCTATGAAGTATTTCCTCGTGTAGTACCACTTCGTAGAATAGCATCACTCCTACTTCTTCCTGAGATGTCATAAAAGGCGACTAATAGGATATTGCAGGAGACGGGCAGCAGCGTCCTTCCTGAGCAGTATAACATCTACTGCGATCACCAACACGCATTGGCCAAGCGTGGTGACTATTGGCTCAATCCTCTATGACAGCCAAAACTAAGCCTCGGCTCCCAATCCCCGGCAGCTCCGCTATTCCTGGCTATGGTAGCAACCATGGTAATGGCGGTGCAGAAGGTGCTAAGAATCGCTGATAAAGATCAGTCTACCAATCTATGAATAATATCTACCAATCTACAAAATCTATAATAAATGACGACTTCTGCACCTGGCAACATACAACACCAGGACACTGAGGACCGATGACAAGGTGAAGGAGCTGGAAGAAGAGACTGATTTTACTTTATTTATGTTTCTCATCTACAAGTCCCTCGTCAACAACATTGTGCAAGTCGGGAGCATGTCGGCCAGGATAACGTACTTTACACTTAGAATAACCAAACGATACTTAACTACTCGTTTAAAATTGTACAGGTATATGCACTGACTTCGACACATTCCGACGGTGAGGTTGAGGTCATGTATGAGGATATCAGTAGAGCCATGCATACCTCTAAAGCTCATTTCACAGTTGTGATAGGGGATTTTAACGCAAGACTGGGCGCGCAAAATGGCGCCGTGTATGGACACGATGGATTAAGTAAGTAAGTTTTAGATGGATTAAGTATTCTGTGGCTATACTTATGAAAATATAACCTCTAGTATTACCAGTAAGTTTAGTTTACACAAAGTACCTGAAACAGTTATTTTTACTGAAGTAAAATTGTTCAACTGTTTGCTTTTATTTCGTTTATACCCATTCTTATCCCGATTTTTTACTTCTTATGATTTCTTACCTACAATAAAAAAATATTCAAAACATATCCATTGTTTGAGTAAAATTTGATTGATCTTGAAACAATTTTGTCTGCCGTATACAATAAATTCCTGTAGGTATTTAATATTATCCAGTAATATTCAATGTTCCAATACTTATTTTTAATAATATTGGTTCCCATATTTAAACTTACTTAATACCACCAATAAATTAACAGATATACCTATTAAACCTACTATAAATATAATATAGAAACGTACCTATCATAATAATAATATAAAATATTTTATTAAAGCGTTTAATAAAAATAAAACTGCTTAATCGGTACTTCACCGCATAAATAAACAAACCTTCATTTAATACATTATGATTGGAGGAAAGAATAAAATGCTTTACGAAAATTAACCATAAACGTAACAAACCAAACGCGGGCCTACATAAACAAAACGATTTAATTGCTTATGCCGTGAAACAAAACATCTGCATGACTAGGAACAATGGAAAGCGAAACCTAACCATTTTCAGCTTCTGTTTTGAATAAAAATGTGGTCATTGGCAATTAAAAACCCTGGTAGATTTTTCGTTTAGAACAGTCATTGTTATTTCTATTATATGTACTCGTATATGGTTTTATATTAATGAACGTTTTTTGTTTTTACAGAAGTCATGTACCTACATAATACGAATGAGGTGGTAACTGATTACAAATTAAAATAATTGTATTTTTATATATTTATTCAACTTACATCTAACAGTACAAATACTTTCGTTATTATAATATATTAACCATATAATTTTATTTTATTAATTTATTATCATTTCACACATCTTTATGTATTTTTAATGTATGTAACATGAGAATTATTGTTATTATCCGACTGATTAAAATAAAATTACACATTTACGATTGGAATACGACGGATACACGCTATAAAGTTGTCTTGTCAGTAAAGTTTACAAAGCTCAATTTCAAAAGTAAAAAATATCTTACTTGGCTTCTTGGTTTTCCTTGTACCTAAATTCTATTTCAATCCTTACCATATTTTACACAGCTATAGGTTCTCACGGCAAGAGGTTCAAGGAGGTAGGGGCATATTTTATTTATCCATCGGTTGGAACTCGCGTGCAGTCCCAATGCATACCGGGCGATGCATTAGCACCACTCGCCTGTAATCGTATTTGCATTATAAAGTCCGTATGTCTAATGGTCTCCTGAAACCGCCGGAAATATGTAAAAACGTTGGTTGGCGAAAATGGAGCTTCATATTGATTTATTTGCCGTCGAATCGCTTTTAAGAAGGGTGCTTAGGAGTACATAAATGGACTATACTCGCAAATAAAATTGTATACAATATTTTTTTCTGTGTTGTGTGTTCTTAAAGTATCCTATAAACCTCTACGATTTTTCTAATATTCGTATTTTTAAGTGATCCTTGTAACTGTAAAATATGGTTCAGAAAGAAAGAGTGTTGGCAGATAGACTGGAAGCGCTCATAGCCCAGCGGCTTGTGTCGATTCTATGTGATCGACGAAGTTAAGCAACAAGCAAGCGGGCGCGGTGGCTTTGTGAACTTGGCACCCGACTTTGGAAAATTTAAATTTTTTTTCTTGATTCTTATAGGTTTTAGTTTGTAGTTGATTGTAGTAACTTTTTTTTCATTTGTAGTAGCTCTAAAAAAAAATTACAGAATTTTGAAAAAAAACTTGGCACCCGACTTTTGAAAAATTGAAATTTAATACTTGATTCATAAAAAGAATCGTTTGTAGTTGATTGTAGTGAAAAAATTTTTGTTTGTAGTAAAAAAAATTAAGTATTTTTTTTGTATTTTAAGTTACTGTGACTTAATATAAAAATTGTTTTTTGTGTTTCTTGTATATTTTAGTATGTAGTTGATAGTAGTATTTTTCTTTTTTTTTTAAGTAGCTCCAAAAATTTTTAAGCGATTTTTTTGTTATTTTTATTTGTAGTAGCCATTTTTTCGTTTGTAGTAACTATTTTTCGTTTGTAGTTAGTAGTTTTCGTTTGAAGTATCAATTTTTTCGTTTGTAGTAACTTTATTTCGTTTGTAGTTAGAATTTTTCGTTTGTAGTAGTAATTTTTTTAATTGTTGTTCGATTGTAGTTAGTAGTTTTCGTTTGAAGTAGCGATTTCTTCGTTTGTAGTAACTTACTTTCGGTTGTAGTTAGTAGTTTTCGTTTGTAGTAGCATTTTTTTTCAATTTTTTCGTTTGTAGTAACTTTATTTCGTTTGTAGTATCAATTTTTTCGTTTCTAGTAACTTCTATTCGTTTGTAGTGACTTCTTTTCGTTTGTAGTGACTTCTTATCGTTTAAATTAAGTAGCTTTCGTTTGTAGTAGTATTATTTTTGTTTGTAGTAACTTTATTTCGCTTGTAGTAAGTAGTTTTCGTTTGTAGTAGTATTTTTTTTGGTTGTTGTAAGTTCTTTTCCTTTGTAGTTAGTGGTTTTCATTTGTAGTAGCGATTTTTTCCAATTTTTTCGTTTGTAGTAACTTTATTTCTTTTGAAGTATCAATTTTTTCGTTTGTAGTAACTTCTATTCGTTTGTAGTGACTTCTTTTCGTTTGTAGTGACTGCTTATCGTTTAAATTAAGTAGCTTTCGTTTGTAGTAGTATTATTTTTGTTTGTAGTAACTTTATTTCGCTTGTAGTAAGTAGTTTTCGTTTGTAGTAGTATTTTTTTTGGTTGTTGTAAGTTCTTTTCGTTTGTAGTTAGTGTTTTTCATTTGTAGTAGCGATTTTTTCCAATTTTTTCGTTTGTAGTAACTTTATTTCTTTTGAAGTAACAATTTTTTCGTTTGTAGTAACTTCTATTCGTTTGTAGTGACTTCTTTTCGTTTGTAGTGACTTCTTATCGTTTAAATTAAGTAGCTTTCGTTTGTAGTAGTATTATTTTTGTTTGTAGTAACTTTATTTCGCTTGTAGTAAGTAGTTTTCGTTTGTAGTAGTATTTTTTTTGGTTGTTGTAAGTTCTTTTCGTTTATTGTTAGTGGTTTTCATTTGTAGTAGCGATTTTTTCCAATTTTTTCGTTTGTAGTAACTTTATTTCGTTTGTAGTATCAATTTTTTCGTTTGTAGTAACTTCTATTCATTTGTAGTGACTTCTTTTCGTTTGTAGTGACTTCTTATCGTTTAAAGTAAGAAGTTTTCGTTTGTAGTAGTATTATTTTTGTTTGTAGTAACTTTATTTCGCTTGTAGTAAGTAGTTTTCGTTTGTAGTAGTATTTTTTTTGGTTGTTGTAAGTTCTTTTCGTTTGTAGTTAGTGGTTTTCATTTGTAGTAGCGATTTTTTCCAATTATTTCGTTTGTAGTAACTTTATTTCTTTTGAAGTAACAATTTTTTCGTTTGTAGTAACTTCTATTCGTTTGTAGTGACTTCTTTTCGTTTGTAGTGACTTCTTATCGTTTAAATTAAGTAGCTTTCGTTTGTAGTAGTATTATTTTTGTTTGTAGTAACTTTATTTCGCTTGTAGTAAGTAGTTTTCGTTTGTAGTAGTATTTTTTTTGGTTGTTGTAAGTTCTTTTCGTTTATTGTTAGTGGTTTTCATTTGTAGTAGCGATTTTTTCCAATTTTTTCGTTTGTAGTAACTTTATTTCGTTTGTAGTATCAATTTTTTCGTTTGTAGTAACTTCTATTCATTTGTAGTGACTTCTTTTCGTTTGTAGTGACTTCTTATCGTTTAAAGTAAGTAGCTTTCGTTTGTAGTAGTATTATTTTTGTTTGTAGTAACTTTATTTCGCTTCTAGTAAGTAGTTTTCGTTTGTAGTAGTATTTTTTTTTTGGTTGTTGTAAGTTCTTTTCGTGTATAGTTAGTGGTTTTCATTTGTAGTAGCGATTTTTTCCAATTTTTTCGTTTGTAGTAACTTTATTTCGTTTGTAGTATCAATTTTTTCGTTTCTAGTAACTTCTATTCGTTTGTAGTGACTTCTTTTCGTTTGTAGTGACTTCTTATCGTTTAAATTAAGTAGCTTTCGTTTGTAGTAGTATTATTTTTGTTTGTAGTAACTTTATTTCGCTTGTAGTAAGTAGTTTTCGTTTGTAGTAGTATTTTTTTTGGTTGTTGTAAGTTCTTTTCCTTTGTAGTTAGTGGTTTTCATTTGTAGTAGCGATTTTTTCCAATTTTTTCGTTTGTAGTAACTTTATTTCGGTTGTAGTATCAATTTTTTCGTTTGTAGTAACTTCTATTCGTTTGTAATGACTTCTTTTCGTTTGTAGTGAATTCTTATCGTTTAAAGTAAGTAGCTTTCGTAGTAGCAAACAAATAGAAGTTACTACAAACAAAAAAATTGATACTCCAAATAAAATAAAGTTACTACAAACGAAATAATTGGAAAAAATCGATTCTACAAATGAAAACCACTAACTATAAACGAAAAGAACTTACAATAACCAAAAAAAATACTACAACAAACGAAAACTACTTACTACAAGCGAAATAAAGTTACTACAAACAAAAATAATACTACTACAAACGAAAGCTACTTAATTTAAACGATAAGAAGTCACTACAAACGAAAAGAAGTCACTACAAATGAATAGAAGTTACTAGAAACGAAAAAATTGATACTACAAACGAAATAAAGTTACTACAAACGAAAAAATTGGAAAAAATCGCTACTACAAATGAAAACCACTAACTATACACGAAAAGAACTTACAACAACCAAAAAAAATACTACTACAAACGAAAACTACTTACTACAAGCGAAATAAAGTTACTTCAAACAAAAATAATACTACTACAAACGAAAGCTACTTACTTTAAACGATAAGAAGTCACTACATACGAAACGAAGTCACTACAAACGAATAGAAGTTACTACAAACGAAAAAATTGATACTTTAAACGAAATAAAGTTACTACAAACGAAAAAATTGGAAAAAATCGCTACTACAAATGAAAACCACTAACTACAAACGAAAAGAACTTACAACAACCAAAAAAAATACTACTACAAACGAAAACTACTTACTACAAGCGAAATAAAGTTACTACAAACAAAAATAATACTACTACAAACGAAAGCTACTTAATTTAAACGATAAGAAGTCACTACAAACGAAACGAAGTCACTACAAACGAATAGAAGTTACTACAAACGAAAAAATTGATACTTCAAACGAAATAAAGTTACTACAAACGAAAAAATTGGAAAAAATCGCTACTACAAATGAAAACCACTAACTATACACGAAAAGAACTTACAACAACCAAAAAAAATACTACTACAAACGAAAACTACTTACTACAAGCGAAATAAAGTTACTACAAACAAAAATAATACTACTACAAACGAAAGCTACTTAATTTAAACGATAAGAAGTCACTACAAACGAAAAGAAGTCACTACAAACGAATAGAAGTTACTACAAACGAAAAAATTGATACTTCAAAAGAAATAAAGTTACTACAAACGAAAAAATTGGAAAAAATCGCTACTACAAATGAAAACCACTAACTACAAAGGAAAAGAACTTACAACAACCAAAAAAAATACTACTACAAACGAAAACTACTTACTACAAGCGAAATAAAGTTACTACAAACAAAAATAATACTACTACAAACGAAAACTTCTTACTTTAAACGATAAGAAGTCACTACAAACGAATCGAAGTCACTACAAATGAATAGAAGTTACTACAAACGAAAAAATTGATACTTCAAAAGAAATAAAGTTACTACAAACGAAAAAATTGGAAAAAATCGCTACTACAAATGAAAACCACTAACTACAAACGAAAAGAACTTACAACAACCAAAAAAAATACTACTACAAACGAAAACTACTTACTACAAGCGAAATAAAGTTACTACAAACAAAAATAATACTACTACAAACGAAAGCTACTTAATTTAAACGATAAGAAGTCACTACAAACGAAAAGAAGTCACTACAAACGAATAGAAGTTACTACAAACGAAAAAATTGATACTTCAAAAGAAATAAAGTTACTACAAACGAAAAAATTGGAAAAAATCGCTACTACAAATGAAAACCACTAACTACAAAGGAAAAGAACTTACAACAACCAAAAAAAATACTACTACAAACGAAAACTACTTACTACAAGCGAAATAAAGTTACTACAAACAAAAATAATACTACTACAAACGAAAGCTACTTAATTTAAACGATAAGAAGTCACTACAAACGAAAAGAAGTCACTACAAACGAATAGAAGTTACTACAAACGAAAAAATTGATACTTCAAAAGAAATAAAGTTACTACAAACGAAAAAATTGGAAAAAATCGCTACTACAAATGAAAACCACTAACTACAAAGGAAAAGAACTTACAACAACCAAAAAAATACTACTACAAACGAAAACTACTTACTACAAGCGAAATAAAGTTACTACAAACAAAAATAATACTACTACATACGAAAGCTACTTAATTTAAACGATAAGAAGTCACTACAAACGAAAAGAAGTCACTACAAACGAATAGAAGTTACTACAAACGAAAAAATTGATACTACAAACGAAATAAAGTTACTACAAACGAAAAAATTGGAAAAAATCGCTACTACAAATGAAAACCACTAACTATACACGAAAAGAACTTACAACAACCAAAAAAAAATACTACTACAAACGAAAACTACTTACTAGAAGCGAAATAAAGTTACTACAAACAAAAATAATACTACTACAAACGAAAGCTACTTACTTTAAACGATAAGAAGTCACTACAAACGAAAAGAAGTCACTACAAATGAATAGAAGTTACTACAAACGAAAAAATTGATACTACAAACGAAATAAAGTTACTACAAACGAAAAAATTGGAAAAAATCGCTACTACAAATGAAAACCACTAACAATAAACGAAAAGAACTTACAACAACCAAAAAAAATACTACTACAAACGAAAACTACTTACTACAAGCGAAATAAAGTTACTACAAACAAAAATAATACTACTACAAACGAAAGCTACTTAATTTAAACGATAAGAAGTCACTACAAACGAAAAGAAGTCACTACAAACGAATAGAAGTTACTACAAACGAAAAAATTGTTACTTCAAAAGAAATAAAGTTACTACAAACGAAAAAATTGGAAAAAATCGCTACTACAAATGAAAAACACTAACTACAAACGAAAAGAACTTACAACAACCAAAAAAAATACTACTACAAACGAAAACTACTTACTACAAGCGAAATAAAGTTACTACAAACAAAAATAATACTACTACAAACGAAAACTTCTTACTTTAAACGATAAGAAGTCACTACAAACGAAAAGAAGTCACTACAAATGAATAGAAGTTACTACAAACGAAAAAATTGATACTACAAACGAAATAAAGTTACTACAAACGAAAAAATTGGAAAAAATCGCTACTACAAATGAAAACCACTAACAATAAACGAAAAGAACTTACAACAACCAAAAAAAATACTACTACAAACGAAAACTACTTACTACAAGCGAAATAAAGTTACTACAAACAAAAATAATACTACTACAAACAAAAGCTACTTACTTTAAATGACAAGAAGTCACTACAAACGAAAAGAAGTTATTACAAACGAACAGAAGTTACTAGAAACGAAAAAATTGATACTCCAAACGAAATAAAGTTACTACAAACGAAAAAATTGAAAAAAATCGCTACTACAAACGAAAACCTCTAACTACAAACGAAAAGAAGTTACTACAAACAAAAAAAATACTACTACAAACGAAAACTACTTACTACAAACGATAGGAAGTTACTACAAACGAAAAAATTGATACTACAAACGAAATAAAGTTACTACAAATGAAAACTACTTACTTCAAACGATAAGAAGTTACTACAAACGAAAAAGTTTATACTACAAACGAAATAAAGTTACTACAAACGAAAAAATTGAAAAAAAATGCTACTACAAACGAAAACTACTAACTACAACCGAAAGTAAGTTACTACAAACGAAGAAATCGCTACTTCAAACGAAAACTACTAACTACAATCGAACAACAATTAAAAAAATTACTACTACAAACGAAAAATTCTAACTACAAACGAAATAAAGTTACTACAAACGAAAAAATTGATACTTCAAACGAAAACTACTAACTACAAACGAAAAATAGTTACTACAAACGAAAAAATGGCTACTACAAATAAAAATAACAAAAAAATCGCTTAAAAATTTTTGGAGCTACTTAAAAAAAAAAGAAAAATACTACTACTATCAACTACATACTAAAATATACAAGAAACACAAAAAACAATTTTTATATTAAGTCACAGTAACTTAAAATACAAAAAAAATACTTAATTTTTTTTACTACAACAAAAATTTTTTCACTACAATCAACTACAAACGATTCTTTTTATGAATCAAGTATTAAATTTCAATTTTTCAAAAGTCGGGGTGCCAAGTTTTTTTTCAAAATTCTGTAATTTTTTTTTTAGAGCTACTACAAATGAAAAAAAAGTTACTACAATCAACTACAAACTAAAACCTATAAGAATCAAGAAAAAAAATTTAAATTTTCCAAAGTCGGGTGCCAAGTTCACAAAGCCGGGCGCGGTCGGTAGTTGGATGGGTGACCGCTAGTTGCAAAAAATTCTTGAGCGTTTCCGTGCTTCGGAGGGCACGTAAAACCGTCGTTCTCGGTTGTTATCATAAGATAACAGTCGTTAAGCCATGTCGGAGGCCCTCGGGCGGTTTGAAAACTTCCGACACTCGGGTTGGCCACTAACCCCTCCACCAATCCGCACTGGAGCAGCGTGGTGGAGTACGCTCTAGGCCTCCTTGAGAGGAGAGACCCGTGCCCAGTAGTGAGCCAATAATGGGTTGAAGCCAAAATATGGTAATGGCTTGCTGGTGTATGTTACATTTATACAAAAATCAATTTTTAATATTAACGGTTACGCTCCTACGCTCGCTTCAGTTAACTTTAAAGCAAAGATTTTCGATAAGAAATTTACTTGTACAAGGTGAGGTTAAAAACTTGTAAAAGAGCACATAAACACACAGCATCAACAATTACACGTGAATTTCAAACATGTTTATACTTAATATACTTTCAAGATCACTATCCTCTATGGAAACAACAGTAGGTATCTACCATAATCATACGTCATATCTACATAATCATAAGTCATTAACGGCATTTGCATAACTTTGAACGTCGGGGATGTTCTGCGGTCCTCCCATGCCCACAACCGTTTTGCAAGCGGTCGTCCTTACGATGTATGTGTAATCGATATGGACGTTGACAACTGAAATTCTGCTATGTCCTTTTATGAAATCTACTTAGAATACAATACAGAGAAATCTGCTTAATTTATGAATATTACCATGCATCTAACACACCACATTACATACTTAAGTACATATTTTGTACCTAACCTGTTACCTACTTATACCTAATGTTTTATTGATAATTTTTGGTAGGCTGTTAGGTCCATAATAATTTTTTATTGATTAAGTATTTATTTTATTAAATTATTTTAATATGGAGTGGTCCCCCGATACGACAAAGTTTTCATTTAAATAAAACATTTATATGTATAATAGACATATTATTAATGACTTTTTAAAGATTTATTTTATAATTTTTTACTACTTTACCTATTCAGACTTTTATTTGCTTTTTTTGAGTCGGGGGGTTTTTAAATTTTTATTTTAGGGTTATTTTACGCTTTTTAAACTTAAATTTACGTAGGAGGTATTTTCTTTTTTCAAAATGAAATATAGGTACAACTCGTGGTTTACAATAGTTAATAATCAACTCGGGTATGTTCACGGTAATCAGTAAATTCATCCCATTCCCCATAACTATCCCTCCTCCTCCCTTTAAACAGCCATTTTGTTATCTATACTAATATTATAAAGAGGAAAGATTTGATTGTTTGCATTGAATAGGCTCCGAAACTACTGAACCTATTTGAAAAATTCTTTCACTGTTGGGAAGCTACACTATCCCCGGGTGACATAGGCTATATTATATTTTTTATTACTATTTTTCCCGAAGCGAAGCGAGGGCGATTTCTTTACACAAATAAAATCCTTTCATTTGATACCCCACTCGGATATATTCACTTAGTATCGATTATTCATCCCCTCTTCCATCCCCCTTAACTATTAAACGGCTGAATCAGTTTCTTTAAACATAGCCTAAAAATACTTTCGACTAAGAAGTCTTTCAAACATAAACAACTAAATCAAAATTGGTTCATCCGTTTGACAGATACGATGACATGTAGACAGACAAACAGAGTTACTCGTACAGGGTTACATATACACACGTAAAACTTATAACACCCGTCGTTTTTGAGTCAGAGGTTAAAAAACTAAAGGCTACAAGTTAAATCTCCAAACAACGTTTAGCGAAACGAGCATTTAGTATGGTAATAAACTTTATATCCTTTGTATAAACGTGTACAAGAAAAGCTATCAGCGTTAAGAGTCCCATAACAAGTGATTCATCAAAACAAAATCAAGCATCAAAACAAATTCAGAAAACTGACTTTACAAAGAGAGATTCCATTCCAAACACATTACAGAGAACTTGTTAAGACCCCACAAAGAAGGAAAACCACCTTAGAGTTGGTACGAGTGTTTGCAATGGGCAAAACTAGGTAGGTCATTAATGCACCCTCGCCAGGGCCCCTCGTTGAGATAAGTAAGCAAAACAGCTTTATTTGATGTTTGTGACACTGGACCAGACGTCATTATGCCAGAGGAATGACGCATGTGCTCCTGTACAAATACCACACAATACCGTATCTTCTTTTTAGTTTCTATTCCAGTCTTTACTATTTTACATTAAAGTCGTTTAATGTCTTAATGAAAAATGATGAAGAAAATGATGATTGAATCTTCTTTATGCTAAAGTTGTTTTATTTAATTATGTAATATTAAATTATATTTTTTATTTAATCTAAAGTGTAGTGAAACGTGCGCTGATACATACAAATAGTGTAGGTAATATTATAAGATTTAGGTACTATTATGTACTAATTATGTCTCCTGTGATTTAGGTACTAATAACTGCGGCCCGCCGGGATTATGTGCTTGACACATCTGGTTATTACATGATTTTAAACCATTTTTCATTTAACCTAAGAAATCATTACCAATTTCTTTTTTGCGGCCCGCGACATCATGTCTTACACCTTGTTTGTGGCTACTATGAAAAAAAGATTGATCACCACTGCTCTAGTCGATAAAAGAGCTGTTGATGATTCAACGGGATGTGGCTATCGTTGCCCATGTGATGGAAAGCAATAAAACTTTACATTCCTTCCTTAATATTACTATGCTATTCGCTAACTCTTGTGTATCCGCAATAAAAAGGGTTCAAAGTTTTTCACACGTATTAATTTACGCGTAATAAAACTTTCGAATATCGAAGTTTAAGTGAATTTCGTGCCGCTTTAAATTGTTTCCACGGCTGTGGGAAGGGTGTAACTGCAGTTGACACCACCGCCAAAAATACTGCATGTAAAGCAGCCTGATGAATACTTCATGAGCATAAAACTGTGTTCCCAACTTAATAAAACTCGCAGTAAAACAACACCCTATTGTCTTAACGGGGTATTTTAAATAAAATACATTGAGAACGAACAAAGTTTATCATTGCTCGTAATAAATGTTCTATCTAGCGAATTGACATTTAAAATACCAAAGAGGGGCAGAACACAATCTTGGCGAAATTTTCTTACAAAATCCCGATTGATGTCTGTTCATCGGCCGATGAGACCAATCACTGATACCAGTCATCATCACATGGATGTAGCAATATGGCTCGTTTTGATATCATCATTCACCTGCTTTTAGTGAAGAGAGAATCAGGTAAGTCACTTATTAACTAGTTCTCCGACTGCAAGAAATGGTGGCCAACCAGATATAGAATATATATTAATAGATATAGATATAGATATAGATATAGACATAGACATAGGCATAGACATAGACATAGACATAGACATAGACATAGACATAGACATAGACATAGACATAGACATAGACATAGACATAGACATAGACATAGACATAGACATAGACATAGACAGATATAGATATAGATATAGATATAATCAATAAAGAAAAAGGAGAAGAAGGAAATGTATACCTCCAGGTCTACGTGCCGTTGAGATTATAAAGACACATTGGACAGGCGACTCAGGCTAATTTAAGTACCTTAAAATGGAATAAAGATCCGTAAAAATGGTTTTATCCATTCATCCATCTATCCATCCATCTGCTTTTACAAGTCTACTGTTGGAAATGGACCACTCTTAAATGGGGTTTCTCTACTATTCACTCTAAATGGAAATTCTGAGCTTTCTGAATCCAGTGGATATTCGCTTTTTTCTTCATGTCGACGGTTTAGGTCGGGAAAAGAAATTAGAAAATTAATTAGAATCTCTAAAACTGGAATTAAGTTGTTATATTCCAAATTCAGTCCCCTTGCAAGCTCAGCAGAGAGGGTATTTCCCCTGTCTGACAATACGAGTCCCGCAGACAACTTGCTCTTTGAGTTGCAGCAGCACTTCACTTTAAGCTTAGTGTCCCACTTACTCCCTCAAAGAAACCTTTGATATTGGTAACAGGAAACTTTTATGTCACCGTGAAAATTCTAAAAGTTGTATAATATCTGGTATATTTAGTATTTAGTTCATAACTTGTCTGATGATTTGCTTAAAATTATCTGAATTTAAGTCTAAGAAAAATAATGCAAAATTTTCGAAAGATGTACGATTTTTTGGCACGGGCTATATTTTATTTGATTACTGGAACTTTAGCTTGGCATATAGGAAGATCTTGGCTTCTGCAAAAAGATTTAGGCAAAGCCAATGAACAAATAAACAACAATGTGGGCAAAGCTAATGAAATCTCTTGTCAAATAAAATAATTTGTACATCTTTGGTTCATATCGAACGTTTAATCTTTTTACGCTAAAATTTGGACATTTACTCGTCATCAAAATTGCAAGGAAATGAAAAAAGTTATGGTCCGTAATTCTATATACGAATCACATCTCTCAGTAGGTGTGATCACTAAATGGGGAAACAAAATCCGCAGTAATCCTGTATTTATTATCAACCCAACCAACATTCCGAATAGAAATGGATACATGTATCACACTGATACAATACGCGATGCAACTATACCCTTGGGTATGGATCTACTGTTGTGTGGATCTTTATTACCGAAAGTATTATTTGGTTAAAGCCAACCAAGAGAAATGTAAATGCGAATACTATTTAGCTTGCCAAATAATAAATTCACTTTTCGTAAGAGCTATCTTCTGAATTTTTAATCGATTTTAGAGTGGACGTTCATGAACAACATCTATTTTAATATTATTTTTACTGTTATTTGTAAATTATTAGATCTATACGACCGTTCTAGTTTTTAATAGTACGAAAACTCTAAAATAACAGTTTTGTTTATTAATATTCTTATGACTATTATAGTCACCCTTTCATTTCATATGGAGAATCATAATTCTTCTCATCATCATTGATTCTTACATTACAATAGATACTATAGAATCACGACATCCTAAACCATAAGTACATATAAAGAACTATGTACAAAAAAACCAAGGCAATAGTACGATGTGAAAGAAAGAAAGAAAGAAAGAAAGAAACATTTATTCCGACATAGGTATTGCAACAATGTTTAAAAATTGGTGGATATTTTTTTTTCTTATACAACAATTATACATAATTATGTGGTAGCAAAAAAATCATCGCCTCTTTAGCTGTCGTGAAGATACCGTAAGCAAATTTTGTTTCAAGATTTACTCTACCAATGTTAACATACAAAATATGCATATCCGTGCCAAACAAAAACTTTCATGCACTGTTTTTGCGCTATGCTGCGGACGGACACATGACGAAACGAAAGGGTTCCGTTTTTACTAGGAAACCTTAAAAAAGTTGTTAATGTACGTACATTTAACAAAAGGCAACCAGAATCATACACTCGAGTACAATACATAATTTTACCAGGGTGGACGCCAGATGCCGCTGTTAAATCGGCGGGAATCCAAAATTTATTATCTGTTCACAACCATTTAGCTGTTGCAATCTGATGCATTCCGCCAATGATATGAAAATGTAACCATCGTTTTATTTAACCATCGAAGTATTTATAATTTTTGAACATGAATTTCTCCGAATAGGAATTTAGCAATTAGAATCAAGCATTGATTATTTTCATCGGTAGACATTCAATCTTTATTCATTTACTACTCTTTAACACTTATACGAAAAAGAGGATTTTGAAATAATCAACGCATATATTAAGCAACTGATTTTGAATAACATTTGAAGATAAATATTAAGGATTCTGAAAGATGTTCAAGGTTTTACGGTCATATAATATGGCTAACATATTTTTTGTGAAAAAGAAAACAAGACGAAAGGTTTATTAGGATGTTTAAATCGTATCTGCCATGAGTAGTAAGCAGACTGTGACACCACAGACATGTATCTAGAACACTTTCTTGAAATTGTGCTCAAAGTTTCTTTAAATTCCCTAGAGAAAAATTAAGAACTAATTGTTTTGAAACTTAAAACCCTGATACATATGAAATGAGAAATTCCTACGAACGAATTTACGGACGTCTGCAATTTAAAAAATATTTTGGATATTACCTATATCGTTTTTTTATTATAATAATAATTTACATTACAATGCCATGCAGTTAGGTCATAATTCAATATTTAAAACATATCATCTTAATTTTCTAATTAAATAATTGTTTAATTACATAAGTATGTCCTGAAATATGCAAATAAAGCTATTAAACTTAACGAAACTAGAGTCTAGACTGAAGAGTGCTCAATGAATTTACATACTTTAGATTTTCTAAATGACCTTTACATAAACATAATTAAGTATGCTGTTTAGTTTGTAGTAGCATAAATAAATGTCGTTGCCCCCTGTTTATGCAACGTTCGATTGAGGTAACTGAACATGGATAAATGCATTTTCGGCACTCAAGAAATGGAATTTTTGGGTTACAAAATCACAACTGAAGGAATAACACCCTCCCCGCAGAGAGTACAAGCGATAGACGAATACCCATTACCCAAGACTGTCCGCGACCTAAAGCGTTTCCTTGGAATGTTAAACTTCTATCGTACCAGCATACCCCATGCCGCAAAACACCAGTCTACATTGAACATGTACACGCGAGGAACAAAGAAACGGGACAACAGCGCTATAGAATGGACTGATGAAAGCAAGGAGGCATTCAGACAGTGCAAGGAAGGCCTGAAAAACGCCATTGTACTCTGTCCGCCATCGCCCAACGCGCCTCTATCAATCATGACAGACGCATCACAAACATGCGTGGGAGCAGTCCTGCAACAAAAAGAAAATAACGAGTGGAAACCCATCGCTTTCTTCTCAAAAGCGCTATCTGATACACAACAAGGCTACAGCACCTACGACAGGGAGTTATTGGCAATCTACATGTCAATTTGCCATTTTCAAAATTACATCGAAGGTCGAGAATTAATAATATACACCGATCATAAACCGCTGTGCTACACTTCAAAACAAAAGCAATCCGTTTCGAAGGAAAAAATATCACCACGACGATTACGTCACTTAGATTACATAGCGCAATTTACATCCGACATAAGACACCTCCCCGGATCACAAAACCCAGTAGCGGACGCCCTGTCACGTATATCACAGATTGACTGTCCTAATAACATTGACTGGAATGAGATAGCCACAACACAAGAAGTCGATTCAGAATTACCCAATTTACTATCAAAACGCAACTTAAAATGGAGAAAAATTAGTTTACCAAACAACAAAGCATTATACTGCGAAGAGTCTACAAGCGACTTACGTCCTTATGTACCGAACATATTTCGTAAACAAATATTCAGTACATTACATGACGTCACACATCCCGGAGTACGAACAACCCGTAAATTAATACAGAAACATTACTTCTGGCCCGGAATGAACAAAGACGCAAGTACTTGGGCTAAAGAATGTCTATCATGTCAAAAATCAAAAGTTCACCGACATAACATATAGACATTGTCGGACCGCTGCCTGTATCAAATGAAAACAGATATATCATAACTATAATAGACCGTTTCACGAGATGGCCCGAAGCTATTCCAGTACCAGAAGTCACAGCTACGATAGTTGCAAAAGCTTTGTATGAATCCTGGATCGTAAGATTTGGATGTCCACTTAGAATAACAACAGACCAAGGCCGCCAATTTGAATCATGCCTATTTTCATCCTTGGCTAAACTCATGGGTATCAGAAGAATACGAACTACCAGTTACCACCCGCAGTCCAACGGAATGGTGGAACGATGGCACCGAGTCATGAAAACCGCTATCATAGCACGTGGGAAATCCACAGATTGGTCTCACGAGCTACCTACGATACTGTTAGGCTTACGAACAACGATCAGAGAAGATTGTAGTTTAAGCCCTGCTCAAATGGTGTACGGTAGTAATATCAAAATCCCAGGCATATTCTTCCATAGTTCAAATATCACATCGCCCGATTTATTCATGCAACGACTACAGCGCACTATCAATCAGTTAAAACCCAGAGGCAGGAAATTAATATCGTCACAAAATACATTCATCTCCAAAGATATGGATACTTGCGATTACGTTTTCGTAAGAATAGACGCTGTAAGAAAGCCATTGATCGCACCATACGAAGGCCCGTACAAAGTATTGGAAAAACATCCCAAATTCTTCAAAATTCAATTAAACAATCGATCAGCTGTTATTTCCATTGACCGACTTAAGCCAGCATTTATTTTGCAAGAAAGCGAAGTCAATGAACACCAAAGTACCAAGTCATCAGAAACAACAGAGCACAACTTGCATGACGCTACCGCGAATTCGACACCACGGCGCGTGACAAAATCAGGTCGCACAGTCAAGCCTGTAGTGCGATTTTCTTAATGTTTATTTTATTTTACATGTTATATTTTACTTTTTTTACAAAAACTATTTTATTGATTTCACCATATTTTGTATTGCATTGTATACCTACATTTTACTTTTTACTTTAAGTTGTTAATTAACTTCAAATATTTTTACACGGTCATTTTTATTGTATTGTTTTTTCTTTTTTTTAAGGGGGGGAGTATTGTAGTAGCATAAATAAATGTCGTTGCCCCCTGTTTATGCAACGTTCGATTGAGGTAACTGAACACGCAAAAATGCATTATATAACTAAGTAAATATCACAAATTAAAAGAGTATGAAATCAAATCTCGTGCGTATCATTCGTGTGTTCCCATCATACTCACAAAACCTGAACACCGTAACTATACTAGTTACCAGGTCCATCAGAACACGCACATCCTCATATTGGTGACCTCCACAAGCTCCACAAGTTATTCTGTAGTTTTATCTATTCTGAATGAATGTTCTTATTTATCCCTTAGGACGGAATTTTTATATATCTAATAAAAGCATACAATTTAATTTTAGTTTTATTTAGAACACACAGTTCTTTTATTATATTGTAATTTCATTTTTGTATTGAATGAAATAATTTATGAGTTCAACAAAGATGGATTAAGGATGTTTATCGAGCCAGCTATTTATTTATACGTAGTCGTTTATCTTATATTATTATTAAAAGTAAGTAACGATTTGATCTAAATATTTATACCTATAATTAGGTCACGTCATAACGTCATGACAAACCTGGCGGTCTATTAAGAACTTTAATTCCAGCCATGTTCCAGTGTAAACGTCAAATTCGTATTACCAAGGTCACGTGATACTTTTTAGCCAATCATTACGTCGTTCAAAGCCCGATAAATGAATTGCCTAGATCATGAATGGTTTTATAAAGTTCTTTTCAACACCCTTGCTCATAAATTGGTTTTTATCACATGGCTTTTACACTCATAAACCATGGTATTAAACACTTGTGCTTTTTTTTCTTGATCGCACTAGTGTTTTATTTTATATTCCATCAAATTAAGTTTGTACCTTGCTAAAAGATATTATTTATGCATTCTATTTGCTCTTAACTTAGCCGGGTTATAGTTTTATTTTTAAATTTCGGAAAAAAGTTTTGACTTAGATACGTTTCGTTTCAACATAAGACTAAAAATAACACTATTTTTTTAAAAAAAAAGAAGTGTACCACCTTGAATATGATAAATTTTCAACAACTTATTTACTTTAATTAATAATTCAACGTGAAACTAATTCATAAATACATAAATATTAGATTTTTTTACATTTTGCGTTTTGGCTGTTTAGCGTAATTGTTCGTGCCTACGCTCCAATCTGCGCGCGCATAGCTAACACGCCGCGCGCAGAAAAAAAAATATCAGCGCGGAGCGCGCCATTTTTAACAAACTTTCCGTCTGGTCTGTGAGCATTGTTTATTTGAAGTACGAATAATTTATTTTTTTTACTCGTAAGTGTGTTGAAAAACGTCGTATGACACAATGATATTATGGGTGAATTTCCCAAGTGCGTTTTTGAGACGGCGAGGTTGAAAATTAATGTGTGGAGGTAAACTACAATTATGCATAATTTTATATAGGTAGTTTAAGTAGTGATCTACATGATAGTGAAATATTCAGAGGTATTTAATACATAGATTCTTAATAAAAAAATATCTAAGACCTAAAATCTAATTCCGGTGTACTGTCCAAACTGGGTTTATTTACATATTTTATTAATTTAATTTTTTTTGGTAAATAAATTTCATTGAAAGGGAATGTTTTTTAGAAATACATTAAATAACACAACTAATGTATATTTATGGAGTAATTTAAGATTAAACAACAGCTCTTAAAACATCTTTTAAAAATGTCCTACAAAAAAAAGCAATTCCGGTGGCGCATTTTGTATACTTCATTACTTGCTACTTCACGATTTGGAAGACACCTTACTGGCTCTCCCCGCACCGCTCAGTTGTGCTCTTGCAAACTGCGTGTTAGGATGACCGCCTGGTTGCGTAATTTTCCTGCCAAACACGTAAGTACTAACTGCGGTGGCGCAGGAATACAAAATCATCCAATTCCGATGTCATGTATATTAGTAAAAGTACAAAGCAGATTATCTAGAAATTTTATGGAGGGTTCCATTAACGGTTTTCAGCTACAATTGTGAAATAAAAGTTAACCTGTGACTAAAAGTTTTCTTTAAAATTCAAGTTTTGTCTCTGATTCTAAGTCCGGTGGCGCAATCTCGGTGGCTCCGGTGGCAAATCAAAGCGTATAGGGATGTATAGGCCATAGAAATACAAGCGTGTCTCCATCTATCCATCAGCCCTTGGAGGTCCATTGTTCGACATAGGCTTCCCCTAACTTGCACCACTTTTCCGAGACGTGGGCGCCACTCGAGGACCTGTCTTACCCAACGGTTATCGGTCCTTCGCACTATGTGGCCCGCCCATTGCCACTTCAGCCGGCTAATTCTTCGAGCTATGTCGGTTACCTTTGTTCGTCTACGGATCTCCTCATTTCTGATGCGATCATGTAGAGAATTACCAAGCATAGCCTTCTCCATAGCCCGCTGCGCTTCTCTGAGGTTGTGGATTAGGCCAATAGTAAAGCACCACGTCGCGGATTTGTATGTGATCACCGGCAACACAAACTGCTCGAACACCTTAAACTTCAGGCACTGAGGTAGTGTTTTGGACGACAATATATGACGGAGTTTCCCGAACGCAGCTCATCCGAGTTGGATTCTACAAGTGACTTTTTTCTCGAAGTTGGACTTACCCATCTGGATCACTTATCCCAGGTAATTGTATTCGTCTAGAACTTCGAGAGCAACGCCATCAACAACAACCGATACGGGTGTGACATGGACATTCGACATGATTTAAGACCCACCCGTTGTGAGGCGCTGTTCAAGTCCCCCGAGCATTGTTCCAAGTTCTGCCAGGGAACCCGCCAGGATGACTATATCATCGGCATATCGTAGGTGTGTGATGTATTCGCCATTGATGTTAATGCCATGTTGTTTCCACTCCATCAGCTTGAACACGTCTACCAACACAGCGGTGAACAGTTTTGGGGATATGACATCCTTGTCTGACACTTCTCTGCAGTTGGATGGGGTTCGTTGCTGTGTCGTGTACTCTGACGGACATGATGGCGGATGAGTACAAACCGGTAGTCGATCCGCCACCGCTGGAGAGAATCTAGTACCACCCAGACCTCGATAGAATCAAAGGCCTTCTCATAGTCCACATAGGTTATACATAACGGCAAGTTATAGTCCTCAGTCTTTTGTATAATCTGCCGCAATGTGTGTATATGTTCTATGGTGCTGTAGCCTTTTCGGAATCCTGCTTGTTCGGGAGGTCGGAAGTCGTCAAGCCTGCGTGCAATGCGATTTGTGAGGACCCTTGAAAACAGCTTATAAACGTGGCTCAGAAGTGCAATGTGCCTGTCTAATTACCGCTAAAAGGAGTCCGTTCATCTAGACTCCTATTCTTCAAAATGTACATAACATCTTTAAAGTATTAAATGATCCTGCCTTTATGATTTCTCATGGGCATAAATCAATTTCGGTGGATCAAATTCTAATTCCAGTGGTCCTAATTTCGGTGGCATTTGATAGTGTAATTTGATAATATCTCCGGAACAAATAATTTTTTTTTCAATCTCTACTATATGACTAATTATCACTACTATTTACATATTGTTTATGCCAAATAAAGTGTATTAGAAACATCAAGTTTAAATTTAATCAATTTCGGTGGCTTGGATTTTAATTCCGGTGGTCCTTTAATAATTTCGGTGGCATTTGATAATTTCAAATGGAAATATCTCATGAACTAATCATTTTTTTTCGATCTCTAGTATATGATTAATTAGTACAACTCTTTATCTATTATTTAGGCCAAAAAAATTTATCAGAAACAGCAAATTTAAATTCGCCACTGTAATTAGGCAAAATTCGAGTTTGTTGAAATTCACCCTTATATGTATAAAAGAGGTAGATGGGTTACTAGCGCGCCGACGGCGAAGAGCGAAAGAGTAGTCAATTGACCACGCTTGCTCGCATTACTCGCAGTCGCTCTCTCAATACTCTGTCGATACGCACGCTTTTATTTTTGTCAGAAGTGCTGGAGATTTGACATACAGCGTTAAAATGCCTTCATGTGTTATGCGTAAATGCACTAATTACTTACGTAAAAAAAATAAAATTCATGGAATAACATACCACAAGTAAGGAATCATGATTTATTGCATTTTATTTCATTTCAATAATTCTCTAACAAAATAAGTATGGCGGCATGACAGCGCGCCAGCTTAGCGCCAGCCGAACGTAAGGTACTTGTGACGCGAGCGACAAACACTAGCTGTCTTTTTCACTATTATGGTTTTAGTAATGCTATCCCTTTTACATAATTTAACAAGCGCTGATTGGTGTACCGTTTTCGGTACAGATTTTTCTTTTGATTTATAAGGGCATAACGTATCTCTAATAAACATCATTGGTATGACACACGTGAGGTTTGGTCATTACACTCTCGCTTTTCTTGCAGCACTCGCCTTCGGCTCGCGCTATACAATATCACCTCGAGTGTAATGACCAACATACCACACTTGTATCATAATGTACTATAATAGGCCCGCTGGTGGGAGCAGATGTATCCGTTAACCCACAGTAAGCCAGACCTTACGCCGCTCATGTTAAGTCGTTCCTAAATCGCACTAAAATAGTCGTTCATTTTAAACGATGTTAGTCGATATTAATGTTAATATTAAATTATTGCTTATATTTTATAAATATATGTTATTAATGATCATGCTGTAATGATAAGATTTCTACAATCATCAAACCAGTTCTTCAAGTCTCATCATCATCATATCATAATCATCATATTTAGATACAATACACGAATACATATAATAAAACTTAACTGATTGGTTATGTGTTGGAATATATTTAAGTAATTTATTATCAGGGGTAGGTATTTATTATACAAAATAGGATTTTTGTCAGGCTGTTTATCTCAGAAACGTGTTTTGAATGCGGGGTCAAATAAAAATTAATCTCGTCTATACATATTTTCAAGTGTGCACCTTATGTGTATTAAGACATCGGTATTATTACTTTTACTTATAACGAACTTACTAGTAAATAGTAGTAAATAAGTCAAATAAATTGATAATAATAATCACAGGCGCACACAATTACGGGAGCTGGTATTCTGTAATTCCCTGTGGACACGAACATAAACAAATGAAACATCGCAAACATCCACGACCCTAGAACAAATATGAGTATTTCTCACATAAAATTCATCCCGGGTCGAAATCCTAGATCCCTTACTCTGCGAGGTTATTTCTGACTAGGCAACCGGATCATTACCTACAATCATGCTTATTTCATCTTTTTGATGATATGATAAAATATTTATTCTATTCACGCTTTTATTGAAAATTGAAGTAGATCATAAATGCTTTGCGGCTTCGTGCCCGGTATATTCGGGTTTGGATGCACAGCTGTACCGGTAAATGAGTGGTAAATCCGGGATATCATACATTCAAATTCAAAATCATTTATTCATTTAAATCTCACTGATATACTTAATACTTATGCTACTGATAAATTTTAGAATACTAGCTGACCTGGCAGACGATGTCTTGCAACGTAACCGTTTTTGGTCGCATATAAGTTACTGACGCGAAAAATCTAAAAAGACCATCCATGAAGCTTATAGTTAAGTATGTCAAAATTTGAGCTCAATTGGTGAAGAACTTTCGAGTTTGCTTCAAGCATACACAAACCAACTTAACATTTTTATATAATATAATATATAAAATAGATTTCAATGGAGGATATTATTCATTGCATAATATTTTTTTATTATACTTTATATTAATATTACATACAAGTAGTAATATAGTTACGATTTTTCTAAACTGCCCAGAGGACTCTGTCTTTTCACTTACATTATTATAACAATGTTATTGTTACTTAATAAACCAATCTTTGAGTATCTATAACAAAGTAACAATCCATAATTGTCCCACTGCTGGGCTCGTAGTCTCCTCTCACAAAGTGAGGGGTACAGGCCATAGTCTACCACGCTGGCCAAGTGCGGATTATTAAACTTCACACACTTTTGAGAACTTTATGGAGAAGTCTAAGGTGCGCAGGTTTCCTCACGATGTTTTCCTTCACTGAAACAAGTGAAAATAAAATTGTAATATGCACATAATATTTGAAAATTAGATGTGCGTGCCAGGATTTGAACTTGGGCCTCTGCATTTGGGATACCAACGTTCATGTGTCACTTTTGGCTTTTTACGTCAAACGATTCTACATTTTGAAGCGCTATCGAATATAATCTCTCATGTGTAACCATCAAGTTTCCATCGTAATTTATTCACCAAATTCAAAATCACCTACATTATGTGCTTGCTTAACAGAAGTTTATTAATTTTTATCTATTTTCTCAAAAGGCTGAATTTTACACATAATAAGAGGTCTTAAAGTCGCAACGACCAAATGTGAAAGTTTATATATGGATTTGTTACTTACTCTTTCACACAAAAACGGATTATCAAAAAATTTAGCACACAAGTCGACATAATAATTTGTTATAGAATTAGATATACATACTAGGCTTTTGGAACGAAGTTCCTTATCGCGCGTTGTGAAAGGGGGTTAGACGGAAAAATACGACACTTTTTGATTCTTACGAATGACGACACTTTTTTTTGAAGTGATTCAGAGAGTTTTACAGAGATGGCGCTGTAAAACTTTCTGAATCACGCTAGTAGCGTGAGCTCGTTTCATATTGCTGAATCACACTGCTGAGCGTGTAAAATACTTAAATCGAAAGGAACTTCATTCCATCCGGGTGTCCCTTGACACCTCTCAATTTTTTTATTTACATAAGATTTATTTTCCCGGAAAATGCGAGCAAAGTCGCAGGCAGAGTACTAGTTAACAACACCTTGACCAACAACAAATTTAACTTTTTCGAGTAACATAAATCAATTTTAGTTGCCAAAAATATTAGACGTGAATAAAACTTACCTGTAATAAATATTTTCTGGAAGGACATAAATAATATCAACTAAACCCTCATATTTCGTACCGGCTTCGTATAGAAAGAATTTGGCTAAGACGCGATAGTCTGAAGGGCATTTTTATATTGATAAAATAGATAAAGTATAAAATAATAATTTTATAAAGGTTGGAATAACATTCGTTATACTAATTGGATTACTCGTATTAAGTACTTAAAGGAAATAATTTTTTCATTAAAAATTCACTTTTAATATAGCGAAAAAGACCCACAATTTCTCGGCCCTGCTCCAATCACTTTACCCTTCAGTAATCAAATCACAACCCCTGCTTAGCGCAGATATATTTTCTCGAGAAATAATACACAGTGCCCTTAACATCGCGACGAATACTTGTCTTGTGATGTCTTGAGAGCATATTCACCACTCAGTATCGCAAAGAACGTTACTCAAATATTCATGAACTGCAAGTAAAGGGACTCGGTATGGGGTGGATGACTAATGCACCCACATACTTTTATTTTCGCTCGCAATTTCTCGAATATGGATTGCAATCGAAATTGGTTGTCATGTGTTATAATGATAGTTGAATTTATTCGGTAAGTTAAATCCAATGATATTATTATGTCATTGGCGTAGGTTACTCGTATAATACAGTATAGTGATTTCTCAATACTTCAAATCCAGGCTATAGTGCGTTTAACATAATTCTGAAGGTTTAATAATTAAAAATTAATAAACTGATTATACTTTTGTATTTATTTGATTTTCCACAACTACTCTTTAAGAGTTTTATACATCAGGATCCAGAACTTACTACTTAGTTAACTTTCGAATAATAACACCTAACACTAATAGGACGTACTAACCGATTACAGTCTTATTCAGATTTTCAAAACAGTTTTTGTTTAATTTTGATTTCGTTGATTTTTTTTTCATAATTCAGTGATTTACTTTTCTCCTTCGTCTTTGGGTCACAACAAGTGCGTCGGAGCTGACACACACATTTTTTGTATAAAACTCAAACCTAATTATAATTAAATATTTGTTATTTTTAAAAGTTTTTTTGAATTATTTTCAATAATTATACATAAATATCCGGATGACCGAGCTTTGCTCGGTTTAGTGTTGCTCAACCACGCCATTTACTAAAGTAGCTTTAGTATTGCTACTTGCCAATAGATGTCAGGAAGAGTATATTGTAGAAGTTTATCATTGCCTCAAAACACCGATAAAACGACATTTTCTAAAAATGAATCCTAGCTAGATCGATTTATCGCCCCCGAAACCCCCTATATACTAAATTTCATGAAAATCGTTGGAGCCGATTCCGAGATTCCAATTATATATATATAGAACAAGGCTCTGTGGAGGTACTCATTCGTATGTTCAGATCATCTGAGTTCAGTACTATGAACATAGATCTCTCTCTGTGGGCGTACTTACGTGTCAGGATTACCAGGATATTAAATAAAACCCATAATTCGACAGGCACAAGGATACTATCCGTTTATTGCCTGATAACACCCGATTTTATCAATTCAACGTTATTTAGTTGTTTACTTTGATTCGCGATACTCTCCCTCTGTCTGTCTTCTTGACAGTTCCCTTTTTCTTAATTTCATAGATTAATACGAACTTATTTTAGACTGCACCGATACGGCCATACTGACAAGACACACGTCCTTGTGTGTAAATGGTACTAAATCGCGTCATATTTAACAAACGTTACATAAACAAGGATCTCCAAGAGCAATTACGAATTTGGAATAATTATCCTGAGCCACGTACCATAGTCGTTAACTTCAATTATCAAAAGCAATAACAAACATTCTCAATGATCTCGAGTAAGTCCTTCAATCTCCACGGCTTTCAAAGCCAACCAGCAATCTCCGTTGCTACCATACACATATCATACCAGAGCAAAACACGAATCGCACTTCGATCGTAATTGCCACTGGCGCTACAAAGTTACTGACTCGAGTTTCCATCTTATCTTATTCATCAGCAAAATCATTATTAATATCAACATCGACTGGTACATGACCTACGGGCATTCTCATAAACTTTCCTTTACTTTACTGCCAAAGGTTACAACAAAGCTCTTTGTTTCCCGAAATCCCGCAAAAATAGCATCATTTCATTTTTTAGCATTACCACTGCTTCGCAATGTGTTCTCGTTATGGAGAAGAAGCAGCGCAAGAAACTCCATAACAACACTTTTTTTTATTACGGAACTACCAAATTATTATTTGCACGATTTTAAAGTCTTTACGTCTCGCGTCGATCGTTTGGTACGTCGCGGCGTCGTCACCGAATCTAAGAATCTCGTCCGTTTCTCTCACTGTTGCGGCCATCGCTGACGACTCACACGTCCTCGTGTGATCATTCTGTAAAGACAAAATCAGCACAGTACTTCGTTCGGCTATTCTGACTTCATGAAGTGAGGGAAGTGTATGTGTGTGTATGTTTTGTGTGTGCTCGTAATCCCCGATAAAATTTCACGACTCCCATATCAACTATATTCAATAAACTCAATCATTCCTCAATAAATTAACGGAAGGGCGTTTGACCCTCTCGTTTCCGTATATACTGCTCAACTTTCGTTTTAAAGATAAACCACAATAAACATAACATCAAATTATAACATCAAAATCACCTTTAAGATATTTTAAACCGCTCTTATCAACCAGAATTAAGATACTTTTTGTTATTGTCTAACCAGCATTTACACAGTTTAAGCAATATCCAACCTGGATTTGTACACTTAATGGCGCAGTTCAACATACAGAAAAATGGCTGAAGGTTGATCATCATCATCATATTTTTTTCAAATCAACAAATTAATCACTTTGCTTGGTACACTTATATCACTGATCTCTCTCGGATCCACATACATGCTCACTCGAGCGTTCTCACATAGGACACGCCTTTTTTTTTGCGTTCCCAACCCAAGTGTCACTAAGCATTGTGTTGGCCCAACTGCCTCAACACCATCATGCGAAATGCTGCATTGATTTCTACTTTAATAATTTGACCTTCAGACAATTTAAACAGTCACGGCTGTTACAGATAAAGAGATCTTATTAAGCCAAGCTTAATATGAAGTCAACTAAGCATACTGGTTAAACAATTTATCTCATAACATAACAAGTTAGAACCCTACATATGACTCATTAGTCCGCAGCGTGGTTTATTCATTCATCATTAAATTTAAATTTAATTTAATCAACAAATAATCATCAGCACCACATCAATTAATCAATTTACTTTTGCATTAATAAAAAGAAAGATATAAAGCTTGACGTCGTATCAACAACTCATCTCGTCATCATACCAACAAATCCTGTTTCAACATTTTGCCTTTTTAGAATTTAAGAAACGGCACCGATCATTAGCGAGAAAGTAATAAACACAATGATTTGAAATGGATTTTTGAATTTAGGATCCAACCTAATTTTACTGCATTCATTATATCTTATCACATTTATTCTAACGCTAATTTTAACATATCCGAATTTTATTTGTAGTACGAATCAAACATAACATTCAAATTCAACTCTTTTAAAGTGAGTAAGTCTGTAAGAGAGTGGTCTGTAGTCAACACGACAGGAGAATGACATTTCATTTATTTTTCATCATATTTGTCGTCAGTTGTCACTTCGACAGATTTTAATACTTACGTCAAAACATGTGACATATCAAATCATAGGGATGGCAATTTTATAATAACCCAATCCCTATCAAAACATTGTCACGAAGTTATGTAGGCAAAACATGAAATGAAATAATGTTACTACTTCAATATGCAGTTACTGTTGCTCATCAATTGAAGATATTAAGTTATCATTCAGTCTACTTTGCAACAATCTGCAATCATATACGCGATCATTGAAGTTCGCAGTAAAAGCGCTAAAGAGTTTCAACTACGTAGGAAACGCCAATGTTATATTCAAGGATTTTACATGCCCATCTTAACACGTATGAAAAACAGAATGTAGTAATATAATGTAATGATAAGATTCATATGCTAGAGTGACCACTTGGTTATATTACTTGACTCAGCGGCACGGGTAGGTTAGTCGTTCTGATGCACTATATTATTTTACTTTTATTTTATTTTTAGTAAACCAGGAGATTACTTCATTTAGTACAATATACAATTGCATCTTTACCAACCCTAGCATAATTATCTTAAGTTCTTGAGTAGGTATGTATTGGGTTCTCTAAAGGTAAATGAAATGTTAACGATTGAAAGCTTTATGCCTATTAAGCCATGTAATTAGCGCGGAACACAGCGCTCACAACAGCAGCGCCGGTAGGTGCATCAACAACCCGTTGCAATTTGGAAGAAACCAGCCCCGCTCCACACTCGCAGCGAATAGATACACAGATTCAAATCTCGCCGTTTTTGTTTAGCTGAAAAATTTAAGATAGGTTACTTTCAATTGCATGATATCAAACATCATATTCACTGTGGCTACTCATCTTGCATTCCTTTTGTGAAAAACCTGAAACCAAATTCTCATTTCCATTTATTTCTCGGATTTTTAAATAAAGCCCAACTTTAGTATCACACTCCATGATCTCATCATCTCCTTTATGTTTGATTGATTTTGTATCGTATCCTTTTGTAAAATTTTCCTTCAAGCTTATTTCAAATGTCATTCAAACTTCATTTATTTTCTGAAATTTACTTCTCAAATTCTCATGAAAATTATCTCACCATCTGGGTTTCTGGGCCACTTCTGATATAGAACAAGGCTCTGTGGAGGTACTCATTCGTATGTTCAGATCATCTGAGTTCAGTACTATGAACATAGATCTCTCTCTGTGGGCGTACTTACGTGTCAGGATTACCAGGATATTAAATAAAACCCATAATTCGACAGGCACAAGGATACTATCCGTTTATTGCCTGATAACACCCGATTTTATCAATTCAACGTTATTTAGTTGTTTACTTTGATTCGCGATACTCTCCCTCTGTCTGTCTTCTTGACAGTTCCCTTTTTCTTAATTTCATAGATTAATACGAACTTATTTTAGACTGCACCGATATATATATATATATATACAAGAATTCCTCGTTTATTATACATAATATATCGATTAGCCTTACTTATTATAAAAAGGCTGATGAATGGATGAATAGATGCATAATATTGACCATTCCATTTATAATTCATACTATCGCCAATTAAATTGATAAATATCAATTCTTATCGAAGTCTCAGGTGTTCGAACAGTTCTGGATATCTTCCGAAATTGTATTAGTTGGACTCAGATCACAAGCTTAGTGGAGACGTTGCACTGTAAGCTTGTAACACTTTATTGTTGATAGTATGTCAAAATTATGTAAAACAAAGATAAGGAAAGTCCCTATGTTAACAGTAGATTTGTCTTAACATCACTGTAAACTAATCTAAATTAACCATGAAGTACTACATAATTTTGCTTTTGGAGTTGCGTTTGTGAGTGATAAATAAGAAGGAATTTTAATAGAGTGAAAACAGCCAAAATTTTTCCTTTGATAAATAATTCAAAATGTTTTGGTAATTTACAACTACTTTCTAAACAATTATTAGACATAAATATAATATTTCCAAATAGTTTAGTGAAGTCAAGCATCCCTGAAGAGAATTTCTCTAGTGGTAAATTAGTTTACTCGATGTAAAAGAACTAAATCTCGTTATATTTGATCTTAGTGTTTTATCATGGCTCCGTGAGTCTTGTACGAATGCGATTTCTCCTTTCCAAAGCACCTAAAAGTACCGTCTTAGTGTAACAAATCTAGACAAATAGTGAGAACTATACTTAGTTCTGAAAGTAGCATTTATTGCGTCAGACTAGCACGGTCGCTTTGTCAGTCTATCTGTCACCACTAATGTTGCGGTTACTTGATACAAATTCTAGTTAAACAAAGGCGTGCTCAGAATTTATGGCCCAAAGGTTCTGTTAAAATAAACCGGTCTGAAGTTTACAAGTAAGATCTATCTCATCAAAAACATAAATGTGAAGTTAGAGCCAAGTTAAAAAAATGAGGTCTAAGTAGGTGCCAAGTTCTGTGTAGAAAATCCTAAAATTTTATTCACATGAACATGTAGTTCAAGCTCTACATTTGACTTGGCTAGTTTTCACGTATATACCTACATGCTATATTATATTTGCATAATTATCTTCGTTGTCTGTTAGCTTGATATAATACCTATGTTACTTTTCTAAAATTTGGTTTGTTAGTAGCTAGCTAGGTACTAATGAAAACTAGCCAATATACAGTAGACCCGCTAATTCATTACTTAACTATTTTTCAGTAATTTTCAGTTTTTACATTTTTTTCTTTGTATACGCCTACTGGGCTACCTTGATACCAAATATAAAGTTTCTAGGTCATCCAGAAGTAGGTTAGGGTTTTGATCCTATGTTAGTAAGTCAGTCACCAAAATGCGGTTTAAATAAACATAATATCTTATATTAAAGTCAAACTTTAATATCATTATACTACGTTATAAAGTTATTATCATTATCTGTTTGAGCTACATTTATGCAATTTTGAATTCTAAATAAGCTAAAAGGTTGTAATAAATGTGCCAAATTTCATTAGGTCTGGAGTTGTGAAGGAGTCAAAAGTAGCTCAAAATGGTTCATGTTATATTACACATGGCGCTGCTTTACCAGTTTCCTTTTTTGAACTTTGGCTGGACACACTCCCGCGTGTCTAGATATGTATGTAATATGTAATGTAATTATAACTGCAAATTACAATGTATGTATCTTCAGTATTTGACTCACAAGTCCGTCTGTCTATTCGTCTGTTGTATCCTGATATGTTTGCCAATTAGACAGGAAAACTGAAATTTGGTAGGTATAGGTATAGGTATCACTGATAGGTTGGTAGGTATAATAAATAACAAAAGGCCAATCATAGACTACCATTTCAAAGGATACAAGAGTTCAACATGTTGAAATTCAAAATGTTTCAAAATAGTCAAACAAATTTTAATAAACCTTTTAATAACTACTGATTTAAAGACAAAACAATACATTAAAGTAATGAAATCCCACCAAAAACATAAATGTAAAAAAGGAGAGCCAAGTTCATTACAAAAATTATGCTTGGCTGTGGGCTTCGCCGCAAAAAGAATGGAGATCTAAATTAGTGCCAAGTTCTATGCAAAACCGAAATATTATGTATTTATAGGAACAAAAAATCATTATGAACAAGTACTAAACTCTATTTCATTGCTTTATTGGATACCTATAACAATTGCTGTTATTTAAAAATGTGAGATCTTAAAGTAGGTTAGATTTGATCAGTGTTAACTGGAAAACCTAAAAATATAGTCCTTAAAATGTCCACAAGAAACAAAAAAATATTTATAGATATTCATGACCTACATTACTTTTCAAATGCAAGTATACGTAACCGATATTTTAAAAGCAACACTTTTATTTAACATATTTTAAAAACAACGCAACACAATTTCATTATTATGAGAGAAATATACACATATTTCTCTCTAACGTGGACATACAGAGCAGCGAATTGTAGAAATATAACGTAATCCAGGCTAATTGTACGAGAGTAAATTATGAGTTTTGAGGCCCTGAAATCCCGTAATTAAGTATTAAGACGTAAATGTATTTAGGTTTATAAATAAAGCTTTTTATTAAGCCAGTTTTTAGCTGTGTTTTTGTTACTTTGTATTTTTTTGGTTTCAATGATTTGATTTCCGTAAATCTGGTTTCAGTTACGTTGTTTCATTTCATGTACAGTTTTTCAGCACAATAATGTACCCTATGTCATATGTTATGAAAATCAATTCTGTTGTTTTTGCATGAAAGACTAACAAACATTCATACAAATTTTCTTTATAACATTAAGTAAGATGTATCAACTGTCTGATATTTATGGGTTACTAAAGTAAGGTAACTAGTCACTAAAGTAAGGTTCTATTAAATTTGTACGAGGACTAAATGCAGGATAAATTAGCAATTTCATTGTTAGAACTGCTCAGTAATGCAAATGTTATTTTAATTATTTACACTTCCTGAAATGTCTTGATTTGCTAAACCTGCACAAAATAATGTATGGCAAACTATTTTCTGTATTTAAAATATAGGCTGAGGTTTTAAATATTTAAGTAGATAATTGGAAAAACTTGTGATTTGTGTCTACATTTTATGAAACTTTTAGAATTAACATAAGGTGAAGGCACCTAATTCCGAGGTATTTCGAAAAACTGCGTTTTCAATTTTTTCAATTTTGCAATTTACAAGTTCTTTATTCCTGCAAAATACATTATTCATTTCATAATTTATCTGTTCGTGTGCACATAAGCAAAGGAGTGATGCCAGTAGGGAATTTTTAAATAATAGCAATTGATAAAGGTATCCAATAAAGCAAATAAATAGAGTTTAATACTTGTTCATAATGTTATTTTGTTCCTATAAATACGTATTTCGATTTTGCATAGAACTTGGCACTCATTTAGATCTCCATTCTTTTTGCGGCGAAGCCCACAGCCAAGCATAATTTTTGTATTGAACTTGGCTCTCCTTTTTTACATTTATGTTTATGGTGGGATAATGTTATAATAACATAATCAGTCTTCGTCTCTGTGTAATATGATTAATAAAATGGCACCAACTTGGCTTGACACGCTGCCGCGTGTCTAGATCCAAAGACAACAGGTAGAATTGATTTTTGAACATCATGTATCATTCTCCCCACCTCCTTTCCTTTGTATTCTGTACACTCGGAACTAGGAACCAAGCCTCAGAATTAAGATTTTTACCGCGGAATCAGGCGATTTTTACTTTTTCACATTTTTGAGCGATTTAATATATTTAATAAACTTTTATTGTCAAACTGTAAGGATATTTCAAAAATAAGATAAATAACACTTCCGATAAAATAGCCACCTCTACAGAAAGGTTTGATAAATACTTAATTTTTACTGGTCTTTCTAGTTATGGTGAAAATACCGCAGAAATAGGTGCCTTTACCTTAATTTAAGAAAAATAAATAGTTGATTTAAAAATATGTATATGAAGAATTTTTGAACAAAACTTACAAGTAAAAATATCTACCACCTCAAAATCAAACATGTACGCGAAAAATATGAAAAAAATGTTTCGTATCATAAGATATTTGCATATTATATTTTACTAGTCCTATTGAACGACACAATGTGTTACTTATTATGTACCTGCCACTGTATGATATTAAATAATAGGTACAATTAAAAGCCTCATAAACACATCTTAATAGCAAAGCAAAGGATATGGCATTCTGGTATCATTATAGAACTCACATAAAAACTTGGGTAAATTGCAATTAAATGTAAAAACAATCAATTGAAGACACGTTTTACGAAACATCGCGTTTTGTTAAATCGCCTGATATAAATTAGATCAGTTAATGTGAACTAGAGTAACTTAAGCACACTTTAGCAACCTGCTTTTCCGCTCAGAATTTCTGCAAGCGTACGATATCTCTGCAGTAATTAATCGAATGTTTACAAATAAATTACGATCTCTGACTAGCACCGCAATGCGTCGGTGTGGAGCTGGTTACTGCGTCCTGTAACCTGTTTATTATTATATATTCAGGTCCTGAATTCACTCGCCTTTTAAGAACGCACATATTAATATAGCTATCATAGCAAACATTCCTTTAGTATACAATGTCTGTATATACTCTGTGTATACTAGTATCTAATCAATTGCAAATGATACATACATAAATATTTATATCCATTTTATACCAATATATTCAAGTTGAGATGCACACGCCTCTTAGATCTTATCTTTATTTCGCATTATAATAACCTTATCCAATTATTCATAATGCTAAAGATAAATCATTTCCAAAGCCTGAACCCAATGATATTTTATAAAATATCATTGCCTGAACCGCAAATCTGATTAAAAAATATTGCAAAGTATTATCGAGCATAGACCCGTAATATAACGGTGTTAAATATGAATGAAATCTATTCTAACGATTTTAAGTTACACTGGCGAGCTAAATTCAAAAGATTGTTACATTTCCGTCGGAACCATTTTATATTGGACTAAGTCACCTAAGATTTTTCGTACGAAATATACGAAATATTTCGTTAGTTCGATTTAGTACAGCGGAAATTTTTTAATATTTGTCAAGTAATTATAGGGCGCTCCTAGAGGCGTTCATAGCTCACTCTATGGATGTGTCGTTAATGATCTAACGCGTTAAGTAACTTAGGGCGCAGTCGGAAGTTGGACGGGTGAATTCTAGTAGGAGTACATATTTAGGATACGAACGGAAGTTGAGACGGGTAAATTCTAATAGGAATATTGCTTCAATATACTGCAAAGTAGACTAATACTAATTTAATATCAATACTTCCATATTCCATACTTAACGTCAGTATCCGTTGTTATCGTTAGATACCACTCCTTACGCCATGTCTTCGGATAGTAATTATAAAGGCATTCATTACTTGTGTATTAATTATTCAACTGAGACCAATTAAAGGACTAGTTATACTACCTAATCTGAAAGCTGAAAGAAAAACCAAACTGAAAAAAAATGTTTACTACACACACTATTTCTCCACAGTACACAGTCCCACAGTATTTCTAAACTTTTGAGAATTACTCTTCATATTGAACAATTTTAATATGGTGATATTATTATAAAATATCTCATAAGTAGGTACACATATTTTGGATGATTATACTCAAGCCTCAACATGACGTCAATAGATTATAAAAAATAAATCTTGTTACGTAACAGGTGACAACCAACATACACTAAAACTTGGGACATATTCGAAAACTTCCAATACTCGCGAGTTCAGAACTAGGCTATCGGTAGCACAAGTAATGCATCGCTATGTACAAAGGAACTCCTAGAAACTTCACTAATGAGATGAATAATTAAACAGCTTGTGCCAATACGGTCGAGCACACTCAATATATCGCCGTCAGGAAGATATTTATGTTGTGGAGTATTGTTGTCGTTTCAAATGTCTCGTGGGTACAAATATATTGCATTGCTATGAGCTTTGTGGGTGCTTTGTGGTCAGTTTAGAATTTGTTAGCTAATTTCGTGGAGATGTACTATTACAGAGTACAGTATCATTCTATTGACATGAAAAAGACGATAAAAAATATTTTAATTATCCCTCTGTTAATTACGCTATAATACGCTTTCTTTGAAAATCTTCTTCGTGGAATATAAACTCATCAAATAATTAGGTACGAAGCTTAATGTTATTGTATACAAACGGCTCTTCAAGTATTTTACCCTATTTTCTAAAAAATCCTTCTTAGGCTTAATTTTCTGAAATTAATAAGTAATTTTACTTCTGTTTTACAAAAAAAAACCACGCCTGCATAGAGTCCATATTAATGAGAATACTTGTGGTATGTGTGATTGTGTGAAAACTTCTCCATAAAGAGGTTTTACATGCCTATCACTTTCAACCCGTTCAAGAGCTCGGGGTCAACGATGTTGAGCCAATAGTCCACTTTAGCTATTGGTTTATTATCTAACTTAGACCAAAACATTGTTTACCGACATTTTAAAATGTGCATTAGTGGTGTGCTGAAAACCACAGTTGTTACATGACAGCACGCTTTTCAACACCGTTTTAGTGTTAGTGTGTGGACCGGTGTTTTAAACTCTGTTTATTCGGTCCGTACTTTATAGATTAAGAGCCCAGGGCCGCCAGACATCACTTATTTTCTGACGGATGAAATGAGTAGTGTTAGTATGCACTATGATCGTATACCTACTTGCTAGCTTGGAAAAACGGCCAATTTCCAGGTATCAGGTGATCAAGGTACAAAAAATCATTACTAAGTTCACGTATTTTCTCATGGCTGATTTTCACGTATGTTCTAGATAATATAGTTAGAAATAAGTTGTCAAGTTGTTTTATGTATTTTTAATTATTTTCTTATGACTAAAAAAAAATGACGTGCATAAGGGTAGGTATCAGTGATACCTATATGAATACTAATATTTTGACTTTGACTTTAAACAAAGCTTAATTCAGAAGTCGAAGCCAAATCCTTATAGACTCATGCGTTTCCAGCTAAGGTTGTAAATAATGTGACTATAATGTGACTTGTGTGTTTTTATTTTGGAACAAAAACATGTAAAAACATTTCGAAAACATGACTATGTTTTCATAATTTTCTTAAATGCTCTAAGAAATAGAACTTCCAAGCTCTCACAAATTAATTTATAGTCTGACGTCCAAGATACATCCACTGGTAAAGTTCAGAGAAGCATAACATATCAGATGTCACGGCCAGGGCTAGTATCGGGTATCCGAGGGGAAATGTCAAGAACATTATTCTAGTCAATCAGTTTTGCGTAACCTATCTAAGACAGTGTTGCGTAGAATACTTGGTATCATTATGTTAGTTACATGTTGCTTTAATACCTGTGCACAAAATAGGTATGAGCGCTCAATTTACTTTTGAACTTTTACTTAAGTCTATAATTTAGTGGCTGTAATAGTGTTTCTTTTATTTTAATCGATTCACAAATTAAATAAAAAATGTCAGTTTAAAGATTCCTTGTTCCCAAAAAAAATAGCTGACTTCAAAATTAGGGACAATTCAAAAACTATCGTCAGATCTCGCTCAAAAAGTGTGACCAAATGACAAGCACCAGATTTCTATTGAAAAAAGAATCATCAATATAGGTTCACCCATTCGAAAGTTCTGTGGTAACAAACAAATCAAAATACAGTCGAATTGAATACATCCTCCTGTTTTGAAGCCGGTTAAAAATGGTGAAATAAAGGTAGTGTTACAATTAAATTGTATTACAATACTCTTTTTGACTCTACCCTAACAAGATACGAAAATAAACCTAAAATATCTTAAAATTATGCCTACGAGCACCAACAAGCTTTGATGGGACAAAGGTAAACGTTAGCGGGAACAACGCGTGACGGCGTGACGGCGTGACAAATTATTCGCAGGCGACGGGATGTTATCAGCGCACCGCAGCTGTCCTGGCAATAGTCTATCTTTGATTATATTGATGTGCGCGCTCGTGTGAAAATATCTATTATGTACAGTGTTAGTCGGATCTGAGCTTTGATTATGTTGTACTCGGCTACAAGTACATGTTTGGCGTCAATTTCGTTATTAGTATTTTCTTCCTATTAGACTTGATCAAAGGTTCATAGTTCATAATTCTTTAAGCTGTCCTGGCACCTAGTCTATGTTAGATTTTACTGACGTGCGCGCTCGTGTGAAAATATTATGTAACTAGTGTTGGTTGGATCTGACCTTTGATTATGTTATAGAAGCTGGTACAAGTAGATGTTTAGCGTCAGCCTCTTTATTAGTTTTTCTTCCTATTATTCATTAGACTTGATTGAAAAATGGCTTTAATGAAATAAGGACGTTTATAATGACTATTTCTGATACGAAATAATCAAAACTAATAAAACATTCTTGTAATTGACAAAACGGATCGATAACTCAAGTGCTGTGGTTTATTCCTTTTGTCGATGCTTACAGTTTCATAAATCATACATTATAAGGGTTTCTTATAATTTGATACAACATATACCTCTACTTGCGTAGATTCGAAGTGTGAAGCAGTCCAGCTTTAAGACAAGCTAACCTTTCGTGGGTTTGGTGAATTTGCTGAACAACGGTCGATGCGGTTACAATCCGTTGCTCCTGGTGGTTCCACCTAGTTTAGTGTCATTGTAACTCATGCATAATGGGTTTAAGTCTAAAATACGGTATCTATGAAAATATACCCTCATCTGTGATAAACATTAAATTAAGTTATATTAAAAATTATATTAAATTTTAGGTGGGTTCCCTACCTAAAGCAGTGTCTTGCTTAAAGTAGTGTACTGGACACTACTTGACTTGCATTACAGCCACTCTCATTCTAGAATCAACCAGATTTGTTTTTACATCGAACAGAGAGCAATAAGCTGAATCCTTGATTTATTCTTGTCAGGCAACGCAGCGATGGTTCTGTACTGTTACAATTTCTACAAAAGGTGAAACTAGTTAACAAGTAGATTTCCTGGTTATGACTACATCGCTTTAACAAATTTCAGGGGTTTGGATATCTATATATACAAGCACTTATGTAGAAAATTATTCTGCATATAAAATGATTAACTTAGTCAAGTATGAACAATGAACATATTGTGTTTAATTCCTTGACACTTTTCAAGATAAGGCTAAACTAAATTGCAACAAAATACTTATGACAGAATTTGCGAGACGAAGAACAAAACTTGATTCACCCTGCGGGCGTATATCAAGACGTCACAGAAACTGTCAGATAGGAAGCTCGACGTTTGAAAAGTCGCGTCAAACTTCTGCGTTTGTCACAGATGGCATTAAAACATGACATAATAGAACATAATAGTAGTTTTACAGAGAATTTGACAAGCATTTATCCAAGCTAGAACACTCCGGAAGTTAAAACACCGTACCCCGTATCATAATACCCAGCGGTACACATTTCGCGGTGTTCAAAGTATGTGTACATACAAATTTTACTACTCTAAAACTGATTATTCTGTAATCGTTTCAAAAAGTAATAGCATCCTCTGTATAAACTGAAATTATAAACTCATAGTACCCAGCGGTACACACTACCGGCGAACGGATCTTCGCACAAGATCGTAGATAAGAGCTACGCGTTTGAGAATTCTCGTTGCGCCCGCATTGCGTTTGTCACTCGCTCCCTCTAGCGGCAAACTGTATTATCTCTGTACTTTTAGATTTGTTTAATCAGTGGGAAGTGTTTATTTCCTCTTTTATCACAGTTTTGACACCAATATAGAAAATAATGTTATGTGAATATTCATGAAAATATACTTTGGATCTATTTTAGCAACATTCAAAAAGATATTGTTTTTTGTCTAGGAATTTAACTCAATATTTATTTTTCACAGCAGACTTAAAAAAAGTGACACTTGTCTTGTATTTCCTTCGTCAAGGTCCCCTTTAATTAGTCAATGTGCAAGACTTCTCATCGCTCACGCTGTAATTGTGTGCAATTGTGACAGTCAGAAAAGACATTGATTAAAATTACATTTTAAGCATAGTGTAACTTGCACAGTTGACTGGTTAAAAGAGAAATATATTGGTGTTAACATTATTTTAAGGAGGCCTGTCACAAAGATCCTATTTCTTTACGCGTGTCACGAAATTAGATCTTGTGTGACATCGATAATTTGTTAACGCTTTGAAGCAATAAATTTCTTCTCAAGTTTATAGCCGACCTAATTCCACAACATGTTCTATTGTTCCGTCAAACTATTTGAATTCCTGCCTCATTTTTCTAGTATTTTCAGAGTAGAAATACGTAAATAGACCCATTATCTGGCACTCAAGCCCCTGAACTCTTACGTTTTATTTTTTCTCTTTCATTACGGCATGATAGCTCTTTCTTCGGCAGGGAATTGTAGTATAAACGAAGTTAATGAGCTATTGTGTCGGGAAAATATTTTATTAATATTTTCTGCATAGAAAGCTGTATTTATAGTAGCAAACTAAGAAACACTTATTTAAGCTTTTGCTCAAATGTATAATAATATGTTGAGATGACTAATAGCTAGAATTGATAGTTTTCATCACATTCGCATTGGTACCATAATTTTGTACATGGCCGAGTAAACAATTGTCAGAAAAAATAATAAAAAAGAAAACATATTTCACAAGATTTAGTTCCACGCGTTTTCAAATAGTATTTAACACGTGCATATTGTTTCTAAATTTGAAGAAAATTTCAAACTGTGGTGCATCGCGAATACGATGCCACGATGCCGTGGAAATAATAACTACTCAAGCAGCACATGTTTCAGTAGCAAGCGTTATTTCATTTTGACAGTGCACACATTAGGCTAATGGAAGAATTATACGCGGTACACACGTGGCTAAAAGCATAAAAAAAATGCATAGTTTATACACGTGCGTTTTGCAAACCAAAATATTTTACGTCACTGCGACAAACGCAATTATGTGCGATGCAGGGTCGTTATTGTTGTCATAAAATTAATAATACCTATTCATCTCTCTAACACAGTTTGTATCATACAGTATGCGGTCCATGTTATTACAGGTTGAGACAATGCGTGGGACACTGCGGGTATTGTCAGATATCGCCAAAACTGTGATTTCAGGCCCCGTATGAAATAATATCGCATTATGTTAAGCTGTTTTCACAGGCGGAATGTTTCATGGGCCATTTTCAACCAACTCATTACGCATTCTGGACTGCGAAAATAAAATAAAATTTTCACGTTTCTAAATGTGACGTTAATTATGATGTTTATTGGAGATTAACTCATTTAGAATCGATTTTCATATGTAAGTCCGGGGTATGAAAATGTATGGAGACTAATTAAACTTTCTGCCTTACTTTAGGTGCATTATACGTTAGGTGTTATACGTTACTTATCAGTAACAACGCCATCTAATGATAATAATTATTTTGTCAGTGATTTGACAATCGTAAACTAGATGGCGTTTTTATTGATTTGACGGTCGCAAATTAAATGGCGTTGTTACTGATTTGACGATTGCAAACTAGATGGCGTGACTCCAGTCGTGCGACGGAGTCAACACATACAATTTTTTTATTTGTAGTTTACCGTTGCTATTGCATTTTATTATTATTTTTAGATTAAAAAAGTAGTAGTTTATTTTGGTGATTGTTAAATAAAGCATAATTTTTCGCTTTTTTTTGGCCATAATTTACATTCGTCTCTATCTTTTGTTGTACGCATATTTCGAAAACTATAATAAATTATTTTTTGTTGGATGATCTCAAAGCCATTGCTATATTTAATTGACGACAACTTCATATTTTGATGACTTGTCTAATTAACAACTGTTGTCCTAGTATTCAGAAGTATTAGTCTACCAAAAGTTTTATGCTTTATATAATTTGCATAAAACTTCCCGAATTTTGCGATCGAAAATACTTCGTACTCAAATACTCGTCATATAATTCCATTCTCTCAATAATGCTAATAAGCAAAGATTACATTCGCCAAATATTTCCATAATCTTGATACACAGATAGAGTGCCTTGTAGACGCATCATGTTCAAAACAAGGAAAATATAATCTTGATATAGAGTTCTTTGTAGACGAATCATGTTCAAAACAAGGAAAATCTGAAAGCCGAAGCCATCTACGATGGAATGAATCCTATTACCACAACGACATAATATGCGTTTACCCAAATATCTTTACAGCGGTTCCGGCCATTCCCGCACTGAATTAATCAACCGACGCGACGGGCTACTGCACAATATTGTTTGTACGTGACTTATAGGACATTGTATTGTATGTCTATAACCTTTGATTATAAACACGTCTCTATAACATATTTATTGTATAGTGTAAAATTAAAAGATACAGACAGTACCTACACAGAAAATAAAAAATATTTTTCGTGATTATAATTACGACAGAAAGGATTTCAATTTTATGGAAAACTAACTTGGAATTATAAATTGCTGCAAACTACAGTAGAGCTAATTAATCGGCCTAATTCTTCGGACTCATTAGGCATTCGGATAATCGAATATATGAATAAAAGCGGTTTTTGTACAAGACAGATTTTATAGCACACCTAATACATAATGTTAGGTAATTATTGAAAATAACAAAGAAAAATTATTCTTTTTATAAAAAACCTATTTCCTATATGTTGTTTTAAATCTAACCCAAAGTTAGTGGTAACTAAAAAAGTATGTATAATGCCAGAAAAGTATGTACAGTGTGGGCGCTATTCGAGGAACTCTGTTCCCCAACGATTTTATCGGTCATCACTGGCAACATATAGTGCTCGAACACCTTCGACTTCAGGCACTGAGGTAGTGTTTTGTACAACAGGATATGATGCAGATTTCCGAACGCAGCCATCCGAGTTGAATTCTACGAGTGACTTCTTTCTCGAAGTAATTACAACCAATAAAGGGTTAAAGTATTTGGTAATTGTCATTTGGCGTGACTTATTTGATCGGGGTTTATATAATCGCAAATCCGTATTACTGAGGGCTGGATAATCGAGGTTTCACTGTATTAGCATTGCAGGACAGAGAAAATAAGATTGCTATTAAAAATTTCAGTTGACCTAGCAGTTTATTAAACAATTCCAAATCTTTCAGCAATCAAACCCACAATGAATCTAATGTGATTGGCAATAAGTCGTTGGATTTTCGTAATTTTCTCTAAAAACTTACATAAAGAGGCAACTAAAAAAGTATGTATACCTAATGCCAGAAAAGTATGTATAGTGTGGGATGTATAGTGTGGGGTATTAGATTTGTTACGCTAACGACATAATGTTCAACCAAATATCCTATTAATGTACTCCGCAAATCTAATCAACCGACAACCTTGTTTCCAGTCACATAACAAACTTACCAAGTCTTATATAGTTTTTCTACGTTAATACCAACGTGAATAAAGTTTGCGGCACCCTGATAACGAGTTCTTAGTAACGTAGGCCTTAGAAAAATGTTTATTTAGGCTACTTTCCTTGTATACTACAGTAAGTATTAAGCTTAATAGTTAATTACGGTTAATGAGCCAACTGGTGTGAGCGACTTATAGAACCAGCGTTCAGTAGTTGTGCTACCAAAATATTATTATTTTACGAAAGCTTATACTGTACTATCAAGTATCTATGGCTTACGAAACGACAGTCTCTCGGAGCTATAGATCAATTTTATGAAATGGAGACCTAATGTAATATTTACAGGAGTATGCAAGTTAGGTACGGGTTTACCTTCAACATGCGATTGACATATATAAACAAAAATATTATTGGTTAAAAGGTAGACTAAGTGTCGAGGCGAGAGGTTGATGGGAAAGTGCCTGCCGAATCTCAACACACTTTCGTCACGCATTTTATTTGGAAAATATTTTGATGTTTCAAGGAAAATGTCATATAGAATACGATTGGTGATAGACGAATAAGGTTTTAATCACATTTTTATGTAACTAATCGACAAACGAGTTAACGATCCACCTGATATAAGGCATCGTCGCCCATGGACATCACTAACACCAAAAGCATCAACGATGCGTTGCTCATTAAGAAAAAAGAGAGAAAAAGAAAGAAAGAACTGACTCCCATGTCTCCATCCGGAACATGACAGCTTACTCAAGCAAGAAGGTGATAGCTAGCCTAGCAAAATTCACAGAAATATAATAAAACCTGTAATAATCACTTCGCACCTTCAGTGGAAAAAAGGCATTAGATGAAAATTTCAATCTATTAAAACATCAATACGTAGTCAAAAGAATTTACATTACGATTTCTTGCACAAAACCGTCAAGATTAATGATAAAAATTTGAAAAAAATTGAACATAATATGCAGGTTTTGCCCCTCTTTCCAATCATATTAATAACTAAAATTCAACGTAAGACGACATGCTTTTTTCCAATGAGGGTGCGACATGTCTATGACTTTAAGTTTGAATTTAAATGCGCAAACAGACCCTAAGAGTAATGGATCACCTCAGATTGAATAATAATGGATCACACTGTCAAATGACTTCCTATCATCAAGCTGGGTGTGTCATCAGTCGCGATGTCGTAACATCGGTTTAATTACTTTTTAATTTAATTAATAATTTTAATTAATCAATAATTAATTAATTAGTACTCGCGCCAGTTACCGGTAAGAAAGGCAGTAAGTTTCCATCGTGGCTACGTGCTGAGTAGAACGTTATACTTAACATTAGTGTGTATTTAATCAGTGCGATATACTTATTTGTGATCTTCTGGGAAAATAATTACCTACGTCTGCTGAAGTCAAAACTGGATCGAAATGTCAATGAGGACCTATTGGGTATCCCCTTAAAAAAACTCTGTCATTTATGGCTGAAATATTTTGCGCTAAATGTTATCTACGAATTGATAGTAGAAGTGTGATAGTGATTGATAGCTTATTAGAAGTACCTAATACCTACTTAAGTAGAGTTAAAAAGGAAAATTTCTTAATAAAACAATTCAAGTTACATCCGAAATCCTACAGAAGCGTGGCAAAATTTTATCACGCATTTACTGAACAAATATTCGCAGATGCTGAGTCTCATTTTAGCTTGTGCCACACGTTTTATTTAAGGTCATATTTGTTAGCGATTTCCATATAATATCGACTTTTATTTACTCTACGGGTGTACCAAGAAGATTTAGGCTTTAGGGCATTCACATAGCTCACTTTTTGCTATAAGTATAAAAAGATATTTTTATTTTATTGAAATAGCCTAAAAAACCTCGTATTAACTGGCTATGAAAAACGAATTCTGTTAGCTATTATCTATCTTTTTCAGAAGATCACAAATACTATACTTAATAAAATATTACTACTGAAGACAGAATTGTTACAAAGTTTAGTGATTAGGTGATGTGGTCTGATGTAACTTCATAGTTGCAACTTGCAGCGTATTTTAATGTGTATTAAAGTCACCGATTTTCTTTCTTTTTGTCTGGTAGCTTCTGTCGTGCCTTTGTACTTATCAACAAAAGATTGGAAACTTATTCGGTAGTTCTCACGAGAATAGAGAATAAAAAATTTAAAGCATTTTGGATTTACTTAGGTTTATTTTGGCATAACTAATCATTAAAAAATTTTGAAACTTTCCATGTTTTACATTTTAAGTTGGCATAGCTGCGGTAATCCTTCTTACAATAAATCGTGGGCGGCTTAGCTAACACTTCACAATTTTAATACTAAAATAAGATTAAACTTCAAACTCGGTAAAACATAATAATAACTATTCTGTGGTAAAATCGGTGGCTCGTTCATGGATAGATGTGTCAAAATTTATAATATAAATACGTCACTATTATAATTAACTGCAATGCGTTACTGTGTTTACAAAACTCATTTCAAAGGTATTTTATAGAGAAAGGTTATTACATACTAGACGGTTATTGTTAAATCTAGACTGTTTCAACACAAGTTTTATACACCTATTGCCATAATTAATACTAAATTTTATTCTTAACTGAGAGTAGGGAAAAAGCTCCTGAGTAGTTTTTCCGGGACCACTCACGGAAGGGATTGCTTGAAGCGGTGGAAGATTTTTGAAGTGTGAAAACGTCAATTCCGAATTTTCATTTCACTTCAATTTTCAAGATGTCATTATGAAACAATGCCATAAAGATACTTACGTTCATGTGTAATCTACGGTATGTGTTCACTTTGTTATCTAAATATCAACATATAATTATAACACGGTAACTGCGAATAGAAATAGTGTTTGCATTGCAAACTGTTCCGTCTAGCCTGTTTACTTTCTTAGTATGTGTAAATGTTTGTCGATCGAATAAGTAATGTTTACTGATAATTAACTTTGAAGCATTACAGACTTCTTAATACTAAATACATTTAAACTGGAGTACATTTTTGAATTAATTAAAATTTGCTTTTATTTGCTTACGGCGTGAACTAAAGGTGGGTTATTTGACCGTTAAGTAATAATAATATTTTCATCTAAGTTTGTAGAAAATTGTAATTACTTGCCATAACTATTATAGCAATTAAGTAAGCAAGTTATTGATCGGGCATTCATTTTCAGTTCCGAATAGATATTATTTGTCAGTAGTTTATTATAATGTAGTACATAATTATTTATTTATAATTCACTGTCCACGCCGTCTGCCTTCAGGATGCTCTTTCCATTCGACTATCTATTTATAGCGATACGATCTTTATGCAGTTTTGTTGGTCTGTACTATTTTCGTTTCATTGAAAGGATATTGTATATCCTTTGTAATTATATTTTGTAATTAAATTTTGAAATTCACAATATTGAAAGTCATGTAATTGTTTATTGACGGCAACGAGACCTTTCCTATGATAGTACAGACACCTATGGGCTGTGATAACCACTTATCATCAGGTGGCTTTTTTGTAGATTAAAACATAAAAAAGTCACAGATTAAGCAACACTTAAATGAACTTCAATAAGTATTTTATCGCCTTCGGATATTCTATTCTGTCGCAAATAAAACTACAAAAACGAATTGTTGCGGATGGTTCTAAATAACCGTCAATTACGTCTATTGACGTTCGTGATGTATAAGGCGAACGCTTTAGTTGCAGTTTCATTATTCGCTCCCCTAGACCATTGGGCTTATTGAATCCGACGATAAGACCTCGGTAATTTCCTGCCATTTTCAATCATTACTCTACTGTGATCACACGACGTGGCTGGGGCAACACTATGGACAAAAAGTGGACTGGGGCCAAAACTCGCGGCAATTTTCCTATAACTGTTTCCGATGGTTGACAGAAAGTGTTCAATCTAATCGTGGTTCAAGGCGATAATGTAGGTTTTCTTTGGACATTTACTGAGCTTGAAATTCTTTTATGTGCTTTTGGGTTTTGATAGATGTTATGTGTTGGATCGAATGTGTGTTGTATTCCTAACTAAAAGCTACGCAGTTTCTAGGATAAAAGAACTGTCCACTAACTTGATAAAATGAAGTCAAAATGAAATTAGGTATGTATTATAATATAATTTTTATTCATCATTAAAAGTATTGGTAATATAGCTTCGAGTTAATTAAGAAAGGTACCCGAATCAAAGCATGTTTAAATGAATTCTGTTATTAGATCGAAACAAAGAGTATTGTCACAGAGAAGCGTCTCATATGCGAGATCGATAAATGGCCCCTAATTACGCAATTTCTCGCGATCTCTAATTGTGGTGTGGTGCGACCAATGTATTCTGCGTGACAGTACTTTATTTCCCCCGGGGGCGGTAAAGATAGCGCGAACGACGTTGATGTTAATAATACAATGCTGGATATAACTTTTAAAAAGTTTTCAGTAAATGCTCTAAGCATGAAATTTAATTCTACCACCGTGAACAGACTTTTGTTTTTCACGTTTATTACGTAAGCAATTAAACTTTTTATTTCAATAGCCGATAAAAGAGCAGACAGTCCATGTTAGTCAGCATCTCTACCACTGTAGCCTCCACGAAGAACCAGAGAACTCGCTTAATGCGGAATATAGTATATAATAGTATGTATAGTTTATAAGTGTATAATTATGTACGAGTATATTGTACGTAAGTAGTATTTGTTTTCTCTTTTTTATCATTTTTTTTCCTTCTTAAGTAGTTTTAACATCTGCCATCAGTTCTTTCCATGTGGAACCACCCAGGGTTGACTGGTGGACAATGCCATTAGGCATTAGGTTTGCCCTTTGTTCATCCTTTTTTTATAAGCTGACATAAATTTTAAATAAATAAATAAATAATTTGTTGCTTACTTAGAATCTATGTGGTGTTATATGGGTCACCAAAGCCTATGAACCCTATCTACCATGAAATCTATAACTAAGCTCAAATAGGGCTAACGTTCGGTTTACGGTTGGCCGCAGGTGTTGTGCTAATCCTAAGAGGTGGAATCCTCATTTGTAAATGTCGCTTACAAATAACCCGTTAAACTGAAACAAAGTTACTAGAAGCATTTGATAAACTATAGCTTTGTCTGAAATATGTGTCTTACTATATTGTTGTCCATGAAATTATTGTTGTAAATACGAATCAAATGAATTGTTTCTTAACTAAAATTGATCAAATTCTATGTCTAATATTATAAATCTGAAATTTTGTATGGATATTTGTTTCTTTCTCATGCAAAAAATTAAATTACATAGCAAGTACCATGATAAAAAGCTTTTTAACCTAAGACGTCTTATAGACCCTGAAAAATTATAACCCTGAAACTATAATGCTATTACAATCAGACCTGGATGATTGTAAATCAAAACTGTATTTATTTTTGTCTTAATAATGTGCAAGTAAATTATACATAGGATCTTTCGTTTAAAAATGTTTTTAGTACATTTAATACCGTTTCCAGCACTAAGAGTTCTACGGCGCTGTGCCAAGCGACGCGCCGATGGAACGTCGTGCTAAAACTGTTTAGACAGTGCATTGTTCTCTTGCACTTTAGTTTCAGTCCATGACTTCATACCTGATTTTATATCCATGGTTATTACTATTACGTGCAATTATTACACTTTAAATATAACCACTTCTAAAGCACTGTATCGGTATTTTCGTTATCATGAACGCTGTTTTAATTAAAGTTTTGTTGTTTTGTTGTGTTTGTTGTTTTTGTTTAGTTGTGTTGTTTGTTGTTTTGTTGTGTGTTTGTTTTGTGTAGTTTTGTTGTGTTCTATTTTGTTTTAAGTCTCTTTTATTTAATAAAAAGCTAGGTATTATCATTAAGAATTACCTGAATTGAATTCGAATTTGCAGTTAGATAAGTCACTAGAAATGCACGTGTTGCGCCGCTCGCCGATCTACACGCGACTAACGGGCGTACTGAAAATCAGAGGACGTAGAAAGTACCTGCTACCTTCTACGTCGTATTCTGAGTGCGACCCTTTTCCGACATATTGATGGCTGCAACTCCGAATACAATTAATAATTGTTGTTAAACCGCCGGTTTCTTTTAAACACTGTTGCAGTGCTTATGCTGTATGTCGAAATAAATGTTTCTTTCTTTCTTTCTTTCTATTAGATATTGTCAATCCTATAAATGGAGTACCTACTGATTGTGAATATATTTTTACATAGGTACATGATTGTAGTAAGCATAGAACAAGCATAATAACGTTATTTTTTTATTGTGATATTATTTTATATTGACAATTTTTTATACGCGGTGAATATAAAGTATATTCCAAAGTATATACCTAAGTTTATTTAGTATAATAAGGTATCCATCTTTGAGCCCAATCATGTCTCTTGGTACTTTGGTCTTAGCCCTCTATCCAATGATTATCATTAAAATATTATCATGATTTTAATCTCGTGACATTTATCGCATGAAAGCAGATATTCTACTTGCATCGAGGACCGTTCTTCTAAAACAGTTATGAAGGTTTCGGTCGCAATAATTGATAGCTTAATAACTTGTTTTGACATTGGATGGCACTCATTGGCTGATGCTACAGTGTATGAGATGACTTCTCACCATCACGAGCCTTCCTTGTCGCCATTTAATAAAAAAACTCTACCAAAAAGACCCCTCTCTCACTGATATTTATCGTACATGTCGCGGTTAGATACATCGTATTTTTGGGGTGAGTGCGCATCGTTTAGCTGTGTAATCCTTTTGTCTCGGGACGTAATTTGTGATTACAAATAAACCCAGCCCTTTGAACATCGCAAAACAAAGCCCGCGAGTGATAACTCCGAGATCGCTTCTAGACATTAAACTGGTGGTATCTGCGTCGTATTTTAGCATGAGTCTACTAAAACAGTAATAAATATCATATTACGGTTTTGTTAACTGGTTGGTTGTACAATATAAAATTATGTTTTTATTTTAGTAGCCCATAGAAGCTGATAGTTTTTTTATTGAAATAAGCGACCAACAAGCGGACGGTCTGCTTGATGGTAAGCGGCTATCGTCACTCATGGACATCACTGATTATCATGATAGTTGCAGATCTATTCCGTTATTTCCAACGATCTGCGACATTTTCACGCCGATAATATGACCCATTTCGGTGGATCGTATCGCATCATACATAGTTACGTTCAATATACGACAAGCTATATAAGTTTAAAATCGTACATCGTATAAGTTTAACAAGCTCGCCGTACGTTGCGTGAGCATCACAGATACTGATGATGTGGCTAAAATTACTTTCTGCATGGCACGCTGTCGACAGTGGCTATTGTCTCGACGCTTGCGTGGCGCTGCGCGATTTATTGACTAAGACAGAACTCGATAACAATGAATCATTTGAACTATTTTCGATGTATGACAATGGATAAGGATACGTTTATTTCCGGCAATTATTGTATGTCAATACTACATATCTATGAATGAAACGGTTTTATAGTTGTAAACATTTTGTTTATTTGTGTATTTTACCTGTATACTTTTCGATTTATTCACGCATCGAGTGATATAGGTACCTACATTAAACAGATTCACCTAAGAGTTAAGATTATAAATTGTAATTTAGTTTAGTGTTTATCTAAACTAAATTACAATTTAGTGGTAGGAATACATTAGATCGATATCTAATTACCTAATAACCTACTTATAATAATTTAAGCTTATAGTCATTGAAGTATAATGTCATAGAACAGACATATCGAACAAAATGTGTGTCCCGCCCGGAAGGTTCAATTTTCAAAATTGAGCCCCGTTCTCCTTTCAAAATCGAACGAATCAATTGAAGATTGAAGCCACGTGGCGCCAATGCATTGGAACATACATGGTGTTCGCGGTGTCGGTTCTATATGTTAGTAATAATACTTCAATGCATAAACGAGGTTATTTGGTATTCATATTATTCTTGCTATTATTGGGTAGTCGTGATAACCTAAAAATACAAACCTAATAAATTATCTTTCTCAATATCACTATCTTTGTAGGTACCAAATACTATTAAAAACTTAACTAGAGTTCCTCAAAACTGCAAAATTTTAAATTGGATATCAAAAAGAAATTGAAAATCAAATTAAGAAAATACTTACCTGTTTATATTTCTTTATAGTTAATATTCCTCTACGGGTACATGAAAATGAAACGTGTAAAATGATTTATTTTCTTTTATAATACAAAACCACAATATTAGGTATATTGTGCTAGGTCATCTCTAACCGGCTTATTGCCTTTTTCACAAGTGGATAAACCTAGCGGTATATCGCCGATGCAGCTGAAATTACTTTGTTGCCATCGTTGGCTGTCGGCACAGAGTAGCCACAAAACAATAGTTTTCTTTTATTAGTTCTCTTTTATTATTTATCTATATAAATAAAAATGAAATGAAATATTCTTTAGGGCCCACGGAAGGTTTTATAATATTAAAAAAATAATAAAAAAAAATTCCCATTCATGAAAGATAGCACATTGTTGTTCATTTAGCAGTCCACTTAGAAAATGGCTAAATATTATATTTTACTGCAAAGAATGTAATGGTCTCTAATTTGTAAATCATACAAAAACTATGAAAGTTAAAAGTAAAAACAAAGTAGGTAGGTACATTTCTTGTTAGGTGAAACGAAGTTCGCCGGGTCAGCTAGTTGCACATAAATAAACGATATTCTGTATATAATTACTTTTGGAAAAAGGAGAATTTGATACGCATTAGGAAATTAAGTAGTTACGAATGGATGTCTTTAAATCATACAGTACATTCATACTAAACAATTAAAGTGTATTAAATTACATTAAGTTTATTTTTTTATCCAAATCTTTATTATAGCTTAATATTATACGTATAAATGTGAAATTTTGTATGGAGGTTTGTTGCTCTTACACGCAAAAACTACTAAACGGTTTTACATGACATTAGACGCAGAGGAAGACCATGACCTAGAATAAAATATAGGGTACATATTATCCCGGAAAACGCAGGCAAAGCCGCGGGCTTAGCGGTAGTCTTTTCATATATTTTCTATCAATTATAAGGGAATGAGGAATAGTTAAACCCGCTCTCAATACTCTATGGCAATGGTTACCATAGCAGCAAAAGTATCAACTTTGACAAATTGTAATTGCTTAAACCTATTAATGGAACATCAATAAGGCTTTACATGCTCTATGAAGCACAGAAGCGTGCAATAAGTTTTTGCCACCCATCCAAGTTGAATGGGTGACCGCTACCGACCGCAACTTTGAAACCATCCAACCGATATTCCCCAAAATGGTTTCATTTGAAAGGCAATAATGCGAAGATGGTTTGAGACCACTAAAACAATGAATTTAAAGGCACCTTCGGTCCATTGATAAAGTCGATTTTCCACTTTTCCCATAAAAAATTTGAATGTAATTTATTTCTTTAATCTGAGGTAATATGTAAAGATGGCGCATAAACAGATTGTCAACACAAAAATACTGATATGTCATTGTCATCAGAATTTTAGCATAGTGGAACACGCTGGGTATCCACTAGTTTTATTATAAGTTATCTAAACAAAAACTTTTATACCTTGAATTCTGAAAAAAATCCCGTTTTTTCTATACTATCACTAAAGCTTGTTATTGGCTATCAAACAAAGAAAAAATTAAGTCCATATTAAATACTTTTACCCACAACAAAACAATAGAACTTCTGATGCTACATCATCATTGCTGCGGGTAGCCAGACGCGTGCGTGGCGGGATTTATTGGCCATGTTCATGCGAGCGTTATTTGTTCGCCGGCAGAGCAAACATTGCAAATTTTGATTTAATTATTTCCAACCCCCATTACATTCTTTTAATGAAAGCATATCAAGTGCTTGGTTAGCAGATTGGTTTTTGAAGCTTGTGTTTGAGCGATTGTATAGAATTTGTAAATAAACATAAATTATATTTGCACTGTTCCGATGAGTTTAAATGGAATTTTTCATGGTTACTTTGGATTCGAAAGTTTTGATCGATGTGTAGCTTTTTGTTCGCCCAATGTTAGGTTGGTTTGCTAGGAGATTATAATGAAGAGTAAGAAAATTGTTAGGTTTTGTATGATTGACAAGCATTAATGTTTACTTGAATAATTTAAATTGATATATTATTTTAAGTATTTGATTGAATTGACCAGGTGGGATTGTAATTAATTAACGATTGTAATTTAATTTAATTTAATGTACCTAATTCTATTAGTTATAGTTAGTACTTACCTATTAGTTAATCGTTTGGTCTGGCGCCATGAAGGTCTAAGCTAAACAAGTAAATTAAGAACTTTATCACTATGCAAGTAATGTACCATCATTGTCTAGTACATTTATCAGTTGGTAAAGAACTAAGAAAGAGAACCCAATCTAGTACAGAAAATTTATTAAAACTTCATACATTCCACCATACACATACTTCATTCATTCTCCACCAATCTGCATTGGAGCAGAGTGGTGGAGTCGATCGAGTCGAGAAGACCTAGAGCATCTAGGTCTTCTCAAGAGAGACCTGCGGGCCTATTATGAACTTTTATAAAACCATTCATATTCCAGGAAATTCATTTCTCGGACTTCAAACAACGTGTGATTGGCTAAAAAGTGTCACGTGACCGCTTTCGTAACACGAATTTGACGTTTACACTGGAACTTGGCTGGAATTACGAGTTCATAATAGACCGCCTGGACTGATAGATTGAAGCCAAAGCTTCCTTCAAACTTAAAATTTACGATAACATTACAAAATTTTCTCACTGACAAATCCAATGCTATCTCCCCTAATCTTTTACTCCTAAAAGTATCCTTAATAAGCTCAGCCGGTTCCATAGACAACCCAAACTGTCCGCGCGTAACAAAACTACGGATCTTTTATCTTTCCTGTAAATTCTTGGCTCCAGTAGGATCGCAATAAATAGTTAGAATCCTCAACTTCGACGCTAAATCCGACAGCCTCGATAGGACTTACTGTAAGTACTTACCTTTTTTGCTTCGTCCAACTTTTAACAGCTTTCGAACTATTTTAATGTTTCCAATCAATTTATTATTTGATTGAATACTTTTTAACAACAATTTGAAAAACAAAGTAGCTACAATACTTTTTTATGGAAATAGCCAGCAAACGAGCTAAAGATCCACTTGGTGGTAAGATGGAAGTGCCTATCCGTTTCCCATGAACATCAGCAACACCAATAGCATCACTGATGCATTGCCAAGAAATAAAGAAAAGAAAGAAAGAACTGGCTCTTAAGCCCCCAGACAGAACACGATGAGTCGTTTGGTGGCTTACTCAAGAAAGAGGGTGTAAGCTATCCAGGCGGTCCACATGGAGAAATAATAATAGTAGTCTTTCAAAAAACGTGTAAAAACACAATTGTTAGGCAAGGGATATTACAGTGTAGACGAGTATTTAAATGACAAAGACGCATGGAAATGATTAGCTCTGCAACCAGTTCCACTCAGAATAGTAAACTTTTGTATGATAATATATTTTTTTGTAATATTTTTTTAAAAGATGTGCTGAGGAGTTTCTTTAGGCTTTTCTTCTCCTCCATGACAAAGCACCTTCCGAAAAGCCAAAAAATTACGTGCATAAGTGTATCAATGATACCTATATGAATAAAATATTTTGACTTTGACTTTGACTTAGTAATTATGGTATTAATTAACAATTAAAATCAATATTACCAATATAATCCCTTCCAGGGGCCTTACCACCAGCTGTCTCACTCCACTTTCACTTCCTCGTGAGATTATATGTATCATATAGGAATATTCTTAATATACATATTACCTACTTTACTTCTCATTACGTCATTAAAATTATAATATTATAATTATTTTCTATTAACTCAAAAATTACTATTACTATTTCCCTCCTCATTATTTATTAATCTAAAGTAAAAGTAATTTATTCAAGCTGACGAATTTTAATTATGAATCCTCAAGTTTAATTACTTTTCAACTTAATTATTTCCTCGTTTTTTATGATTACGCTTTATACAATTATAATGAATATTTCCTTTTTTGCTCTCTCATAAATAAATTAATGATTATGATTTTTTATTTCGAACTGCATTTGAAAATAATTTCCCAGGTTTCTTTTATCAAGATTCCAGTTTAATTTTGTGAAGTTATCAAGTGGCCTTCTCGTTAGTGTTGGATATTGCATTGGAGCTATTTATGGCTAGCATGATCATAATTTACCTACATAAATATACTTAATATTCTATCTATATATAAGATATTACTGTATATTGGTGTACAATAAATTGTTGTTGTTGTTGTTATATTTATGATTTTATATTGATAAGAACACAAACTTTCTGTAATATTAAACATTATAAAAAGGTATTTGTATAATGCCCTGCATAGGTATTTAACTCTTTTTCTGTCTGTACATAGCTACCCTCTTTCTCAAATAAACCGTTAAATTTATAATAACTTATTTCGTTTCAGTTTGCAAACAGAGAAGAAGGAGGTATATGACCCTATTCTTTCAGCCTTTTTGATATAGATATACATTTATACATATTATAAAAAGAGGTAGAGTATTACATTTTATACAAACTGAGAAGAATAATAACAATTGCTTGTTTAAACTATACAATATCTTCATTTTAAGTATTTAATTTTATTACACGGAAGCACAAAATCTATTAATACTATATTGTATGTTATTAAACGATAACACTACTTTTCATTGCCACAATACTTAACAAATAAATTAAACTTCCCATTTTATTTTCCACAGAATTGTTATTTATAGTTATTTATATAACTTGGCCATTTTCGTTTATCTCTTCAGATGAGGCCAAATAAATTCCGACGCCCCAAATTTATGGCATCTATAAACAAAACGAGATAAGCTTCAAAGGCTTGAGTGATTGTTCGTGTAAGCTCTGAGTGACGGTTTATGAAAATGAGTTAAAAGTAGAAAGTAGCAGTTCACATTTACAACTGTCAAGTATCTATAAAACACGTGTGTAAAAAGGGATTATAATTATGTTTTGTAGTTCTATATCGCTTAATTTTAAATGATCTCCCGGACGGAGTTATGGTGGCCCGCTAATTATTATATAAATAAATATAATAAAATACTACACAAAAATAAAATGTTTAATATGTAAGAAGAAGTCGCGAGTGTCAAGCAATAATCATAGCGTTACTCGGTATAACATGGCAACAACTATTCGCTGAAGGAAAATCGTTATTGTTTATTTCCATATAGCTAAACTAGGCTGCGGGAAAAGAGAGTGATATTTAGATTCTTTAATTTAATAAAATATACACTATATTATGTAATCTATGGGATCTGATCTTAGTGTAATGGTTTGCACAGAACCTACATCTGCATGTTTATACATACAGCAAAGTTGCGGAAATGATTGAACGGATCAGTTTAGTCAATGTAATATACCAATTCGTCTTCAAACAGGCAAACAGTCTGTTGTAGGATAAAGTCATTAAAGAAGAGTTTATAAGGTACTACATAATTATGTTCAGTCGCAGTGTCCTAGTGCTTCTCGCGATTTTTTGGGCGGCAACCCATCGGCGATATCGTTGGCATTACTGACATCATCATGTTGATTTATTAACCAGAAATACTTTGGTGTCGCTCCTGAAATTACAGACGTGAATTGAAGACGTAGCTTAATCGTAATCCATATTAAGTTAATTAGTTAGTCAAAAAAATGTCATATTACCTACATACCTATTGTCATTAAGTCGATGTTTTAATTCCGCTAATTTGATTTAAAGAAGTTTTGCCTTCAACAAAACTTCATTTAAAATTATTGAAAATGACTCGAAGTACCCGCGTTCTATTTATATTTTTAAGCAAAGATTCAAGTGCACTGCTACCGAACTAGTAACATAATTATTATCTATTGAAATAGAAGCGGTTATTTTGAACAAGACTAGCGATTTTGTTAGAACTACTAGTGTTTCGTAAACATAAAATCTAATGCAAACACTGTTTTGCTCGCAAACACGCATTTGACATACATACATACTGGCAGAATGAAAAATATGAACATTGGATATGTAATAGAAGTGTTAACTGCATAGTAAAGTGAATAACACAGAACAACATCTGCCCAAAATTACAATAAATTAAAACAATGCAACAAACAAAATTTTCGGTGGCAAAATTCATCAACACCAATCACTTTTTTCTACTGACCTCTTCTGTTTCTTTGATGAGTAATGGATCTTGTAATTCTAAATTCTAAATTCTGAATATAAAAAACAATGGGTACAATAACCAAAAAAACTTAAAACGTTCTTCCGAAAAAATAATCAACATAAAGATAAAAAAGCTCGCAAATACTAAAATCAGATATGAATCCCAAATAACATTTTATTGGCCTACTTTCATCCTTTTCGCCATAAGCTCTTTTGTCTAAAGATAGCTAAGACCTTCTTACCCATTTCTCCGTGTGTGTCGATTGCTGTGATCCGGTACGGGGATGAAAGTGTCCCTGTAATTGTCACCAGGATTTCTATTCATGAAAAGGATTACAACTGAGGTGCAAATATATTATAGTTCTGGGTCTTATATGGAGCTGGGAATGGTTTTTGCTAGTTCTAAAATTTATTCATCTTCGAAAAAGAAAAACTTGGGATCCTGACCAAATGAAAAAACTGGGTACCATCAGTGGTACCCAACAACTCAGATGCATTTTGATTTTGTATATTTTGTTATTCCAGCAACAGACATGGAGATGTGTTAATTCAACCTGCAACTTTTGGACTCGTAGCGCCTGTGCCGGTCCTGAAAGCGATTATTAAATTTACGATTTTTGTCGTTAAAGCATTTTATAGAATACATCGTTATTTTTAATATTGAGTTGCATTTTAATTTTTTTCATAATATTGGCAAATTATTAACTAGACATGCATTCCTTTTACTTTTTACATTAGACCCGAAAACAATATTTGGTGCCCGTGTACCAACTAACAAAGTGTGGGGCGTCAATACAACCTCCAATAATGAATTGTTACTATTATATTTTCATTATCTGTACTTAATATTATAAAGTGGAAAGATTTGTTTGTTTGCATTGAATAGGCTCCAAAACTACCAAACCGATTTGAACATTTCTTTCACTGTTGGGAAGCTACACCATCCCCGGGTGATATAGGCTATATTCTTTTTCTACTATTTTTCCCGCAGCGAAGCAAGGGCGATTTCCTAGTATTTAAATAACGCAGTTGTCGATTTTACAAAACTCCATGCGTTAACACGCGTTATGTGTGTGCGGGAACACGATTTTAGAAATAAGTTAACTTGATATGGTGAATTAATTGTGTATCCGGCGTTGGTGGACCTTAATAATAAATAAATAAATAAATAAATAAAAGTCATAACGCCCATCACAGCGGCAGGTATAATAACCATTACGAGCTGTAAAGTGCCGAATGCGACTTCAAAACACTGAAATAAATATTAGAGTGAATAAACTCAAGAGATCGTTTCCCCATTTTGTGTTTACGCACTGCTAACGAAAGTCGTTTTAAAGACGTCGGAATTTTCATTGGCTTCTCTGAAAACTTCCCATCTTTATAACGAGACAGCTGTCTCGACTATTTACGGCCGGTCTCAATATTATACTGTCAGTCGAACTCTGGTACATAGCAGAGATAAAAAGTAAAGGTTTATCTGCCATTAACTGCCGTCTCTAAAATCAAAAGTAAGCAAACAGAAGTCAACTTATCGGTAGATAACATTTCAATGACATTTCTATTTCCGGTTTTTACGTCCCTCTGAAAATTTCGTTTTTGCCTGACAATATAATTTTTTATACTTTTATACTTTTTTTATACTTTTTATTAAGTATAAAAAGGAACTCCGTGTTTTTGATTATAAATTTATTTCATTTTAATATTAAAATGAGAATTTGTTCCAAATGTGCTGTAAATTTTGCAGATGAAGTTAATAAAATAATAATAACTGTAACCTCGAACAATGCTCCACTAGTAACAAAACGCAGCATTTGAAGTTTAGTACTGATAGGTATCCCGACTGATGACGGTGACATGTTATTGTCATTTGACATTCGTTTGTGTCGCTTGGTTACCCAAAATACAAACAACTTATGTGTTCTCATAATTTTAGTAATATTAATTAGTTTTATGAATAAATGAAAGACATTGCTCAACAATTACGTGAGTATAGGCTTTATTTTTTATTAAAATAAAATATTTTTTTTAGTTTTCGCAAAACCCTGTCTGTTAGAGAGTCCTGGTTTCGGATTCAACAGATCGGACATATTGCGCGAATTCAAATTCAACAGATGAAGGGTTATTATGTTTCGCAAACACAAATTGTTGCCAAATGTACTAAAAGCAAATTTCTTTTCAGATGAAGTCCAGACCCCTCAAAAGATGATGTGTCTTTCTTTTTAAGACCAATTTAGCTATTGATGTAGCAGGGACCCACTATTATTTCTGAAAAGGCAAAATGTTTTTGTTACAATGGTGGAGAAACTCCAAAGTAAATTCTTAAGATGGCTTTACCATAGGCAGTACGAATACTTCGTAGGTTATCCCTAATTAAGCTAATTAGAGGTAGTATCTCTAACCCCTCAGTGCTGGAACAAGTTTTATTGTATGTACCGGACAACTATACTCACGCACGTCGACGAAGGTTCTTAGCAGTACCAAGATGTAATATGCAGTTGGTGAGAGAATCACCCTTAGTTCGTGCAGTAACTTTGCTCAATGGGATCCTGGCTTGGAACCCAGATCTGGACATATTTTACTCGACATCTGCTGTATTCCGCAGAACGGCCATAGATTATTTACAACGTGTAAATTTTAAACGCTGTTAAGTTGAAATGAACCTGTTATCTTTACATTTATTGAGAAATAAATAAATAAATAAATAAATTCAAAATATATTTTACTTATAAAAAGCTTTGTGTTCTTGTTTTATTGAAATACCTACTTACCTAGAACTTTAAAGAAAGAAATTTTCCACAATTCTCATTCAATGCTGTTTTGTTTAATCTGAATCTAGATACCTACTTATAAACAAATTTGGATTCAGACAATACAGTCATTATATTTTTACGAGGATAATTTCGGCGATCTTGGTATTAAAAAAGGCGGAATCAAATTCACAGGCTTCACACCATTCAATATCACTCATCACTGATTAATAAATCCATGATTCTTTGATATTTTTTTTTACACTACGAGAAATCTACAAATTATCCGTCGAAATCGAGTGATATGAAAAATTCCGACAGTTGGTAACTTTTAATACCGACAGGTATCTGTCAAAGCGTTATTGAGACACAAGTTTTCATTTTTGTATAGACCAACGTACTCTCCGGTATGAGTAGGCCCTCCGAACGGTAGATCGATGTCATCGGTAGATATCTTCTATCCACCGAAGGTTATTCAGACGCAAAAATTGACAGATATGACAGATAACATACTAATGTTTACCCTATCTACAGTTTGTTGTACTACAGTATATTATTGAGACCGGCCGTTAGACGAGAAGCGGCCACTTCAACCAACACTTTCGAAATAACATATCGTTTTAAACACCGACTGACATATGACACATTTCGACATTTTTCAACTTCTCGTGTTTGAAACGTTCGCTTACCATTCCCTTTTATTTCTTTGCTACGGCGCTTGAATCATCCCTGGCTTACGATTCATATCTAATCTTATTTGTACGGAATACGTCAGATTTTAGCTTGTGGTTAAAATACTGTTTCTAATAAAACAATCAATATAATGTGAAGCAACAAGAAGATACAGAATATGTGCTAATTTGTTGGGTTCCGTGGATTAAAAAATATATTTTCTTCAGAGAATTTTATCATCAATATTATGAGTGAAATGCAAGTCTTAATAAAACTTTGTGGCGTTTTGACAAATTCAGGACCATTTAAACATCCCCTTCTGGCAAAGAGGTCTCAAGCTTGAATCCTGAGCACCTTAAACTTTGCAAAGTTATATTTTATTGTAAGTTATATATTTGTTAATAATATGATTTATAATACACTTATTTTAAAATAATTATCGTTTGCATTTATCAAAAGAAATAACCTAAATATTCAAAGGTCATATTTTATAATAATAAGTGCTTATTATATTTTATCTTTATGAGCTTTGATAGAGCATAGTGCGGCAAGATTTGTGCTCATATTATAAATCATTGAATCAGGAAAGATTTATCCAATGTAGAATAACGAGCTCTGTGTGGTTGTTTCGTCTGCTTCTTGATATATGGATAAACGTGGATCCTATTAACCACTTTCTTTGTTAAACTTGTCTCATTACCGTAATTTACTTGGTCTAATATTTGCTCTCTGATCTATTATTGGTAGGTTTCTTATTTGAAAATAATTTCTTTATTCTTTACTTTATCTATTTTAGGTACTTTATAATAATCATTACTTTACTTCATGTAGGTACGTACACCTGTACCCATTTTGTTAATAATGTTATTCTATCTTCTACTGGGTTGCAGTGATAACGTTGCCCGTTTGTTTTGTATTACATCCGTGTGCTTTTTATGTCTATTATTTTGTGTTCAAACAATTGTTAAAATAAAAAAAAAAACATGAAGAAAACATAAATTACGTTTTTACTGTTACGGGTTACGCCTGTTACAACCAGTTGTCATGCCCGTGATTCTATTCTCAATTTCATTGTTTGTATGTAGGTAAGCCTAAAATAATTGGTTATGTATCCTAATTGTTATCACATAATAACGATGCTGTATACACGGTATTTCAGTTACTTAAAAATATTTCAATGGGACGGAACCATTATAATTATTGAGCGCAATATGTGTAGTTGGCCTAGTTTTGTTTTGATTCTGAGTTCTAAGATTAATTCAAACGTGATACGTTAATCAAATTATCACTTTTATTTATTTAATAGTTTATCCTCATTAGTAGTATTCATCCATCATTAAAAATAAGCATTACATATTTCTAGCATATTAAAAATAACATTATAAATAACTCCCAATTCTCTAAATTTATAGGTATTAAATCACATAAAATTTATAGACATCATTATTAAAGACACTGGGAGAGGATAAATATGTTGGTGGGTTATAATAATCATGTCATTCGTTACTAAAGACTTCCAAACATATGTTAGTCTCATGTCCCACGTTTTATTTTTATACTCCTTTATAAAAAGCGTGTATGAAAAGGCGTAAATCATTCCAACAAGGTGCTCAATGGAATGCAAATAATTCAAGCGGAGAGTACTGTTTAAATTCCCTAGATGAATCCGCTCTGAGTCGGCAGAATAATTGAGCCATTCATAAGGCTTGTGATAGCAGACTGGAGTCCCATCGCAGCGCAATGACTAATAAGAAGTTAATCCGCAAATAAAAGTGGAATTGAAACAGAAGTGGAACGCCTTCACGCCGTGTGGGTAGGCTAATGTCGATTTGTCTTTGTCGGCGTCACTGAACTCGTCAGAAATAGATTAAGCGCTCTCACTCCATCTAATGGTGCCTCATTTGTTTGGCTTTCAGAGAAAAATTGCTCTTAAACTCCGCGAGATAGAATCTTGTCGATGAGTTTCGTTTGTTTGACTCAATTCAAACCCACTCCGGCTCTCAATCCGCTTTACCTACGTTTTCAAATTCACTTAACACTTTCAAGTGGCGCCTCTGTAAATTGTTTTAAGCTGTTGTTCTGTTGTTTGTCGCTCACCTGCAAAATGTAATTAGTGTTCTGTTGCAGATTTATTTTTTCTGCCTCGTTTACTTACGTGATGTTAATGTTGGGATTGAGTTTGTTTCGTATTTCGAAAGTTTGAACTGCGCTTGCATCGACTTTTCTCCGCAGACGGCGGATTTAATTAAAGTTTATGTTAATAAGCGCTTAGCTTTCGGTGTTATGAAGTTCTACAGAATTTATGTTCATGTTTCTATATACAATTCACGTTTGCCTAAATAAGATTGTATGACGAAAGCTTAAAAGTTTAAATATCCATACGGTGCGGTAAACTTTCTTTTAATTCGATAGTCTTTTGAATTGAAGTTCATAATAATTTTAAAAAATCACGCTTTGGCTGAATCGTATTTCGTATTCAGCGGGCGCTGAATTTTAATTCAAAGAGAGAAAGAAATTAAAAACCTGCGCTGCATAGACACTTGTCCTACTTCCAGTGAGTGACGAGATGAGAATTGGCAAAGGAAATGAGAACATAAAAAAAATTATATTTAGAGTCAGTACTCTAAATATATTTTTTTATATTTACTTTGGAATGATGTTTTATTGATGTCAGTAGTCTAAAGGTCGCTGCATACGTAACGTGGACACGACGGGGACGGGATATGGACGGGGCATAAATATACGTGCGTGCCCCGTTCCCGTCCTGTACGTTCTCCGTGGCGTATGCACTATCGTTTACATTTTCTATGAAACGATGTTTCCATTTTACGTCTCGTCCCATACGGGGTTAAAACACGTTACGTATGGATCGAGCTTAAAAATGAGCAGGAAAAGTCACTTGGTTATCGCTGCTTGATACCAATCATCGACGCATCGAGACGGCCTAGTACGCAGCGTGGGGCCCGCTTTTTACTCTATCTGAGATACTGCAATCTGACACTTTTAAAAAAACTACACGGTTGATTTTAAGTAGCTAGACAGGCAGGTGAAAACCCCTTTTAACACGAATATTATGTTAGTATATTAGTTCATTGCATTAGAATAAAGAATTATTTTAATTTTGCCGAACCGTAATGTCAATGACACCAAATGGACTTATACCGAATACAAATTTTGAGTTTTGGGAGCGAAAATAATTGTAACAGCGAACATTATGCACAAAGATGCCTCCGATGGTCCTATACCAAAACCAATTCATAGAAGTAGACGTGACCGCAATCCTGCTACGATCATGTGGTCGCTGCTTGACTTGTGTTTTAACTAGGTCATGGTAGGATATAGCAAGACAGCTTATTGTTGAGCTGGCCAAAATTGGCCTTTTTATTATATTGTAATAGTGCATAATAAGCCCCCATTCAATCAGCAAGGAGGTGCAGAACTTCTGAGCACACATTACGAAGCCGAATGGCAACTTCTGTTAAAATTGTTACTTAATATTGGGATTAAAACAAAAAGAAGTGTAATTAAGTGTCAGACCAAATATTAAAAAAATCTAAGTTAAAACATTTAGATTTGTAGGTACTCAAATGAGTACATAGGCTAGTAGGCTCGTATAACTCCATAAAAACTAATCAGAAAAGTATTTTAATTTTAAACCCCTGTCTTGACAGGTCCGCTGAAGAAAAACTATTTATAAATACAAGTAAAAGTAGATTGCACAGACGGGTATGCGAAATATCGCGTGAAATCTTGATTATCGCTTATCGTCGATGGCAGAACAGAAACGAGACAAGATCTCACTTACACGAGGTAGATGAGCACCAACCAAGTGAAACGCGAAATGTGGAATCTGAATACTGTAGAAAAGATAAATCTGTTTTTCGAAGATTTAATGAAAGTTTCACTCTATACATATAGACATTTGAGAAACGTTATGGTTATGGAGTACACTTTATCAATCTATGGTAGGTACTTATGTATCTATAATTTAATTAGATTTCGATTCGACTTTCGAAACGTGAAAATAATTTGTTATTATTTATAAAAGTTTCATAAAAGTAATAGTAGTTATAAGTTTAGAACTTATAAGTTTGAACGTCGGACCCAAATTGAAATTATTCACCTGTAACATTTCAATCTTGTAGATACAAAGGCAAAATAATAATTTGGTTTCTCTAATTTATAGTATTTAATCTGACCGGGAAACAAACCTGGTACCCATTTGATTCGCGTGCATATTATTTTATAAAATATGAAGGCTACCAATTTATAACTGCGGATGTTTGGTCTAACTCCTCTCATGAAACGATTATTGTTAATGCTACGAGTATAAAAAGTCTACTTCAAAACAAAACTTCTTTTAAATGTCTTTATAGCTTCAGAATCTCGTAACTTAATGGCATGAAACAACAATAAAAGTGACTGTACAATTTGCTTTACACTCGAAAAAATTCGCTCCAGCCATCCTGTTTACGTTCTCAATAAAACTATTTCCATGTCGCCACCTTCCTTTATTTGCAGCGTGAAATGAACGTCTCCCGGCCACCCATAGCGCTGACTGGTTAACGCGTTTCATTTCTACTGATTTATTGAAACACCACGCTAAACTCGTCTCGTACACTGCAGTTCAACTTAACGTATAAATGAAATTATATTGTCAATTTTTGAAACTATTTCTAATTCACACTGGATATTTAAGAAACTATTTAAGCGTTAAAATATGTTGATAACTTAGAAATAGAGATGTTGTACGAATTTATTTTAATTATTCTCGTGTAGATAGAGCAAGTTAATGGGAGCTTATATTTAGCTGCAATTCAAAGTTTAAATGAAATTGTACTGTAAATTGTAAAAACTATTTACAATTAATGCAGCTCTGAATTTATGAAATTAAACGAGGATTTAAAAAGGTAGAGAAGATACAATTATAGAAACAAGAGAACAAAATCTCATATGCATACCTAGTTTACTTTTAAACCACTCTAACTCAAAATCACTTTTTTTATGGAAATAGCCGGCAAACGAGCTGATGATTCACCTGATGGTAAGTGGCTATCATCGCCCATGGATATCAGCAACACCAAAAGCATCACTGATGCGTTGCCGGCCAAGAAAGAGAGAAGAAAAAGAAAGAAAGAACTGGCTCTCAAGCTCCCAGCTGGAACACAACGAGTCGTTTGACGGCTGACTCATGCTCCAGGTGAACCCCATGGAAAAATAGTAATAGTACCTAATAATGGTATTAATTAACAATTAAAATCAATATTACCAATATAATCCCTCGAGGGGCCCTACCACCAGCGGGCTGGATTTAGTCGCCTCTTACGACATCCATCCGGCGTGGAATTGGGGTTTGTTTTCTAAGCCGCCCCAATACGGCTTGAATTTAAAGTATACTTATATAGAGTTTACTGGTACATTTTTAAATCAGTATAATCATGTAAGCATTGTGTTAGAAATTATTTATGTACTGAAAAGTTAAGAGAAAAGAAATAAGTTGAAAATAAGTTGTATCATTATCGTGCCACCAAGTGTACAAATAGACATTAACATTGGTTAAATTAATATAAGATCGAGCTTTTGGTACTGGTTTTCTCACGCGACCAGCATGACGGCGTATTTTTACGTGATTTAATTTCAATCAAATAGTTATTAAAATATTCGTGTGTAAATGAGAAATGAGCCGATTCATCGAGTCATTTGTATATTACTTTTTAGTAATGGATTTTATTTTGGATCAGTTATTAAATACTTTTTAGAATAAGGTGCTATGTTGAAATCTAGGTAACGTTGACATGCTTTAAGTTGTAAATAACGTCCCTGCCTATTCTGCGGTCTTGAGTGTCTCATATTTTGTGTATTATCATGTTTTTCTCATTTCTGTGAAAAACTATATGACTAGTGATGGTTTATGGATAGATCTCATAGCAATGATTTTTACAATTATTGCCTGTTTATCACTGCGTTTGTACGAGCTACTTGAAGCATTTTGATTGCGGTTTTTACTGATAGTTACCTAAAAATAGCTTAAGATATTTCTTTCAGTTATTTTATTTTAAGCTTTTCAAAAGTTATGTCAATTAAATAACACATCTGAACATTTTATTCCAGTATGGATAACTTTAAAGGTATAGTTCCTGAAGCAAAATGAGCGGTTACTAAGTAGTAAATAATACGCAATAAAGAATTACACTAGCATTAATAACATAAGCATTAAGAACTATGTTTGATAGAACCCATTTCAAAAGATTAGAAAGAAGTTAACGTACCTACCTTTCTTTGCTCAAAAGTGTACTAGAATTGATTTTGATGATACAGGCATTTGTGTCAGGCTCCTTCATAAAGTCTTTTGGCCTTATTTATAAACTCTCTGTAAACTCATTTTGCCTATTGCACTATTATAATATGCTTTATTGTTTTTCATAAGAGTGAAAGAAACAAAAAATAAACAAACATTTATAAGCCTTCTATAACTTTGCTTGTTTTTATGAATAAGAGGGTTAGTATTTACCATTTTGCTTACTCTGGAGGGTACTTCCGCATAGTTGTTAGCTCCTTTAATTGGTTGTGTAGCTTGAGAGTTTAAACAACAGGCAAACAACCATTCGAGCCTTTTGACGTTGTTTTATTTGTTGGCTTCAACCCATTAATGGCCCATAACTGAATTTGGGTTTCTCCACACGAGGAGGCCTAGAGCATACTCCACAAAGTTGCTCCAGTTCGAATTGGTGCAGCAATGGTAGTACCATGTACTATGTGACAACTGCAGCCTAAATATATTCGAAGCTACCATCATAATTGGAAAATCAACTATGAAATTTTCTTCACGTGTTCAGTTTACAGCATTTTGACGGTCAGCACAATGGTTCATTCCCCGCTTCTGTTTGAGCTGGCAACGCATTGGAAACGTTCCTAATAGTTTAACCATTCAGAATATTCCGTGCCTTATTAGTAATCGGCCTTTCTTAATCAGTTGCTTATCTCCTGTGTTGGTATATTTAGGTATACTTACTACACCTATGTATATTTTTCCTTTTATGTGTCATGTCCAAAATTGAAAATGTGTATCACAATTAATATATTACACAATCGTGTTAACTAAAGTTGATTGAACTATAGGATTTGCAACAATACTTTGCAACAATGCTTTGTAGACTAATACTAACTTAGTAATAATGGATTTCTGCAAAGTAACGCCTGATACTATTAACTATAGGATTCGCTGTTTACGTTGCTCGATATTTATCTATCATATCGGATCGTTTCTGCTCCTGTAATATTACCCCGAATGTGAAGTCACATTGTATATCAGATCAGATCGTAATGATATTCTTATAGTAGCCAACATACAATATCGTCGAATTTATGTCGTATAGTAAAACGGTTTTCAAATTTATTTCATAACTTAAAAGCTCTTCTCGCTTTGATAAACCTATAGGTACATTAACCGGTAAACTTGGAGTAAAATGTATCCAAACTATAACAATAACCCCCAGCTTACAACCCTTAATTACCCAATATTAAGTATCTTCCATGCGAAGACATCGATCAGTTGGAGTTTTATTTTGTAGTATTGAACAGAAATGGATTAAAAGAAAGAAGAAAATTGGATCCCAATTACAGTCCAACAAGACAAACTTTCTTTCCTACTTCCAAGTCGAATCGGTTACAGCAAGCGCACGACATCAGAACTTTCCTTTGGTTTTTAAGCGCTTTTAAACTTTAAATTGATGCAATTCGTAGGGTATAGCAATTGCGTAAGATAAACACGATGTCCTTCGATTAATAAAATCAAACCATCGTGGTTTGTTTATAATATTTGTTATTGTTTAAATTGTTTTACTATAAAAGCAAGTATTATAAGCGTGGACGACATATCTTTATGAATGACACTTGCATTTTTATGTTGCGTTTTTATGTGTTTTTTGGAAGTAGTCGACGAACGAGTAGACTAGCCGTAATACCAAATCACATACTTTTATACAGGCGCTTTAAATCTGCCAGTCAGATTCTGTAAAAACAGCTATTCACTTAAACAAGAAGTCCTGCAATGTTAGTAGTTTTATTCATAAACTTATTTACTCTTTTAGTATTGTAAAGTATTTGATTGCCAAGAGCCTACAAGTTCATCATAAGCAAAATGTTGTAGATGACTATTGCTTTAACTAGACGTTTCTTTTAAAAACGCGTTAAATAAATTTGGCTACACACATTTACCAGGCGCTCCTTTAATGATTAAGTACTATGTTATAATGGTTACTGAATTACTAATAATCTTAATATAAATAGTCTGATTATTTAATTATATTTTACATTACATTTTTTGTTATACCTATCTACATAATTTAGGATTCTGAGAACATTTTAATTTCTTTTCCAATATCCAAAGATTGACTAGCAGATAGGTAGGTATTTTTTCTAATAGTTCAATGGTACTAATACAGTTATTTGGTACAAAGAAGTCTAAATTAATTAATACTTATTACGTCACGTCAGTCACGCAAAAATGCTTGTTCTTTGTTGTATTACTAGTGTTATTGAATTTCTGATAAATGGAACCAAATATTAGGTACCTACATTGACCTATCGATAAAACCAAACCTCTCGAGAAATGAGGCTGTAATCAACTGGAACAATACAATAGGGAGAGGAAGTTTTTTTAATTATTAGTTTCATACACTGTAATCTGTTTTATGTATTATGAATTGATTAACATAATTATAATTTTGAACATTTTTAACATTTTAAATGAGAAAAACTGAAAGAGTAATCAATTTTAAGTAATTTATGTGTATGCATTTTGTATAATAATATATGTTGTTTGTACGTTTACTTATAAAATAATAACGTGAATGTGAGTTTATATTTTACATTTTTAAATTGTCATAAAAACTCGTGCTTGATCTCTTCATAAGAATCAAAATGTAATTAATGAATAGAAAAAGAGAAAACCCTACAATTTTATCTCCACAACATCGACGAATTTAATTTATTTTTGTGGGCTAGTCATCGACTTAATCGTTATCAATAAAAAACCGGTTAAGTGCATATCCGGCCACGCGCAGTGTAGGGTTACCGCGCAGTATAGGACCTCTGAAATGGTCTGTGCCCTATGGTAACCCATAATGTTTTTGAAAGACACCCTTTCAACGACACCCCACACTATGGCAAGACGAAACGGTAAACGAGAAAAAAGCATCCCCACTTTAGCAGTAGGGGAGGCTCGCTGAAATATTTTTTAATATCTTATTTTACGACTTTGTAGTTTTAATGAAATCATATATGTACGTCCATGAAAAATTGCAGTTTTCTAGCACTAAGGGTCTCTGCACTATGCTGCGGACAGACGGACGGACATGAAGAAAATTATAAGGGTTCCGTTTTTTCTACGCAACCCTAAAACTGTAAACGGAAAAAATTGTATTAAAAAATCTTCCATTACATGAGAATAATCTCAATGATTATGATTTTCACCGAAAGTTGACCACGTCGCAACTACTAGTGAGGATAATTATATCCGAGCAACAAGTCTAACCATAAACAATGATTGGGGTAAGGCGACAATGTGTGACATCACTACTGTAACTACGCTACTATTGCAGTTCATCCCCGCACTCGTTTGTCATTCCTTACCCTCAAGTCCCAACCCCTTAGACCCCTCACACCCTCTCATATAAATACAAACACTCGACTCGGAAACCGTGAAATTTAGAAATTCCTTTGTGTTGACGCCTCGGTAGCGGTACAGCTTCGCCTCTATGCCTTTGGATCTACAAATTTTCAGATTTATTCTTTGAATAAATTTCGTGGTAAAGGCTTGTCAGCTTTGAAATTCAATTGGCTCCCAGTCGACACATTGCTGACGAGATCCCCTTGCTTTCAGTGAGATTTTTCAATTTTTTTTTGTCTATACCTTTGAATTCACAATAGAAACACTTCGAACCCCGATGCTGTCAACGACATAAGTTCGTATTAAACCTACTTCTTATTATTATGGAGATCAGAGTTTCTTCAAGTTCTTATATTAACACTTCAGTTCGTTGTTCAAAAAAAAAATAACTTGATATATTCACTAGAATGAAAATTATATTTATAAGCTTCAGACATCAAACTTAAGGTTGCTGTGCACATAATGATATAGATACTTACATAAGTTTAAAGGACACTTTCTGTGTCACTTCTGTGTAACCATAAAGTCAAAAGTATAAATCGAAATCGTCTGTAAATGACAGTGACATGATAAAATGAAATTTCAGTTTTAACGAAAAGTAATTAGATTACTATTGTAATCCTTTGTTCTTTAATCTGAGATTGTAATTCATATAAACCATACTTACACATATTTGATTAATTGAAATGTTAAGTATGTTCAAGCAATATAGAATTACAATTAGATCTAGAAATGAAGATTGATAATAAAAAGCGGCTTGATAATAAACATGCTTAATAATTATCACCGACAAAGGAAATAATCGTAAAATACCTGCCCACTTAGTTCTTGATTAGGCTCCTAAAGGAAAAATCTAACTCATAAATAAATCGAATCCATTGTTTACCAGCATAGTCTATCTACATCTCCATTCTTGGAGAAGCATAAAATCAGTCATTAGCTGTGGTGATGTAGACACTAGAACGATTTCATATTGATAAAGACATAATCGCCTACATTCTTCAACGATGACTAAAGAAATACAATCTAAATATTTAATTTCACTAATTTTATAGCATAATTAAAACTATTAAGAACAATAAAATCAATATGTAAGAATAACCCGGAAGAACAATTAAATACGAAAACGACCATATTATTAACATTGTAATGTTATCGAAAATTAAGTTGGGTTTCACCTGAGTTATATTTATTTCTTGGTATGCACCGATTAATTTAAACGCACGAGTTTGATGAAAAAGTGTATGAATTTAGTTATAAACATGTTTTATGATAACTAAACGGCAAATAGAACACGACAAAGCAATTCAACATTCCGAAGTTGAAACATAAGGCAAACCCAAAAGTTTTAAACGCCTACATCGTATTCCATCGGTGCATTTTAGTATGTGAGATTATCTTTTGATCCTCTACTTATATGGATGCCTGAATACCTAAGTAGAACTGTAAAATCTTTATAGAATCAGCAAAACTTTTTAAACAAATTGTTTATTTATTATTTACACGAACGAATGCATTCGAAAAAATGTGTACGTTTTCTTACATAAATATCCAGCAAATGAATAGACGAATCCCTTGATGGCAAGTGGTCACCGTCGGTCATAACCATCAATAAAACGAAAGTTATACCCGAGTCGATGCCAAAAAAGGAGTGGGGGATATGCATCATTACTCGCTCTCCTACACTGCGTTCAAAACACATAGAAAAGCAAAACAAAATAGCCGATGGAAGATTTCATTTGTTATTTAAATATACTAGGGGATACCCGGCGCGGCGTGTGCTACTACGCAAAAAAAATATGGAAAAAGTAAAAAATAGAAAGTATGCCAATTAAAAGTCTCAAACCATCTTCGTATTATTGCCTTTCAAATGAAACCACTGTGGCCCTAAAATACGAGATTATATATAAATAAATAATAATAATAATAAAAATAAAGTGCACCTATAAGTAGAATTATTAGGATACATAATATTAGACGTTAGATGTGGCTTCGCGTGGATATCGATTTTTTATAAATTTCGCAGTTGTCGTTTCATTGCATTTTCTGAGAAAATTTACCATAGTAGTGTATATCTTTTTTTATACCATCAGGAAGTAGAGATTTTATCAAATAAAAAGCCCACCGATTTTTTAAAAAAGCGGATATTTTGACGGGTAATTTTCGATTGAAAATTAGGGTGATTTTTCCATATTAGGTCAAAATAAGGTGAAAAAATTAATATTTCAAATCAAAAAAAAATACAGTACATTTGAGAAATAAAAAGGTAAGTTCTCACCAAATTTCGTGAAAAAATAAATATTTTTGTAAAAGATAAAAATATAAAATCAAAAACTTGGTTATTTGAACTTTTCACATAAATTTTGAGGTTATGTAAAAAAGTGTAAATACAAAAGTTGTAGATCTTTTTATTACCTACAACTTTGCCTTTTAACTTTTTTCCATATTGGACTTGTAGTTTTGCTGGAAATTGAGATATACCGTTTTTTACCCTTAAACCCCCTCCTCCCCCACTTCCCGACCTCAGATCGCCCGTAAATTATTTTTTCTTTAATTTTTGTTATATTCTCTTCCTTTTGCAATGGGTTTCAACCTACTATTATTTTTTTCATTTTTTTTACCGTTTTCAGAGGTATCGGCACTGGCCTATATCTCTATCTATATCCCTAATTTTAGCCAAATCGGTTAAATAGTTAAGCGTGGTCGAGGAACAAATTATGTTTGCTTACTATAACAATTATAATTATGAAAGTGAGAACGGACCGTAAAATATTTATATTTTTATATTTATATAAATATTTATAAATCACATTCCAATTGTAACTTTATATTATTATTTGTTGTATTTAATCAGGCAAAAAACTAATTTTTTTGGACGTATTACGGTTTTTGTAATGAACAATAAAGCTGGCCCAATTTTGGCGATCTCCTTTTTTTGACATTTATTTCACACAACTTATCTTTCCTCGTGAATCAGTCGAACCAATGTTTATGTCTGCAGTTGTTAAAATCGTGCAGTATTTTTGTGATAATATTGTTGAGATAGAAGTAACATAATCTATTTTATACAACGAATAGTGATTTAACGGGATCTCTGTTAAAAAAGACTAGATTTTTTCGAATGAATAGTTGCTGCTGGCCCTATCGTCTTTTACAAATTTTCGCAGACAAAAAGTAGAGGCAAAGCGAAGAATTACGGATATTTTAATAGTTGGTAGCTATATGGAGTTCTGCCTCCACGGACTAAATTCCTGAACAAATAACTAAAGATGAGGTTGAGCGCCCTGAGTTTAAATGAGTACAATACACAGACATAATCCACTTGGCTCTTAGTTATGGAGAAAAGAGGTGAACATTTTCAGTAAGTTAAAGGCCTGGAAAACGTTCTGAAATTGGTTAATTTCAAAATGGTGCCTTACCAATTCAAACGCGTATATGGCCAAGTGATTAAATTTTTTGAGCTGATTTATTTTCGTGAATATATTATTCCTATCTTCGATTCCTATCATATCCATTTGAGGCGTGATCGGAACATTTATATCAAGACTAGCTTTACATAAATATCGCACAAAAGCCGTGACCCATCGAAGGCGGAAAAGGAGGGACATAATTCAATCAGAGAAGGCAATTCGGTCTTTTGTATGTAAAGACCGCATCCGTATAGAAGGGCCACTACACCACAACTCTTTATACCGACCCAGTGCTTTCTGCTAACGCTATTTTGTGCTATTCACGTTTACGGAATGACGTGTGTATAAAAGCAACTGTTTTGAAAAAACTTAGTCTGCTTTTTCAATTAAATTTTGATGTTCATTGAGTTGTGTTGCTGCGTAGATTAACATGTGCAGTTGTGTACATAGATAAAAATGGATGGATAGATTTTAACTCCACAATTCCGACAGAAACTGATTCTTGAAATGATTAACGAAGCAAAGTAGGGTTGCCAAAACGATAGAAAACTATTAGATTTTTTTTCAATTAGATAATGCAGCTAACTATATAATTTAGAAATCCTTTATGCTGTGACAATCCAAGCACCTTCTAGGGTATTTTAAACCTGCTATCGTTAGCGCCGACAGGTCTCCTAAAGGGCGTCTGTCACTAAACAACTTAAACATAAATTTAAGAGGATTCAACAGTTCGTGACAAATTTCAGTTTTACTTCATTTGACAATTTAAAACTTTCACTAAAGCTAAATTAAAATTAAATAACCCAGGATTAAGTAAAGGGCGTCAATCTCAAACTGAGTGCTTTATCATTAAAATCACGTTAACGCCACCACAATCCATCTGTAGGTACTACTTAAAAGTGCCTATAACAGACTTTACCTACACGATTTGAAAAAAAAACTGTAAAGTGTGCAAACTGTTCAACTGCATAACAGATATTAACATTGCCCCACATCAATGAATGGTTAAATGCTTTCCTTCATCGAAGCAAGTTAACTGTAGATTAGTTCGTGGTGACCCTGCCTGCGAAGTGACGACTTCCGGGTTCGATTCTCGGCCAAGGTAGACATTTATAATATAGTTTATTTTTTTTGTATTTAGCGACCCACTTACGGTGAAGCACAATTTCAGTTGATTTATATCTTAGGATATCTAATCCACTTGACGGTAATCCTATCCTACTTAATATTATAAATGTGAAAGTTTGTTGGCATTTATGGAAGTTTGTCGGTTTGTCGGTAAAAGGAGCACTAGTTGCCCCCCGACCAGGTGGACTGACGACCTAAAGAAGACAGCGGGAAGCCGCTGGATTCAGAAGCTCAGGAACGGTTGGAGTGGCACCAATTAGGGGAGGCCTATATCCAGCAGTGGACTTTAAAAGGCTGTTAGATAAATACATAGATAGATCGATAGATGGAAGTTTGTTACTCTTTCACACAAAAAGTACGGAATTACATGAAATTTAGCAAACAGGTAGACCATGACCTGGAATAAGAAATAGGTTACTTATTATTTCAGAAAACGCAAACAAAGCCGCAGGCTGAGCGCTAGTTCAATATAATTTCACTCCAAAGACGACAGTCGCTCATCAAAACGTGTAATTAGTAAGGAAACAAACGGTAGAGCCTAAGCACTTGAAAGGGACGTCTTGTTAAATAATGTAATTCGTCAGTTCCTACGTTTTCTTTTTAATTAATTTTGACAAATTACCCTACCTTCTCAGTTTCTTTTTGCGCTTTCGTTTAATTAAATACTGAAGTGACACTTACCTAACGGTCCGGTGGAGTGCTCTTGTAATGTGCCGTGTTTAGTGTTTTTGTTAATTACTTACAATGTTTTTAACACCCATTTTGTTTTCTTTCAGTTTACGTTTTTAAGTCTTTGAAAAAATAATTAATTTAGATGAGGTCAACAGTCGTTTAATTTTCAAAGTAAGTTTCTACTATATTATCTACTTCGAATAAAGTTCGTAACTTGATCGAACTATATATTATACATCGGGTAAGCATATTTAATCACATTACATAATGTAATGTTCCATGCAGCCTTAAAATGGGGATCGATGTACATTTTAGGTTTAAATAAAGTTTAGGTATGTAAAAAACACGAAATAAATAAATCTACTTTTTTCTACAAGTAAAATCTTAGGTTCATTAGATAGGTATGATTATGCTAACTAGAAGAGCAATAAGGCAATGATTCATCGCTATCTTAAAAATAAATTTAATCATAACAAATCCCTACACACCCCAAAACTTTATTTGCAAGTGGGGAAAAATTGTCTTTACATTTTTACTGTTATCGCACAAGACATGCGTCTCCCCAAAGTAAACAATACGGAACGCATTTTGCGTGTTCGACTCAACAGCCCAAAATAATAGGCAAATGGTGAGTAATATAAGTTTATCCAAGGGATCATATCCGAGGCACTATGGATATGAAGATAATATTATTCTTGGGGGTTTTAAATTATTTTTGTAGATAGACCAACTGATACCAAGTGGCTATAGTCGTGCAAGAAAAGAGCGAGGGCTCGCATACTGGTTGTCTGACATGGCCAACGAAATTACACACTATCTACTTAAAGGAGAGGACTATTTAAAAGTGATAAAGATTGTAGGCTTTCATGATTTATAACTTTTCATTTCAATAGTGGGCCAATGCACCGTCATTCCTCCTGATAAATGATCACAATTATGGTAACAGATCAGCCCCACTTATAAGCGTCTATTATTAAAAAAATCGCGGATACGTTGTCGATCGATAGGGACGGTGAACTATTTAAAATATCTATTTTTAATGGGTAAAGTGACTCACACATAGGGGAAGTAAGCCCAAGACGGGTACCCAGCCTAAAAAGGGTAGGCAATGCGACATCGTCAGATTGAACGCTGGACTCACTGCGAACAGTGCAACAGCCGCTCCGCACCCCGCTCCATCTGAGGCAGTCACTAAAAAACGAAGCTAGTAGAAACACGTGCGCAGTGACCAAAAATATTTTTTCGTCTGTTTCGATAAAAAATTGCAAGATAAGTTCACATTGATTTTTGCTTTTGCTTAAATGTCTGTCTAATAGTGCTAATTCAGTATCGAAATAAACTTATTCAAGTATATTTTCATACTCAACACACGGATTTAGAGTTAATATTTGAAGGTTATTTTTCGAATAATGAAAACTTCTAGCTAAAAGGCAAAATGGGTAGGGCAAAATGAGTACCTACTCGTTTTGCCCCTTTTTTACGTGGGGAAATCTTCATGGATGCCATGAATACTATTGGCTATGCCGGACTCCTACCGGCTAAAACCACCACGGGTGTACTCCTCTACACCGTCGATCGGGATCACGGGTACGCTCTCGCATTCTTCCGCGAGCCTGACAGCGCTGGTCCTTTTTGAGATCCCTTTCTCAGCATGGATCTGGAGTTTAACCATCCCTTTTTCACTAAAAGGCACGCGGCTCATACACCGCGCGCACATTCTCGAGGCTTTATTTTACTGACGGCTGACACCGTGTCCACCGTCACGACATCAATTCATGGAGGACGGAGAAGGGCCTGGTAGGCCCTCTTCCGACGTCCTACTCTCCGGCTGCAGATTGGGAGGTTAGATGATATCTCCCTCTCCCTCTCCGCAGCTTCTTTCTGCGACATAACCTCCTCGCAGAAGGAAAGTCCCACATCCCAAGACCTCTCGGTTCTGACCATTGCTCTTATTATGGTCGAAAGCGAGAGATCGTCCCCCATTTCTGCGACGAGTTCACGGCGCTCATCCTCCCAGGCTGGGCACACTAACAATGTGTGTTGCGCCGTATCCTCGACGCAGCTGCAATGGTGGCACCTGGTGGTCGGTTCCCTTACTTAGGTACTTTCCGAAACAACCATGTCCGGTGAGCACCTGTATGAGCCGGAAGGTAAACAACCCATGCCGCCTGTTTAACCAATCCTCCAGGATCGGACGGACAGCCTCGACAATCCAGCATCCGGCTCTGAGTTCAGCCAGCTGCTTTTTCCACCTTTCAGTCATCGACTGTTGAGCATGGAACTTCCACTCTTCCATTTCTCTTGGCGAGGGTACAATACACCGGGCCCGGATCCGATCGCCAATCATATAACGAAGCTTAAGCATCCCGCCAAGACGCACGCTGCCTCAAAGGAGATGGTGCGATATCCTCGAATGACTCCGATAGCCATCACCCTCTGAGGTTTTCTTAAAAGGGCGATGGTTCTATCAGTCAGCTCTTCTTCCCATACGGGAGCTCCGTATAAGGCCATAGATCGCAACACTCCTAAATAGAGGCGTCTGCTACTTTCTTTAGGCCCCCCGAGGTTTGAATAGAAAAGAATAAAAATAGAAGCAAAGAAAGTAAGTATGAATGAAATGAATCAATGAATGAATGAAAATTTATTTTAATATAGTAGCAATGGTGCCTGGCTACAATAAAGGCTAATTACTACAACTGATTTCAGTGTTATTGCGCATTGTTATATTCCTACCCATCTTAGGCCGGCCTTCCGTTTTGCCCGAGCCTAGTACCCATTTTAGGCCCCCCCTACGGGCAAAATGAGTTTTTTGAAGGTTTATGTTATTTGCTCATAATAATTTTGCTGGTGTAGTTTTAAGTAATATGACCTAATTTTATCAAACTATATTAAAGTCCCTTACACGCATCAACTTAAGTCTTTAGAAATTATGTTACTAACATGCTCAAACTTTAATTTTGCCTTAAGGTACCCTTCTTGGGCTTACTTCCCCTAACTGAGATGAAGATTTTGTCGTGAACATAGTTTTTAAACTTGTTGGCTCCAAATTTTAAGGGATATCCCTTAGTGCTTTCACTGCTTTATTTCACGATCCATTAAGTTTTTCTGTTTGCATTTTTTAACATTCGTTACCCTCGACGGTATCCCTTTTGCCGACAACATTCTTAAGGCTGAGGTTCAAACAATTTTAAACTTTATCTTCTTATTATTAGTGATTAGAATCTTTTATCGAAAAAATATAAAGATTTTATATTCAACAGTTTTACGATTTTAGTTTAAGGACGAAGAGTTTACTTTAACGAGACAACTATAATTTTAAATAATGAATTGCTTTGAGAATTTCTTACATATTTTTATTCATTTTTATCAATTCGTACTGGAGCAGTATGGTAGATGCCTTTTATACGAGTAGTAGGTACGAGAGACACGTACCTTGTTCGTCAGTTCGTCGTTATATCAAATTAATATGTAAAATTTTAATTTGTTATTTCAATAAAAAGTGTGGTTTTGTGTAGTGGAGAAAAAAAAAGTTTTTCTTTAAAAATCTGTTAATTGGTATGTCATTTGTTAACAGTACTAAGCAATCTTTATCAAAAAAGTAACTAAAAACTAGAATTAGATTTTTGCATGGAAAATATTTGATAAAAACTGGTGTAGCATTGTTTTTAAAGGTACACATTCCTAATCAATGATTTTTAATGTTTGTTTGTTTTTCTGCGCGTTTTTATTCCCGCTAATCATTTTGGAAGCGGTTGTATTGAAGCGAGCACTTAGTTTTATTTTAATTTGTTCACAAAATAAAATATACTATGTCAAATTAAAGCATTGTATTTGGTCTAAACATTTTTTTCCGAAGTTCTTCCTGCGTATGAAGGGCGATTACTAGTTTCAAATACTTAAATTCTCAAAATATTTCCACTTCGGTATTTCCACTTTAGTTCGGGATAGAATTGAATGTTTAAGCGTAAGTATGTAGCTTGCTTTCGAGTAAGCGTGTGTTAGATGGGATCTAGAAACCACAAATACCGAGCCGAGAACTCTGTGTACAGTGTCTGGAAATTACCTTACCACAGCCTATATCGACGCCATTATAGGCATGTTTAAACATAGCTTATTAAGTGCGGAAATCAATAGAACAACATTTAAGTATTTGTATATTATCTGAGTTCAATATTGTAAGGATATAATGTAATGTAATGAAAATTATGAGCCCGCATTTGCAAGAAAAATTTTTACTCTACAAATATCATTTGACTCTGAACCCCGCTACTTTTTTTAGGACTAAAATTAAAACATAAGGGTTATTATAGTTTTACTCGTTATAGTTCAGCGTGTAAGCTAAGTGATAATTATATATTGGTTTCGAATCATATTATTACAACGAGAGTGATGTGAAAATCCTTGGTGACGTTTATCTCAAGAATGTTAGGTCTAGTGTCTTGCGAAATCGATACCTAAGCTACCTACAATATAATTTAGCAGCTATCCGCCTGCGTGCGTCTTCGTTAGGCCTGTTTCATACTAGTAACCTGTTTCTTCGCATCGGAGAATAATATTTATGGTTATAAATACATTTAAAATAATACTTTAGTCTTTGTTGTAAAAAAATTAACTAATTTTTATATCTCCACCAAATTCTTATGGTTATAAACACTTCTCTGATACCTTTGGTCTGACTGATGTATATGGGTGACGATGTCCATTGCACTTACCATCAGGAGGCTAAAAGGACATTCAAGACAAAACATTTTTCATAAATATAATATCATAATTTTTACAAGATAAGTAGTAGTCATATTATTAGTAGAGGTGACAGTTTATCATCTATATAATATCTATAGAATTAGATATACTGAGAGTCGTTACGTTGAGATTACTCAGATCATTGGTATTCAAGCACATTAAGATAAATACCTGATTGTAACCTACCTTCAGAACGCTAAATTAGGGTATTCGCGTTGACAAAATATAAATCTTTGTGGCATCAGAGATGACTAAGTAGGTAGTTATTAGAAATGTGTATAATTATGTAGGTGTTAGTTAAACATATGCTTTGTCTTCAATATAAATCCATTTTTGATATTGGTGGAATACGGTGTGACATAAGAGATGTTTAGACATGTGCTAGGTTTCCGAAAAGGCCAAATGCATGCTTAAGAACATAATATTTAGGGGCAGAGGTCCACTAAAACTATCTAAGTATACTAAAACTCTAAATAACCACCAAGAGTATATGCTGAGCGCTGTAGTACTGTCTTAACTTATGCTATGCCTTCCAATGCATAAGTTATGACAACAATCGAGGGCTTAATTTGTCTAATTAGGCAACACGTAACATTGGATGTACTTACTTTCAACACAAAAAAGTCGCTACTTCATTGAAATCACTTCACTACTTTTTCATTATACCATTCAATAGAATAAATAGATATGAGTACCGAAAACACTAAACTTGTTTTGTTTGATGCCGTTTTTTGGTATTGACAGCATTTTTTATTTGTCCGTTATAAAGCCTGGAGTACACAGACACATCGAATGCAAACAGGAGGCTATAAAATATTCAATGAACGCATCGATCGTTCTAGATACGTTTATTTTGCGGCAACATAACGTAAACGCGCCCAATAACGCCACCCCAAAATCTGCATCCAATACCGACAGTTTTTTTAATCACTATTTTAAGGCATACTATAGATTTCATGAAAGTTGTGGCCTAAAAATATTTTAGGTATGTATATTGAGAAACAAAAATAATAAAGTTTGTGTCCGTAAATAATCAGCAAACAGAATTATTCGATAATAACTGAGACGCGCCCACAACGGACGCCCGTCTCATAGTGTTGCGCTCCCGGCTACGTAAGTAAACATAATTATTACTTAAGATAAATTAACTTAAATAAAATGTGTATACCTGCAGGCAAATGTGTAAATATAATAAATAATATATTGGTTTTCTAGATTCACATCTAATATTACGTTTCTGACTATTTTTTGGGGTTTAATTCGAATTTTACCTTAAAGCGGTAATAGAAACATAATATTCATAAATTGCTTCTAATACCGCCTCATGGCGTTGTTAGATGTTTTACAACAGTTAGTATTTTAGATTTTATTTCTTTTAATACGTTATTTACGATGTTTCTTTTAACTTGTTTGATTCTTAAGAGTATATTACATAATTTGATCAATTAACGCCATACATTTTGTCTCATAGATTTTCTTTTAAACAAGATTCGACGTAAGCAATAATTTTTAGTAATGTATGGCAATGTATTTTAAATAATATCTTATATCAAAACTAAGAAACTTTTTGATAACGAAAAATAATCATAGCAATGACATCCATCAAAACACGTTTGCATTAAAGCAGAAATTTTAGCCAGTTATTGTTTATTTTTGCTGTCGCTAATAGAATAAAGCAATCTTCATACTTAATTCTATTACCGACCCATACGGTCTTATTTATAAAAATCTCTTATTGTAATCGGTCGGTCGGTATGACGCAGTTTTCCAAACGCAGCCCATCCGAGTTGGATTCTACGAGTGACTTCTTTCTCGAAGTTGGAGTTACCCATCTGGATCAGTTGTCCTAGGTATTGTATTGTCCACAAATTCAAGAGCAGCGCCATCAACAACAACCGGTACGGGTGTGACATGGACATTCGACATGATTTTCGTCTTGTCCATGTTCATCCTAAGACCCACCCATTGTGAGGCGCTGTTCAAGTCCCCAAGCATTGTACCAAGTTCTTCCAGGGAACCCGCCAGAATGACTATATCGTCGGCATATCGCAGGTGTGTGATGTATTCGCCGTTGATGTTAATGCCACGTCGTTTCCACTCCATCAGCTTGAACACGTCTTCCAACGCAGCGGTGAACAGTTTTGGGGATAATTATGACATCCCCTTGTCTACATTTTTAGTATAATACGGGTACTCACGATATATGTTTTATGCGCCGATATTTCGACCCAGTTACAGGGATCGTGGTCACGGCTAGACTGCGGTGGCGCGGAGAAACTCTTGACAGGTTGACAAACGACGTTAATATTAGTCTTTGACGGATGACGGATGTCAAAAACTGGATGTTGGATGTCGGATGACGTTTGACACTAATACATCAGTCTGTCTACCTTACGTCTCGATCGTTTCTGAGCTTTGTGAACCATGTCACGACATACTACACTAACCACATCTTGCCGTACAACACTCGACACTTTTCGAGATTTACATAAACTGACCACTGGAACCACTGGTTTGAAATCATGTATCCCCTTGTCTGACACCTCTCTGCAATTGGATGGGGCTCGTTGCTATGTCGTGTACTCTGACGGACATGGTGGCAGATGAGTACAAACATTTCAACACCTCGATATACCGGTAGTCGATCCGGCACCGCTGGAGAGAATTTAGTACCGCCCAGGTCTCAATAGAATGAAAGGCTTTCTCATAGTTCACATAGGCAACACATAACGGCAAATTATACTCCTCGGTCTTTTGTATAATCTGCCGCAGTGTGTGTATATGGTCTATGATGCTGTAGCCTTTTCAGAATCCTGCTTGTTCGGGAGGCTGGAAGTCGTCAAGCCTGCGTGCAATGCGATTTGTGAGGACCCTCGAAAACAGCTTATAAACGTGGCTCAGAAGTGCAATGGGCCTGTAGTTCTTCAAAAGGGCATTATCGCCCTTCTTGAAGAACAGCGTCACCACACTTCTGCTCCACGCTTCCGGGGTAGTTCCGGTTGATGATGGAATCGAACAGTTTTTGGAGCGCCACTAGAAAGGGTTTCCCTCCAGCTCTCAGAAGCTCGGTTGTGATTCCGTCATCTCTCGGTGCCTTGTTGTTTTTAAGCTATTTGAGAGCCTTTCTAATCTCATACAGGCTGACGACCAGGATATCTTCGGTGTAGTGTCGGGTCAGTTTAGCTCGCTTGTCGCTCTCCTCGCGAGGAGGTGGAGCTTGAGAGGAGGCATACAACCGTCCGTAGTATCTCTCAGTCTCCCTCAGAACTTCGGGTTTCGACGACACCATGGTGCCGGACTCGGTCTTCAACCTCGTAAGCTGACTTTGCCCAATAGACAGATCCCTGGCGAACACTTCTGAGCCCTGGTTTCGCTCAATAGTGCTTTTTACACGATTTGCGTTGTGTTTTCGCAAATCGCGTCGCCTGCACTTGGAGATCTGTTCATTGAGCCGTCGGTATTCCCTCATAGAGGTTGGAGACTGCACACATAGTTCTCGTCGATCCCTCATAAGACCGAGAGTTTGTTCTGAGAGAACCTGAGATCTACCACTAGGGTGGGTCTTGAAATACTTCGACCCTACCTCGTGGACAGTTGTTACCATCCTGGTGTTATACTCGTCCACTGACGTGCACGATTCTCGATACGCAAAACGGTTTTGCAGCTCTAGTTGAAAGTTTTCGGATCCCTGGATTTGGATAGGTGTTGGGCGAAGCGTAGACTTCATCAGGCGTGACCGTTCCAATTTCAGGTCGATATTTAATGTGCTTCTTGCAAGTTGGTGATCGCTTCCGATTTTAAACCTGCTGATCACAGAGACATCATTAAATATGTGCTGTTTGTCTGCCAGAATGAAGTCTATCTCGCTTTTCGTGGAACTATCAGGACTAATCCAAGTCCACTTGCGTTGCGGCTTCTTTCTGAAGAAGGAGTTCATCATGAAGAGACCTTCCTTCTCCAAAAAGTTAGCCAGCAAGTGTCCTCGGTGGTTCCGTCGTCCAATGTGTAGGACCGTAGGGACCCACTTTCATCTTGGCGCCGCTTTGCATGCCCAGTCTCGCGTTTGAAGTCCCCCATCACAACATTGAAATGAGCTTTAGAGGTATATATGGTTCTGCTTATGTCCTCATACATAACCTCAACCTCATTGTCAGGGTGTGTTGAAGTCGGATATACCTGTACAACCTTCAACGAATACCGTTTGGATATTCTGAGTGTAAGGTACGCTACCCTGGACGACACGCTCCCAAATTGCACAATGTTGTTGACGAGGGACTTGTGAACGAGAAACCCGACACCACCTTGGGACAGATGGTCGCCCTCCCAGTGATAGAACAAGTTTCCGGATTTGAGTATTATCGTGTCCTCCCCCTCTCTTCGGACTTCAGATAAACCCACAATACTCCAGTTTAACTTGTCTATCTCTTCTTCCAGCTCTTTCACCTTGTCGTCGGTCCTCAGTGTCCTATTGTTATATGTTGCCAGGTGCAGAAGTCGTTTTTGAGATTGGTAACCCGATCTCTGCCGGTGATTCTTAACACCCCCTGCCCCGCCGTTACCATAGCCGCTACCGTAACTAGGAATAGCGGGGCTGCCGGGGACTTTGGGCCGAGGCTTGGTTGTGGCTATCATAAGGGGGTTGTAGCCGGTAGTCACCACGCTTGGCCAGTGCGTGTTGGTGACCGCAGTAGATGTTCTTAGTCCGCAGGGAGACACTGCTGCCTGTCTCCTGGAATATCCTATTAGTCGCCTTTTACGACATTCCAGGAAGTAGTAGGAGTGGTGCTATTCTACAAAGTGGACCCGGCACCACACGGGGGAATCATACCTATTTACAATGATTAAATTGGGGTTTATTTACAATGATTGAAGTTTTACGTATTGATTTTGGAACGAAGTTCCTTATCGCGCGTTGCGAAAGGGGGCTAGACGGAAAATTACGAAACTTTTTGATTCTTACGAATGACGACACTTTTTTTGAAGTGATTCACAGAGTTTTACAGAGATGGCGCTGTACAACAAAACAATACTTAAATCGAAAGGAACTTCGTTCCACCCGGGTGTCCCTTGACACCTCTCATGTTTTTATTATTTACACAAGCCTTAACAGATGTCCAAAATGCTCACCTCCTCGAGTGATGCAGAGTTCAGCACGTTTGCACAAATTGTCCTTTACGCGATTTAGCACAAGAACACTTCACTTCGAACTTTATCAAAAGCAGTCACTATTCTTAATTTTAATTCATCTCTGTTCGAATACTCCGTAGCATACACAACACTTTTAACCCCCCCCCCCCCCCACAAATAGAAATCCATCGGTGTGAGGTCCGGGGAGCGCACCGGCCATGGCACAGGTCCTCCTCGCCCTATCCACCGATCACCGAAGTGATCATCTAAGTATATTATGTATGTCTGTAATATTTTTTATTACTTCGTATCGTCCAAACGGCTGGACCAAATAATACAATTAAGATATCGTTAGATTCGGTTTGATAACCCAAGTATTCTTAAATAAGTGTCATTAAAAAAATGGTGGCTGTGAGATGTCACTGTTTGAAATATCAAAAAATAAAAATAAATCGAATAATGCAATATGGGTATCAAACTAAAGAGCTCAGCATAAGGATTTTAAAAAGGTATAATATCATGATACCTTTTTTGATGGCAGGCAGCTTTTTAATTTTATAGTTTAGTGGTCGGTAATAGAAACATAAAAAACGGTATTAGAAACAAACATCATCCATGCGTCGGTAATAGAAGCAATCGCTATTTTAGATTCAATTATTATTTATTAAATATTGTGTGATTTAATACTGAATTTACGTACTGAATATCATAGGATATTTAATCATGTTAAAGAATAAATTAAAACACCTTTTCTGGCATAACAGCATATATCAAATTTTCTGAAGTTCATACAAAGTCGACTTAAACTGGCGGTAATAGGCGCGTTTACCTTAGTATGTTGCAACCGGACGCAAATGTATTCCAATGTTGGGATTTACCAGCTTTTTTATTTAACCTTTCAAACTATCTAGTATTGAATTTCTACAGCTGGGTTTCACCAATCAATATTCAATTTATATGTGCAGCTGATGTGGTCACTTTGTTAAATACATTTTATTCTATTAATTAATTTATTTACTTGTTTCAGCCGTTACAATTTGTATATATTTTCTTGAGCACTTCCATCCCATAGAAGGTATGGATGTTGTCGTCAAACCATGTCAGAGGCCTTTGAATGGCGAAGAAATATTCCATACTTGCCACTAAGATAAACACTGACTTCTCAAACGGCAACGAAATAGCGTTTGGAAAAACGGCCTGTACATAGCTCTTCGATTAGAGGAGAAACTCTGTCCCTGCTAATCAATCGCTTCAAAGCAATATAAATGTGTATCTGTTTTTTTCTGAATAAAGGAAATTAACGAAGTTTCAAATTGGTTAGTGATCATCCAAAAATAAATAATTACAAAATATTAAGTCCGCCCATTGTATTAAATTTACAATAAAGGATTAAATAAATAAATAAAAAAAAATATGTTACTTGGAAAAATCTTGAAATCTCATTACTTAATTAATGTTTTGCTGTTGCATTCAATTCACTATACATAATTATAACAGCTTTTAAAATATATAAAAGCCAAGAGTGGATTCATCGTCTTCACTGATGCGTTTTAGTAATCTCTATTTGAAATATTTTTGTTTGTTATTTAAAACAGTAGTTAACAACATTGTTTTCCATTGGCATGATACGTTGAAATTATTTTATAAAAAAATTGTAGTGATATAACATTGTGCACAATCAAATTGAATACGTTAAGAGAAAAGTTTTTAGGTACACGTTTTGAGGAATTAAATACGAACATGGGGGTTTGTGGATTACCACGGCTAAAATTAACATAGAGAAGTACAAAAATATTAATTTTTATACCTACCACATGTAAAGTAATGTTTTACAATTTCATACTTTCACTAAAAATTAAAAATTAAATAAATAGTAGTTTAAAAGAACACAAAATATGTTAAGAAGTAGCCTGTATATGTACACAAGAGCCTACTTTTTACTCGTAAAAAAGGGGACTCTGTTCTCTTCTTTACAATAGGTCTCTTACATCTTTGAACCGATGTCTAAAGTAACTTACATTTCATAGTTAATACGTTGTTACATTTGTTATGGAGCTTCGGTGTTACAGACACGTCAAACTTATAACACCCTTCTTTTTGCGCCGGAGCTGCGGAGGTTAAAAAAAGAAAATGTGTGCAATTCACACGTGGTAGAAGTGAAACTTTCCAAAATTTTGGTTTCAAGATAATGAGATGAAAAAGCAATAAATCGAATCTTAAAGCAATAAATCGAAGCGCCATCTATGAATACAACTTAGCACTTTTTAAAAATCTATCTAGCAATAAAACGAATGTTCTATCTTACTCCTCTCGCCATCTATGAATACAACTTAGCGTTTTTACTGTTTGTATAATCGGTTGGTCGATCGACAGAATGAAAGAATGAAATTCTTATTTTTTGTTGATAAATTCTTTGAAAATATTTAAAAGAGCATTTGAAAGTATTTAAAAACAGTATATAAATAAAACTAAAAAAAAAACTAAAAAAAAATTACTGAGAGACGCGAACCTGCGCATCAGGTATTGTGTATCTACGTCCTGACCATTGAGCTACGGAGGAGTTAAGTTGAAAGTCGAAATTAGCGGTTATATTATCTTACCTGTCGTTGCATCCGATTTCAAATCACTAACGATTCTAAAGAAGTTTCACTTCAAAAATATAGTTAGATAACTTTGATTTTAAACCGTATTCGTTCGACGTCTCTTACGCGTGCACAATAGGTTACGAAGGTCAGTTGCACTACAAAAGTTAGAAGTTTGTAGCACACAAACGGATGTTGGCGACAGTCACCCTATTTGGAATCGGTCCAGACTCACAAAACGAGCTTTTATGCTGCTTCAATGTGGTAACTGAAAACGTATCGAGCTTGACCGTTCCGTGTAAATTGCTGTTAGGTAACCCGCATAACTCTATACCTACTCTGTAGTAGAGTAATGGTTCTGGTTTTCTGAAATCATATCATTATTGTAACTAAAAATTATAAAAATATGAGTCTCATCAGTCCCACGGGATAAGCGAGACTTAATTATGCTAGACAGCTGGCGGTCCCGTCACGAAACAACTTAGCGGGACTAGTGGGATAGACTAACAATATTATATTATATAATTACTTTATTATCATATAAACTTGTTATAAATCGATTTACTATTTACTAGGGGTATTAACGCAACAGATCCTATAACAATATTTTTTTGAATTTTACAACTAGAAAAATGTTTTCTCGTTATATCTCATAGGGTGGTATAAATATTGTGTGTTTTCTATGAGTTTTATTTTGATTTAGGAATAGAAATTTCCGAAATATTAAGTTTAAATGCTACGACCAACAGCTAGTACTCAATAAAATTACAACTACGAAAAGACACGCACTTGGCCGGTTCCTTATGTATTCCTTCTTATGACTGCAATAAAATAAAAACCAGCGTCTTAAAAATATGCATTGGAATTCAAATATCATAAACTGAAATTACATAAAATTTGTCGACAGTAAAATTAAGTAGGATAAGGTCCTTCATTGCAAGAATAAAAAGGGTTTTACATTTTCGTCCGTGGTGAACTGTGGTTGTAAAGCTTTTGAAAATAAAACTTTAATAACTCACACTTGTGAGTTTAAATGATACGGCAACGCATCGGTGATGTCAGATGTCTCTACTGTACATGGGTGACGAAGACCATTTACCATTATGTGGCTCGTCTGCTCATTTTTAGCTTGCTCATAAAAAAGACGCTGCTATTATAAAAGTGTAAAATAAGAATAAAAAAAAATATAGACTCGCTAGAGTAAGACGGAAAATGTCTTTCCATGGATATTAAATTTTAAGAGATGTAATTTAGTCGGTACATCTGTGGTGTTAGGTGTAGTGGTTTTGCAATCAGAAAGGTGGACATTTGCTAACTCGTGAGACTGACTATCCCATTAGCTGAAATCTTGAGATAGGAATAGTACGCTTTGCTGGAAACGTGTGTTAATATCTTAATTAGGTAAACGTTAAACAATGTTGTAATTATTTATAATTTTCATTACATTATCGATAACTTTTGATAACTTTTTTTTCTAGTAACCTCTATGAATTATAAAAAATTCTAGAACTAAAATGTACCGTCAAAATAAGTTATTTTTTCGAATGATTAGTTACTGTTGTGCTTTACGCGGACAGATGCGAAAGAAGGGTTAGAGGATCCATCCATCCTTAAAAACCGACAAGAAAATAACACCCATCCCTCCCTGTGAATGTTTCTTGATTCTGTATGACCCACTTTATCCTGTTGTCATCTCAACTTAAAAATATGAGAATTATGAGTAGGTATCATCTATAGAGAGTAAAATTTTAATACAAAATATCTTTACAGTTTTATTATTTAAAATAACTTAATCATATTGGTATTTTTTAATACACTAATGATTGTATTTTTTTTGAATCTTTACCATTTCAAAAATTTGTTTATCTTGGAGGAGAAGAAAGGAAACTTTTTATGTTTGGAGTAAAACTAAAATATATTTTATACCAACCATGTCTTAATTTCTTGTGGTGTTAAGTCAGTTGCAAGGTTTAGATAGCTTACTTGCAAACTTGGAAATCTTCGATCCTAAAACCTTCCTGTCCAGTAGTTTCCAAACTGCCTAGTCGTGTAACCTCAAACTGTCTAGCAGACATTTTGCGGTTGACTTCGGAGACAAAGTGCAGCTAGTTCCGCTACAAATATTCGCTTTCTGGAAAGTTCCAAATTCCTTTGGAGGGAATGTTTAAATCAAAAAGGAGATCAATTACCAGCGACAACATGGCAATAGCTGTGATACAGGACCCATTAATACTGATCCTTATGTAACCAAGAAGGTCCTGTAACGGTGTATTTCTTATTAAACATTCCTCTTGTGTGTAATTGAGAGGTACTTTCAAGAATCATTACATCTTCATCATGAATGATGGTGAGTTTCTTATGCATAATTTATTCATCACTTACTCGATGTTGATTCGTTCGCGGGTCGGCGACCCGAAGTGCTGAATCGTCATTAAATTGGTGAATTTGCATAATAAAGGGTAATTGCTTCGATAACATGACAGTAATACATAAGTCTACATTTGTATTACTTGTTCCTGTATAAGGAAGAAGTTTTCAGCTTGTTAATGTTATTGGGGTTATAAGTTTATTTAATAATTCTTTGATACTTGAAACGTTACTTTGTTGAAGCCAATTTTCCATTGAAAATAATTATAAATATTTTTTTTGGATAGTTTTAATTAAATTCAGATAAATGCGTTATGGTGTGTCCACGTATGCATGCAACCGTCTTACAATAAATAGATCCTTCATGAGGCTCGATGTCCCTTCTTAGAAGGATTTTTAAAACGGAATGTCATCATCATGTCCGTCCGTCCATCTACAGATTAGCTAAGAAAACCTTACTACTAGAAAGTTGTAATTTGTCATGGATATATACACGTCGAAAAATTGGTCGATTTAAATCCTATAAAACAGCTTTTAAACACATAAAATGGATGTATTTTCTTGCTCACTCACCCAAAACTGTGGAGTATCATTAGATAGATAATTAATTTTAAATGAAAAATACCACGGTTATGTAGGATCGACAAAGATATGAGTAAAAGTTTATCAACTCACAGCTACACGTCTTTTTACCCATCTGCTAAGGAAGGGTTATGTTTTTACAATAAAGTATTACCCAAATTAGTGCGTGATTCACCTATTGGAATGTTGAAGTGACATGAAAGCACAGGTGTAACTTAATGATATTTTAGTATAGACAAATTAATGTAAATGACAAGGACGCCTGGAAAAATAATAATGATGAATCCAGTTCCGCGTAGGTTAGAAACACCTTTCAGAAGCGATTACGGAAGCAAAAAAACGTCATCAAATAAATATAATAATAATAATATTTATCTTAACTTTACGTTACAATTTAAATCTCACAAAAAACCTTTAAGCGACACACACACACACACACACACACACACACATACATTCAAGCACATTTTTATTTATTTATATTATATTATACAAAATAATAAAATTATATCGTATGGTATTATTATTTGGAGTAAAGCAGTCGACATTGATTCTTTGTGCTGCAAAAAAGGGCAATTAAAGCTCTTTTATGAGCAATGTACTAAGCTATCCCTACAGTATTTGGACCTCGGCTTAGGGTGTAGTTTGGAAGAGGAAATCGAGACGAGACGGCTGGTCACACGGAACTGCCACGTGGACATGGTGGACATGGGTGATACGTGAGTACCGACGTTATCCAATAAGATTTAGAACTAAAACTGAACTTTATAGGAACCCAATGAGCAAGGAAAGTTTGGACTTAGTATCTTGAGTAAGTACCTACTCGTATCTTAGTAGAAGTTTGTCTGTTCCCTACATCGTATACCTATTGCATACTTATGGATACCATTTTAATATGCCACTAATGTATTTCCACAGAAATTGTCCGTTATCCTTTTTTATATAACACACGAATATTTTTATAATATTATTTTTGAAGTGAAACTTCTTTAGAATCGTTGTGATTTCAAACCGGATGCAACGGAAAAAACGACAGGTAAGAGACACAAATACAAAAATGTGTAGGATGAAGCCAGGAAAGAATAAGACAGAAATATTCGTCAGTTAAAATAAATAAAAATGACATCGCGATAGTAAAAATGCTAAGTTGTACATACATACATGGCGCGAGGAATAAGATAGAAGATTCGTTTTATTGCTAGATAGATGGCGCTAGCTGCTCATTTTACTCTTCATATTATGTTAAGAGATGGCGTTAGTTACCACTGTTTTCTTTTTCTTATGTTCGTAGTTATCTTTTAAAAAGTGCTAAGTTGTATTCATAGATGGCGCGAGGAACAAGGTAGAAGATTCGATTTATTGACCAAAATTTTGGAAAGTTTCACTTCTACCACGTGTGAATTGCACACATTTTAATTTTTTTATGTTATTTTATTTATTGAGCGCACTCAGAAAATAATTGTTAGGTATATAAAAAGTCAATTATTGGGTAATGATCAAAGACAGGTAATGAATATAATGAAGAATAATTTTACATAATCTCAAAATGTGTCGTTAAACGTCAAATACGGCGTCTTCCTGGTCTTCATACCTTCATAATGTTATGGAACTTGCTCCACAGGTATACTGTGTTAATCAATCTGGTTTATCAATTAATATTTTATTTATTCACATCATTGTAGAAACGCGACCAAAAATCCGGTTAACATTTAAAATGAATTTAAACTAAGAAGCTATAACATACAAAAAATAATAATAAAGTAGTAAGTTTGTATATTTTTGTCCATAATATAAATCTAAAAACTGATGTTTATCATCGATGGGTATAAATTATAATACTAAAAATACTTAAGGACCGTCCGTAAGGAAGTCTTCAAGTTCATACATAACAAACCTTGAATAAAATACTGTTGATTTTTGTAATGCAGATACCATACTAAAAAACCATAAACTTTCATAATTAGGATATCATAATTATAGGCTAATCAATGAACAACTAACTCCAGTCAACTCCCCAGAAACGAGAAATACTGCTAAAAGTTCTGGCGATAAAGCAAAAACGGTGCCGAAAATTATGTAGTTTCCCGCTCTATCGTTTCCCGTTTAACCGCATCACGATTCGTGAAATTCTTTTTGGGAAGTTGGTCGGTGGCCAATTAAGGCAGCAGGCGCCGACGTCCGACTTTCTTCCGGTCTCCTACGACCGCTAAATCGCTCTCCCAAGCTGTGTGTAGGCATTAACTGGCGATCTCCTGTGGGGATCCATTTTTATTCCTGTCTTAATTTATCTGTGAATTGCGATGCTTTTGTCCGAATGAAACAAATTTTGCTTTTAGTACAATTGTGTTACTGTTCTTTGAGTTTATTTTAATTCTGTTCTGGTATTTGGAGTCTCATTTAATTTTATCAACGTTAAGTTTAATGTGTTTAATAATGTAAACAAATAACTTTTTATGCTTATGAACAAACAGAATATGTATGCAAATTTCGAATAATTAACAAACACTTAATCAGCCAATGATACAGATAGTCTTGTTTACAAAAGAGACCTTAACGAACTTGCGTAACAAAGTAGCAATTAATGCCTCTCCGCAGACGATACGCTAATCGAAACAGAATCATTTGCATACGGACACTTCTGGGCTTATAAATTTGGGAGGAATTAAAACAGCGCCGAACATTGTCGTTGAGACTTTATATCCATGTCATGAAAACAAGGTCGTTGCACCAGAATGGGCTTTAAAACTGTCGGCGCGTTATTCCTTAATTTACATCGCGTTAATGTACTAAAAGTTTGGTGTATTATAATGGAAGGACCTATTTGGCAGGAAAATATATCGTTACGCTTGTAACTTATCTTAAATAAGTAAGGCAACAGTTAAGGCGTGCGCAGTGCAGCATCCCGAAACTGCGTCGGTCTGAACGGCGCCGGCTACTTGGCAGAGCTCTCGGTCAACGTACCCTGCTTCCATAAAAGCCTCCACAAGCTTGAGCCAAAATTATTTCACCAAAATACTTGCCAGTACCCTAACACGCATGACTTTACGATCTTCCGCCTCTCGATATTCTTTTATTTTGACGACGCGCGACGCCTCCGGAGAATCGCGTTGAAATAAATGGCGCCTCAATATATTATTTTTATTTATTTTTATCAGATCAAATAATGCAATCTTGTTTCAGGCCTTTAACTCAAGTAATTTCCCTGATTTTTATCTTTATTCGATTACACAGAGCAATCAGTATTTTATTTCCTTTTTATATTTATTTAGTATTTGAATAACTATTTAAATTCCGCAAATGTACTTTAAAACTTAGAATTTGTATGTGAGGTTAATTACTTCAAGTCATCGGATTATTTACTATGTTATAAAATTAATTTTGCAGATGAAGTTTCATATTATTCATTAACTGTCATGAAACTTAAAAAAATCTTCAATGTAAAGTATTTCATCGTATACCCATTTAATTTAGAATAAAAACTCTAGTGCACATTTATTCCGTGCGAAACTTTATCAAGTAAATATACGGTTGTGTTTTAATTAACCCAGAAATATATTCTAAACATCAATCTCTTGTCTAACAGTCGAAATAGATTTAGATCTGGAATAGAATCCAATTTTCAAATGTTAGCATCAATCCATTCGAGAAAAATATATCTATTGCCGATGGAGTCTATTTTTTTGTTGGCAAATTTCTTACGCACTGAAAATATTATTATATAATAAAGATTAAAAAACTGCTATATGACCTGAATTTTCAGGATAGTATTTTAATATGGTATACCTATTACTACAGTTGGCAAAAGAAAAGTATACAAGGTATGATACAAAAATGTCCCGGAATGTTTAATATTTCCGAATGTTTGTGCTATTTTCAATGATAAACCTTAGCTTATGTATAATGTTATACTTAAGTAGATATATTTTACATATTATGTATATATATTATATAGGTAGCATTTATAATAACATGCCTTTTGCTGTCTATACATCATATTATTATGAGGAACACGAGCAAAGTGCTCGTGTATTTACGTGTATTTTTTGCTATTCGGTATGAGGTTTTGGGTATTATCTGTGTATCATTGGAACTGGAAAGGAATCATAGGTATGTATTATGAAAAAAAAAAACAAAAATCTATTACAGAAATATAAATTTATTATCACATTTTATAAATAGTTACTTAAATTGGAATTTCTAAGGACTTATTGCTAAAGTATAAATTATAATAAGCTAAGCAGACACAAAAATTTCCCAGACGAGGAACATCTATGTCAAATTTGTACTTTGAATCTTCAATAGGCCAAAAGTTGTTCATGATTCTTGTTGTACAGGATTTATAAGGTTGTTTTAGAAGTCATCAAATGAAATTCAAAACTAAATTTTAAATGTCGCATTCGTGACAAATTCCGTCGTGACTTTATAGGAAACTTCCGGTTATACTCGTAGTTTAACGCAATATAGCTTATTGTACATGGCATCGTCTACTTATAGAAAATACTGATTCACAGAGGAAAGTGGTAAGAGGTGATTTTTGGTGACTCATAAATTTATCTAGTTGACTTTTTCTAGGACCCATTTTCCGGAATATGGGGTCTCTAGCCTCTTCACTTTAGGACGGAATCCATTTTCGTCGGCGGTGTAGTCGACCCTGTACATGAAACCATCGGGACCGATGTATTCGTAGAATCCTGAGGAAGCAATTCCTTCGTCGACAGTGTTTGCGTTCTTCAGGACTGCGTTCTCTTTAGCACGGATTTTGTTCTCGGTCTCGAAGCTGAAAGAAAGAACAAAATTAATATTGTTTATTTATATCTCTAAAGTTGAGTCATAGATGCATTGTCATTATCTGAATATTGCATAAGATCAGTATGCATCTATGTAGTTCTTATTTTTAAGCCATATATTAGTGTCTATTTGAGTGTTGTAAATGAATATAAATGGTGTTGAACTCTGACCGCTAGGCATAAATGTTGCCTGATGGGCGAACTATATAGTTGGTCAAGGTCGCAGATTTTGTGCCGTCCCGCTCCGCTTCAAATGATGTTACAGACGCTTTGGAAAGTTTATTGACTTTTGCTCGGACTTCCTATTTATTACGTTCACGGTCACATTCTAAATATGAAGGCGAATATTATTGCAAAATGATGCTGCAGTCACTTAAATGAATTCTATAAACACTAATGAAATTCCGAGCAAATCAATTAGCATAGCGATGTATCTTTGATCGCTTGTATGCAAATATCAATGATAAGCTCAGTAATCATGCGACAAGGTTGCCTTTGTTTAGTCTAGAAACTCATAAAGTTCATAATAAATTCATTTAATAATAATATGAATATTTAGATGTTTTTTCTGCGTCACATTCGCAAAGTATTATACGTAAAGTGTCGTAAATCTATCGAATTTAGAATTTGTAACAAGGTCTTTCAGCTCATTTATTTATTGGCTTAGACTTTTGCCAATATAATTATGTGCAATTATGTGCAAAAATTGTTGCAATAATAGTCCCAGATATTAAATAAGAAAATTCCTTTAACGTCGACTTTTTATGTCAATCAAAAAACTACCAGAAATGTTCCTGATAATATGTCACTGCCTATGGACATAATTGGCGCGTGCTTGGGAATCAGAATCAGAGATCGCCTTTGAGTTGAACAACTCTACTCAAACGACAAAAGCAATTTACTTACTCGAAGTCATATTTATCTTCGTCGTAGATGTGGTTCTGTTTGATGATCTTGATACCATTGTTCTTATAGTATCCATCCTTGTAGAAGGGTATGTCCTTGGCATCCGTGAGCACCAACTTGTACTGGTCTACCGATGCCTCCCCCACGTATGGTTCGTAGTCGTGGGCGTAAGGTCCAAATCCGCCATCGTAGGGATTGTCAATGTGGATGTAGGGGTTTGGTATGTGGATGTACTTTCCTTCATCGGTAGGGATGTATCTGGAAAAAATATGCATATTATAAACTGATTCATTCTGCAAATTTTATCGTATCTTGTGTGAATGATAATTATTACTTTTTAACCGACATCAAAAAAAGAGGTGGTATTCAATTTGACTGTATTTTTTTAAGTTTGTTACCTCAGAATTTTCAATTGGGTGAACCGATTTTGATGATTCTTTTTTTAACCAAAAGCTGGTAATTGTCACGTAGTCGCATTTAAATTTGAGCGAGATCTGACAGGTAGTTTTTGAGTTATCCCTAATTTTGAAGTCGCTAAAGGTAAGTTTGTACTTATATTGGCTACGCAGAATTTACTTATTAATTAATGTACTATTTACTTAACTAAACTTTATTTGAATGTATAATTAAATAATTTAAATAATGTCACATTTCTTATTAAAATATTTTATAAAATAATTAAATTGAAATAACCCGAGCCCAGCAATGACACTATAAGCATCATTATAATATATTATGTAGGAATATAATTTAAATAAAGATATATTTCCGCATATAATGAAAAGCTTGATTTACAAGTTTCTATTTCTATTGCATCACAGCTAGCACTAAAACAAAGAAATTAACATATGCAGTGACATTTACTTACTTGCCATTATCTCCATATTTATAGGGATTCCATTTGCCATCTTGGCCAGGCGTCGGCACACCCGCCACCGCCATTACGCAGATTGCGATCGTGTACTGCAATGAAAATATTTAATTAAACATCATATAAAAACGCTAACAATTGCAATATTATTATATAAAATAAATTTTGTTTTTTAAAACATACGTGAAAAAAAAATTTCGTACTCCAAAAGTTTAGTACTTCTAAAATAATTTTAAAAATTATTTTTAAATTTAAACAATTTAATAATTTTCTAAATTTAATTCTGGTGAAAATAATTTTGGCAATATTAACCTTGATAGCAAGCATCCTGAACACTGAAACTGTAGGGCGGAGCACTTCGGAAATGTTACAGTTCGTGGAAATCACTTGTTCACTACGCGATCACTATGCGGAAGTAAGTTCACTGTCGAACTAGTTGTGTGTGCACCTTAGAGAATTTCAAATCATTGTGTTGATTTCGAAATCGACGCTTCGCTTTTATACATTTGCAACATCAACTCATCTCTTCTGCGGAGCTCAACACACGCGCATTTACGTCACAACGTCACGAACTCACGACGCACACAGCCTCACGGCCTACATATTTTTTTATCATCTTTGCATACCATTGTTGATTCGTTACTTTATTGGGGTATCGGTGTCATACAAATTACGTTTGGAATATGTTATTTTAAAAGCATATCCGTAACTAGGGAATTCCTCAATGTTTACAAAGAAATTCTGATTCACTTTCAATCACTAATTTTGTTTTGTTAACGATGAATAAGTTAAGAGATATAAATAAAATTGACATTGGTGTTTTAAGAAGGTATTGAGATTTTTATTTGACGACTCATAGTCATCCTTAAATTTTACGACATAATAAATATGTGAATCACAACAATTGCACTAAGTTGGATGGGATCGTGTTGCCATATTTGGCAATTGATAACCTCACATACATAATAATTTTATTTTAATTACAATCCTTTACTCGCATCTCAGTATGTATTATAATTAAAAAATATCTTGAGGACTTAATTTAAAGCTATTTAAGATAAATGAAAATGCCATTCGCAATTTTTAATTTTTCAATGTTTATATTTCACTACAGGCAAACTATTCACACGCACTTGCGTGTTTCTTACCTTTTAATTATAGAATTATTGCCGGTATTAACTTTTGTTGCTTGTTGTAAAATACAATAAAATACACCATTATTTAGTTTACCTACTTAATGTTCAGCACTGAAAATATCGTGACCTTGTAAAGTTTCACGTTATTAATTGTGGTGATTACCATCATACGCATGCAGAGGTGAGATTTCCTAGCATAATATTTTTACGACTGGATTTACCCAAAAGGTGGAAAAAGATCCATCAATGGATCCTTATAATGGATTTTAATCGACATTCCCCAACAGTTGGTAATAGTGGAAGTGGTATCATCATCATAAAATTTACTTCACTAGGTCCACAGGACCTCGTGGGTATTTCTCTTAGATTAAGTATCTTTAATAATTTCTTAGATTTATATGTAGCAGCAATTAGGTTCCAATCATATAATTTGCTAGATTATCTTATTATAAATTTATATGACTAAGTAGTATGGAGATCTAAGACTAACTAAGAGTACATGCCCAACTTTTGGGCTTGTGGTGGTAACATCCTATTTAACAATGGACGAGACTATGGCGAATGTTTCCTTCATTCCCGTCAGTACTTAGGCATGGTAGTGGGGTTTTCTTCTCTAATCGTAACTATCGTTATTTCCAAGGTCAACAATGAAATGTTTCTTTCGTGTTTTTGTAGCAGTGTTGGAGATAGAGAAATATGGTATTGCTGATGTCCATGAGCAACGAAATGAACCATCCGGTGGCTCGTCATTTAGTTTCTAATCTAGTGTCTAGTATCTTGGTTTACCAATATGGAGTGCGGTAAACTCCAAACGTATTCGGGGCAGTGGACCGTTATGATATTGCCGATTTTATTGCAATTGTACTTTCACAGGTCCTTCCAGAAACTCTTCAAATCACTTTGCATTGTAATCAAAGCAATTTCCTATATTTTTTGTTGTCTTAAATTTGACTCATCCAAAATTGTTCCTTTTAAGCTGACCCTTTGATATAAGGAAGTACTTACGTATCGCATATACCGTTGAAAATGGAGGCATTATAATGATTTCTTGAAGTACATTTGTTTCGGTTTTACCGAAGCGGCCGTAAGACGATGGAGGATTTTATGAGTACCTCATCATATCGGGTTAAGTCATTCTAACTTGTGATATTATAAAATGCAAAATTCATACACATAATGTGTTTGTTTCTCCTTTATATTTTGGCCGATTCTCATTGTGAGATTTAGCGTATCATTGTTTTCTGATTACAAAAAATTATATGCTTTAGTAATAATGTGGAGGTAATTTAATTTATTTAAGTAAAGAAATTTACCATATGACTCATTGACATCTAGATTAATATAGAGAACAGAAACAATTAGCTTCGAGCTAATACCAATGTAAGGGCCAATTTAATACCGATTCACCATTGACTCCTCCGTTACTGAACATGTTGTATCACAAGCAGGAAAACTATGATTGGACCTAAGGATGGAGTACTTTACCTTCTGTCGTTACTGCTTCTTACATAATTCTTATAATTCAAATATACTTGTTATTTTACTAGAAATACAACTGAAAATAATAAAAGTATTCTAACTGACAGTGGCAATAAGTATTAGAGACAAACTTCAGTAGCTTCAACCCATTAATGTTCCACCACTGATCACAATGCGGATTGGTAGTTGTTAGAGGTCAACCCAGTGCCAGAAGTTTTCATGCCACAAGAAGGCCTCGAACATGGCCTACTGACTGTTTTCTTAAGATAAAAGTTGGAACCGACGGCTTTACATACCCTGCGAAGCATTGCAGTACTCAATACTTAAACCTACTTCGAATAAACCTTATTTCATTTCATTTCATTTCATTTCAAGAAATATTTGGCTCTAATGGTCTCCCATCCAACTACCGACTACGGCCACCGACCACATAGAGTCGACACAAGTCGCCGGACTATGAACATTTCATAGCTAGTAAATCTTTCGTATTTAGATTTGGTTACTTTAGTTTTGTTGTAAGCGCAATGTATCAACCAAAATGTTTCCAGCATGCAAAATGGTTATCTTGCTTCTACTAAGTGATTGCGCTCCGTTATCTTTGACCCGTACTTGGATATCTTCTTTCTGTATCGTCATGGTTCAATGAAGTAAGTTCACTTTGTAAGTTACTTATAGTTACCGTTAGGATGATGATTCGTTAAGATACAGTAAATTAAAATAAGGTTAACCAGTACTGATAAAACATCAACGGTGCTTCTAAGCATCTATTTTTTATGATCAAATTTTTTTTCAAATGATCTTTAATAGACTCTTTAGATATCACTTAGAAGTTATTAAAGTTATTATCTAGACAAAGAGGTAAGATATTTAAGCAATTTCGATGCAGTTTCATGAACCACATAATGTTAATTGAATTAACAGTAATTCACAACACCCGTTTACACTTTGTAATTTTAATACAGCATGTAATATAATTTAAGCATAATTAATCCAATCATGCGATTATTTTGTATGAAGTGATTCTAAAATCAACAACTGATAAAATATTGATTGATTTAAATAGCAATTTATCGAATTGTCTCATACTTGATACGGTTATAAAGATGATACGTTATGCTTAGGTAACATAAAATTATCAAAGGAATTCACACGATAATTTGCCGAAATACTAGTTTGAACGAGTTTTATTGTGAACGATCATTAATTCAAATGTGTCTTATTCGTGTCTGCGTAATAAATTCGATTTATATGTTTTTCTGTTTGCTACCAATCGAAAACATTTCTAATGAGACGGAAATAAGCCACATTCCTGATAATTTTCCGTGATAACATTATTTTACTTAGAACGACGTCGTCTTGGCGGCGCCAGCATCTGGTCACATTAACAAAATAAAATTAATGTAATTCCCAAAATATTTGTCGCATCCAAATGGTTCGAATTAAATTGATATTAGTAATCTTCCTAGAATTTTCCGTATGTATTGTGACCTGTTCGTTTACACAGAAATTTCTTGACGCCAAGGGTTACGTGTACCTGATAAATATGCAATTTTAATGTTTAATGAAATACCCATGAGAATGCATAACGGAAACAACATGTTTTCTAAAAATAAGCGAATTAATGACTATTAATTTCCACTATTCAAATTGTTCCCTAGCTCCTGAAAATCTCTTAACATAATATAAAACTATTGTCTTACAGAAAGAATTTTTTGTTGTTTATTTTTCTTTCTACGAAAATATTTTTTGCAATTTTATCATATTATATGCTTCAACCCATTAGTGAGCCCACTACTGAGCTCTTTCCGATTAGGTAGGTCTTAATGATACTGCATTACGCCGATCCTGTGGTGGAGGTTTTTGTAGCAAACCCGAGTAACAAAATTTTTCAGTTTTATGCCTCCTGATGTCTTTACCGTGGCTTAACGACTGTTAATGTTATCTTACGATAAAAACTGCTTTATGTGCAAGAAAAGTTACTAGCGACCCATCCAACTACCGACCGCGACCGCTATTGCCTAACTTGGTCGATTACTTATCGACACAAGGCGCCAGGCAATTTTTTCTATACACATTTATCATAATTTGTATTAGAAGTAATTTTATTTGCACTAGTTTTGTATTTTTTACTAGCAGGTTTTTGTTCTCGTTGATACAGTATTTCAAAGTCATATCCTTTTATGATCTTTATCCAATTAGACGTCTAGAAGATCTCATTTTACTGATAATACCGCCTATTGTAAGACAAAGCAAACCTTTCTCTGCCTTATATTTACTTTTTTTCTCGAACGCTCCATTTATCAGGTAACAAAATCAATAATCTGGTATCTATTTCTTCAGGACAAGTATCGACAATAGATTATGTTCAATTGTAACTCACGGTGTGTACAGTTAGACAAATTGGGGCCATATAGAAAATGTGTTGAGCACTTGCCAAGTTTTTTGTTAGTACTACAGACTGATTGAATAGGATGGAATGTAAGCGGAATACATTTCAATGAATGGTTCTTGATTCCTCAAAATATTGACATAATTTGACATGACATGATAATCAATCTGAAGTTAGTAATAGTGAGTAGTTGTACTACAAACATGTAAAAGAAGTTTAATTTAAAATGTTACCTAGTTTGAGGATCTAATGACATTAATTATAATAAGTGTACACTCACACTATCTATGTCTGTGTGTACACCACATAAAAAGGCTTTCATACTTAGAAATATTATAGATATTGAGAAACATTATGAATGTTTCCAAAATTTAGGATCCACTAGTATGATTATGATTATAATTATGACAATATTATGATAGTCCTTTAGTGTGTCAGGTATTTAAGGAAACTACCAAGCTTTAGACTGCAATTAACTCGATACGAGTTACTATTATAGCTCCTCGTTGTTTGTGAAGCAAGCCAAACTTTTTAATCTAGCACGCATGTTTTAAAGTGGCGCCAAGTTTTTTATTAACTTTGTATCGTGTATTCAGAAACTTTTTATAAACACTTTCATGTTATTGATAGAATATTGATAGAAGGAAATCATTAAGTATTGTTTAATACAATATTTTATTCTTTTATGTCAATTTTAATGTGTTAGTCTGAGGAAAAACAATTGTTAATTAGACGAAACTGTGTGCGTGCAATCTTTACGCGCGATTGAATTAAAACTTCTTTGACGTTTGTTACTCGCAAATTTCACAAAATCACAACAATACGACACTTTTCAATTCAACATAGACAACCATGAACAAAACACCACAGCAAAACACATCCACAAACAAATAATCCACACTTCCATGGATTAGTTAGTTAACTAAACTAGTATAACATTCTATACTAGTAAATATTACATTTTTCCAAATTAAAATATTTCGTGTATTAATCTAAGGAAAAATACTTACGGATTAATACGGATCTTTTTCCGTATTAAAATATTTTTAGCTACGAAAAGTTTTATAATTTAAACATCTTGTCAAAACTCGTAGCGAATAGCTTACCATAAATTACTTTAATTTTACGGTTTTATTTATTTTAATTGTATCACTTTACTACGTTCTATCATTCCATACATTAAACAACGTTTTATATGTTTTATAAGATATATGTTTAATTTTATATAAAAAGGAGATAAATATTTTTATTTTAATACTTAGATAATACAATTCAATAAAAGTTGTGTGAAAAAATTACATTAAAAAAGTCTCTAGTACACCGAATCTGATGACGCTAAGTCATCACGCATGTTATCGAATCATCAATACATACTTTTAAATGTATCCGATATCGGAAGTTCAGTGACATTTATATCGCGACCTGCATTCCACGTTGATTTCCGTGAACATAACAAAATTGTTACTCATGGTTGCAACCGGCTATTGAACATGGGTATTTCCTCTTGAGAAGGCCTAAAGCATAGCACATTTCAAGGTCGATTTAAAAGGGGCCGTTAGCAAGCCAGGCCGGTAAAATGTCCGTCCACCACGGATGCTTCAACCCATTTTTGGGCCACTACTGGGCAAGAGTCTCTCCTCTTGAAGAGGTCTAAAGGATATACCACGCTGCTCCAGTGCGGATTGGTGGATGCTGATGCATTGCCCATGAAGAAGAGTTATGTCCACGTAAAGTTCTAATTCCATATGAGCCAAGAACAGATTTTCGTAACTGATGACTTTCTTTCATGACTAATTGACAATAACTTGGTAGAACCTTTCAGGTTCCGCTACCGCCAGAAAAAATGGATTTTAAATGGTATTAACTTTATATAGATGACTCAGATAATTCTAATTATTCTGAAACAAACATGTTTGTTTTCCCATAAATACAGAGATAACATTAAATTATTATTGAACTCTCAGGAATTCGGTCTCGTCTCAATAAATTATTTCGTCATTTCCTCTAATAATCGTATTTCCTTGTATAAATTGTTATTTATATTCATATCACTAAAGTAGTGCCAGTATGACATCCGAATACCAAGAAGAACTAGTTATTTTGATTCAAAGTATTGAATTATACTTAAATATGTGGTAGTCTAAAACTTATTTACTTTGGATTTTTCGGTTATCAACGAAAGGTTATCGACTACGAGTATTCTGCGAAAATTTGTTAGTGAATCTTCTATGTTTATAATAAACACTAGATTCCGTCTGCGATTTCAATTGCGGACGGTTGGTTTAATAAAACAAAACGGCTTCGTATTTTGGTATGAATACCTAAATTATCCGTGCGAGTATCCCAGAGGAACATGAAACCGGGATAAAAGTCTAGTAAACATCCAAACAGCTTCAAATTAATAATATTACTAAGATATATTTAGTATTTTGGTTCCATCTATCCTTGAATCGAACTGGTGAATAACAGACGGGACTAGGGTATCAGGTCTAGGCTCTGTACTACCCGGTTTAATTTCAAGTACAATTCAATTCAAGGTATTACATAAAGCGCTTGTAACCCGGCGCGGGCGCCTCGTGTTGATACAAATACGAGTTAAGTTACAGCGAACCCGGTTGGTTGCTGAATGGGAGATGATGAGAAGCAAAATTTTTTTTGAGCGTTTCCGTGCTTTAAAGGGATTATATTACCCTGTCAGTCCCGTTAGTCAACTTATGATAACATTCGTTAAGCCATGTCAGAGGCCTTCGGATGGCAAAGAAACTCTAGACTCAGCCATTAGCCCTTCCATCAATGCACATTGGAGCACTGTGATGGAGTATGCCCTAAAGCTCAAGAAGAGACCCATTCTCAGTATTGGGCCAATAATGGGTTGAGGCCAACTCATTTCCGGATTGACTTAAAAAAGTCAACCAAGATGGAAGTTCGGACATAACTCTCCTTATACAGGCTCTCCAACAACCAATCGAAGCACGAAAAAATGTTTCGCACACATAGTATAAAACTTCATATATCAGTTTCATTTTCAGTTTAAACTATTTATTAATTTTTAATAAAGTGCAAAAACTTGTTATTAACAGGTGAAAAAATATATCCTCTTTTCTTTCCGTAAATTATATAAATTAACAGCTTTGGTTTTGGTATAAGCGCCTTCACACTATCGTTTTTCACACCTTCCTATACTGTATAATAATCCTTTTAGATCAATCAAGTTTTATGAACACTTAACGGCGGTTTGATCCGTCTAGTCTATGGTAAGTATTAATAAATAATTATTCTAAATAGTTGAGAAAGCATCAGAAACGTGACATCAAAAGACCGTTCTATGATTGCTAAAATCCATTAGCTGTGGACTGAATTCATTTGAAAATTAATTGATAAATATTACAGTAAAATTGTATTATAGTTCAAAGTACCTAATGTTATGTTGTAGATGTTACAGAAATAAACATAATGTCCCATTTTATAAGTAGGTATTATTAAATGTATTTTTTGCTTTCTTTTATTGTTTTTGGATTTTAGTTTCTTATTATTTATTTTATCCAAAGTGTGAGTATATTATTTTTATATCTCCATCCCTCCCGGAACTTTTGAAAATCAACACTTATTTAATAATATATTATATATTTGTGAATAGATAGTTAATAGGTATCTATTTCATGTCAATTCTATTAATTCACAACTTCTGCTTTAATTAGGCACTCCGCAATTGATTTAATTTCGAGGTTTGCAAAAAAAACGTACTCAAGACGGATTGCTTTTTAAATGTGTGATAAAGGGACGTCAAATTCGCTAGTTGATACCATAGATCAAGGTGAAGAATAGAAGTGTCATAAATGCGTTTGTTAATGTTTTGGTGTATCGTAATTGTGTGAATATAAACCTAGCTTTAAACCATGTACAAACAACTTTAAAAATTTAACTAAATATTTTACCTAGGTTAATTATAAAAGGCGTATTATCTACCAATCAACCCAGGTCGATGATGAGAATTTGCGGCAGGTGACAACAATGTTTCAATATGGTGCAGAAATTTTTTAACAATATTTTTATAATACAATAAATGTAAAATATTTGTCACTTCCAGTCATGTGCATGTTCTATGGCTATTATAGTGACAAGAAACAACAAAATTGCTTCCTCGCAATATAGTGACAAAATTAATGGTCAATAAAGCGATAATTTTAATGGTTTACTTTCTCTGTTTCAAGTACGAGCCGATCCTTTATTTTATGGTGTCACTGTGCTATGTTTTACATCAACAAATATCATTGGATTATTGTCAACGATAAAGCGAAAACTTGCTGTACTTTTATTAGCATAATTTATGTTTGTATGACATTCTATTGACGGCTCTGTAGCCTAGTTGGCAACGACTCTGCCTGCAAAGCGAGGGGTTTCAAGTTCGATTCCTGGCCGGGGCAGATATTTATGTGACAGATAAATATTGTACTCGGGTTATGGGTAGTATTTTTATCTATACTAATACATTATTATAAAGCTGAACAGTTTGGTTGAACGCGCTAATCTCAAGAACTACTGGTTCGAATTTAAAAAATATTTTTGTGTTTGGTAATCCATTTATCGATAAAGGCTATAGGCTTTATAACATCATATATTATATATCATGTATAGTAGTTATTTTTCTCCACAAATTAACGCGGGTAAAACTGAGGGGCACAGGTAGTGTTTTATATGTGTCATCAATGACACCCGTGGCACAGATAAAAATCTACTGCAGCGGTACGAGTGTGTAAGCGTTTATTTATTTATTCTATGTCTATCGTGACTACGGTATGTAATGTAAAGCTAGAGCTGTCAAAGATTAGTGATATTAGGAGCAACATCCAATTTTGAATCCAAGCCAATCTGCCCTTATTTTTGTATTGTATAAATGTTTATCTTCCAAATAACGGCAAAGAAAGGTGATTCCTCCTTTTGGAGGTCACAAGTCACAACGCTCTTTCAAGTAGGTGTTCAACAATAGGGTCACTTCTTGTCAAACTAGCAAGATAGTTCCGTTAATGACGCTTTGTTATGAATAACGAATGCGGCAGTGACTACTTGAAAGAACAACTAGCCTGTCTGCTCAGTTGTCGATGTTTGATATACAGAAGGATCGATCTATAATACTCGGACAGGAATACGCATTGGAGCTCTCATAGACCCTGAGGTTATGGCACTAATAGAAATCGAGTACCTACTATTCAATGTGCTCATAGGGTGACCACTAAAAAAATCCCACTAGTTCTACGATAGGACTAACGAGTAGAACTAGAGGGAATGAACCCTACTGAGCACGGGTGTAGAGCATCCACCATACGAGCTCCAGCGCAGATTGGTGGGAAGGGTGTCTAGGCAATTCATTTCTCGGGCTTTAAACGATGTATGATTGGCCAAAAAGTTTCACGTGACCGCTTTCGTAACACGAATTTGATGTTTACACTGGAACTTGGCTGGAATTAAGAGTTCATAATAGGCCGCCAGGAGTTGGAAGTTTTCATGCCGCTTGAAATCTTTCAACATGGCTTAACGACTGTTGTCTGACGATAAAAATGAGGCCGATCGCTTTACGTGCCCACTAAAGCACAGAAACGCTCAAAAAATATTTTACGGTGTTACTAATCACCCATCCAAAGACCAACCGCTATTGCTTATCTTAGCCAATCATTTAGAATTGACAGAAATCACCGAGCCATGAGCTTCGATCATTTAAAATGAATTCATCATACAGTCAACAAAATAACACTTGCAAAACTTGTATAACCACGTGTATTGTATTATTATGTTTACACGTGCATTGTACCTAAATCATTATTGATAAACGGTAGCTCGGTTATGTGGCGCTTGCTCCGCGCCGGCGAGTTTAATGTTTATCTGAAAGATCTTATATCATTAATCTTGTAGTACGTATTGTAGCGATCATAAACAACCGACTGCAAAAAACGTCGGCCGTTAAACACGGTGCATTCACCATTTCTAATTAGGAATTTATAACGTGTAATTTTGGGTCAACAGGATCAATCAATGTCACTGACCCGAAAGGTTGGTTTTCATCAATTTGTTATTCGTCATTAATTAAAACAATATTGATACACAATTTGATAGATGAAACTTTTGTAAGCTTTGCCTCTTTACTTTATAATTTGGCTAATGATGTATTGAGAAATTATTGAAGTATTGCGGCCTAAATTTCCAAATAAGCGTTGTCTTCGTCCTTAGGACAGATTTTTTCAATTCTCATTATACTTAGATTCAAATTAGCTGAGGTTGGCAGCTGATGGCTCATTGTACAAATGTACTCACATAATAAAATATTACCCATAAAAAATATAACCTAGATCGTCATCATCATGTAGATGCTGCGTTTGGAATGCTGTAGATTTGGAATCAATTACTTAACGACACTTTTAAGTATAATAGCGATTAAGATAGATTTATGAATTATCGGCGATCCGTCCATTACACAAGCAACTTCTGTGGTGTCTTTTAATCGATAGTCACCACTCGATGGCTGCTCGTCTGACATTTCGCCAGAGAAACAATGATGTCTCACTCTTTCAATCGCGCCGTCATGTATATAAGTTAACTTTATCCAAAAAAGGTTTGAAACGCTTTTGAATCTCAAAATGTGGGAATCGGAAATCGCATATTACTATCCCATATTCCCATATTACGGGATGACACTGTTAACCTTCATTTAGGTACAGTCAAGGCAAAAAGTGAGTCATGGTAATAATTCAGTACAGGGTTGTTTCTGAGATTAACTTTTGGCTGGGTATATTATGCACGTTAATTCACTTTCTCACACAGTACCTACCTTCTGTCGTCCATTAAATTATGGGAAAAAATCTGAGAAAAAAAAATATTTTTCCCCTTTTTATAGAAAAACACGACATCGACAAACGAGCTGGTGGTCCACCAAATGGTAAGTGGCTAAAGTCGCCTATGGATATCAGCGAAACCAAAGCCATCACTGATGCGTTACTGGCCAACAAAGTGAGAAGAAAAAAGAAATAACGAAACCCCTTACACCAGAAGAGAGCTTCACGCCCACGCTCTGTGTTGCAATCTAAAACTCGGACGAGACAATTACAGAGCTTAATCCCGACGAACTCATACAGGGTGTTAGGTGTTTTACTTACTTTTGCAGCCATTACATGCACATTTACTTGGTTGGCAACTTTTCAATGTTTGTTATTATGAAAATATTATTACGAGTTACTAGCGCTCTGCTCGACAATTTGCCTCCGATAATATTTACTCGATATTAAACCTTATATCCTATTATTTAGTCTAACCTTATATAGACAATTTCTTCCCTGGTTTGTTCGATTATCTAAACATACGAGTGTATGATGATGAAAAGACTGACCCTATAGTGTGTTCAATTCGATTAAAATCCGTTCCCTAGTTTTAGTAGAGTAACAAAGATCAGGTGAATAGATTATTGATCACCATCCATTGCGTAAATAACACAAGCATACATGTATAACTTGCTGAATGTTCAGTTTATAACTGTTGTTACGTCATAAACTTCAATGCCCTGACGTGGTACAAGGGTCATGGGTCACGCGGGGTCAACACAAATTTAACAGAAATAGTCAGAACAGAGTCAGAACAGTAGTAATCTTAATTCACAGCTTGTATTCTAAATTATTTGTAGACATGTTGATTCCTGGCATTACTCCATTAACTTGACAAATCTATCTGTATAATAAAACACAAAAAAATTAGAAGAAAGAAGAAAGAAAGAAAAGATTTATTTCTGACACACACTGTTATTCAGGTAACTTATTATGGCGATGTCCTTTATAGACTTTGAAATCATCCAACCAATGTACGCCAAATTGGTCTCATTTGAAAGGCAATAATGCGAAGATAGTTTGAGACCACCAAAACAAAGCATTACAAATAGTTCATTCATGAAGTCAGTTTTCGACTGTTACCATATCAAAGATTTTTTCCTTTACATAATGTTTTTTTTCTTTTTAGCGTAGTAGCCGCTGGGTATTCACTAGTAAATTAAATGAAAGAAAATTACTGATCTATACCTAATGATAATACGTTTATTGTCAAAGTGCATGTTTAAAAATAACAGTGTTTTATATTTTTATACTCAAAATAATCTAAATGCTTCCTCAGGTTTTTTTTAATTAAAAATAAATTAATTTGTCAAAATCAAACTTGATAAATGAACGACTTCTGATGTAATAAACATAAAAAATCTTTTTTTGAAGTGTGTTTACTAGTGTTTTTTGCCTAATTTGTATTTAATTAAATAAAACAGCCGTATATTAACCTGATTTATGGGATCTCTATGTCAATCTAAATATATAATATAAAATATTATAATAAATTCTTGATCTATTGATTGCCGATTGAATAAATTTCCTAAAAGCATTCAAAACATTTGAGTGGCACAAACAAGGTTTATAGCATTGGTGAAGAAAAAGAAATCATTAATTTACACCCATCACTGTTAATGTGATTGGTAATAAAAATGTCAATTCATAGAAAGTAATCATACTTTTCATACAATGATATAAAGTCGGCGGCTTTGATACGGTAGCTCAAACCGGTCTCACATTTAAATTGAGAATGGGTGCTATTGTTTATTTAAGTAATTAGGCAAATTTAAGGATTTATTATATATCGGTCTGACCGCGGGTTTGTCCGCATTTTTTCGGGATGATAAATAACCCATATCGACGCTTGAAAGCAAAAATTGACTAAGCGACATTGAGCGTTTACAGGAGAGTAGTTTAAAGTTGATTTTTTAGAAAAAAATCATATATTTTTTTGTAATCCTCCTACTGACGTTATTATTACAGTTTTAGAATCCTTATTTTATCATCTATATTGTGGCATATACAACAACTTTTCTAAAAATTCGACTTTAACTGCTCTCCTGTAAAGTTAGCGCAATGTCGCTTAGTCAATTTTTTCTTTCAAACATCAGTATGTTAGTTTCAATCATGGTCTACCCGTGTGCTAAATTTTATGTAAATCTATTCAATAGTTTTTGCGAGAAAATGTAACAAACATCCGTATAAACTTTCTCATTCATATGTTATTATTAGTGGGCGAGGATTTAAGTAATATGATTATTATTTTATGATATTATTGATTTCGCTTTCGTTTACCACTTCTCATTGCCGACATCGAAGCTGTAATATTTAATCTTGTAAAAAATTTTAATCGAATTTTACGTACACATTTTCTCGCAGCTTTGTAGGAACAGTTCTCACATACTTATTATTTATTTAAACAGGGTAACTTTTAAGTTAAATTTAAACTTCATTGAATTGTTATAACATTTATTTAACTGAAAGATGTATTTCTAAATGTAGGTCGAACCAGATGGCTAATAAAACCCCGTTAGGTCCTTTCATTACAAAATGATTCAATATAATTATATTATGCCTTTAACGTTTCACATAATATCTCGTCATAATTTATAATGTGGCATAATTTTAGCATTGTCATAATAAGTAATCGAAAAAATCGGGTAAGTATGTGCGTGTCAGGCAACGCGCAATGATGGGTTCCGAAGTAGTAAGTTTATCGACTATCACTCATTAACTACTTAAGCTAATATAGTCGTGATAGTTTTCCTTATAAATTCATCATATAAACTATTTATGACAATTTTTTCACATGTCCAACTCTAACCGTGTGGCCAACAGGGGGGGGGACATTTGACTTTAACCAAAATTAGCACTTTAAAGCCAAATATTTCCCAAACGGACGCCTAATTCCAAAAATGATCTTAGAAGACCCATAATGTTTTTGGAAGACCAACAATATTCCACACTAAAGGGTACACACCGAATAAAAAATTCATCGCTTTGCTTCGGACAGACGAACAAACGGACGGACAGACGGACGGACGGACGGACGGACGGACGGACGGACGGACGGACGGACGGACGGACGGACGGACGGACGGACGGACGGACGCAGGGACGGACTAACAGACATGACGAAACTATAAGGGTTCCGATTTTACTTCGGAACCTAAAAACATGTCATTCAATTTTTAAGTAGTGTTACTTAAGTTCCGCATATGAAATAAATTAAAATCTTGGTCTCTTTTTATTGTGATTCTTTTAAATCTTATATAAATATTATATTATTACTTTAATATTAATATTTATATATATATATATATATAATTGAAATCTCGGAATCGGCTCCAACGATTTTCATGAAATTTAGCATATGTATAGAGGGTTTCGGGGGCGATAAATCGATCTAGCTAGGATTCATTTTTAGAAAATGTCGTTTTATCAGTGTTTTCAAGCAATGACAAACATCTATTGGCAAGTAGCAATACTAAAGCTACTTCAGTAAATGGCGTTGTTAAGCAATACTAAACCGAGCAAGGCTCGGTCATCTGGGTACTGTGTATTAATGTGATCATATAATATTTGTCGGAAGGTTAAAAGCTATAAATATAGTATCTGTGATAATTTTACTGTTAAAAGTATTTAATACACCAGACAAGAAGCTATTGCAGCAAAAGTGAACAATATATTGTGTGAATATGTATGGGTCTTTAAGGATAACAGAATCTCAGAATACATTAATTATTTAAAATTATAATCAATGCCGCAATCTCTGAGCTTACAAACTAAGTATTCAGAAACGTAGCATTTCACAATAAAGACAATGACATATCCGTGTATTCGCCTACTCGTTTATAATCTTGAGCATATTTTGATGTTTATAATACCAAAGGTTACCATTACGTTCCACAATATGTTGCATACAAAAGTAATATTGTACAATAGATAATTTCATTTTTATAACTTATGACGCACTGAATAATATTCTTCGTTTGACATTGGGTATAATAAATTCATCAAACAGCCTTTTAAAATCCTTAAGCGCACTGGATTTAAATATTGGCTTGAGAAAAATCGTTCTTAACTCCGAACTAACCTTTTCCAGTGGAGAATCTTTTATAGCGGAGAATCTCCACTATGGAACAGTTTGAACAATGGACTAGGATCTTCACTGGGCTGTGTTTAACCTAGTTTATTCCCTACACCGTTCCTGCTAGGTTTTTCAATTGTGTATTTTGTTTTTAATTAAACAAAATCTTGATACAAAATTGTGAGGACAAAATGTAGAAAAGGATTTCATAACATTTTTAGAACAATAAAATAAAAATATCTTCCAGGCAAGAAAAAAATTTATCTACTTCTTTATTTTGGTTTAATTCATAGCCTGAATGTTTTAATAAATAAATTACGTAAACTTTTTATTACATTTTGGTCGAGGGACATTGCAGGTTCCTGAGAATTTGGCACCTTGAATATAAACGTCAAGAAAATAATATCAAATCGAAATGATTTTTAGTGACGAACTAGAAATAGATTTTCTGTACAGTATGTTATAAAAGTAAATAAGTTCTAAGTTTTTCATGATTTTTTATCGAAAATTCCTTAGTTTTTAGAATGACCCACACGTCAAAATCAGTCTAACTTAAAAATATTAAAAAAAATAAGTCCTTAAACTGTACATAACTTTACTTATAACTAATGTGAACAAAATAATTCTTTATCAGTCAACGAACTTACGTGGGCAACGTAAAGAACGATTCACACCAAGGTCGTATTTGTTAAAGCCTGGTTGGTTAACATTTACGAAACCAACTTTGAAGGTACTGTGGGTAGTTAGAATCATATAGAGCTTAACTTGACTAGTAATTAGGATAAGTTAATCTCTAACCATTTAGGGTTGGTCATAGTGACTCCGAGTTTTTTTTATGCCAACCCTTGAAGTGTGATTCTCTGTACTTTTTCTACTTCCCATCAGTATACGCTTTGACCATGGATGAACAGTAGGTACAAGCACGCATTTAATAGTAATACTCTTAGTTAATAATGTTTTGGCACCATACTTTTTTTTACTTAAATTAAGTTAATGCTTGACCACCTGATGGTGTTTACTTTGTATCCTAATGGCTAAATCATATCTAATATCCTGACATAGCTTGAATAACCTGACGACGCTTAGTATTGGAACAATTTCTTGCACGATCTTTTTAAAGATTTCGACAGAATTGAGCGGTTAATGGTAATAAGAGCTATTCTAACGTATTTGGAATTTCTCAATGGTAAAATGTGTAGGCAAAAGATCGACTCGGATGTGTTATTGTTTTAGTAAGAAACGCAGAGGGCATTGTTTGTATGGATGTTTAATACCATTTACTGTCTCACGCAAAAACTACTAAAAGAATTTTCATGAAAATCATATAGGTAGAATATGATCATGGTGCCTAAACAAGCTTGAGCGACTCCAAAACGTTTGCATGCAGGTTCATATTTGGGCTTCGCAAGTATGACCATGTCTCTCAATTTCATGTTAAACTCAAGTGGCTCCCAATCCGTCTTCGCCAGAATAGCCATGTACTTTCTGCTCTGCACTCTACGCTATTTAATCCATCTTCCCCTAGCTATTTAAGAAACAACATTGAGTATCGTTGTCCAAATTGTAAAAGTAAAACAATATGTGAAATCGACCTTTCTCGAGTTAGCGCTGAGTTTATCGAGCCTATTTAAAAATTCAAATCTTTCTTGGTAATTCGTTCAACGGATCAGTGATCCCTTTATCCGGTTGCATCGTATGGAAGAAAAAACAAACCCAGTCTTACGACCTTCACGGTCGTCCTTACTCGAGTTTTCGGAAAGGACGTACCGCCCACTTATTCCACCATTTACTTCATCCTCTTTGGTTTTAGAGTCTCAATTTAGAGTGATGAAACTTTTAAATGATTCCAATTTTTACTTTGGAACCCTAAAAATAGTGAAATGTTTTTAAACTTTTTAACGACTTTCGGATGCATAGCCAGATAACTCAATAAGCGAGCTTTGCCCTTCTTTCTTGTCTGGGGTTGATGGCTAGGGCAGGGCATTGCGTGTGTAAGGACATGTGATTATTTTGCACGTGATCAGTTTACTTGTATTTTAACCTGTTACTCGTACTCAGTAGGTATGACATTCATTGTTTACTGTTTAGCATAAATTTGTTATAAGGTTCCGATTTTGTTAAAAAGGAAATAATTCCACTACCGGTATGTAAACGTTGCACCTATAAAAGGCCTGAATCTGAATGGAATTCTATTCACTTCTAAAACATCCGTGCATTCACGAAAATCTCACATCAAACAACAACATACTTTAAAAGACTCAAAATAATACGCTAAACCGCTATTGACCTCTGAGAAAGAAAGGTGCGAATAACATTCAAAATCTAACACTATAAAGTGGCCATAAAGTGTTCAAAGCAGGCAAAACCAGTGACTAAACCACGCATAAAACTTATTAAAACCAAATCAAGAATCTCAACATTCTAAAACCATTGCGTAAAACACCTATTATTGAGCTAAAATATTGAATATTTCATATAATTGATATCAAGTATTTTTATCCCGCTAACAATGTATAGAGAACTTAAAGTGGCGTACATAGTCTTCCTGCATCATCTCAATGTTAGCAGTTAAGCAATCCTAACTAACAATAGACGACCTCTCATTGGAATTTTATACCAGTATCTGGCCATTTACAAAATTAATTGATTTATGACTAAATCATTAGTGGAACTTTGGCCATGTGTGATTAATAACAAATCGTGTGATGTTTAAAACGTTTTAGCTAATTGGGATAATTGCGGTTAATAATGAAAATACAGAAAAAAATTAATATTGAAAGCATTAGTAGAGTTTCTCGTAACACATGCCTATAATACTATAATAGGTAGCTCCTACATTACATTAGTTTGGGGGTTTACCGCCGCCAAAATCTAATTCGAACAGAATTTCATAAAAAGCAGCGCATAATCGAACGGTGGTAGCTAAAATTGGAAGTAACTTCAATCCGAAAAAAGTGTACCTACAGATAAATTTAATTACTTTGAAGTTTCTATCAAAATAAAAAAAATAGGTTACTTACCGAGCTATTGATCACTGAGAATAACTTATACATAATATTTTTTATAAAACACAAGTGTGACTTAAATGCGCACTTAGGTCACTCTTTTCCGTGCTATAAAGTATCTCTTTTTTACACGGTGCGAACATTCATGACTGAGTTTTCTATAACTGCAAGATATTTAACACCCTCACTGTTCTCGGGCGCTAACCTTACACTAGTGCAATAATAGACCACTTTACACAAAGTATCGTAATGTACCAATTTTATTCGTGGTTCACATTTGACATACATTTTGACTTGAAAATAAGGAACTACTTCAAAGCTAGATTTATTCGTCGTTTAATAATGATAAAATTAATTCATCTTAATAGCTACTGTAAGCCTTGGACAATGATTAATTCAATGTCTTATTAAGTTAGCTCTCTTTGATTTTTAATAGACCAAAAAAAGAGGACGATTGAGCAATCGAGGGAACTCCTTAAATTAATGGTGGGTATACGGCGATTTCGATACATAAGATGTTTAGCGATAATTTCAGTATTTTTTTTTGGTAAAATTTGGATTATTTATTTTGATGACATCGTCGCATATAGACATCAGTAACACTAAAGGTGACTAAAGGCATCGCCGATGAGCGCGTGCGGGAGTAAGCGGGGTTCCACATCATTTCTGACCTCTGATACTACCTAGGTAGGTAGGTAGGAGGTAGGAACGTACCTCGTAACTTACTAGTTGGTTAAAAAACTTTGCCACCATCCATGGGTGCCTACCGGGATTGAACTGCATCGAGCTTAAAGAATAGGAGGGCTATTAGAGGTCGTTTGGCTCGATGCCGATACCATTATGTCTTGTTCAAGGAACCCCCGAGCAGTGGAGGCTGGCTTAGACTCAAGAATGAATGTAGTCTTCCCACCCCAACTAAAACCCAAAATCTCCCAAACAGAAAGTTCCAAATAACTAATTCATAACGGCAAAGTTGCCGGGAATTCATAACTACCTAGTATAATTATAGTATCCATCCATCCATCCATCAGCCCTTGGAGGTCCACGGCTGGACATAGGCTCCCCTAACTTGCGCCACTCTGACCGGTCCTGAGCCTTCTGAATTCAGCGAATGCTCGCTGTCTTCTGCGGGTCGTCAGTCCAGGTGGACTGACATATATAGGTGACTGATATATATAGGTGGACAGGAACATAGACCACCTGGTCGGGGGGCGTCCTATGTTCCTTTTTCCGAGACGTGGGCGCCATTCTAGGACCTTTCTTCCCCAACGGTTATCGGTCCTTCGGACTATGTGGCCACCCCATTGCCACTTACTTACTTACTTATAGTATAGTATACTATTATTACACATAGAATTTTGCGCCATTTGGATTCAGAAATCACGTGATATCAACCAGTTCAAACAAACATAACATATGAATTTAACCTTTCATGTGTGTGATCATAATGCCACCTTCGATGTTAAGGCGGTAACTTGTCAACCAAAAAGTCATTATACTTGCGCCACATGAAGTTGTTATTTAAATGGCATCTGTAACGTTTTACAATTAACTGTCTATTTTTGTAGTGGATTTATAATAAAATCCCCAAGATGGATGAGGTTGAATTTTTGTTTAAAATCCACCAATTTTAAGGTAGTGAATTTTTTTTGGATTTGGCGTTTTTGTGAAAGATAGTAAAACATGTATTTCAAAAAACCTAATGAGAAAAATAGGGATTGATGTTTGTTGGAAATACGCCTATTTTGAAGGAAGGAGAATGATTATTTGGCTGTTTGAATTTAAAAAATGTTTTTGGAAAACTAACCCTATTTACCCCTTGATAAATAGGGGCTGAAAGTATGTTTGAAAATGTGCAAACTGAAGCAAACACTATGAAAATTGGTGTAAAATAAGAATTTTAATCCATTCGTTAAACGCCTGAAAAAAATCAAACAGTCAAACAACTATACGAGTGTTTTACAAAGTACTGAAAAATACAATATGTTTTTTTCTAAATCTGCGCATGTTTATGTAAAAAAAATAGTTTGTATCTTTTATGAAACAGTAAATATTATTTATAAATCATTTATAAATTCAGTATACAATATACTTCGGTTATTGAGTGAGTTTAGAAACATAAATAATGTGGTTAGGTTGTCGTAATTGCCGGAAAATAATAATAATTTATTATAGCACTACATGAAGTATGGCCACTCAATTAACTTGTTAAAATTAATCACGGAAAATTAGATTTAAATGTGGTACCAACTTAATTTGATTATTATCATTTAATCTACTTCTATATCAGTAAATTAAATTAAAACGTCCGACTATAAATGCATAATTAATAGTACCTGCTATGTATTTTAGTTCGTCTGTACTTTTGAACTATAATGATCTGGTAATATCTAGAATACCTATCTTTAATTATTTTGTCAGTAGCAGGCACTATTAGGTTGTAGGTATACCACTTAAATTATCCAAAACGACTAGTTCTTGAAATTAAACCTCATTTGGCTTGATATTTTCCCAACTTCCAATTTTAATTTTAATACAATTTTATTTCATTAGGGTGGTTTTCGAGATATGTACTAATGATAATTTAATACAAGAATAAAATATTTTCTAAGTAAGTAGATACAAATATACAAACACTTTCGACCCATTTCGGGCGTGAAAATAATTTTAAAATCTTTATTACTGAATGCACTTGATACACTTGAAAATTTTATACTTACACAACTTTGTAAATTTTATATTAGTCATTAATTTCAAAATTAACATAAAATAAAGGCAAAACCCGTCTGGGACATTAAAGGATTAGGTATAAGCTTAATGTGTAAGGTTACACAATGTTGCACAATGCTACATGTGGAAAAGTTCAACAAACTTGTATCAAAATACTTTAGAAAACGAGTGCTGAGGAGTTTATTTCCTCGTTCTTTCTTTTCTATTATAACACCGAATTCCTTTTTGAAGCAGAAATAAAATAGACGTTCAAGTCCTAATGAAAAAAGTAAAAATTGCCAAGTAATTAAAGAAAATAATTTCTCGATGCGCTCATTTTAAGTTCTCGTTCACCTTCGTACTTTTGATACAAACTGAAACCGTTCAGTACATGAATGCACAAGGATGCGACATGCGCGCGCGCCGCCGGCGCCTGCGCGTGACGCCACCGAAACACATCCGCCAGATCGACTTAACTTAATAGCCACATTCCGATCATTCCTACGGATTCCTGTTCTCGGTTATGGAGCGTCAATTCGGTTATTGAGGACGGCGCCAGAGATGTCGAGTCGTTCGCGATTAATGCAATTTCCTTAAAAATATATTTTCACTTGACATTTTAGTACGCGACTTGCTATTTACTAAATGTATACCTACTGAAGATTGAACTCTGTGTTTATTTTTGAATTTTAATTAAACATTTCGGTATATTTTACCATTCAAATTTATTTGTTTAGGCATTTCATATTTTATGTAAGGGTTTAGGATACATGTTAGCGGTGTATAATTGGGCTCCATCCATCTTGACTCCAACTTAACTCCCTCCCCCTCTCTTCTCGTGTTTCATCCTGCTACTTGAACAACGGTTAAGGCCATGGCTACCAGGTCCCTCCTCTTGAAGTTCGCTCAATTCTGTCTCACCTAGTTTAATCCGGACAATAACAGGTATTCATACGACCCGTCTGACTAAATACGACCGTGATATATTTTTTACGTGTAGGTATAGGTCGTTTAAAAAATAAACAACTTTGTTTATTTTGTTTGTTTCGTATATAAAAAAAAACGTATAACAAATTTTAGTTTGTTAACACTGGATTGGTTTATTACTTAATTTAAGTGAGTAATTGTTTCAATGTAACCACAATAATTCCTTTTGAGAGTTGTATATAGACTGACTCACTTAAAATAATATAACACTTTATGTACCTATGTTAAAATGATACAACTACCTGATAACGTCAACTTGTATATAATAAATTTTCTCTTTTAAAATTCCTTCTTACTATAAATTTATTATACACATAAATCTTGAAGTTCGTAAAAACCAATAAGCAAAATTAACATAATTATACTATTGTATGGCCTAATTAATATAAGTGCAGAAATAGTGACATCATTTTGTTTAGCATTCTTGAAGCATTACACATGATCTATTCAAACCTATATTAATACTAGCTGACCGGGCGAATTTCGTATCGCCTAACAATTGATCAGTTATCGAGCGGGATGAAAAATTATTAAATTACTAAAATGGCCATAAAAAATAGGGGTTGGTGATAAAAAAGTAAAAATTTAGGGTTGTATGTATTTTAATGCCACATTATAAAAAAATAAAAACAAAAAATTTCGTCAAAAAATTAAAAAAAAAATTATGGGTGAACAACCCTTAGGGGTGTAGAAAATAGATAATAGCCGATTCTCAGACCTACTGAATACGCATATAAAATTTGGTAAAAATCGGTAAAGCCGTTTCGGAAGAGTACGGTAACTAACATTGTGACATGGAAATTTTATATATTAGAAGATTATAAAGCTGAAGATTTGTTTGTTTGGGTGAACGCGCTAATCTCAGGAACTACTGATTCGAATTGAAAAATCATTTTGTGTTTGAAAGTCCATTTATCGAAGAAGACTACAGGCTATATAAAATCATATATTTATTATATTATGTTTATTTTTAGCAGTTAGTTTTATTTCCACTAAAAACGCGGGTGAAACCGCGGGTACAGCTAGAAAGTAATAAAATTTAGATTTTACAAAAAACATTAATTTGTCAAAATTAATTTATTTTATAAAATTTATCAAATAATTTGTTTAAAGTATCACATTTTAACCAAAATGCTTAAATAATTAATTACATTATGTTAAGGAACAATTTGTAAACAAAGATAACAAGAGACACAAATCACTATCATCGTATCAAAATTCTGGTGTTAATTTTATAATTATTCAGTGTTTAAAGTAGATAGAATTTGAATACCAAAAGCATAACGGTGCTTCACGCGGAGTAAATGTAGGTTGACGAGGTTCCGGGGTCCTGAAATTGATATCGAATAACGGCACTCTCCCACGGCTTACGTGGGTGACTATATTCCCTTTTTTATAAGTCGCCAGTCCAAATGCATGGGATTTGTCATCCGGTCGTCCTAATGGAGCAATTTATCTCCACCTCGCTGACCGTGATACCGATAACACTAACCATTGTCTCAAACAATAAACTGCTGAAAGGAAAAATCTTTGTTCATAATTAAACACAACCGTTATACAGTCGGAACTCAAAATCGAACGTTCAACCCAAATATTTATTGCACTTCATTAAATGTACACTCATTCGCAGACGAACAGTTATCAAACTGATTGCAATCTCTCGCCTAACCATATGGAGTTTCAACGACTTCATTATCTATCATATAATATTAAGTTATCAATCAGGCTTTTAGGTCAGGTATGAAAAAAAGCATTCATCACACTAGTTCCGTAGTCAATAATACGCTAGTCACAATAATTATAGAGGCGGTCCATACAACATAATGCAATATTGATTTTAAATGAGACTCCCGAATGATATACAGCTTTGTTGGAATTGCAATTATAGTCTTTAAAGCCTACATTAAAAAGTAAAAGGAATAACTGTTTTAAGTTAATTTTCAAACCGCACGTTTAAACACGATGCCATTATAATTTTGAACGTCACATAATTCTGCTCTGAATTGCTCTAATTCTAAGATAAACTTATCAAAAATTCCACACACATTAAATAAAGGTAAATATTTGCAAGTTATTTAAATATATACCATATTTTTGGCACAATAAGGTACATTATTACATTTCTTGCGATTAGTTTTTCGAAGCGCGAGACGTGGAATTCGAAATGTCGCAGGTCGCAAAGTCATCTTTGGTCGGCGACCGCGCAAGGCCGCGCCGATCAGATAACCTCAAAATCTGATATACGTACGGATTTACTAGACAGACTATAATAATTCATATTGTTGATAGATTGATGTAGATGAAGTTTGAAAGAACTAAATAATAATATTACATTTTTAAGACAAGCTTTCCAATGTTTATTTATGCTGCTGAGGAGCTCCCTTGTCTGGAAGTAACTGTGAGCATAATAAGACGTCACCGTTATCATAAAAATCATTGTCATCGGAACCAATTTCAACTCCGTAGGATGATAGGAAGTAAAATTCAGCTTGCAAGCTTGACCCATACATATTACACATTAACAAACTAACGAACATAGTACTCGTAAGTTCAATAAAATTAAAGCTTATAAAAATGAACTAAAAACACGCTTTGTTCAGAAAGTAGCGCACAGTGAAATTCTCATTTAATGAAATGTATGGAATTTGTCAAAACCAAGCACATAAGCTCAAACTCATGTATTCAATTCATAAAAGCGACCTACATAACAAGTTGAGTGAAAAAGTGGTAATTAAACTTATACTTAATTATATTTTACCGGAATGGTTCATATAAAATCCTATAAATTATTTTTTAATTTAATCCTAATCGAAATAAAAAATCGGAGGCAGTGTTTTCCACATTAAGACAAATCCACACAAAATTATTACTTGAATAATTTATAACTGAAATTATAAGAATAAATCATTAAAGATAAATAATTCCAAAGGAGAAAATTTATGGCACTTTCGATCTATGAGTCAGAGCACATTCGCACGTAGTAAAAACTAAAACTTTATTTAGATTTGAATATTTTTATCGTTTCAATATGAATAAAGACTAAATTATTTAGTTTCCGCGTATGCTTTTACTATAAAAAGTTAGTTCAAGTAGAATTAGTAGATTGAATTTGGTGTACAAATAAGAGTATTTGTATTGTATTATATTGTATTATATTGTATTGTAATCCTTAGCAACTAATCTTCTTCATTTAATTCTGCATTCGTGCTGCCATAGATATGTTTTCAAGAACAACAAATAACACAAAATGAAAATATAATGCAATAGTAATTTGTTGAACTACAAAGCATGACCAATTATAAAAATTATTTATAAAGCCATTAATCCAACTTATGGCAAACTTAAAAATATTTAATTTGCTACGGTATCCCACTTCTGAATATATTTTACAAAGGTAAACATTTTGAAGCTTAGGCGTCTTAATATACACAAGTGCAGCACAAATACTCGATAAGTTTAGAATTTCAGGTACGTACTTGATGTAAGTAAGAATCAACAATTCAATATTCATTCAAAATTCTTCTTTTCAATACCAGGTTCGACGCCTCTTAAAGGGCTTTTCATATTTATCTTATTTCTTGAAGTTTATGTTAGTATATTTAATTGGTACGAAAAATACTTTAAGACATGAAAATTTTCTATAGTAATTTTGATTGCTTTTTAAAACAATATTTATTTGTTGGATTCTGAAGCCTCAGGCTTGGTTAGGGGAGGCCTATGTCCAGTAGTAGATCTCAAAGGGTTATGAGATGGATGGAAACGAAAAGATCGGCTTTTTCTACATTATTGAGATAATAAAATATTGAAAAGTCCATAACGTATTTTAAATCAGTATCATTAGAATTTGACAATGTCGATGTCCCCGACTCCGAGTGACTTTCAAAGTAAAATCAGATATTCTGCATTTTATGCATTTAAATGTTAAAACGGTGATCCTAAACTGGAGCAGAATGTTTCAAAACAAAGTTAATAAATTCAAACGTGGGTGTTAATACGAACATTCCAATGATTATTTATTTACTTATATTATTTTTTGGCAAAAATATATATGTTTATCGACAGCTTTGACCTCTTGATGGCGTTAACTATTATGTTTTTGTTGTTTATTATCCAATAAATTTAATTTTTGTTTAAGTATTCTAAAGATCATTTCCTACGTGTTCATTTTTCCAGTATAATACTGTATACATATAATTGAAGGTTAAGTTTTGATATTCGGTTGAATATTTTGAAAACATATTTATTAATTTTCTGCGGAGACCATTTAACTGATTTAGAAGATCCTTGGCATGTCAGTAACCTATGTGACCGGCTATTATCTGGCATATTTTATTAAAAAATAAAAGTAAGTATGGCTATTATGTTTAGTGATTCGTAAACAAAGATCTTAGTTTTGGGCCCTATAAATGTATGTTTATAATTCATATATCTAAGAAAATTTAACCCTAAAATAGTGAAAAAAGAGAACCAATTGTTGATGATTCATCATCATCTCAAGCTTTGCTTTGCTTTGCATCATCATCTATCCATCAGCTCTTGAAGGCCCACTGCTCGACATAATTATGCCTTCCCTAACTTCTTAAAGTGCTTCTTAAAAACTATAACTATTATTTTGATTGCGGTTGCTATTTTTAAAGGCTATGGATGTCTAGACGTGATTTCTACTAGTGTTTAATATATCTGCATAAATTTTAAGTAGGTATAATCTTAATACATACTTTATTAAGTGCTTTCAGCAGTCTTTATGTTCCATCTGTGATTTTGTTGTTATAAAGGAAAATATGAAGATATCCAAGATAAAACAAACGCTATTATGTACTTCTCAAATTATTTTAATTCTCAAATCACTGAATGTAAAATAATTTAATAATTGAGTTGTTAATGACAAATAAATAATATCATACTGCGTAAGAAATATGTTAACCCTTACGGTCTCATAAAGTGGTTTCTTATTTAAAGCCCGCAAAGCACAACTTCCGTAGTCTTAAATACAATGTAATTTAAGATTTATGATATAAATAATACGGAAAGATTTATAGCGTCAACGCACGCGTATACGCATTTATCAGTCGAGAGTTAATTCATGCGAATACAAACATGGTTCGGTATTGAGTACTTTTTTATATAAATACTTGTAAAAATACACTTTAAAATATAATATATTTAGTAAGAAATTGACTGGTGATTAACAAAGCTAGTCCTACACTACTAGCGACATTTTGTTACATACAAAAATATTTTTCTAAAGTT